>CM018040.1:18923224-19632156 GCA_008638375.1 Nyssa sinensis
AAGAGGCACTGTGCGAGCAAGCTTGGAAAGAGGTAAGCCAACTAAATTCTGGGTTAAATTTTTTATGGCATGGAAACTGAAATTTGAGAGTAGGGCCTTTATGAGCATGAGATTAGGATTAATTAGCAAAAAAAATCAGAAAAAAATGCAAAAATGAGTGAGATATATGTAATTACAAGGAGTGATGGGATAATCGGGTTAGTGTAAAAATCTTACACGAAACCATGTTTCAATGCTGTAAAACTGTTTAGAACATATTCAAATGAAGCTTAGGAGTGATTAGAGAGGAAAATCGTGACTAAAACGTCACAAAATTGGAAAAAAAGAGGGTCGCCAGAAAATCGGCCGTCGCTGGAGTAGCCACTGTTGTGGCACAAACGGCAGCCAAAACCCCATTGTTTTCAGTTTTTAATGGTGGATATGGAAGCCCCTTAAACTACCCAACCGATTCCCATCGAGAAAACCGCAAAGGAAAAAAGGAAAAAAAAAATTTGGGAATTTTCGGCCGTCGGCACCAAAGAAGGTGACCAAAGGCCGCCGGAAAAAACGAGGTTGATGGCCATCGCTGGTCAGGTCAATGGGTCGGGTAGGGTCGGAACCGGACCCACCGGATGGTCCAATGAGCTGCTGTTTAAGTTTTTAAATTTAAATTGGGATGTTTGGCTATTTGGTTAATAAATTGGGTTAATATTCTGTTTGGGGATAAGGATATCCCACCCCTGTTTTAGGATTAATCCATTGTTTGGCTTCTAAGTGTAAAGAAAAAAAATGTGCAGGGGCTGCTGCCCCCACGACTTGAAACCAAGACCTTAGGGTCACTTCTTGGAAAATGGACCACTGTGCCACTAAGGCACATGTGATCTGTTTGGGCTCAAATAATATATATATATATATATATATATATATATATATTAGTTACATTTAATTAATTTAATAAATTAGTCTAAATTAGTTAATTATCAAATTAAATTTCGATATGCAAATTAGTCAAATAAATAGTGTAAATTTACTATTTTGGACCTTCTGAATCCAATGATGAGGTCCATTTCACGAGACGGAGTCCCAAAAAGTAAAATACCCTTAGAAATGTCAAAATAACCAAAATGCCCCTGAGTTCAAATGTAAGTCAAACGGACTCCGATTGAATTAAGTAAATAGTGAATTTTTATTATTTGAAACCTTCTGGACTTAACGGTGAAGTCCGAATTGAAAAAATGCAAAAATAAATAAAATAAAATAAAAATGATATTTTTGTCGTTTTGAAAAAAAAAATAAGGCTTGAGGAGAGGTCAGTTGCATTTTAGAAACCTCACGGGAGGTTTTCATAATTGTGAGAAACCTCAATGGAGGTTAGTGTAATTTACCCTGTATATATCATAATATATCTAATATTATTCATACCAAGCATGATTCGAATACATAATATGATCATGAAAGATGAAAAATAAGGACAAACATGATATATATCAAGGTTATCGTGCACTAATATTGGTTTGAGCCCTGTACAACATACTAAAATGCATGGAAACATTCGACTGAGCATGCTAATTTGTGTGTTTGTGTGTGTGTATAGATTCCCCAAATATCACAGTCTCAACCTTAGGTTAGAGGCCCCTACCTCCTTGTTGATTCTTAAGCAAACATTTCAAAGTTCCTTTTGATTTCTTGAAAGTCGCAAAATTTCCTCTAAACCCTCGCTTGATTTCTTGATTATGATATTCCATGAAAGAAGATCCAACTCTATTTAGCTTCAATATAACTTTAATATAAGGAAATGAGGAAGAAATTAAGTAAAATGGATAACCCTAGGTGGTTCTCCTCTTGGACGTGAGTTAGAGAAAGTGTAAGAAGAAAGTGTGAAATTTTGGGTGTAGGGGAATGAGAGAATCATGTGGTGGGAGGTCTCCTTATATAACAATTTGATTGGTGTGTGTTTTTACACATTCCCTCCCCCCATTTAATACCTGTTATTGTTCTAATTTTATATTCTCTTTGTCATTTCCCATTATATACCAGTATATCCCATCAAGAACTTAGTATTCTCAATGTATTATAGGGCCTAATACTATCTCTCGGGTAGGATGCTTGCCTAAACTTGGTTTTAACCTACACCTAATTAGAAAAGGTTTTGTGTATGAAATAAGCAAGTGCGCAACCGAGCAACGCAAACTCATTGAGCTGTGGGCGGATGGAGTAGCCCTTCCCATACTAACACGACTGTCCACTAAGACGAAACAAAACTTTAAGCACTAGGCTACCAACCCATCATGATCACAATAGCTACTTAAAATGTATATATGATATACCATCTATGCATAAAAAATGCATGCAAAAATAAAGTGTCAAGCATAGAGGAGGTTAAAGGCTACGTGGCAAGATCTTAGAATCCCACCAATGAGGGAACAAGCAACCAAGTGAAAGGATATATGTACATGCATACAAACCTGTGTTGTGGGAGTGTGTATTATATTTTGCCATTCCCGAGAGAGAGAAATGGGAGAAGAAGAAGGAAGGAAGGAAAACCTTGCAGGCAATGGTCTAAGAAGAAGGAACAAAGGGGGAGCTGTTAATAACCAGAAAGAGAATACTAATGGAAAAACGAGATCGAAGAGAAAGAATGAGAAGCCTACTAGAGAGAGAGATCTAGGGCGGTTTAGAAAGGGGGTAAAACAGGTAAGGATTTTATTCACCTTTGATTTATTTCACTTTTCAGTTGATAAAATGAAGTTCTAATGTGAAGAACCAAGAAGAAAACCATAGAAAATTAAGGTTCATAAAGAGTCTTTAATGGTCAAACAACTGTAGAAATGAGTCACATGAAAACTTGAAATTGAGCTCATTTGAACACAAAGGTCTTGTGAAGGGAATGAAAATGGTAATCATAGGAAGAAGAATTGAAGGAAATGATGAAGGAATGAGCATGTAATGCTGATTTATAGGTCACACTATAGTTGAGGTTGACCTAGATTTTAGGCAAGCTTTAGACGGGTTTCAATGAGCAAAAGCCAACCTAGAGGTTATAATCTAGTGTTTTTGGTAATCTTTGATGAGAAACAGACCAAGATAAGCCAAGAAAACACAAGGAAAATAGATAAAAAATTTACAATTTTTGCGAATTCTCAGACGACTTGCCAGAGAAGATGACCTAAATCGATTTTTCAGCAAGTCGATCTATGGTCAACCAGGTCGGGTAGGTCAACGATGATCAGGGACTGGTCAACGGGCGATTAGGTCGGGTTAGACCCTAACCAAGGCGCAATAACGGACTGCTAAGCTACGTCGTTTTGAGCCAAGGAATTTAAATCCAAAACTTGAAAGGGCCATTTGGTTACACGATCAGTAGATCAATCCAGATTGGAATGAAATATCCTATCCCTGGTTCAACGCTTATCCATTGTTTGGTTCAGTAATGTAGGCAAAGAAAAAGAGAGAGAGAGAGAAAGAAATAGGGAAGTAATGCATGCCTACAGGGTTTGGAACCCCAAACTTCAGGATCATTGCTCTAAACCTTAACCACCATGCCATTTGCCAACCACTGTTAAGATTCCAATTGAATAAATATATTTATTTAATTTAATAAATAAAATAAAAATATAATCAAGCTACCAATAAGACTTCGAACCTAAGAGAAATGTGTAGGGGAGTTAAGACCAGACCAATGCGTTGTTGTTGTGGTTGTGTCCTTTATACCAACATGATATATATATATATTAGCATATTTATAAATAAATTTAATTGAAGATAATTGATAGCCAATTAAATTATAAGAAGTGCCTACCCTATCATTTCTCGATGCTCCGGACCCAATGCCAGGGTATATTTTAAGCAAACTGGGCATTCAAGAATTTAGGTACACGAAAACAAAATAATTACAATAATGCCCCTAGTGATGTTTAAGGCCAAATTAAATGTAGGAATGGTCCGCCCTAGCATTATTTGTCACTTCAGACTTAACGGTAGAGTCCAATTTAGCAAATTGAGTACCAAAAAATGTGACACACGAAATGAAAAAATTAAGATTATACTCTTATTAGCAAAACAAGCTATCAAATGAATTTGAAAGATAGAAAATAGCATACCTTAGGGTTTTAGCGATCACTGAACCTAAAAATAGAATCTGATTGGACTAAAAATAACAAGAAAATAAAGATAAATATTAAATCATATATTTAATAAGATATTAAGCAAATGATCCCTAATATTGGATTACCAGATGAAGTAAGAGCACGTGATAAGAAGATCAATGTGGAAGTTGAAATAAGAAACCAAAACTAAGGACCCGAGATGAGTAATCTTGTACTTTGAGGTTGAGATTTTAATTTCATGTTTTATGAAATATCCTAATTTGAATAAGAGCATTTTGAAATTACTGTTTACAAACATGTCATATGTCCTGATTTGAAATGTGCTACAATTTCCATTTCAAGACTTATCGATTATTCAACTCTTGTTTTTGTATGCCTGTGATACCTATTTGCCAAGTTATATTTTAATTTTCTCTCGAAAAGAATATTCATGAAAAGCAAGCTTTGAACATGTGTTTCCTGATTTGAAAATATGTACAATCGATGGTAAATCGCCTATTATAATATTTTGCTTCAAAACACTATGGCCACATTTGGACGGATAAGAGGGTTGGACATGATAAAAGTTATTCCATCCCATGTTTGATGTCTTCTACTATATTAGATATCTATGTCCCATCAATCATTTATATCCCACCCGGATGGGATATAGGGTGGTAGTATTAGAGTTATCACATCCCATTGGAATAAAAATATAATGTCATATCATCAAAAAGAATTACAACATTACAATCTAGGGAGACAAAAACGTCAAAAAGTCAATTCAAAAAACCAATTTTTTCATTTTTTTTCATTTTTTTTATATATTTCAAATTTTTTAATGCATTTTTAATATATATATATATACTGTTATATATATATATATATATATGTAATCATTGATTTGGATGATTTTTAGTAATATAGACCATAATACTTTTTTAACGTCACCTCTAAAGTGAAAGACTGTTATATTTTGAATAATGTTTGCATAATCATATTCTAAAATATTGTGATTATGGTTATTAGATTTTGCAATTGATTTGTGATTAGAATTTTAATTTTAGATCCCTCGTGTGCGTATATTTGAAAAAAAAATGACTTTCATAAAAATAATTTTTGAAGACCAAACCTTATATCTAATAAGCATCCAAACATAGGAATGTGATATAACAACATATTCAAGCCTTTTATCCGAGTCAGTTTCAACCACTAAATTGAAATATTCAATATTCCACAGGATTTTATATCCTATTTGATCCAACTATATCATATCCAATCTCACATTCTTATCCAGTCATCCAAATAAGGCCTATCGGTTTTAAACTCACGACAAAATATGGGAATTACTTACGAGTGTATAAAAACTCACATGAATTTATCCAAAAAAAAATTCAAGTATATACAAGGAGAAGGAAAAAGGACGATCAAGAGTGCTAATGAGAGGTAAGGCGTGAGGCTAGTGTATCAGAAGTTACATAGAAGCAATAAATGTATAAACAATGGGGGATTTGTGTATCAAGTTTAAGACTTGTGAATTAGAATTTTTTGAATGTAAATTATGCTACCATAGAATGACATGCTCTAGAAATTTGATGTGATTTAAATTATGTTATCATTAAGTGCAATATTGTAGTCTTTTAATTGATGTATGGACAAGAAATAGGAAATGATCTAGTGTGATTAAATGAGTTGCACACAGTTATTGTTGGTTGCTTCCACTGCATATTTAATCTTGTTGTGAAGTGTTATTCGTCCAATCCAGTGTTAAGTTAAGCCTAGTTATGTTAAGTGTAGTCACATTTCCCTAATCGACAAAAGATAGGTTTCAGGATGTGACATTGAGCCTAGGGTTAGACTAGTTAGAATGTGTGTCCTCATATCCAAGACATTTTATTATTATTTAATAGATTTGATTTATTAATGAATTTCATATTACCATATGTTTGGATGTTGCTTTATATCATGAGATGATTAGTCATTGAATTGTCATTAGAAGTGGTTAATATATGTAAATGAGATTTATACGCAGGAGATATGAACTGCTCATATAGGCAATTCTAGAATTGTTCGCGACTACTGATAAGACTAGGACATCATATCTGTAAAGCTGTAATACAGTTAATCTTTATATGATAAGGTGATTTATCTCAACCATCAGAGTAAAACTGTCACCTTTAATAAGTTTCTTATTCACTATTCAGTAGTAAACTTTTAATCCTGAAGAGGATAGTAAACTCAAGTTCTGAATAGTGATGACTTTGAGTTACCAATAAGTGAGGATCTTTTAGATCAACACCTCGATAAAAGTCATTATTTAGACTGTGAGAACACATATTCTCAAGATGAAATCTACACTTTATATATTAGAGAGATGGATATCACATTTGTGCTAATTCAATAGGTTAATCACTGAAATCTGGATTCAGTCTTTTCAGTAAATTATTTATTGAAATGATGACTAATTGCTAGTGATTAATAATTATTGAATTAGGTTCTTAAAATAAAGAGAATTAATTTGATAGTATAATCCTAATTATAAATATCCATAGTAGAGGGGCTAACTGCAAAAGTATAGTGTAATATATGGGTTTACTCCTATTCTACTAAATTGGAGTGCAATTTCAATTATATAATGGAGTTAATTGAAAATTAATTAGTCAATTAATTTAATTATGAGATAAAATTTAATTGACTAATTGGAAGCTAAGTTAGTGGGGACCCTACTAGATCCCTTCTTTTGCCCTAATTAAGCCTTATATATATGATGTGTAGGGAGCCAGTTTATCGAAAGTTTTTGTACTAAACAAAAATAAGAGGCAGCCCACTCTCCTGCGATACGGTTTGCCTAAGGGAAAAGAGGAGAAGACCTAGCGGAGAAAGAGAAGGAAGACTGCATCAATCTCTTCAAGAAGGCTTTTTCAACAATCAAGATTATCAAGAACAAGGTAATTCTAACTCTCTTTTCAAGATTGTATGATTCATGTAAAGAAAAAAATCCTAATAAATTTTTGAAATCGCTTCCGCTATAGTTACGAACCCAACATAGACGTTTACAGAACCAACATTAAGAGTTCACTGCGTACTTTCACCAGATTCATAGTTTATTTAGAGGGATTGGTCTAGATGATATCGAGGGAACTACCATCACTATTAGCATATGATTAACATAATAATATCACCGATGCTAGGTGGTATGGTGTATTTTGTTATTTTTGTACACAAATGATGTATTTTCATTTTGTATTTATGTCTATGAATGATCAAACTCAATGCTATTCCATGTTATAATTTTTAAAGACCGAACCTTATATCCGATAGGCATCCAAACATAGGAATATGATATAAAAACATATTCAAGCCTTTTATCCGAGTTAGTTTCAAATACTGGATTGGAATATTCAATATTCCACAGGATTTTATATCCTATCCAATTCAAATATATCCTGTCCAATCTCACATTCTTATCCAGTCATCCAAATAAGGCCTATCGATTTAAAACTCACGACAAAATATGAGAATTACTCACGAGCTTAGTAAAATTCACATGGACTTATCCAAAAAAAAATTCAGATATATACAAGAAGAAGGAAAAAGGACAATCAAGAGTGTTAATGAGAAGTAAAGCGTGAGGCTAGTGTATCAGAAGTTACATAGAAGCAATAAATGTATAAACAATGGGGTATTTGTGTATCAAGTTTAAGACTTGTGAATTAGAATTTTTTGAATGTAAATTATGCTGCCATAGAATAACATGCTCTAGAAATTTGATGAGATTTAAATTATGTTATCGTTAAGTGCAATATTGTAGTCTTTTAATTGATGTACAGACAAGAAACAAGAGATGATCTAGTTTGATTAAATGAGTTTTACACATTCCACTGCATATTTAATCTTGTTGTGAAGTTTTATTCATCCAATCTAGTGTTAAGTTAAGCCTAGTTATGTTAAGTGTAGTCGCATTTCCCTAATTGGCAGAAGATGGGTTTCAGGATGTGACATTGAGCCTAAGGGTTAGACGTCTGCAGAACCAACATTGAGAGTTCACTACGTACTTTCACTAGATTCATTGTTTATTTAGAGGGATTGGTCTAGATGATATTGGGGGAATTACCATCACCATTAGCATATGATTAACATGGTAATATCATCGATGCTAGGTGGTATGGTGTATTTTTGTTATTTTTGGACACAAATGATGTATTTTCATTTTGTATTTGTGTCTATGAATGATCAAACTCAATGTATTCCATGTTTATATATATATATATATGAGAGTTGAGTTTTTATTACATATTTGCGTTTGTTTACTTTTTCTTCTATTTCCATTTTGTGCGTATTGTTATATTCTTACCTTACCTCCATACATGATATTATATCTTTTCATTTGTTAGCTCTTTACAAAAAAGTGAAGACAATTTAGAGTAAGTGAGGGGGAGTAGTTTTGTATGGCATATAGGGGAGGGGAGGGGAGTATTTGAGAGAAATACACATTCTTATTGCTTCATTGTTATGTTTCCATGATTTTTCTCTAATTTACACTCATCTAATTTTTTCATTCTCTCAAAAAATTGTCCCTTTGTGATTCCTTCTATACACACATAAAAAAAGATCAAATTGGACTAATTTAGATTTTTAAACTACAAACATGGGTTCAAAAAACATTTAAAATAGGAGATAAGAACTCCACTGTCATGACCTTTTACGATTTCTATTTAGTTTTCCTTGGCATGATAAATTATCCCATCACGTGCATCTTTAATATCTTCATAATGTTAAATCTGCTCTCCTTAAAGGAAAGATACCATATGAAAAGTAAATTTTCATTACCCAATAAAATCCAGAAAAAAATATTATTAATTAAAAGAATTAACTAATTTAGATTTTTATTTTAGTTGATAGTGCTCTCATTTTCTATGAATTTTTTTCATCTATTGCTATCATTTTCTTTCAAATTTAATTATTCGAATTTGATTTCTTTTGTACCATCATTTAATTGCATATTTTCTTAAATATGGTAATTTTTAATTTTGAGATTTTTGGGTCTTCCATCTTTGAATTATTTTAAGTTGTAGGAAGGCGAATATTTTATTTTATTTTATTTATTTTATAGTATGATTTTTTAAAGTTATAATTTGATTTATGACATTAGAAATAATTTTTATTTGGGTTATATGGATTTAAATTAGGTAAAATAGTAATTCCACTACTTATAAGGGTAATTTGAGTATTTAATAATGAAATTGGCTTATATCATCAATTCTCTTGAGTGTCATTAACGACACTATAGTAGGGAGAATCTAACTAAAATTGAAAGTAGAAGGGAGACAATATAGGTTTCTAAACTATAAGGGAGGTATTTGCAATTGTCAAAAATTACAAGAGAAGTAGGTGTAATTAACCCTAAATATATATATATATATATATATATATATATATATATATTTGAAAAAAATTAGACTTGATGGGGTATAAAATAAAAGAAGATCAAATATGGATTAATGAGCTGATTCTAAGTTAAGTTAACCCAAATTTAACCTAATCATATTTGACCCATTAAATTTGGATCAAATTTAGGTTTAATCCATAGTTGTCCAACTCATTCATTTTACCAGGCCTTAAAGTCTTGAATGTTTTCATCATAGTACAAAATGTGTATAAGATACTACCATGAGCATCACAAATAGGAAGCAACAAATTGCAACCAATAGATGAGAGCGGGGGCCCATATTTATACACATAAATACATATTATATATATATATATAATACATGTGTGTATTATATAAATATATATAATATATATGTGTGTATATATATCAGTATAAAACAATTAAAATAGGAGATCAGAACTCCACTGTCATGACCTTTTACGATTTCTATTTAGTTGTAATAGTCTTCTTTTGGTACAAGACAAAATGTTAATACTTGATTATCAATATATCAGTGTTTCAACAAATGTTAATACTTGATTATCAATATATCAGTGTTTTAGTTTGTGTTGAATGTTTTCACTTCTTCTCTTTGTTGTTCATTTTTTTTAATCTTTTTAATGAAGGAATATATGAACACGAGAGCTTACTCATCACTAGATTATTAGTTTTCTATATTAAAGATAAAAGTCTATTTCCTATAAGATATATGTTCCCTCAAATTACATTATGTATTAAAGATTATACATTTTACACTTTCTAGTACATGAACTTTCTTAAAAACTAGATACATTCACTTAAAAGAACTTTTTTTTCTATCTTTTATTTTCATTCTAATTTCTCTCTTTTTAGAGAAAGAGAAATAGCCTATTACTCTTATTTACTAACCTCTTGATTGTATTTCTCCCCCAAAAAATGTTGATTATGCAGTTGGGCCAATGGTAATCATGTTGGAGGCAAATACATGCAATGAAACTTTGGGTCTTTGCTATGACAATTGTGTTGAAAAATGTGCATCCAAACATCCGGGTGGTAATGCAGATTGTTATGGGCCTGAAATCGCCAAAGCATGTATATGTGACTATCGGTGTGGTCCACCAAGTCCTCCACCAGAACCTAAAAGGAATTGCAACTCGGGTTTGGGAGACTCTGGTTTTAACTGCGATTCCAAGTGTTGCAATAACAAGTGTGCTACCAAGTTCAATAGTGGTATTGGATATTGCAATAGTGATCTTGGTGTTGATTTATGTTTATGCAAATATGTATGTTAAAGAAATTTTGTCCATGTGACCCATCTAATGCTTATTGGGTATCAAAATAAATAGTTTAATAATCAAAATCTTACAATATAACCTCACCTAGTTTCATTTTTCAACTCATCACAAACTTTTAGATTACTTCTACCATTGTTGAGTTTCTACATGATTAGTTTTCAACTCTTCATAATTTTCATAATACATAGGTATAGTTTGCACAGATGCTTCAATTGAGTTCATTATGATTTGCACAATGCATGTTGCCTTCCTACCCTTATAAATCTTGAAGCACTCTTTAGAGCCGGATAGTTTTCTAAATTAGATAGAATTATTGCTTGTTTCAAAAATTTGTTGTATCTTAAATTGAATATTTTGTGTGTATTATGTAATTGACCCACATCTACAAACAAAGAGTTAGATCTTCTAAAATTTATAATCCAAATTCCTTTCTATCACAACTCGAGTTTCAAAAACTTGAAAAGTGATATCCCAAGCTGATCAAGTCAATGGGAGTCAATCGGACTCCTGAAACACTTAAATTTGACCAATGTGATGTTGTGCTAAGGTCCAAAAAACTAGCTATTTGAATCCTTAAAATTGACCTTGCAAAAATCTCCGTAATTGTTCCTTAACTATCCAATAATCAAAAAATATTTTTTTAATAAATTTTAACTATAAGGTAATCCACCCAATTAGCTATGGTCCACATCGACATTTTTCAAAAATTTCATAAATTTGTTTTTGGAATGGAGAATTGACTTTTTATACTTAAGGAATTAGGCTTTGTGACTATTTTTATTAGTTCCAAATAAAAAGTACTTCCCTATTTACATTATAATGTCTTAAGTAAATGAAAATAAATTAAATAATACAATTTACTTAAACGACATTTAATGTAAATAAACAGTGCTACAGCAAAGTGCAGAGCAAAATTGAGAGTCTATGAGTTTCAGTCGACTACAGTGTTGTCTGGGCAGTATAATGTAAAGCAGAATTGAGAGTCTATGAGTTTCAATCGACCATAGTGTTGCCTGGGTAGCATAATGCAGAATTGAGAGTCTGTGAGTTTTAGTCGAGCTTCCAATAGACTAAATCTAGATACCAGTCGACTGATTAACCAAGCAGTCGACTAATAGTTCAAGATTTATAGGTTCTTCAGCTTTTGTGAGTTTCAGTTGACTTGAGGATACTTTTAGTGGACTAACATAGTCGCAGAAGGTTTTAAACCTACCATTTTGGAATCTATTCAACTCCTATTGAGTCCAATCTTCAATAAACACTAACACAACTTAGATAGGATGATTACAATCACCTGAACACATCATTTATACACATCTTTTCATGATTATTCACACTTAAAGCTACTTTAATTGTCATCAAGAAACCAAAAGATCTAAGTTGCCTAATCTTTACTACGAATGGAATTATAATCCAGCTCCAAACATACATACATAAGTTCCATGTTTTAAAACATTACTACATACAAATCTCCTTCAAAGTTCATATATAGTTTAAGCCATTTATTAGAATAAGTTCAACTTTACATATTCAATATCATGTATTACAAGACATATGGTCTAAACAACACTTCATGTCAAGGGTAAAAATTCATGTGGCATTGATTTTCAAAAGAGGCATACCAAAGGGAGGTGCATCCAAAAGCACTTTCAAGTCATTGGCTCCACGCCTTTTCCTGCATCTAGTAGGGGATTAAGACAACACTGCCGTAAAAGGATCTAACAAAATGAAAAACTTAAGTGGTGTCACGTGGATACTTGTACTCGTGTAGTGACATGTTATATATGACAATCCAATTCACACATCAACAATTCTCAATCTCAGCTTTATAATTTATTCTTCAATAATCTCCACTCAGACAAGCATACACATGTATTTTTCACGTAGCACTCACAATGTAGTCCTTTTATCAAGATTACACATCACAAACATAAAATGTAACACATAGACACATTTTAGCAAACATATGATAAGCATAACATATACTAGGGTTCATATATACAAGGAAATCAAGATATACTCATCATATAACTTTTAGTGAAATATCAAAAAGGTTTTGAACACAAAAAAGTGAAAAATAAGACCAATCGCACATAAGGACACAAAATTGACATACTTCCATCATTTTTACCACCACAAAATCCAATAAATATGAACATCAATCTATGAGAAACATATGCAACACATATTATGCACATTCACACCCATATCTCATCTTTAGATTAGAAACTCCTACCTCAAATCTCGTAGATCTTGAAAACCCTAGTTAGAAACTTGTGATTTTTCCTTTCCCTAGCTTAGAATCACGGTAAAGAACACCTAATGAGAAACCCTAACCTTGATTTCTTAGATCTGACCTTGGATCATGAAAACCTAAGAAGAAATTGGGAAGAAGATAAGGTAAAAACCCTAGCTGCCACTAGAGAGAAAAAAAAGAGTAGAGAGAGAGAGAATGTTGGAGAAATGGGTCACTTAACCCTAGAAGCCTGAATTTATAGCATCCATGACTCATTTTACTTTTTCGCCCTCCACTTGTCTTATTTGAATCACATATCATTCATTGGTCATTTTAGTGCCATTTCATTTCATAACACCTAATTAAATTTCAGCTCAATTATTTTCTAAATCTCAAGAAATATATTTTACAAGTACCACTCTCACGTTTTCCCGTGTTCCTGGTAAAATGACGATTTTGTTATTGTCTCAAATTGTCCAACACGCCTCTAAATGTTGCCAATTCATTTTATCAATTTTGTTAGCATTCGCAATATTCATTTCAATTTCATTATAGTATTCCTCAGGTATCTCACTTACATAAACCCACGAAGACGGTAAAATGACTATCTTACCCCTATAATAATTTAATGGGTTTTAATAAGTTCCAATAATCTCCAAAAAAAATTCTAACATTATTTGCTATTATAAATCAATTACACACCATAATAATATATTAATGATATTTTAGTTTACTAATTTTATATTACAAAAATTACAAGACTTTACATTCTTCTTTCCTTAAAAGATATTTCGTGCTCGAAATTTGGTTCATTATGCCTCCCACATTTTAGACACTTAAAATAATCACTCATGATTTCCTTATACAATTCTAGGTTACTCTAATACCTATTATCCTCTAGGTAATTCTCAAAGTTGATTACGTTTATTGATCTCTCATGTTTTTTTTATTTTGTTTGCCAAACATAAGAAATTTTATCCCTTACTATTCACATCAATACTGAGGTTTCCTTTCAAGATACCTAGATACAACCTCAAATTTCGTAAATCTGAGTTAATATAAGCCAGAGCATACACGTGTTACAATGTTCTCACCTAACAACTATCTTATCTCCACCCGTGATTGGTTAAGCCATTCATATGAATGCCTTCGCCTACAGTCAAAAATGATTATACTAGAAACCTTACCATTGTTGTTTACATATATTCCTATTTGATTATTCATAAAAGTTCACATGCCACCAGACACTTATAGGCTTCTTAAAGTTTACTTATATACATGCCCCAAACTAGGTTAAATAATTTATCCCCAGGATACAAAGATCCTAAATATCTTAAACAAACATTTTCTTTCGTTAAAGTCTTTTAGTCTAAGTCATTAAGTTTTAATTTTATTACTATTTTCAAGCTTACTTGTCTTATTAATTAATCACTAGTTCACAACGTTACTCAATTTTATTCCCCAAGTACTAACTTACTCAATGTCTACCCCACATGCTAGACAAGCCATGTTGCACCCACATGACAACCTTTATATCTCAACCTTTTAGCCCATAGTGTATTAGAATGTGTGTCCTCGCCCGAATAGGGAAGTATTAGCTCACCAAACCTCACCATACCACATGTATCTCTCGGTGTCTAGGCTTCATAGGTAAGCAGTCATATCAAAGTGTAACACGCCCCCTCGAAAACAACCACACATATATATACCTCACATCATCTTACATAGTGTATCAGAAAACAAGGTCACAGACATATCTACCCATAAGAATGAATCGTCTCATCAATCACATCTTATCCAATCTTGAACATATCCATTACATCACTAGTAAGGTTACCAATAACATCACAAGTACTCATCACTTCAAACATACAAATATTCTTTATGGATTCTCAAGTTAATTTGATACCATCAATAAAACCTCTACACAGTAATCAACATGACTACATTATAGGCTTTCCCAGTTTGAGTTTCCATGAAAAAACAAATTCCTTACTAATTTTCTCCTAGAACCTCTAAGTATTTTTATCATAGACTTACTTATGGATCTCTATATATCCTTACTATTTTGCCTAATCTTTTAAATTTTACTCAAGACCCTTACATATTTATTTTTAGAATAACAATCTTCTAAGGCTCATCACGGTACATCACTTACTCCTAGGCTAGGCTATAAATGCTAATGGTTGGTTATTATCATATCATATGATGATCAAAGGAACACACCTAATCCACAACAAAATTCTCAAAGCCATCATCACATGACTTTACAAAATGGTAACAGATTATCTTCAACAATCTCATATTTATATCATGTATCCATTAGAACTCATGGATCATAATGACAATTCTATATTCATATATTTGTACAACTACAAGAAAGAAGTAATATGAGCACCATTAAACTCATCACATCACTTTTTCAAGTGTTATTACATCAGCACAATTAATATTTTCAATTCATATCATAGGCACACAAGCTTATAGAAGAACATGTCATGATCTCGAATCATTCATCTATATAAACCGAGCAATGCAAATACACATATATAATTCTCAACTCGCATTATAGGCACTCAGGCCTTCTTATATTATGTCACAATTCTATTTCTCATTTCTCATGTGCCGAAGAACATAATTATTCACAATCTTGTCTCATTAGCCTAATTCCCCTTCTAGACCATGTTTGTAGCATATTCCGGGTTTCAAGGACTTGAACCCTCATTCCGGATTCTCAATTCGTACATCAACACAGAACCAAGTCCATAATCAATTCCAGACCATGTCTGCAAACCAGGATTAAGGCTCGTCCCTCTGCCAGAGTGCGCATCTCTGAAAAAAATTCAACGCAATAGTTATAATGATCTACTTGTTGAAATGTCCTTCTTTTTGAATGAAGATTTTACTTGTTTCCCTAGTTGTCGAGCACCACATACACTATCTTTTATAAATTTTGTTTTGGGATAGACCTTTAACTAATTCATGTCTAGACAAGTTAAAGATTAAGTCTATGCTTACGTGACCAAGTCTTCTATGCCATAACTAATTATTTTTATTTATGGCCACAAAACATTGCACATTTTGTGAAGCAATGTCATCAAAATTAATGCAATAGATATTGTTATCCCTAGTATGCAACAAATAGAATATTTTCATTATTGCATGCATCTTTAATTAGGCATTTATTGGTTTTAAAAACTACAACACAACCTTTATCACATAGCTGACTAATACTTAGTAAGTTATGTTTCAAGTCATCAACAAGAAGCACATTTTTAATAGATAAAAAAGAATTTTTACCTATGTTTCCAATGCTAATAATTTTACTTCTTAAGTTATTCCTAAAGCTTCACATATCCACCATCTTTTGAAGTAGGGAGATATGAACTTGGCTTTGTCTCTGGTCATGTGCCTTGAGCATCCACTATCAAGGAACCATTTGTTCTTACTTAAGGAGGACTTCAAGCAGACCTACAAGATCAACTCAAGTAACTCCTTTTGGTACCCAAACTTTATTGGGTCCTTGAGAGTTAGTCTTAGGTAACCAAGTTCCATTTGGAATCCAAATCATTTTGCCTTTGTCCTTCATGCATTTTCTAAAATTTCTTGAAAATTGTGCATGAACGGTTACATTTGAACTAGAGGCTCTTACAAAGAAGTTTTGATAAGACTTTTGTTAGGTATGAGCATAATATCCCAAACTCGCTTTATCAAAAACACATCTTCATTGTGAGATGATTTTATCTAAAATTTCACTTCTCTTAGTAAACTTTTTTATAGTGAAATTTAGATCATCCGTCTTTTCTTGAGAAATGAGTTTTCTTCCTCAAGATCCTTATTTTTTAAAATCAAGGAATCCTTTACCTTCTTTAAAATCCCATTCTGATTATTTGAAGCTTGGAGATCGTTTGAAATAGTAGAAATTTTCTTTTTAAGATCCTTGTTTTCAAAAAGAATTTTCTCAAGTTCATCGTGCAATTCCTCAAAGGCATTTCTAACTCTTCGTAGAAAGGAAATGAGTCAAGATTAGAGTTTACCTCATCAGATACTTCTTGGTTGCTTGATTCCTCATCCAATTCATCCCAAGTGGCTTTATTGCCTTCTTCTTGGATCTTTTTCCTTCTCCTTTGAGTTGAGGACATTCCGCCTTTATATGTCCTAGTTTATGACACTCATAGGCAAGTTAGAGATTCCTTCTTGCTTGATTCTCCTTTTTGTTGCTTCCTTTTTAGGTAACTTTTGAATTTTCTTGTGATGAAGGTAACATCCTCATCACTTCCTTGATCATCTTTTTCATTTTCTTCATCTTCATCTGTATATGAGATAGGGATTTAAGAGCAAGGTTCTTCTTTGGTTTACCTTACTCTTTATGACTTCTTATGGTAAGCTCATGAGTCATGAGGGATCCGAGAAGCTCATCAAGGCTTAGTTTGTTGAGATTATTTGCTTCTTAAATGACCATTACATTGGCTTCCTATGTTCTTAGAAGAGACCTAAGGATTTTTCTAACCATTTTAACGTTAGTATAACTCTTGCTAAAGACTTTCAAAGAGTTAATAATGTTAATAAAGTGAGTAAACATTTCTGATCTGGACTCACTTTCATTTACTTTAAATAGTACATACTTGTGAACTAGCATGCTAATTTTAAACTATTTGACTTGATTTGTACCTTCATAAGTAATTTCAAGTTTATCCCATATCTCCTTTGTGGCATTCGCAACCAGAGATTCTATTAAACTCATTTGCATCTAAAGCACAATATATATTACTCATTGCCTTAGCATTTAGTTGAATGAGTTTGATGTCATTTTCATCCCATTCTTGTTCTTCCTTAGCAACATTGGTGGCGTTACTAGAACTTTCGGACTTCATAAGAATATGAGGTCCATTTGTAATTACCTTTCATTTTTAATAGTCTAAAGCTTGAAGATAAATCTTCATTCTAACATTCCAATAAGTATACTTTTTGCCGTTAAACAAAGGGGTTTGTTTCTCGATTGCCCTTCGGCAAAGACGATTGCTACAATATTTGTCATATCTTTTCTCTTATAGTGTTAACTCTATTTTACAAGAGACGAGACTCTAATATCACTTGTTGCCCAAATATTTATCCTAGAGGGGGAGAGGTGAATAGGGTATTTTACAAATATTAGTTTGTTTTTTAGATCTTCAAAAATAAAAGTTGTAAATGCACAATAAATAAATAAGAGAGAGAGAGAGAGATAGAGAAAATACAATAATTTTACGAGGTTCGAAAAACTCCTCGACTCAAGTCTCCACACTTGAGTTTTTTCACTATCGTGACTTCCTTGCAAGTGGAGACTAAACATTTACAAAACGAATACCGCAACCTTCTTATCCCAACAAAATATACCTATTTATCTTATCGAGTAGTACCTATCCACAATTCTTACCGCAATGAGATGATACAAATATGTTTACTAAATAGCACTTTCTTTCAAAGTAGTTTTGGTGCAATAAAATGCTCGCCCTCTATAGATAGATCAGGTGTAAGCTCTAAGTATTTAAGATGAGTATAACTTTTAGATCTAAATTTGGAAGATGTTAAATCTAAAGTCCATAACAAAGATGTGAAAGTGTAAGTTTGTAAGTGATGGCTTAAAAAATCCTAGAAAACCTCTATTTATAACCCTTTAAAGTATATGTCTGTTGTTTTTTAAAAAGAGTCGTTATCCCCCCCCGCTTTTTTTTAGTCTATTCAAATTTTGAATTTGCAATTGCTAGATCGACTGAATCATCAACCAATCGACTACAATGAGGACTCGTCAACTGATTAGGTCAATTGATTTGTCTAGAATGTTTGAGGTTTATTTGGTTAAAAACAATCCGTCGACTGGTTTAAAGAATCAGTCGACTAAATCATCAACAAATTGACTACAATGAAGACTGGTCGACTGATTAGGTCAATTGATTTGTCTAGAGGGTTTGAGATTCATTTGGTTAAGAACAATCAGTCGATTGGTTTAAACGAACAACCAATCAACTGATTTAAACGAACACTCGACTGGTTCCATTTGTACACTATTTTTGCCTTTGAGAAGTAGTCAACTGATTTAGATAATGTGCTCTGACAATTCATTAGTTGACCATCTAGTCGACTAGCTCTATGAATCAGTCGATTGATTTTGTTTGTACACTAATTTTGTCTTTAAAGGTTAATCAACTGAATCTTTTTGGAGGTCGACTGATTTGGATAAGGGAGTCTATAAGGTTATTTTGTAAAACAACCCTCAATCAACTGATTCTTAAACTCAGTCGACTAGTTTGATTAGTATAACAAATAAGCTTTAAGAATCAGTCGATTGGTTCCATGAACTAGTCGACTAGTTTAGACAATGAGTGTCTTCAACTTATTTTTCTTTGTTTACTTTTGTCAAAATCTTTTGATGAGTTCAAAATTTAAGTTATGACAATGTTTTGTTTTGAAAAATAATTTGATGTTAGTTTTTAGATGATCATTTTATATAGTAAGAACTTACAACCAATGTCAATCTAATTCTAACATCAATTAAAATGCAAAATAAGGAAAATGAAAATTTTTACTTGAATAATTGGACTTGAGTGTGTCCAATATACTTGAATTATCATGAAAGCATTCTACTTGTTTTGATATTTGTTTTGAAACATATTTTTGAGTAGAATCTTTTAACTTGATGAACTTTTATTATTTTCTTAGTCAACAATCTTCTTTGACCTAGATGACCTATTTTCATTATCACTTGGATAAAATATTAGTACATTAGATAATATTTTGTGATCATCAAAATTACTGAGATGTCATTGGTTAAAAACATTTAAGGCTAACACATTTCCTACATCAATCTTGATATATAACTTTGAATTCGAAAACCTCATTATCAATATCTATCATAATGCATGCATAAGAGTACCCAACACTAGGGATGACAATTTGTTCCGTCCCATCGGGGACCCGACTCGTCCAGCCCCTAATGGGGCGGGTATGGGTGCTTATAAACAAAGTCAGGGCGAGGTGGAAGTTGGGCCTTTAAAAACCCCGTTGGGTTAGAGACGAGTTTGAGAGATGGTCACCCCATCCCGTTTATATATTAATTTTTTTAATTTATTCTTACATACACTATATTTACTAATAAACAACACTATATAAGATTAATTTTACGATTTTTCATATTACACTCATTATTTTTTCTTATATTAGTTATTTTGACAATAAAAAATTAATTTACCTATCAAAATAAAAGTTTTAACTTACTTAAAAAAATATATATCGGAGTTCGGGACGGGGTGGAATCCGGGAATATAAACGGGGTCGGGGTAAGCCTCTAAACAGGGGAGGGAGGGGCGGGACGGGGCGGAAAATATAAACAGGGTCGGAGTTTGGGAAGGGCCACCTCGTCCCAAACCCGTCCCGTTGCCATTCCTACCCGGGACCTCAATAATTCAAAATATAAATGCATCACGGTTCCCCAAAAAAGAAAAATATGGTTCCAAAAAAATTACAGTATTAAAGGGAATATATTAGACTCAGAACTCTCAAGAACAAATAAGAGCAGGCAGAATTACCTCTGTTACGGTGCCATGTGATGTCTCTGTCATCAGTGGGACAGGCACATGTTAGCATATCCAACAATGTGTTCTCAATGTTTAACATTCTCATTCCCTCCGATAAGCCATAATGTTGAGCACTGAGTTTTGGTTCAAAGGAAGAATAGTACGGCATTTGAAGCTGATTTATCTGCATACTTAATCCTTTATTATCCACCCATAACCAAAACATGAAAATAAATATCAACCCCAGGTTGCAGGATTAACTATGGTCTGTTGTTAATATTAAGTGGTATACCTGTATAATAGATACATGCAGGAAAAAAGTATGTTGAAATATTTCATTGCAGTAAAGGCAAACTTTGATAAATAGAGAAATGAGCAAGGTAGACCCCCTCCTGAAACAGATGATCAAGACAAGAGAAACTGAAAGTGCAAAGAGAGGGGCTAAGACCACATTCTTGAAACAATAAATGTCACCTAAAAAGCAATGAACTTCTTTAAAATCTGCAAGCACTGTTATGATTTGTTACCCATGGAGAACCCATATCTATCCCTGAGCTCAACAGTTCATCAAACTGCTGCAATGTGGTAAATTTTCCATGACACATAATAGCCCTTTAAATGTGATGAATCCAACTGGTGAACTTGAGAAACAGCTGACACGATTTTAAAAATTTCAGAAAATCAACTTGCAGGAAACACATTCAGGAAATTATGGAGATAAGAAGGCTTTATGTTCACAGAAAGAAGATGAAATTTGAAAAAAGGAAACTCTTCCCCATCAATTCGCATTCATGAACAATGATGCACATTATTTCCATGTGGCTGCCAATCAAGTGGACAGGCGAGACATAAATGGATAGAGGGAGACTGCTGACAAGGCTGAATGTGGAAACAAGTTCAGAACTAAATAGGACTAACTCTACTAATAATGACAAGTGTGGATGGGGGAGGAGTGCATGCAATTCGGGTCCCAAGCAAGCAAGAAAATATGATCTCCCCAAAACGGCTTGGCCTTCTCTTACAATATCTCCTTTTACTATATACATCAGAGAATTGGCATTCGGTGTCAAACAGGCCAAAAAAAAAAAAAAGGGACGGACGCGTGAAAGTAGATACCTCCGACCAAATGGGAATAAATATAACCACTATCCTAAACTATTTCAGATTAGAACACAAGCTGAATTCAACTTTGGATGTAGCAGATGTTGCTAGTAGTACCATACTTGACCAACATCGGCAGTGAAACAAACAATTTATAGTCATGACTATCTCTGCAATTTCCAGAATAATTAAAATTATGAGACATGAAAACAAATGATTTATGAAAAATAAAAAGGAACGGAAAAAAAAAAAAAAAAAAGACACAGTGAGCATGTTCAAGATGAGAAGAGAGAACAAGTTAAACAAGTTGCAGGCCAAATAAATCAACAGGCAAGAACAAAAGGTGAACAAAAGATAAAAGGTACGATCTTTGTGAAAGAAGAAACATGCCAACATCCAAGTAGAACATTTTTAAGTAATATTGCAATATTTAGTCTTGACATACGATTACTAAAGCAACTTCATCTTCAATAATTAAAATTGGAAGTTCAAAACCATGGCTTCGCTTTTCCTGCTATTATTAACCAAACCCAAATCAATCCATCAAATGTTCCCCTTACAAATTAGAAAATACTTGCAAATAATAATCCTTTTTGACTTGCATAAACGGGCATCCCTTAACTTTGCAAAATTAGGATATCAAAATAAAGAAAACAAAGTACATCAATAAAAAGTAAAATTAGAAGAACAATCTAAATTATTTTTGGCTAGGAATTAGGCAAGCCACCCCATGCAGAATATAACAAAAACTAAGATGGGGCTTCATAACTTTAAAAAAAAAAAAGGTTAATTGTCATGTACATGCAATACATAGATGTAGAAGGTAGTAGACAATAATAGGAAAATTTATTTATTCAATCACAATCATTATACATAAGTTACTCAATTTAACGAGAAATAAATGAATATGCAATACCATTAGATAATAAATAGAATCCTATAAACATGCAAACCTCACGATGAAAACAAGATCATTGTTCAGATTGCCAAAACAAAAATTATTAAATGAAACAATTGTCATGCGCATGTGAAACGAATCCATCTAATAATCACCTAATTGTAAATTCTAGGATAGCATATGTTGGCAAATATCATGATAAAGTACATATAGCTGTGGGATATGGTGTGCATTGAAGACTTTGGAGAACATACACAAAGGCTTGGAAGCAGAAACGAAGCAATTGCGACAGAATGAAGTCAAAGAATTCTAGAAGAGTCATGCTTCATCCACAGGTATGCACAAGCATTAGGAAAGCCAAGGAACCAACTTGAAGGGCCAAGGAAGGCCTTAGAAGTCAATTAAGTGTCATTTAGGTTAAAAGTTAATCCCAGGTCAGGTTGGTCATACAAACAAGTGAGTTGAAGGACCAAACTTGAGGAATAGCCAAACTGGCACTCTCATGGTTGACCAAGGGATGGGTCAACCACGGACCACAGACTACCTTGAGGTAGCCTGGTCAACCCAGAAGGTCTAGAAGGCCGCCCCAAGATTATTTCCCTACATCCATGGTCAAATAAGCAAGGTCGTGGTCAACCAGAGTGCATGTGGTCAACCACACATCCGTTGATGAACCAGTACCTTGCAACAATTGACATCAATTGGGAATTTGAGCAAATTAAGCTTGGTTTTCTTGACAGAAAATTCATAAAAGTATGCATCTGGCTCACAGTGTTCTAATCAGATAATTATGTTCAATCTGTAGGTTTGTATTATCATTAAGGTTTCTGATTGGCCTGTTGATATATTTAAATGGACTATCTTTTCTAATTATTTTCAATTTAACATGTAAGAAGGGTCTAGCTCTTTCTTATGAGAACTATGCAGGCACTATTTTAACTTTAGCATACATGCTTATATTAGCGGCTAGACATATTACATTATTCTGAGCACTGATTCATCTTGAACAGATCTCTGAACTTTCAATCCCTCTGAAAGTCTTACCCTCTCCTAGACATTTTAAAATATTTAATTTACATAGGAATAATTTTTTATTTTAAAATATTCAGGCCACTCGACCTTATGACATAGAGGAAAAAATTAGTATTAGGACCTATTTGGGATAAGAGATCCATTGATTCAGAACAATCTTACTAAGCTTGAGAGAGAGAGAGAGAGAGAGAGAGAAGTTGATTAGCCTGAAACAATATTTTTAAATGGCAATAAGGAACTAAATGGCTTAAATTAATTAACATATCAATCAACTAATCAAAAGCAAACCACAAAATCACTCAAGGAGTTAAAATGTAAAGAAATTTTTGGCATAATTGCCTAACATAAGACATTTAAGTGGATCTTGTTACTTGTTTTATGATATTATTAGGGTCTCAAACCATAATTTATCAAAGAGACATGTGAAGATAACATTAAAAGGCTAGAATCTAGAATCAGGAATCGATTTGGTATCTATCGTTTCCGGCGATCTTATATGGATTTCACAAAAATTCTACCTTATAGGGATTTTTGATGCAATCCGAACCGATTTGGTATTTTTGGATCGCAACATTGTGGAATTGTAGGATTCAGATCGGGATGTTAACAATCATGGTGAAAATTGACCTTCTGCCTCGGTAAAATAAATGCAAAGTTCTAAGGACCAAATCCTATAAGAGGCTCTCCCGGATGTATGAACCCGTTATTTCAGGCCTAGCCAATTGATCCTTAAACCTATATAGAAATTGCAGAAGTTAAGTTCAAAATTAACTGCGTAAAGATTGGTTCGTGAATAGAGCATAACTAACAATTTTGTTTCCTTTTTTTTCGGTTGATAACCTTTGCAGAATGAAGACATCTTGTGCATATGTAGGTGCATTTGAGAGAAGAAACTGTCCAATTGCCAAGTATCAATTAAGTCCTTCCACAAACGAAGACAAACCCCCCCTCCCCCCCCCCCCCCCTTTTCTTTTTCTTTTTATATTTTTTTTATAAATTGTGACTATTCCTTGCAAAATTCACTTTCCGAGGAGCCACACCCAAAGTCCTGCTCTAACAATTTTTTGTAACCCATAATTATATATCAAACTTAAAACAAGCAATCCATTTCCTGGTTGCATGTTGCTGGTAGCTTGCCTTCAAATCTATGCTTTATATATTATTAGCAACATTTGGTTTATGCTTCTAACTTTCTCTAAAATACACATCCAAATTTCATATGTTAACTATTACGAAATCAAAAAAACCATGTGTCATAAATTTTGCCTCGGAATTCAGGGAGCATATGTTTGTGTGCCAAAATAGACATAACAAGATGAGGCTCACCAGAGACTGAATAAAATACCACCTTTCAAAGCAAAAGCTTAAGAAGTTAAAATAAATAAATTAGAATTACTCCATAGTAAAAGACAAAATTTATGACCTCATGATGTTTCAATATCCGTGTATGCTCTGCAAACCTCTCCTATCTCCATCTCAGAATTGCCTGTTAGTGAATCATCCTCTAAATCGCTGATGATCTCCTCCTGCTCAGGTTCCACATGAACACTGTTATCATCGGAAACACTCCCAAACAAATCTTCATCCTCCATGTCTGATAAATCATCAAAAGTTTCAATTTTCTTCTTCCTTCCTCTATAACCAATAAGGCTCTGGACTTTTTCCTTCCAAAGGACCAATGGGCATTTCTCAATCAACTCTGAACCTTCATAAGCTTCATTCAAGAAGACACTAAATCTCTTCCCCCTTTCAGAAACATAGAAAATGCCAAAATGCTTCAACAGAAGCCTCATCAGCTTCTGGGGCATCACAAACTCCCTTCTGAAGTGAGTGAGGTGATCAGTTACCAACCGCTTCTCAATAGTAAAGCTAAGCAACTCATGCATTACCGCAACAGCCCTCTTATCAAATTCTTGCGACCCGGCTTTCAGCCCCCTGGCATCTGCATACGGAGACATATACAACCGCTTCTGAAAGTTGTCAATCTTTCCGCCATATCTATACACCTTCTTGTAATTTGGAGGAAACTTCATTGGGAAAGAAATGGACAACAATCCCGGTGTATGATCATTCAATTCAGACACCCCAAGCACTATTTTTTCCAATTCAGTGATAGCCCAAGAGGGATTCCAAGAAACAAGTTCCAAATACTCAATCTCGTCCTCTGATTTTACTACCCGAAATAGTTCGGGATACTTATGAACCCAATCAGTCCTAAAATCAATCGGCAACCCAAAATCTCTTCTAAAATGAGCAATCTTGTCTAACGAAAGACGTCTATCAACAGACATCATCAACATTCTCGTAACATGCTCGGCAGCCTTTGATCCGTATTCCTCAATGATATTCTCCTCCTCCTGCACCAATTCTTCAGCTTTCTTGGTCATCCCACACCACAAAACCCCTCTATCGTCCTTGTACAATTCAAACAGCTTGGGCGATTTTCGGATAAAGTCAGATATCTTATGGGGCTTGGGTAAATTGATTTGCTGCCTGTATTGATCGAGTGACCTTATGGGCATGATTTGCTCTGGCTCTTGCTTCAACTTCTCCATCAAAAACAACACTTTTGAGGCTATTTTGCACTTCTCTGTTGCGATTTCAAGATCGTGGACCCTCTTTTTCTTGCTTCGGTCTTGGACTCGCTTGCTGGTTGTCATTAATCGATATTGAGATAACGAATGTGCAAACTCATTGATGGAAGCCATATGTGATTCACCTGAAAGCGCTACGCTTCTAATGACTCGATTGGTCATCACCGAATAGAACTGAACACGAGAGAGTCGCCCGTTTCTCTCCGTGAGTATCTTTCTTTGCTTACCTATCAACCGTTCGTGAAAATACCTAAACAAATGATGTCTGGCACATGAGTTCATTTATTTATGCGAAACGAGTCGATTATAAAAGTATGCAGTTGTTCCAGTACAATTTCTTTTTGAGAAATTGCGATTAAAACCATTAATTAAAGTTAAAGTTTGAGTAGAAGTTTGCAGTTATTTAAAGTTGGATAAATTATGCTAACATCTCTTAAAATTTTTAATAATTTTATTAATTTTTTTAAAAAAATTTAAAATTACATAATTTTTTTTTTATTTTTTTGACAAATTATATTGACATTTTCTCAGATATAATTTCTTTTTAAAAATGACATAATTGTCTCTTTTAATTTTTTTTAATTTTAACCATTTTTCTAAATTTTTTTAAAGAATTTTTTTTATTTTATATAAAATTAGATTTTAAATAAATAAATTATATTTTTTTAGCCAAAGAAGATTCTAATTAATATTTACTTGAAAATAAAAAATATAGCTAAAAAAATTGGTTAAAATTTTTAAAAATACAAAAAAAAAAAAAACATAAAAAGGGCAATATTGTCACTTTTTAAAAAAATATGAACCAGAGGGGGATCATTGTAATTTCAGAAATTTTAAGAAAAGTCAATGTAATTTTTAGAAACCTCAAGTGAGGTCAATGTAATTTATCCTATAAAATTTTATTTAATTTTAAAAAATATTGTCTTGTCTTAAAAAAAAATTAAATCTAATTATGAACAGTAATTTGAGTTCATAAACAAACCAATTTTTTTAGAATTGAATTTAAATTTAAGTAAAAATAAATTTGGTATAAATTTTAGTAAGGATTGGAGAAATGTTTTTAAAATTGAAAATTTAAGTTTGAATCCAAATTTGTGTCATTATTAAAAAGGCTCTAATAAAATAAATATTGTTTGTATATAAGGAAAAACTATCTTACTAATTTTTCCAAAATGAGATTACTAAAGGAATTGGTGTGGTGTTGGGTATAAAACATTTTATAATGTAATGTTCACCTAATAAAGTGTTGTCAAAAATACAATCATTTTATAATATACTATGTGTAAAACTTATCTTGTGTGAAAATAAATATTTTTGTACAATAATTTTATTATTTTTTGGTAATATTTATTTTATGTTATTTTTATGGCATTAATGTGTCTACTTTCAATATTTAGGATCTATAAATTTACAATTTCTAATTTCATAAACCAAAATTAAATATTTTAAACCTTAAATCTAAAAGATTGTTAAATCCCAAAACCAAAATTCTATTTCTCTACAAGCAATGGTACATAATGGTAGTTTTTTTATATAATTATAAATTAAATAACCCTAATTAAATTAAAGGTACTCATCTACTACGAAAAAAATAAATATAAAAAAAAATCATCTTATTTCAAATTATTTATAAAGTTAAATAGTGGAAGCTCCCTCAAAATAAGTTCATGCACGTTAAGGTCCAAGAGTAAACATTGTAAACCCAAAAGTGTTTGAGTTTTAAAATTATGTGAGCTCGAATCCAAAAGTGATTAGGTGGCATCATCATTTTATTTTTAATGATAAATTTGCCCCCTTTCGATCCAGAGCTGAAGTAAAGATGTTGGGTAGCACTAGCCACTGTTTATCTTCTCCAACTTCTCACCAGAACGCACCTCGGTAACCCTAAGCCCAAAGCTAGATTTTTTCTTCCAGTTTTTTTCCCACCTTCCTTCCTTAGTTCACCTTAAGAACGTTATAATATGTTGTGGGGGAAAAAAGATTTGCAGTTAATATTCTTGTGGTGGGGAATGCTCTTTATGTTAGCTTGGCTTGGATTGTTGTACTTCCTATTGGATTAATTCAAGTAACAACCAACCAGCATTGTACTTTTTGGATTTGATTTCCAATTGATTTGTAAAATCACAACGATCCTAATTAAAATGAAGTGCCAATGGATATGGTGCTCGAAGATGGTTGAATTTCCCATTTAATAAACAATAGTTTTGGGTTTTTTCATTATAGAAAAAGCAGAACACTTTTTTTGATTTTTGTAAAAACTTAATATACCTTCACGAAACCAAACATTGGACCAGATCCCCCCTCAACCAAGAAGTTGTCCCTTGAGAATCCATTAGTGGCATTTTTATCCCTTTATAATCAAACCTCAATGGGGCCTTCTCCAAAATAGGGGCATTGTGGTTGCAAACAGAACAAAGTGGTGGAAAGGTTGGTGGTTGTTTGATGGAAAGAGATATAATTCTTTTAATGTTTGAGGTTCGTTCAATAGTTGAAGAAGAAGGACATGCGACCATTTTGTTATTACTGATAATTAATATTTAGATTGAAATATTAATGCTCAATTGAGTCTCATATCATTATCAGAGCCTATCTGGAAAAACTATTGTTAGTTGACACATTAATATCTCACTAATCTAAAAAAAACTATTAGAAGTTGACACATTAATATCTCACCAATCTAAAACACAAAATAAAGAGTATTGGAGTCAATATGAATATAACCCAATGGATTTAACTTCAAATTATTGTGATCTTTCAATCAAGTGTAGACTATATTTGTGTTATTGGTAATCTCATGTATTATCCATTGTCCTCTCAAATCATAAATGAACTGTCAATTTCCATGAAGAAAATTATGTTAAGTTAGTGGTACATTAATAAGATTGGAAAAGCAAAAGCTGGACCAGTATTATTTGTAAAAGTCATATCACTGGAAAAAAAAAATATTGTATGTCTTTCGATTCTTTCTTCTTTATATTGAATCATTAATATGGTCTCTTCAATTCAGTTAGTGAAACCTTCTACCAAAATTCTCTCTCTACTAAAATTCTTTGTTTCAACTAGACAGAGAAATTTCTTTATCCACAAAACATTTTGGATAGAGAAATTTCTCTGTCCACAAAACAGAGAATTTTCATCTGTGTTGTGCGGGATGAAATTTCTCTGTTGTAAAACACAAATTTTTTAATAGAATTCCATATGCAATATGGATATTGTTTGATAGATCTCGATTTTAGAATTCAAATATATAATTTTTGTGAAAAACATATTTATATATTACGAGTTATTTAGTTCTGAAGTTTCAAAAACAAAAGGTGATGACATAGCCTAGGTTGGGTGTAGGTTGGGGAAATAAGTTATTTTCTTCATGTTTCTTCCAAGAAAGGCATTTTTGTTAACAAAATACTTGGGAACTTTTTGAGTTAAAATGTTTTGAGCTGGACCTTGTGCTAATTAAGCATTTTATGAGAGATCTATAATTGAATCCCCCTTATTTATATTATTAATCAAATATAAAAAAATACTTCATGTTTTTAATAATAATAAGTACATTTATGTACAAGTAGTGGCATATTTTTATACACACAATGTTACATTTATATACAAGTAATGGTAATTTTTGTCTTTATATTTATATATATATATATGTATGTATGTATGTATATATGTACACATATACATAACACAGACCTAAACGAGTCTCCTTTCTCACCGTCTTTCTATAAGAATACAAACACACACACACACACACACACACATATATATACTTACACATATATGCCATGTTTGTGTGCGGAAAGATATCGCATGGATATCACTCAAAGTTCCAAGTTGTGAATTACCTAAAAAGAGGGGTTGAATAAGTAGGTTTAGAATTAAAAATTTATTTCATGAAAATTTCAATTCTTGGTTAATTACAATAATGACACAATCAATCAACAAATCACTCAACGTGATTAATCCAATATTTAAGTCTTTCCACCAATGAAACCACTAAGAATCAACCAATTCACCAACCAATTTAACATTCACCAAAATAAATAACTAAATTGATTTTATAGAAATTTTCATAATTCAATACAAAATCAACTAAATTATCAATTTCTTCAATCAATTTACTAAATTAATTTTTTTAATTATCTTAATTGAATGCATAATTATGAAATTATGAAAAACACAATTTCTCAAATAAAACAAAAGCAATTCAAATCAAGCATATAGAAATTGAATGAGAATGAGAGAGAAAAGATTACACACCGATTGATGATGGAGAAAACTACCAAGGACAACAATCCTTGGAGTAAAACTCCAGAGCTAGGCCAATGCTCATGGAAGTAATGAACTATGATAGAAAGTGAACTACAATGAGTCTCCGAACGATCTAAGTACCTCTAGCACTGTTCTCACCGATTGTCTTTAAGTAATGGTAATTTTTGTCTCTTTATATATATATATGTATATGTATATATGTACACATGTACATAACACAGACCAAAACGAGTCTCCTTTCTCACCATCTCTTTATAAGAATACAAACAAACACACACATGCACACACACACACACACACATATATATACTTACACATATATGCTATGTTTGTGCATAGAGGGATATCGCACAGATATCACTCAAGGTCCCAAGTTGTGAATTATCTAGAAGAGGGGGCTGAATAGGTAGGTTTAGAATTAAAAATTTATTTCGCGTTAATTCCAATTCTTGGTTAATTACAATGATGACACAATCAATCAACAAATCACTCAACGTGATTAATCCAATGTTTAAGCCCTTCTACCAATGAAATTACCAAGAATCAACCAATTCACCAACCAATTCATCATTCACTGAAATTAATAACTAAATTAATTTTCTAGCAGTTTTCACAATTCAATTCAAAATCAATTATGTTATCAATTTCTTCAATCAATTTACTAAATTAAGTTTTTCAATTATCTCAATTGAATACACAATTATGAAATCATGAAAAACTCAATTTCTCAAATAAAACAGAAGCAATTCAAATCAAGCATATAGAAATTGAACGAGAATGAGAGAGAATAGATTGTACACTGATTGATGAAGGAGAAAACTACCAAAGACAACAATCCTTGGAGTAAAACTCTGAAACCAGGCCAATGCTCATGGAAGTAATGAACTATGATGAAAAGTGAAGTACAATGAGTCTCCAAACGATCTAAGTACCTGTGGCACCGTTCTCACCATTCTTAAATCCTCAAGCTATCATAGTCAATCCTTCAAACAACTGGACTCCTCCACAGTCTCGGATTCCTTCGATCAAGCCTCTTCAAAATAACCGTGAATCCACACGACCTCGGTGTCCACCGATCGCTAAATGTCAAATCCTCGTGCTTGAACTCCTTCAATCATCAATGGTGAATTTGACGTGAACCAAGGCTCTTAAGATCTGATTGAATAATGAGCTTTGATCAAACCGAATTAACAAAAATGAGTAGAAAAGATAATGAATGTCATAAATGATCAATCTCTCACAAAAGCATCAAGATCTATCAACAATTTTGCTCTCACAAATTGAGACTCTCTCACTATATTTTTGACTGCTCTCAAAAATATTTTCACCTATTTTTCGCAAAGAGCTTGGTTGATTCCCAATTGAGAAAAAATCAGATTATAAATCTGTTTTCTACCCAGGGTTCGTTCGAACAAACCATCATTCGTTTGAACGAGCATTTGCTCTTTTGAACAAACATGTAACGAGTATCGAATAAGTACAACTCTAAGGCTGCAACAACTAGTTTGATGCAGGGGTTTGAATGAATGAAAATGAATGAGAACGAACCCTACTATTGTTCATTCGAACGAGCAATAATGAGTTCCTCATTCAAAACTTGTTTTGTGAACTGAATTTTTCTGTTTGTTTATTTTTCAAAGATGCATTTTGGAAAAAATAGTTCACAACCACAAGTCATTCACATACATGATGATAAGATAAAATTTATATGCTATGAATGTATGATGTGAGTGTGTGAGATCCAATCAAATGTAAAAGACCATTTTACCCTTCTAAAAATAAGTCAACTGATAGTGATACATGATAATGTCTCTTGGACGAACTTGGGTAAGAACGGGCATCGAGGTACTCAACTCGAAGGACTTGTACGGATTACACACAAAATACGTTTTGTCTAACTGGATTAGCCAATTTACAAAATGAACCTCATGGTCCTAACAAACTCATCATTTGGCAATCCGTGTCAAAAGTATAAAAAATACAATACCAAAATCTATAATCCCCAAAGCGACAAATAGAAGGAAATTATACATTTTGACTTAGTATCTTATACTAAAAATATCACTTAATATTGCTTCAACAAGTAGCCAACATGTTTCCTACACAACACCGTCAATGATACCATGTGAGATCACATCACAAGAGATATATCAATTAAAAATAATGAGATCACATGTCAGATGAGTAATAATATAGAACAAGGTGCAATAAATATGAAAGCCATGTGCAATAAAATATGAGCAATATAAAGTGACTTAAAACTATCTCAACATATGCAAAAAAATGTATATTACTCCCCTTCAATATATACTCAAAGTATCTAGTCTCCTCCTTTGTATATAACTCCCTTAATATCACCATATCTCATCGTTTTTGTCACGATGACAAATGAGGTAAACCACAACGGAAGATCAAAAGAAAGTAAAATATCAACTAAAAGACATGCATGTAAAGATAACATAGTATTGATAGTACAAATAATAGAAGCAGGAGATATATATCAAAGATATCAAAAAATAATGGTCTATCATCAATCTCAATAAAAATGTGCAATAAGGAAAAGAGAAGTACTATAAAAAAAAATACATGTAGGTGATGAGTAACAAAAATACAGGTAAAACCTCACTACAATCACACTCATCACTCATGTAAATAGTTACAACATTATTGATCATCAACAAGTGGAGGAGGAGCAGAATGAGGAGGAGGAAAGACATGAGTTATGGTCTCTGTTAGTCCCTAAATGGCTCTTCGCATATAAGCATTCTCCTGCATCACTGGGATAAAGTAATATGCTTGGACCTGGATGTAATGTTGCTCCAGCCTATGATCTATGTTGGCAGTAATTTGATCATTATGAAACTATAACTGCTCCTCGAGCTTATCCTTCGTGATTGGCTGACCGGTGGAAGAAGAGAAAGCTTCTACTGACGCCCGAAAGTCTGTACCTAAAGGGGTACTAAAATGCGGTGGTGTCCTATCAACAAGGAAATCCTTGATCCAAATTTGATCACCAGACTATTGCTGCTACGACGACAAAGGTGGTTGCTGCTATAGTGCTAGTGTCGATGCCTGTTGGGCTACTGTGTAATAACCCGTATTTTTACTAAGGCTCAATAATTTATGTATTCGAATAAAATTAATTTTATGAACTTATTAAAAATTAAATTGGATATTGATAGTGGTACGATTTAATATAAAAACATAAATAAGGTTATATAATTGAATTAAATAATTTAGGTTGAAGCTAAGTTAAAATATAAATAAATATGTAGCACTATTATAATAATGAAAAGTTTAATTTATTATAAATACATGACCATAACAAACCCTAGCCTCTATTTTACGTATCTCAAATTCGAGAGAGAGAAAGAGAAAGACTATATTATAGAGGATTAAAGAAATTTAATTTTGAAAGAATGCATTAATGGAGGTAAGTTTATGATTTTATCAATTGTATGACTATTTTATTGTTGTGATTTAGTAAGAAAATTTATGAATTAATTATTAATTTTTAAAATTATAATTTCTCATAATGAAAGAGACCATAGAACAATCAAGTTAGGGTTTGATTTTGAGTATGGATTTGATGGTCTTTGAATAAATTGGAAACTTAATTTTATTACCCATAAAATAAGGTTTAATTCGGTATATAATATGCCTAATATTATAGGGACGCATTTAAAGAGATATAAAATATCAAAGTTTTGGAAGAAAACATTGTAACCACAAGCTTTGGGTTGAGTTTTCTTTTAAGTTTGAAAGATTTAATCTAATTAGACTATATGGTTGGATAGATCTCAGAAAAATGATCAAAATCCATATATAACTTGCATCATTTGGATAAGAATTGAGGAAGAAACTTTTGGTCGAAATTTGAAAGAAAAACAAAAGTGATGAATTGCTCTAATTGTAGAATTTGGGTGTTAAAGTTGGGGAAGATGACCACTTTTTGCACAAGCCCACTCTCGGGCCAAAGTGATTCGGGAAAGTGTGGTTCACTCCTAGTCTAGATTGGATAAAACAAGAGTCTAAATTATAATACCTGACGACCTCAACCAAGTGGTCCAGGTCTCGAACTCAAAAATTAATTATGTAAATTATTATTAATTTTTAATTGATAAAATATTACTAATTTATGAAAAAATAGTAAAAGAATTTTGAAAATTATGAAACTTGGTAAGAAAATCGTATTTGATATTATGAAGCTATTAATATAAGAGGTGAGACTCAAAGTAATACGAATAATTGAGATTTCACTAAAGTTCACCTTATTGTATTTGTTTCCTAATTATTTAAATGTGTAATTAGGTGACTTAAATTATGGTTGTTATTTATAAGTAATTTTGAGTTATTAGAAGTGTTCTCGGATTAAAGATAAGACCTTTGGATGATTGGAGAATCATATTAGTTGCATAATTGACCATATGTTGTGAATTAAGCTTAATCGATTTGATAGAATTTGAGAAAAATAGAAATTAATATTTAAAAATTACATAAAAATCATGGAACACTATAAGGTCATCATGTGTGTATTTTAAAGATACTTAGGCTTAATAAGTACGCGTGACACTATATTAATTAAGGCATGTATAGTTAAGTCAAGTTTGGCAAATCGAACTAATTGATTAAATAAATTATTGTGAACTATTTTAGGATTAGAATAAATTTGCAAATGACACTTTTGAAGTGCATTATGTGATTTACGGACTTTGCTTTGAGGTAAGGGAACATATATGATATATCCAATTTTTGAATATATACCTAGTAAATGTTTTCTTGCTACTATTCTTATGAAAATTGTTTATGCAAGTAAATAATTTCAAATTGTTTTTAGTTCAAAAATATGTTTTACAATATTCTGATTGCTTCATTATCGTTACTTGGGTCAAGCAAAATTAATTGTTTGTGAAATGTGTTCTTTGCTCATTGATAAATCCGTCCATTAAAATTATTCTGTTTATTAAAATAAATTATTTTATCTATATAATCATTATCAGATATTTGAATTGTTTTAGCGTAGGTGTGAGCTCTGGTTAGAGTTTGTTTTGTGTCAATAGTAGTTTACTACTACTGGCAGTTTGTTTGTACCGACAAGATATTATCGGAGTTTGGCTCATGTTAACAATGATATAAATACTGTTGACTTCCAGTACTGGTGACATCTGCAAGTCCCATTATAATTGGGCATGAAACGTGTTTATTGTGCCAACTAGGGTAAATGCTTATGCCAATTTGAAAATATTATTTGTTACCATAATATTTGTTAATGATTTCTAGACTGAAAAATGATATCAGTTTTCGTATTGTGAATATTGAAATGCTTTCAAGTGATATGAAACTCTGCGAAATGTTTCGATTTATCAGTAACAATTTAGAGAATTTTCTAAATTAATCGTGCTATTCGCTTGACCTATTCTGGTGTATATTATGCTATGTTACCTTACTGGGCTCTTTGAACTTACCTGATCTGTCGTGGAAATCAATCAAACTACCAAACTAAACTACTAGTATAGTAGAGAAGTAAGGGTCGAACTCACAGAGACTGTTAATTGTTTAAAAACCAAAGTTGAGATTAATTTTAATTCAAATTAACAAAGATTGATTGTTGTTGATTTTTTTTCTAAAATTAAATGAGAATTATAATTAAAGCAAATATTGAACTGAATTAACAATGAATCGAATTAAAAGAGGATTCCTAGGGTGTTGAATCCACCACTAATCTTGTAACTAGCTTCAATTGTATTAATTCTTAGGCTATTAAATTTGGATGTAAAAGATGTATTTTGGCTACAAGGCTCAATACAATCATCAAGAAAACCACGCACCAAAACCCTAAGCACGAATCATCTTTGGTCAACACAAATTGTCTACGCTAATTCTAAGGTCATAGTTACAATTTGTTTTTCCTGAGTTATGACTAGTCCTACGGTTTTGATGTATGTACACATATTACTATTGTATAACCATATAAACAAAATCCCAAAAATTGATTATGTGAAACTGAATAATACGATCATTGCCTTAGTAAAATTTCACAAAGTTATACAATCATCATCCAAACCTAATTAACCCAAAAATAAAATACAAAGAAGCACAATTACTTGACTAGGGTTTCATCTAAACCTTAGGAATGAGAGAACTTAGCCCATGATGGTGGAAGAGTTAAACACCATAGCCATGGAGTTTTTCATCTTCTTCTTTAGAATCGTCTCCCTCCTTCTTCTTTTCTTAAAACCCTAGATCACAATATTATTCCCCTTTTTCCAAAAAAATACCCTCACAAAATAAGAATTTAGGAAAATAAAGTAAAATCCCGTCATTAGACATTAAGGGCCCAAAAAGGGAGGTTAAAGTGCTCCAAAATAGAGTCTGTAGTACTAAAATGGACCATGGTCCACCTACATATGGACCAAGCCTCTCTTCTAACCCAAAATCACTTGTTTTTCACTTCTTTTAGCACTTCAAAGCCCAATATTTTCCTTTTGCTCCAAATCCACCATTAAATCATCAACTTTGTCAAGCTTTCTTTACAAAAAGATAAAACAAGAATTAACTAGCAAATGCATATAGATTGGAGAAATTAAAATAATAAAAGCGCAAAAATATCTAGGGTTAACAAAATAAATATGCACTTTTTAACCAGTTATCATTACCTCAATATTTTTTTCCACAGATGGATAAAGATCAGCTGTGATATCTTTTAGTACAAGGTGCGGTGCAACGGACAACAATTGGAGATCAATGTAGTTTCATCTATTTTTGGTTAGAACTTATTTTAGTTAGATAGCTTCGAAACATGTAGTAATTTTATTTTATGGGTTTTTTTTTATTATTTGGGCTTTTAGAGACAGATTATTTATTACTTGTTTATGGATAGTGAATAGTTAATTAATATTTCTTTAAAGTTTTAGAAATAATATGATTTACTTATTAGTATGCAAAAGAATTAGAGATAATTTTTATTACGGGTTTATTGATTCAAATGGTTTAGCTTTCGATTTTGGGGCATGACATGCTACTTCTGTTGTACCTCCTATTGCTCATCAGAAACATCGTCCCCATTGGGAGGAGTGATGACATGTCCTCATAACGGGGATAGGGTTTTTCGGGTAATCGGGCCAGAAGGGAGGACGAGCATATCAGTAGTATAGAATAGAACCTACTGTGCAGCACAGATCCTAGTGATCAGGTTGCCAAATGGTAAGGACACAATGCGTCTCATACCGGTGATAGAGGTGTCAATGACTCTAAGTATGTACAAGGGAGCATCGATGGGGATAGCAACACTTAGTGCGTATAAAAATGTGGCATGAGAGAGTGTCAGCGTGTTCTTGTGGCTGATAGGACGTAACACATTGTAGACAATGAGGTTGAGGATGCGATAACCCTCATAAAGATATCCCTGCTCTAGGGTCGGACCTTGTGAAGCGAAGATAGGAGAATTATTAACTCGTAGGGTGGAAGCAATAAAGCTGGCAGAGGGAATGACGGTAGGGGAGGGGTATGGGAAGCTAGGTTGAGCGACTCTGGGAAGACCAAGAGTCTCGACAATCAACTCTGCGGTGAGAGAAAGGGACACTACGGACAGTCACTAAGAAGGCTCCCAGGGCATCACGAGAACCGAGGTTCGAGTAGAACTCTCGAACCAAGGTCTCATTAGCCGAACTCGTGATTGTAAGGAGGGGTAGCCAACCTTGTGAGTCAAATAGCCTTTAGGCAAAAGTCTCATATGCATCATCTAAATAGCATACCTGCTTTATAAGGACAAGTCGGGACATCATGGTCCCTACCTGAAACTGGGAAACCTGTGTCGGATACCGAATAAGGTGCCGAGGCACAGCTCCTAAGTGAATGGTGTACGAAAAATGTCACTGCTCAATGGGCACAGTCTTAGTGGCCATGATCACGTAGTATATGATAAGATAAAAATAGGATGAACCTAGGATGACACTACGTCAAGAGACTGAACTACAGTCCAATATACCCTTAATCTAAATGAAAAGTTAAATAAACTAATCGAAAATTAGAAATGGAATCGAGGACTTATAGAATTGAAGAACGGATGGAATCACGACGTGATCGGTGAAAATGAAGCCCACGAAAAGTAGAATGCTCTAACTGGAGTAGAATCGACAATTGACGAACACTGAGATAAAAAATACAAAAGACTTTAGAGGATTTGGAGAGAAAAATGGGAGAAAAGCCAAGAGTTTTCGAAAAATGGCGTTGTTTCTCGCGTGTTTAACCTGAGTAGTTGTTAGTTCAAACAAATAAGTAACCTTCGTTCGAACAAGCTTCATTCGAATGAGGGTTCGTTCGAACAAACTCCAGTAGCTACTATTTTCTCAGAAAAATAGTGTACTGCTCTATTTCAGAATCCTATGCAATTTGCAACTGTAAAATAAGGAAAAATAGGGAATGTTTAGGGAAAAACACATTTTAGCTAAAAACCTTAAGATGGATCAATTGTTTTTCAAAGCTAAAAATAATCCCAATGTTTTTGAGTTGAAAATTGAAATTAAAGAACATTTTCAAGTGAATTAAAGAGATGTACACTTGTTCTACATAATATCAATACATTCAAATGATCTTAGAACGCTAAAACACATACAAGCTCACTCTCTACTCACTCATTCATAATTACTAGACATATGCATTAATTTCAACCATGGAATGTTCTTTGTATCAAGGTTGAATTTATATGGTGTGAAATGATTTTCACATCAATAAGAGTAAACAACCATAGTCAATCAACCTAGGGATTTTTAAAAATTTCCAATCAAATTTCCTTCTCAACTTAAAAGCAAAAATATGGAAATTGAATTTGCATTTGGCTCTCCTTTTGCAAGGTGGTTTTCACACAATTAAGTAGGCTACTTTTTTCAAAGGATTTCCACTACTAGCAACACACACTACAGGAAATGACACTATTAGCGACGCACGCATACGTCACTAATAGTGGCCTTTTAGCGTCGCCAAAGGTCTTTTGCGACCCCCAAACGTACGTCGCGAAAGGCGTCGCAAATACTGGTGTCGCTAATAGTATTATCGACGACCACACCCGTTGGCGTCGCTGAAGGTTGTGCGTCGCGAATAATTAGGTCATCGCGTCGCAAATACTACACAATGACACAGTGTGCGTCGCTGAAAGCCACTATTAGCGACACTCATTGTGCGTCGCTAATAGAGTTTTCAGCGACACACAGACTGTGCGTCGCTAATAGAACTTTTAGCGACGTATAGACTGTACGTCGCTAATTGTTGTTTTTAGTGATGCTCAGTGTGCATCGCTAAAAGTTTTTTTTTTTTTTTTTGTTTAGGACCATATTTGCTTTGTTTTATTTGTTATTTTATTTCTGTTTAAACCTGTATCAATCATTCATCCTGATATACAATAAAATCCAAGCATTCTGAAATGAATATATTAAAAAAAAAAATACATTCATATATATATTAGAAAAATTAAAAATTGTCTCCAAAAATGTAACTACAGATGTCCATGAAAAGAAAAGAAAAAATAAAAATAACAAGTTCCGATGCAAAACATAAAGACGTCGCGATAATAATCCTGATCAATCTGAAATAAAGATCAAATGATATATATTAGAACAATTATTAAATATATATGAACATAGAATGTGGATAGGTTTTTTTTTTTTGCATGCCTAAATGGTAAAAACGGCATAAAGTAGCATAAGTCTATTTTATCATTTGTGAGGTGTGTGATGGGGTTTCGGCGTAGTTAGGCCGATATCCGGCATTTTGATCTGTAAAAACCCCAAAATGGGCCTTTTTGGAGCTGAAACTTTCATAAGTTTTGAACCGGACATTCGAACCGAGTGCCGTAAATTTGTGCAAGTTTGTTTTATCATTTTTGAGGTGTGTGATGTAGTTTCGGTGTAGTTAGGCCTATATCCGGCATTTTGGTCTGTCAAAACCCCAAAATAGGCGTTTTTGGAGCTGAAACTTGTATAAGTTTCGAACTGGGCATTTGAACCGAGTGCCGTAAGTTCGTGCAAGTTTATTTTATCATTTTTGAGGTGTGTGATGTGGTTTCAGTATATTTAGGCCGATCTCCGGCATTTTGGTCTATCAAAACCCCAAAATGGGCCTTTTGGAGCTGAAACTTGCATAAGTTTCGAACCGGGCATCCGAACCTAGTGCCGTAAGTTCGTGTAAGTTTATTTTATCATTTTTAAGGTGTGTGATGTGGTTTCGGTGTAGTTAGGCCGATATCCAGCATTTTGGTCTGTCAAAACCCCAAAATGTGCCTTTTTGGAGCTGAAACTTGCATAAGTTTCGAACCGGGCATCCAAACCGAGTGCCGTAAGTTCATCCAAGTTTATTTTATCATTTTTGAGGTGTGTGATGTGGTTTCGATGTAGTTAGGCTGATATCCGGCATTTTGGTCTATCAAAACCCTAAATGGGCGTTTTTGGAGCTGAAACTTGCATAAGTTTCGAACCGGGCATCCGAACCTAGTGCCGTAAGTTTGTGCAAGTTTATTTTATCATTTTTGAGGTGTGTGATGTGGTTTTGGTGTATTTAGGCCAATATCTGGCATTTTGGTTTGTCAAAACCTCAAAATGGGCTTTTTTGAGCTAAAACTTGCATAAGTTTCGAACCGGGCATTCGAGCCGAGTGCCGTAAGTTCGTTCAAGTTTATTTTATCATTTTTGATGTGTGTGATGTGGTTTTGGTGTAGTTAGGCTGATATCCAGCATTTTGGTCTGTCAAAACCCCAAAATGGGCTTTTTTGAGCTGAAACTTGCATAAGTTTCGAACCGGGCATCCGAACCAAGTGCCGTAAGTTCGTTCAAGTTTATTTTATCATTTTTGAGGTGTGTGGTGTGGTTTTGGTATATTTAGGCCGGTATCCGGCATTTTGGTCTGTCAAAACCCCAAAATGGGCCTTTTGAAGCTGAAACTTGCATAAGTTTCGAACTGGGCATCCGAACCGAGTGCCGTAAGTTTGTGCAAGTTTGTTTTATCATTTTTGAGGTGTGTGATGTGGTCTCAGTGTAGTTAGGCCAATATCCGACATTTTGGTCTGTCAAAACCCCAAAATAGGCGTTTTGGGAGCTGAAACTTGCATAAGTTTCGAACTGGGCATCTGAACCGAGTGCCGTAAGTTTGGGCAAGTTTATTTTATCATTTTTGAGGTTTATGATGTGGTTTCAGTGTATTTAGGCCGATATCCGGCATTTTGGTCTGTCAAAACCCCAAAATGGGCCTTTTTGGAGCTGAAACTTGCATAAGTTTCGAACCGGGCATCCGAACCTAGTGTCGTAAGTTCGTGCAAGTTTATTTTATCATTTTTGAGGCGTGTGATGTGGTTTTGGTGTAGTTAGGCTAATATCCGGCATTTTGGTCTGTCAAAACCCCAAAATGGGCCTTTTTAGAGCTGAAACTTGCATAAGTTTTGAACCGGGCATCCGAACCGAGTACCGTAAGTTTGTGCAAGTTTATTTTATCATTTATGAGGTGTGTGATGTGGTTTTTCTGTAGTTAGGCTGATATCCGATATTTTGGTCTGTCAAAACCCTAAAATGGGCGTTTTTGGAGCTGAAACTTGCATAAGTTTCGAACCGAGCATCCGAACCGAGTGCCGTAAGTTCGTGAAAGTTTATTTTATTATTTTTTAGGTGTGTGATGTGGTTTTAGTGTAGTTAGGCCAATATCCAGCATTTTGGTTTGTCAAAACCCCGAACTGGGCCTTTTTGGAGCTGAAACTTGCATAAGTTTCGAACCGGGCATCCGAACCGAATGCCGTAAGTTCATGCAAGTTTATTTTATCATTTTTGAGGTGTGTGATGTGATTTTGGTGTAGTTAGGCTGATATCCAGCATTTTGGTCTGTCAAAATTCCAAAATGGGCTTTTTTGGAGCTGAAACTTGCATAAGTTTCGAACCGAGCATCTGAACCGAGTGCCGTAAGTTCGTGCAAGTTTATTTTATCATTTTTGAGGTGTGTGATATGGTTTCGGTGTAGTTAGGCCGATATCCAGCATTTTGGTCTGTCAAAACCCCAAAATGGGCCTTTTGGAGTTGAAACTTGCATAAGTTTCGAACCGGGCATCCTAACCGAGTGTCGTAAGTTCGTGCAAGTTTATTTTATCATTTTTGAGGTCTGTCAAAACCCCAAAATAGGCATTTTTTGGAGCTGAAACTTGCATAAGTTTTGAACCGGGCATTCGAACCGAGTGCCGTAAGTTCGTGCAAGTTTATTTTATCATTTTTGAGGTCTGTCAAAACCCCAAAATGGGCGTTTCTGGAGCTGAAACTTGCATAAGTTTTGAACCGGGCATCCGAATCAAGTGCCGTAAGTTCGTGCAAGTTTATTTTATCATTTTTGAGGTGTGTGATGTGGTTTTGGTGTAGTTAGGCCGATATCCAAAATTTTGGTTTGTCAAAACCCCAAAATGGGCCTTTTGGAGCTGAAACTTGCAAAAGTTTCAAACCGGTCATCCTAACCTTGTGGCGTAAGGACAAACCCAACACAGTCTTTGTGTGTGTAAAAGATGGTGCAGCATATATGTGTGTGTATGTGTAAAAGATGGTGCAACATATAATATTTATATAAAAGAGGAAGATAATGGTATCCGGTGTTGCATGTGGAATACCTTTTGTTCTAGAAATTGAAGCTTCCATGATCTCATCAGGGTCAAGGGGTTCCCTTTTTATTTCACGATCTGACTCCAGTGGAAACTCTTTCTCGCAAGCACTTGGATCAAACACGCACACATTAAAATGCATGTCTCCTATATGCTCAAATACTGTAAAATCTCCGAGATAGAGGCCATAGTGTTGCGGAAAATTATCCCAACCTTCTCGGAAGTAAATAAATCCTTCGGCACATTTACCAATTTTAACATGCCATGACCCTTGACAACTTGTTAGAATTGCTTCTTCCGATTTTACTTCGCCTAGTTTTCTACAGAAAGCTGGTGGAATGAGCTGTGCAAATTTGAAATTCAGAAAACTATATTAGAGTGATTGAGTCACTAAGAAATGTTGCTACATTAAGATGAGAAAAGACACTTGGACTGACCACACATACACACACACTAACACAGATATACATACATATATATATATAGAGAGAGAGAGAGAGAGAGAGAGAACATACAAGTTTTGTAAGGAAACCAGGCATCATGACCTTGAAGAAATGCCTGGAAATAGGAAGCTCCCTTTCCATCGGAGAAGAAGACATATTTTCACCTAGTTGGCAAGTATGACAGTCAAAACAGAGAAGAGACATCCTATCAGTGGTATCGGAATTGAAATTTAATTGGTGACGACTTAGGATAAATTATAGTGGTCAATGTGATTTTATTTCATAATTTATGGTACAGTTCACATGGGGCTCACATGTACCCAAATTAAATAAGAATTGATGCTTACATAGGATATTTCTACTGGTCCTAAGGTTCTTAAAAAATAGGGTTGTCCTGGTTTTTTTTTTTTCTCTCTATTTATGTTTTTTTTTTTGGGATGGGTAAACAATCATATATTTTTTTACTTATTATATATACATATATATATATATGTATTTATAATTTCAAGTGATGAGAGGTTGAGTCTCTTCTTTCCCTCAAAATCTAAAACCCTAATAAAAAGACTCAAATAGAATACCAAGTGGAAGCTTAGTCTCACTTTCAAATCCATGCAATTTTTTTTAATTACTGGCGAGACTCGTGCAAATTTTAAAAGTGATCTAAAAATTATGTTCATAGGCATTTTTAAAAAAAAGATGCTTCTAGATGAAGATATATTGCTCATTCAAAATTACGGATATATTGCAATTTTTTTAAAAAATGATAAATGTTTATGTCAAATTATATAAATTTTGAATGAGATTTTTTGAAGTATTAATTAACATGCTAATGCATTATTTTAAGTTAATATTTTATAAATAAACATATATTTGATAAATGTGTGGCATGAAATCAAAGAAAAAGTATACACCGATGAGAATATAAAAAATCCTAATCACTATAAACTATATAAAACTTAATTACATTAAGATATATATGGATCAAATATGCATACAAATAAAATAAGATTTATATATACATAGTCTTTTATATTAATAATGTAAAATGATAAGTTCTAATTATATTAGAGTTAGGTATGCCATATCTGCGATATAATGTAATATTTTGTGACATATTGCGATATGGAAGTGATATTATGAAAAGTCTCAAATTTAAAAATTTTACAATATTTATCACGATATATTGCAATACTATAAGTTGTTTTGTGATATTCTGTGACTTTTTTTTCACATTCAAATATTATATCCCAATGATAAATATTTTTAAGAAAAAAAAAACAAATAACAGTCCATTTCTCCATGTATGTTGAAAAGATAAAAATGTCAGTAGTGAAATGGTCCCGTGTCCTTCCATTTCTTTTATAAGTTGAGTCCATAATCTATGGGATCCACCACTTGTGGGATCCTGTAAGAGACTCTCTCCGACAGTGTGGGGAATGCGAGATATAGCTTTACCACCAACCACTCTCACCTTTACAATAATCAATAATCATCTAAATTGCCATGATCACCATACTAGGACAAACTTAATAATAATCAAGTGTGTTTTGTCATCACTAATTAGGTGTATTAAGAGGAGCCCACTAAGGATGCTTTCGATTCTTGACACAGTGAGGATGCCAGCTATCGTACGCAGCAAGTCTTTATGCACACACATACACACACGCACAAAGGGAAGAGTGCCTAATCTTTACCACCTACTCTATACCTTTCTTTGTGAAGGAGTAAATAGAAGCTTATACCTTTTTTAAATATATACATACATACATACATACACAAACACACACACACACACACACACATATATATATATAAAAGACAACAAAAGTGGTCTAGATACTTCAGACTTTATACAAGACGATTTTATGATATTTGGATATAGAATTATTTTTCTCTAAACATTCAGAAATATGTTTTGAAAAAAAAAATCAATACAAAGTAATTTTAAAAAGTTTATTTAACTATTCAATCACCTTTCTTAATTAACTTCTACAAATACAAACATAAAAAGAGACAAAACATTTCTCAAATGAATCCCTCCTGTCTTTCGGGATAAGTCAATATTGTGCCGAATCATGCAAGATTTGTAATCGTTAGCAAAAACTGAGCCAATCATGCAAGATTTGTAAAAAATACAAAAAGTAAACCATGAATCATTGCTCTAACTAAATACTGTGAATCAAGAGAGAGACAAAGAGACAGAGAGAAAGAGAGTTATCGTGTTGAGTGAAAAGTCGCCGTCGCCGTCGCCAAACGTGCCGTCCGTCGCCTTCAGAACCGTGCTTAGGGAGTGAGAGTGACAGATCTAGAGGGAGAAAAATTTGGGATCAAAACGGAGAGAAGATGAATAAACCAGGGGTCGCGACGGTGTAATAAATGAGGGACTTTTTAGCGATGCACAGTAAGCGTCGCTAAAAACTACCTGTGCGTCGCAACAAACACCAAATACGACGTCGTTCTCCTAATCAAACTATTAACGACGCTCACACGTGTGTCGCTAACTTTTGGCGACGCACATATGCATTGCTAATGAGCACATGCTCGTCGCCAAAAGGTTCGGGCCTATTTTTTTCGCCCAGGAAAGGCCTCTTTCTTGCTTTTTAGCGACGCACATAACGTGCGTCGCTATTAGTGTCTTTTTGTGACGCATTTTGTGCGTCGCAAAAAATACAATTTTTTGTAGTGACACTATCCCAAAACTAGCATTTTCCTTCCACTTTTGAATTTTTTTGCGTATGCCATTATCTTTTTAGGCTTTTAGTTTTGGTCCATTGATTTTTTCAACCTAAGTGAATCTTTCTAATCATAAATTTATTGAGATAAAAACATAAAACCATTAAGTCCATCCTATCTACAAGACAATCTCATGCAAGAAATATGCAAGACTAGCACTAATGAGATCACAAGTAGATTGAAAGATTGTGTGCACTTAAGTGAAAAAAACTAAATGAATATATTATTAGGATAAAGTTCACATGTCAAGACTTAATCACTTAAAATGCACTTAATACAATTCTCTTTTTTAAAAAAAATAAGATTATCACTAGCAATTAAAAACAAGAGAAAAATATTTTTGAATTATTGAGTTTATTAAGATATGAAATGCACCGAACTATAAAGGATAAAATATCCACAAAAAAGTAAAACAAAAAGAAACAAAACAAAAAATAATCCATAGACCTAGAATAGGTAGAAAAGTTAAAAATCACGTAGACTGTGGAAGAGAATGCAACTTATTCTATATGATTTTTAATGAAGAAATAGAGTACGAAGCAATGAAGCAATTCATAGGGAGACTCTAAAATGAGAGTGAAGAGTGAAATCCCTAAACTGATAAGAATCTCTTAGTCATCGAAGAGTCAAATTTGATTTTCTTGAGGAAGAAGTAAATTGTGAAGTGTGAAGTGTGATTTACATACTTTTTCTCAAGACCTTTAAGTTTATTCTTCCTTACCCAAATTTGTCTTACAATTCTTTTGGGAGTAAGAGGAAATTTTTGAGTCTTGGCCTTATCTCTAACCTTGGAGCGGGGATTTATTTTAGGCTTTTCAAGGTTGGAAATATGCATAATTCTTTGAGCCATACTCATTGATTTTTGAATATGACTATTCATATGTTGTTTCAAGGTAGCAATTTCAGATTTGTGCTCTAAGGTCATATTGTGAGATTTTGTTTGCCTTTTCTTAATGAAACCACACTTCCTCCTAGAGTGTCCTCCAACCATGTAGTCTGAGCAATAAAATTAAGTTGGTTGAGGTTTGAAATGGGTTCTAGATTGAGGTAGTGGGTGAGAATATGCGTGAGGTTTTGATTGTGGTTAGGCTTTCCTCATAGGTTTAGGTGGTTCAACACCTTTGCATTTTGAGGACACAAACATAATAGGCTTGAGAATGAGAGTTTGACTTGAAGTGGATATGGATGGCTTGTTCTTATTTGTGAACATGTCATATCCTAAACCACTTTTATCATTCTTGATTTAGACAGTATTAAGCATTTTAAAAACTTATTAGACCTATCCTCAAGATTGGTTTTGACATTCCTAGTTTATGTGAGTTGTTCACTAAGAGAGAAAACTTTGTAATTCAATTATTTCTTTTCCTTTTCACAAGCAACTAAGGAAGCCTTAAGTCCTTCTATCTCAACAATCAAATAGTTTCTCTCATTTTCTAAGGATTCAACATCCTTTAGAAAATACCACTTTTCCTCATTTAGTTGACTCAATAAAGATTGATCAACTATCAAAGCACTCATTTCCTTCTCACAAGACTTGAGCTTAGTGATGAGCTTCATGTTAGACACATAGTCCTTGAGATTTATGGATTCCTTGAATAGTTTTTTAAAGGAAATCTCAACGTTTTCTTCATTGTCGCTCTCTTCATCACTAGACACAAAGTCTTTGATGTCTACATGATCACCTTCCTCAATGGAAGATAATCCTTCATAGACATTGGTGATGCTAGTGAAATCCAAGAATTGACTCTTATCACCTTCTTCATCATCATCATTCTCCTCTTCCTCTTCCTCTTCATCATCTTCGAAAAAAGATGATTTCATTTCCTTCTTATTTCGATAATTTTCACTTTTCTTATTAAGAAAATCGACTGCTGTATGCCCAAAGTTATAACAATCATAGCATTCGATGGGCTTAGACATGGATTGAGATGAATGTCTTCTTCTATCACAACTAGAAGAAGATTTTTGGACTTGGCTTTTTGAAGTGTTAGAATTTCCAAAGGATCTTTTACTTAAACTTTGATATCCCTTGGAGTTAGGCATTCTACCATTGAGGTATTTGTTAAACCTCCTAACAAAAAGAGCCAAGTTCTCATCATTCATGGACTCGGGGTCTATTTGAATATCCCCTTCACTTTCTACTTATGTCGATTTCAAGGCAATACTTTTGGTCTTCTTTGTTTGCCTAATAGTTAGTTCAAAGGTTGGAAGTGATCCAACTAACTCATCAACAACTAGAGAGTTCACGTCCTTACTCTCCTCAATAACAGGTTATCTTAGGTTGAAATCTCTCGAGAAGAGATCTCAATATTTTCCTTACGATCTTGGTCCTATTTAGTCTTTCTACTAGGTTGAAAAATGAGTTGAATATGTCACTTAATTTAGCATAGAATTTAGAAAAGGTTTTTGATTCCTCCATTCTTAGTGTTTCAAACTAAGAAGTCAACATTTGAAGTTTTGACCTCTTTACCGTTAACGTACCCTCATGGATAGTCTCGAGGATGTCCCAAGCCTCCTTGGATGTCTCACAAGCCATAATGCAGTGAAACTCATCGGGAGTTACCGTGTTAAAGATGGAGTTTAACCTTTTGGTATTGTAACCGCTCATCTTTAACTCCAAATTGTTCCAAGTACTTGAAGGCTTGACAATGGAGGGAATTTCTGGGGTTGCGGTTATGACCGGTCGGGTCTAACCTTCTTGAACGACAAGCCAAACTCGCTCATCAACGAATCTAAAAAATGCTCTTATCCGAGCTTCCCAATAAGCATAATTTGAGCCGTCAAATAGAGGAGGTCATAAGATTGACCCTCCTTTTCTTAACCCTTCTATTGTTCACAACGTAAGATATCAATCAAATGCCTTAGAAAGAAGGCTTCCGATACCACTTTGTTTGTGCGTGGAGGGATATTACACGGATATCACTCAAGGTCCCAAGTTGTGAATTACCGAAAAAAGGGGGTTGAATAAGTAGGTTTAGAATTAAAAATTTATTTTGCTAAAATTTCAATTCTTGGTTAATTACAATAATGACACAATCAATCAACAAATCACTCAACGTGATTAATCCAATGTTTATGCCATTCCACCAATGAAACCACTAAGAATCAACCAATTCACCAACCAATTCAATATTCACCAAAATTAACAACTAAATTGATTTTATAGAAATTTTCACAATTTAATTCAAAAGCAACTAAGTTACCAATTTCTTCAATCAATTTACTAAATTAATTTTTTTAATTATCTTAATTGAATGCACAATTATAAGATCATAAAAAATTCAATTTCTCAAATAAAGTGGAAGCAATTCAAATCAAGCATATAGTAAATTGAACGAGAATGAGAGAGAAGAGAGTGCACACTAATTGATGACGGAGAAAACTACCAAGGACAACAATCCTTGGAGTAAAACTCCGGAGCCGGTCTAATGCTCATGGAAGTAATGAACTATGATGGAAAGTGAACTACAATAAGTCTCTGAACGATCTAAGTACCTGTAGCACCGTTCTCACCGATTGTCTTCAAATTCCTCTCGAATCCTCAAGGTATCATAGTTAATCCTTCAAACAATCGAACTCATCCATGGTTTCGGACTCCTATGATCAAGCCTCTGTAAAACAATCGTGAATCCACATGACCTCGGTGTCCACCGATCGCTCAATGTCGAATCCCCGTGCTTGAACTCCTTCAATCGTCAATAGTGAATTTGACACGAATCGAGGCTATTAAGATCTAATCGAATCGTGTGCTTTGATCAAATTGGATCAACAAAAATGAGTAGAGAAGCTAATGAATTTCATGAATGATCAATGTCTCACAAAAGCATCAAGAGCTATCAACAATTTTGCTCTCACAATTTAAGACTCTATCACTTATTTTTAACTGCTCTCAAAAAATATTTTCATTTATTTTTCACGAAGAGCTTGGTTGATCCCTAAGTGAAAAGAAATCATATTATAAATATGTTTTCCACCTAGGGTTCGTTGGAATGAACCATCATTCGTTCGAACGAACATGTAACGAGTATCGAACGAGTACTTGCTCATTCAAACGAACATGTAACGAGTATCGAACGAGTACAAATCTAAGGTTGTGCAACTCGTTTGATACAGAGGTCCAAACAAATGAAAATGAATGAGAACAAACTCTACTGTTCTTCGTTCGAATGAGCCAAGACTTTGTTCAAACGAGCAATAATGAGTTCCTCATTCAAAGCTTGTTTTGTGAACTGAGTTTTTCTATTTATTTATTTTCAAAGATGCATTTTTGAAAAAATAGTTCACAGCCACAAGTCATTCACATATATGATGATAAGATAAAATCTATATGTTATGCATGCATGATGTGAGTGTGTGAGATCAGATCAAACACAAAAGACCATTTTACCCTTCTAAATACAGTCAACCGATAGTGATACATGGTAATGTCTCTTGGACGAACTTGGGTAAGAACAAGCATTGAGGTACTCAGCTCGATGGACTTTATATATATATATATATATATATAAAGGGGTCCAAATGTTAGTGTAATTGTAATTTTTCCTTTTTTTTAAAATCCATCTTTTGCAATCACTGTAAACAACAATAATCTTATATCTTGTGACTATAAATGTAATTTTTACATCATTATTACATTTACTATGAATGTAGTCCTTTAGGTTGTGAAACCTTAATTAAATTGTTATTACATTCACTATTATATCTCTTATGGCTCCTGTTGACATAGGCCACATTGGAGGCGAATACCACCACCGCCTTCATGGTCATCAAGAGTGGTTGCGAACGCCAATATGGGAACCTAACTGTTCCTTACCCATTTGGAATTGGCATTGGGTTAGGCTGTTCAATAGACTTATGGTTTGACATTAACTACGACACTTCTTACAACCCTCCCAAGCCCATTTTAGGTAGCATTGAAGTTTTATACATATATCAGAAACCCAAGTGCGCATTGGGAACGTGGTAGCTTCCCAAGTGCATTGACTCATGAAAATATTGTTTGGACCAATTTGGCAACAACACCTTACACATTCTCTAACACTGCAAATAAGTTCACAATTGTTAGGTGTGATGACTTTGCTTTGATTTTAGGGTCAAAAGGGTGCAATTTCACCATTGATTTGCACAAAGTCTTGTGAATTCCTTGGTTGGTAAATTCTTCCCGTGTATTTTTTTTGTTTTTCTTTTGTTCTTTTTGTTATTTCATTATCATTTTTAAGTTGTTATCTTATTTTTTCAATTTTCCCGTGCTTTTCTTTTATCCCCTATTACTCATTTTATTTTCTTTTTCTATTAACTTATTATCATCATCTCAAGCAATTTGTATTCTATTCTATTGTTTGTAGGGGGTGTAACTTGGGCAGGCTAACTTGAGCCCAACCCAATTTTTTAGGACTTGGGGCTTCAAGTTTTACACTTTGGAATGGGCTTGGGTAAAAGAACTTACGCATGATCTGAATTAGGGTTGGGTTTGGGTTGAGACTTTGGAAACTTAAGCCCAAATTCAATATTTTATATATTATATTTTTTATAATTTGGTTATCCACCAATAGACTAGCCTGAATTCTTTAGAAGAATTATTTACATTTTTATAATTTCAAAAACTTGTTAACCTTTAACATTTTTTTAAAATTAAATTATGTTGAAGGAATTATTTTAGTAGTTTCTGGTTTCTTTTAGAATGATAAATTGAGAGAAATTATAGGAGCTATTAGTATATAAACAAAATAAGAAAAAGACAACAATAAATTGAAGAAATTGTGAATAAAATATGAAAATTAGAATTAATAATCAGGCTCGGGCAGAGTTCAGGTTGAGCTCAGTACTAATGAATTTTAATTCGGGCCAGGCTTGGGTTGAGTTGTTTGGCTTCAAGATTGGGTTCGGGCCGAGCTCAGATTGACTATTACTTGAACTGAACTTAGACATGACTTAACTTGAATCCGGCCCGCTCAAGTTGCACTCCTAATTGTTCATGTCTTTGAAAAGAAAAGAAAATGAAAGAAATTCAATTCAATTATTTGTCAATTTGTTTCATTGTTTACCCCATTTCCAACTATCCCTTCTCTCTCCCGTTACTCATTTTTGGTTCTCTTTCTATTTTTTTCTCATTTTTTTGTGTAAAAGTTTTCTTCTTTTTATTTTTTGGATAAATGAGTTTTTACATATTTTTTGTGTACAATATTTTCTCCTAATTTTTATTTCTACGAGAATTTATATGACGTATTTTCAAGGTCGGCTCAAGTATAAGGCGAACAAAACAATGACTTTAGGCCCAAATTTTATGTCTTTGTACATTAATCCCATCCAAATTAGAAGTTCAAGGCCAATAGTAGTCTAATTACAAAATAAAAAACTCAAATTTTATGTCTTTATAAGTTAATCCAAATTAGAAGCGTAAAGTCAATAGAATTCCACCTAACAAAAATGTCCCAAATTTGGTGTATTTATTATAATTCAAACTAGAATTTTAAGGTTAATAAAAACTTAATCCTTAAATTTTGCTTTTATTAAAAACTAATTCTTCTTATGTTTCAGAAAGCGAAAAAAATTCTCATTTATAATTACTGCTTTAGACCTTAAATGATTTTAAATCCGCCTTGTGTATTTTATCCATATATGTTTATCCTCTACTTTCTATATGAGATTCATCATTCAAGCAGAATTGAAAAGAGATAAATAATTTAAAAATATAGTTTTAAAATTCTATAGTATAAATGAGATATACACTTTGTACAGTAGTAAGACTCTTCAATTTATACTTTTTTTTTCTCCATAATTATTGTTGTTGCAAAAAAATTGTTCATGTCTATGATCCAGTGAAAATAACCTGCAAAAATGAAATTTAGACTCTCTGACGATCAAGTTAGTAAAGAGAGAATAAATATAATATATGTGTGTGAATAACAGTCACTGTATATCGAACATACCTGATTCCTTTATTTATAAGGCTTGAGAGTCTTTAATATTGGCAATCTTGACAGTTTTTCATATTGAATAGAATTCCTTACTTACTTGACAAAATTAAGGATTAGGTGTTAATCCTCTTAATTGGGATATGATTCCATTCCTATATAAAAGACTTGTTATTTTAAATATATTCTTTGTAAATTGCTAACATTAGGAATATATGTGTCGCATTCATAACGGTGGGATATTTTTTACTATATAAATTATCATTATTAATTAATAAAAATTAGAAAATAACTCAAATGTTAACCATATCATATTCTCACTATTATGGCTCTCTCCATGACAAATTCTAACAATTTCAGTTACATAGGTTTTACTCATCATCCCATATTCTATTATGCTCGTCTCACACGGAACACATAAATTACTCATGTTTTGATTCATTACTTGATGTATCACAAACACCATTTTCATTTTTTAATTATTTAATTAATATATTCATACTACTTATTTTAATTAATATATCCATACTACCTTCTTTTATATTTATATATATATATAAGTATATCTATTTATATCTATCTATATATTATGGTAATATAGTAATGACGTGTCCCAATTTTATCTTATCAAGAAATTCTAACCCAGAACTGATTATAGGAGTTTAGTAATTGGTGTACCGATAAGCAATCACTTTCGTAGATCATGACACGTGGAGTGGCAGATCAAAGATATGGGCCTTGGAAGCATGCACCTAGGAACTGTGAAGGTTGAACTTGGTCATGTCACTCCAGGCATCCTGGTCTAGATAGTCCATACCTCAGGATTACGAGGACAAAGATAGACTCTTATAAGGGAAACAATCAACTATAAGATCAACATGAATCCCTATATTTCGGAAGGGGATCTCAACAATATGGAAACTAATTACCTATAAAAAGGATGAACTTGACCTAGAAAGGTACGCTCACAACCTTGTACTTTGAATACAAATTTTAACAGTTCGTTTGGATAAGTAAGAGAGAAAGGAAAGAAAAGGAAAGAAAATGAGAGTATTAGTTATGAGGGAAAGGAAATGAGAGAAAATGAAAGGGTAATCCTTTTTTTATATTTGGATAACTTATGAAAGAAAAGTAGAGGAAATACTAATATAATCATTTCATCTTGTTTGAAAATGATAAAGGAAAAAAAAGAAAGGAAAGAATTTTATATTATTTTACTATTATATCCTTATTTGGATGCCCTAGAATAGATATGTCATTTTTATTTTGGCTTTTACAATTTTAAGAGTAATATTAGTATTATTAAAAATTTATTAAATCATTTTTTTATTTCTTTCCATTTCCTTCCATTTTTGGAGGAATAACAAAATTGTTTAAATGAGGGTTAAACTCTCCCTCCCTTTCTTTCCTACTTTTTAAAACAAATATGATATAAGCTCCACTTCTTTCTCCTTTTCTTTCCTTTCTTTCCAATTTCTTTTATTCAAACATAGTATAATTCTCCCACCTGTAGGGACTAGCTTTGGCATTAGAGGCTTCTTCACTGGACCTTCTTTAGTGACCTTCTAATTGTTCTTTTGCAGTGACCTCACCAGAAGTTCTCAGCCATTGGATATCTCGCAAAGAAGTCAACATCATCAGTAATTAACTAAAATTTTCTTTTAAGTTATCATATATCATTATATATTTTTTATTTTTATAATATTTTAATTAAATATATTTAATCATTTAGTTTGTATTACCATTGTGGTGAGGCGTCCCAATGGATAAATGCTTATTTGAATGTAATTCGAACCCTACAATAGTCATGGCAATGGGTTAAAACCAATTAAAAGTTATAAAATTCAAATATCAGTAATTTGATATGATTCTCGACTTGAATAGATGTCAAACAAAGACATATGTCATTAATTAATTAATTCATTTTTTTTCCAATTTTTATGGAGTAACTATTAAAAATTAAATGTTAGAATTAAATTAGTATCACGAAGAGTTAAATATTAATATTTACCTATTTATTTTTTTTAATTTAATAAGAAAAATGGGTAACTGATTATTGGATTTGACCTGAAACCCGAGCCACATCAATAACCCATTTACTCTACTGAATTGGATTAGGCGCGTAACAGAACCGACCCGACCCGTCAAAGTAGTAGTTGGCGTAAAAAATTCAAAATAAAGCCGCTCGGATGCCACTATTCATCATCTCTGTGAGTTGCGATGAGTACTGAGTTCTGTATTTTCCTTCATCAATAATTTCTAAGTTTTTTTGTTCTCTTTTCATGTCTACAGTTTTATTAAAAAATGTTCCGTTTCTTCCGTATCTGATCCGATTTGCTTATCATGATTATAAATCTTTTCTGGATTCCGACAGTTGAAATTTGAATTCAAGAAGCGATCCTCTCTCTCTTGCTCCCAATAAATCTCTTTAAAACCCTACTCATCTCCGTTCTCTCATAGAACAAACCCTCTTCATACTTTCGAGAATGAACATATTCTCGCATCGTATGGTCATCGAGCACCGGAGAATTTGGGCTGCTCAATGTGGTCAAGCCAATAGGGTCTCCTGTAGCCCCCTGGGAGAAGACAAGGCCTACGGTCAAAGGCCCAAAGGTGTCTGTCCCCTTACCAGAAAGGCCTCGCCGGAGCATTCTGACATTTGGATCACCTGTTCGGGAGAACGAATGTTTGTTACTTTTGCAAGAAGAAACTTACTCTGGGCAAGCATGTGTTCCTGTATGGGTACGTAAATCTTGATGAAGTTTGAAAAAGTATTGACACAGAAATTCCTCTATTTGCTGTCAAGGAAAATTTTCCACACACTTTCTATTGAATTGTATCAGAGATATATACAGAGTTTCAAAAGTTATTCTAGGAAGGAAGCTAACATTAAGCCTAATGTTTACAAGGCATTTACACAGGATTTTTCTAGCTGTTACAGGCAGAATTTCAGCCTAGAGATCAGGATGACAGATCATGAGCTTGATTTGAGGGATCTTCCTTGATACGCCCCCGCAAGATGGAGCTGCCATCGGCTAAGCCAATCTTGGTCTTAAGGAAGTCCATCCGCTGGCGGGACAAAGGCTTTGTCAATAAGTCCGCGAGCTGATCGTGAGTGTTGACATGTTGAACAGTGAGGACGCCCTTTTGAACGAGATCACGGACAAAGTGGAGATCGATCTGAATATGCTTCATCCGAGAGTGCTGAACAGGATTGAAAGTGAGATGCGTTGCACCCAAATTATCACATAATAGTTTGGGTGAAGTTGTGATGGGAAGGCCAAGTTCAGTGAAGAGGGAGAGCAGCCACACAGTTTCAGAGGTGGCATTAGCAAGAGAGCAATATTCAGCTTCAGTTGACGACCTTGCTACAGCACGTTGTTTTTTTGAACTCCAAGATATGGGATTAGATCCAAGGAAGCTGATATAGGCTGAGGTCGATGTACGGTCATCAAAATTGCCGGCCCAATCAGCATCAGAATAAGTGGTGAGGTCAAAAGTGGAGTTTGTGTTGATGTGAATGCCATGAAAGATGGTTTGTTTCAAGTAGCGAAGAAGCCTCTTTGCAGCCGCCCAGTGAGTCACCGTGGGTTTATGCATAAATTGAGATAATTTATTGACGGAGAAGCAAATGTCCGGGCGTGTGAGAGATAAGTATTGGAGACCTCCAATAACACTACGAAATTCAGAGCTGTCAAAGGAGGTTGTACCATCATCCAGCTTTAGAGTTGTGCTTGTGGACAGCGGGGTAGACACCTCTTTGGCACCCATCATGTTGGTTTTTGAGAGGAGGTCCCGAATATATTTGTGTTGTGATAAAAAGAGACCTGATCTGGTAGGGATGACTTCCATGCCCAAGAAGAAATGAAGCGGGCCCATATCCTTCAAAGAGAATTGAACACCAAGGTGTGCAATGACATGAGATAGAAAATCCAAGTTGCTGCCAGTGAGTACCAAATCATCGACATATACCAATAAATAGCATAGCACTGAATGTTGTTGGTATATAAATAAGGAGGAGTCAGATTTAGAGTTATGGAAACCAAGACTCATGATAGCCATCTTGAGAGCCGAGTACCAAGCACGAGGAGCCTGTTTGAGACCATAGATGGCCTTATTCAACCTGCAAACATGGTGAGGGTGAGAGGTGTCTGTGAAGCCGGGGGGTTGGGCCATATAAACAGTTTCTGTCAACTTGCCATGCAAAAATGCATTGTTGACATCAAGTTGCCGCAAGGGCCAGCCCCGCATCACAGCAACGGTGAGGACAGTACGAATGGTAGCGGGCTTCACGACGGGACTAAAGGTTTCTGTGTAATCCAACCCCGGACGTTGATTGTAACCTTTGGCGACAAGTCGCGCTTTAAAACGATCGACAGACCCATCAGCTCGCCGTTTCACACGGAAGACCCATTTGCAGCCCACAGGTTTACAGTTTGGTGGGGGAGGAACCAAAGTCCAGGTGTCATGGCGCATAAGAGCCGTAAGCTCTTCTGACATGGCCAGCCGCCAGTGGGAGTCACGAAGAGCGTGGCCCACACAACTTGGTTCAATGGTATGGGGAAGAGGATGTTTTGTGGTGGAGTTAAGCTGTTTGGGTTTATGGATGTTGTTCATGGACCGAGTGGTCATGGAATGGGTGCGGGGAAGGGATTGGGCAGAGGGTTCGCAGGAAGCCGGGAGGGGAACGGTGGGCAGAGCAGGAGCATTTGGGACAGAAATCCCAGGTGAATGGGAGGTGGAATTGGCGGAATCATGCGAGGACAAGAAAGTAGGGCTGGAAGGAATTTGAAAATTAGAAGAGGAAGGAATAGGGACGGTACCTGGAGATGATGCGAAGGAGGTGTCCATGGCCGGAGTCACTGGTGGAGGTTGTGGAACCAATGGAGACGCTGCGTTGAGGGGTGGAGCACTGGCCGAAGACGATGAGAGCACGGGATTTGCAGAGGGGCCGTTTTGTGTTTCATCAAACAGGACATGCCGTGAGTGGTACAGCTTGTTGGTTGTGGGATCAAAGCACTTGTATGCATTTCGAGCTGAAGAGTAGCCCACGAATAGACAGGGAATGGATTTGGGCTGGAGTTTATGAGTGTTATAAGGCCGAGTAAGAGGGAAACATAAACAACCAAAGCGTTCTAATTTAAGATAATTTGGTGATTGGTTAAACAAGGCTTCAAATGGAGATTTGTGGTGTAAAAGAGGGGTGGGTTGACGGTTTATAAGATAAGCTGCGGTGGAAAAAGCATGGGGCCAAAATTTTAAGGATAATGAGGCATCATGTAATAAAGTGAGACCCGTTTCCACGAGATGACGGTGACGACGCTCGGAAACACCATTTTGTTGTGGTGTATGAGGGGCTGTGGTATAATGACTTATTCCATGAGTAGAAAAATAGGTTTTTAATTTCACAAATTCACCACCGTTATCCGAGTAAAGGGCTTTGATTTTTGATTGAAAACGTGTTTCCACAAGGCGTTGAAATTGAGGAAATATTGTGCTGACACCAGATTTAGTTTCCATAGGATAAAACCAAATATATTTTGTGAAATGGTCAACCAAAATCAAATAATAGCGGGATCCATCAATGCCAACAATTGAGGTGGAAGGCCCCCAAACATCAGTATAAATTAAATCAAGGGGAGCATGACTTTGAAGACTATTGTGCCGAAAGGGGTGTTTGTGAGCTTTATTAATGGAACAAGAAGTACAAAGAGAGGAAACATGATTGTCTTTTTTTATTGGAAGAGAAAAAAAGTTGACAAGTTGATGAACTATTTTCCGAGACGGATGTCCAAGACGTTTGTGCCACCCATCAACGGAGGTCCGTTCATGCACATTGGCAGCCATGTTCGGAGAGGCTCGCACCATGGACTCCGGGAGAGTGTAAACACCATTTTCACATGCACCTTTGAGTAGAACCGCCCCCGTGATCGGATCCTTAACAAGAAAAAAAGACGGATGAAACTCAACAAAAACACGATTGTCTGTGGTAAAATGATGGACAGAGATGAGATTTTTTTTAATATTAGGAACACAAAGAGTATCATTTAAATGAAATGTGCGATTGGGTGAGTTAAGAACCAAGGAACCAATGTGGGAGACACGCAAACCTGAACCATCACCGATTACAACCTCGTCAGTGCCATTATATTCGGAATGAACGGATAAATTTGCCAAATCACCGGTAATGTTGTGAGATGCCGCCGAGTCAATAAGCCATTTGGTGTCTTGAGCGGGGGAAGTGGAGACACAATTTGCCGTGGCCACAGAGAATTGGACCTTGGAACAGTATTTAGCAGTGTGGCCCAGTTGGTCACAGAATTGGCATTTGGGGTTGTAACGGCGCTGGCCATTGAACTTGGGCTTTCTGTTGTCATGTGGGCCAGTGTGAGGGCGAGACTGGGCCGAGGAATGGGGGTGTGGTCCTCCATGATGACGGTCTGAGCCATTTGGCTTTGAGAAACCCTTAGGAGGAGAGCCTCCAGAGAAGGAATGAACACCTGATCGGCGATGGGAGTAGTTGACAGAAGCAACCAGTTGCTGAGACGTGGCTTCAAGGCGACGCAGGTAGGCGTCGTGACCTAGAAGGAGATCATGTAACTCCTCGAAGGAGAGTGGGCGCTCCCGTGCGCGAATGGGACCTGCAATCTCACGAAAATCAGCGCCCAGACCATTGAGAACGTAAAGGGTTAGATCATCGTCGGAAATGGGATGATCAATAAGGGAGATTTCATCGGCAAGAGTTTTGACGGTGTGCAGGTAATCTTGAACCGTCTGATTTCCCTTCTTTATCAGAGTCAATTCCTCTTTCAGTTGCATAGCCCGAGTGCGGGATTTGCTGGCATACATCGTATGTAATTTTTGCCAAGCGTCCTGAGAGGTTTTTGAAAGAGAAATGAAAGGGGTAATGGTGGTGGTGGTGGAGGCCAAAATGGCAGAGAGGATAAGTTTATCTTGGCGTATCCAGTGGGTTCGTTGGGGAGTTGAAATGGATGAAGCGGTGGAGTAGGGGCAGGGTTTATCTCCAGTAACATAATCAAGGAGATTATACCCAATAAGTAAAGCTTCGAACTGTGCACGCCATTGAGGAAAAGTGGAGGGGGTGAGTTTGGCGTTGATCTGGGTGGTGATATTGAGAGCAATAAGAGGAATTTCTGTGGGGGATGGGGGGTTTGAGATCGGGTTGTGGGAAGGTTCAGAGGTGGGGATCGAATTCTCGGTGGAGGACGGCTCTCCTGATACCATGATGAAGTTTGAAAAAGTATTGACACAGAAATTCCTCTATTTGCTGTCAAGGAAAATTTTCCACACACTTTCTATTGAATTGTATCAGAGATATATACAGAGTTTCAAAAGTTATTCTAGGAAGGAAGCTAACATTAAGCCTAATGTTTACAAGGCATTTACACAGGATTTTTCTAGCTGTTACAGGCAGAATTTCAGCCTAGAGATCAGGATGACAGATCATGAGCTTGATTTGAGGGATCTTCCTTGATAAATCTTATCTATATTTCTGATTCTTTAATTTTCTTTTTTTTGGGTGAACTTTATTTAATTTTCATAGTCCTTCCTTCTTTGATTGGTTAATCAGAAAACAGAAGACTCCGAGAAAGAAAGCAAACAATAGATTTTTGAATATGTTTCTGTTAAATATGAATAACTAACCTTAACTAAGCCTAGAAGCTCTGTTAAACCCAATTGAGATCATTTTTCTGTAAGAAAGCAGGCATATAAAAAAATCACCCATGAACTTGTAATAAATTACATGACGTGCTATTGTGCTATTATGTTTTGTTGGCTTGCCAATTGGATTGAATGACACTAATCTTTATTAAAATTAGATTTAATTTTTTGTGGTTATAGTGGCATAACTCCTTTTTTTTTCCTTTCTATTTCATCTTTCCAGCCCTGTCTGCCCAAATTGAGTTGATGTTTTTGTGTTGCATTATAACAATCACTTCATTCAATCAATAACTTATCACAATTTTTGGTAGTTAGTAACTTGTCACACAACACAAAGAAGGATATCATATTTTATAGGTTGTGTTGTTGCAAGTATCTTTCCTCAGATGTACATATATTGTAGCGGTAGCAGATTGGCTCAAAAGCTAATATTTGGCAAGATAAATTATGGTGACTTTAGATAATACTTGTGTGCTTTCTTTGACACTACAGTGAGGTAAATATTATAATTTCCATGAATGCATTTCTATGTTTTAAGTTACTTTTATAAAACTATCTGCTTCTAGGCAAACCATTGCATTTCTAATTTCTTTAGGAACAAGAAAGAAGTTACTTTGAAATCTTAAGAGTCTGTTGGAGTAGATAATTTGTGAGAGATTTTTTGTGACCGACGTCTATCAAGAAGTTGTAGCAGCAAAGGCAGCAAGTAATGTGCTGCATGTGATTTCTATCTTTCAAATTTTCTATTTGGGTAGCCGTGGACTCCTTACTGCTAAATAGTGTCATTCCAAATAACTAAAATGATAGTGCTCTCAGGTTCAAAAAATACCCCCTCCCTCCCTCCCTCCCAGTGTGTGACTATTTTACCTTCTTCTTAAGTTTTTTTTTTCCTTCCAGATATTTTTAAATTGTGTTCACTTATATTCTATTAACATATACTATTATATTATTGTTTCCTGCAATGGATGGTTTAGTACAGGAGCCCGATTTTCAGATTTCATAAGCTGATCATCAAGGTCAATGCACCAAGAAGCACCATTGGAAGACCCCAGTTTCTTTGCTCTACTCTACAAATGTTAATTTTATACACTTGAGATACAGACTTTCCTTTATTAAAAGTTTTTAAGGAGTTGTTTCTATTTTTTAGGAGATGCTGCTTACTATTTTTTAATGGGTTACTTTGCATAATTTCTAAGAAACTATAGCAGCACATAACAAGAAACTCTCATATGATCACTCACTTGATGCACTGTGTGTTTGGGTTTTGAGAGGACCATCTACTTGTAGTCGGATCCTCATTGGATAGTTAGAATCATCCTGATGGGATGTTATTGAATCTTCCACTTGTGTAATCCAGAAACTGAGTTATTGTCTGTAGATTGCCTCTTAACAGCCAACTTACATTAGGGGCGATTGGGTTGGGTGTGTCAATACTTTCATACCTTGTTCATGAACCTATGCAAATAACATCAATTATTTATTTTTCTTCCCCTTTCATTGTTGATGCGATCTTGAGCACAACACTTTATTAATCGTCTCTTAGAGACATTCTTTAAAAATACCCAGAATTAATAGTTGTATTATAAAGGAAGAATGGGAGTCTGTCCTCTTCTTTTGATGATTCTCCAAAACATTCCCTTCGCATTTTGACCAATTTAAAGCAATTTCAGAACGTGTAACTTATTGGCCGTTACGAAATCCAAGTCCAATTGAGTAAGCCACCGGAGCTCCTGCTCCTTAGGCTCGACGAGGACACCGCTAACAAGATTCTTCCAGTTATAATAAGAAAGATCGAAGTAGAAAACTAAGATCAAAATAAAAGGAGCCATATCTTGTTTGTTTTTTTAGAGTATTTTATCAGCCAGTTTTTCTTCCATGAAGTTGTTTAATTGATTTTTCCCCATTAATGCCCCCTTTGAATAATTTTTCCAGTCCTATACATCCCTTGTCCAAGAAATGTCGCAGCAATATTGTTTTAATTTACTTACATTATAATTCTGTCCTATTTGACTATATATGTGTGTTTGTTACTTAGTTGAACATTAGAAATGAGAATCTACCTGAGTACCTGTACATATTCAACTTTGTGTTTATCAACATTCTTTTGTTTCTATTTTTTTTTTTCAATCTGTAAATCCAAAAATTTATTATTATTATTATTTTATTTTTGATAGTTTGTATTTAATTGACCTTTTTTGTAAACACAATTTCCCCCTTTTTCTTGCATTGTTGTCACAAAGTCCATATTAAATTCTTTTTTCTTTTTCTTCTTTTTGTTGCCATCCTTGAAAATCTATTTTGTTTGCTTTTTATATATCTACCTGAGATTTTTATTTATTCTTAGCTAAGTGATATTTACATTCTTAGTAATTATAATTTCCTGCAGACGATAGTTAGATATGCTCTAAGGTACTCCCTTGATAAGGAAAGTTTGTTAATTGCAGAATCATTTTAATAAGGAAAGAGACAAGGAAATGTCATTGATGGAATTTGTTCTCTAATTTTTGTTGTTCTCATGTTCCCTTTTCTCAGTGCAGGTTAACAAATACCAAGGTGCATACAAGTTTAGACTAGCTTAACGAGATAAAATATACATTTCTCTGATCTTCTCCCTCTAGAGGCTTTACGGATATTTTCTATGCTCATTTATTCATCTATATGTAAGAACCAAACTTCACTTTATTTGTATTTCTGCTCATGTGATAAGAGATTGTTGATATTGGGCTGTTTTGATTTTGTCTTCATATGGAAGAAAATCTAAACTTCGTTATTACTGCACAATTCCCTTACATTGCATTGAAAATAGGCATTACCTACGCCCCTACTATTACCAGCCTTGAGAAGTTCCCCCGTGTTGTCATATGAAGCTCAAAGTCTTAGACAAACTGTTGGATGATTGCAAGTTTTGTGCAGATATTTATTTGGAACCCTATTGTTTATTACCCTGTATCTCCAATTTATTTACTGTATCTTTCTAAAGGAGCAAAAATTTTATGAATATGGATTGAAAAATAAGCTCATCCTCTATGCACCCAGGTACTCTTGATTCTACAGGCTATGAAATTTTTTGGCTCTTTATTAACATTTGCCAACATTCTCTTTGTTTTCCCAACTATTCACATACTCTCTCTTTATCTAATTGTATTCAAGAAATTTAATTCTGGAAAATTATAATATTTTAATTTTTCCCAACTATTGGTTTTGGTTTTGGGTTGATAAAGGTTTGGATAAGAAACTAGGGCTGTTTCGGGTGCTCGGAAATGGGAACAATACCCATGAATAACGACGTGAATAGTACCTTGGCTCTTTTTGGTAGTCTCTTTCGGTAAACTCATTTTTTGAAAATTTTAATTTTTCGATTAAATATTATCCCTTTTTTTTTTGGTTTAACTTTTCCCTTCCTCTATTGATGCCTTAAATCTTGTAAAATTTGTTATATGAGTTGTGCTTTGTTCCTTTTCTGTATTTTGTTTCTTTTATGACATGAACTTCATTTATGGTTTTTTATTCAATATAATTGTTTTATCGGTACTTGTAAATATGCTGAAAGTTGTTTTTATGGGCAACTATCTAGACTATATATCTATATCTATACTACAGTCAACTCTCTCATAATTAATAAACTATATATCTATATCTATACCACAGTCCTCACGAAGGTGTCTTTACAAGGTGGACATGGTCACATGAATGACAAGGCAAATTAGGCTATTAAAGTTTTCTAAGAGAATGGAAGCATTAGACACAGTGAAACAAATTATCAATTTCCATTTTGTTTCTGTTGCATCCGAACATTCATTAAAATGATTTGGCAAAAATGGAGGAACAAAATATAGACAAATGTAGATGCTTCCTAACAGAGTGAGAAAATAATCCCTCTATAGAATCTTCTTGATTGCCTTAATTGGGTTGGTGAAATGCATTTATACACATGCATGGTTATCACATTGTGGGTTTTCATTTTATTCAAGAAAATAGGTTTTTGTGCTGAAAATTCTGAAGAAAATATAAATGACTATTTTGATTGTTTGTCCTTTTTTTTTTTAAACAAATTATAGAGAAACTTTTAGCACTAGACTCCCTACTCAAAGAGGGAGGGTTTTTGTTTATAGGTTTTCAATCTTTTAAACAGATTTTTGGGATGGTTTCTTCTACTAATTTTTTCTTTGATTGATTTTATTTCATGTGTTCTTTTTTTTTTCCTTCATTTTTGGGTGTTTTTAGGTTATTTACAAAGGTTTTGGGGTATATACAGTTTCTAGAATTGTGTTTCAAGCCCTTTACCTTCATGGATTCTTCAGTGCTTGTTTGAAACTACATGCAGATTAAACAGGTGGTGTTGTTGCATTTAATGAATAGAAGGTATAAACAGCTGGATCTTATAAAGGTTTGATATTTTTTATGCATGTTTGCCTTCCAATAATAAAAGTTAAATTAGTGTATACAGAGTTCTTCCTGAGTTATGCTTCTGTTTTAATCTGATAAAGGTTTGATATTTTTTATACATGTTTGCCTTCCACTAATAAAAGTTAAATTAGTGTATACAGAGTTCTTCCTGAGTTATGCTTCTGTTTTAGTGTCTTTGATTATTAGAACCACAAGAAAGATTAATTTTATCCTTTTGCATTTATGAATTTTATTTAGTATTCATGTTTACTTGTAAGTGAATTACTTAAAAGGATAAAATTCAAGTGGACTAATCAATTCATCTGACCACTTAGGAATCTCTTGCTACTTACTAAACACCCATGTTTTTGAAGCACATTCTTTTTAGCTTGGTCTGACGAGGTCTCGTTGTATTCACTTGTTATACATTATCCTTACAACCAATTATGCAGTCCAAACCATAGAAAGAAGGAGCTGAATCTGAACAATTTTGGGATTTGTTAGGTGGAAATCTGAATACCCTGGCCAGAAGATTGGAAGGGATGCTGAGGGTGATCCTCACCTATTCTCATGCAGCTTTTCAAAAGGTGAGAAGAATTATATATGTTGATAATTTTCTACTCCATTCTTTCAAATTCTGTCTCTTACACTTATTGAAAATCGTAGAAGTTTGATCCCTTTTATTCTTTTGTTTTGATTATTGCTGAAAATTCGCGCTGGCATTCAGCAGAATTGAAGGTGTCTATTTCCTTTAATCTTATGATTCTAATACATAATAGGACTATTTGTATATGCGATTGGACCCTTACTCTTTTATGCTTGTTTCTGCAATGAAATTTTTATAAAAAAAAAACTTGTATCATTTTCATGTCATGTTTGTTTGCATTGATTTTTACTGTTATATCCTCATATACTCAGATGTTCTGGAATGTATTCAAGTGTATCATACTATAAAAATGTACTTATGAAGCAAACAATGAGGAAAATATTGTTTTTTGCCACTTATATAGCTGCATCTTTTAATATCTATTCTGTGAAATATTTCTACCATGATTGTGTATTGGAGTTGTTATTGCAGGTTACCGAGATATACAACTTCAACGAGGATGATTTGATGACTGAAGATATATTCGTCCTGGATTGTCACTCAGACATCTTTGTCTGGGTTGGGCAACAGGTTGACTCCAAGAACAGAACGCAAGCTGTAACTATTGGGGAGGTATGTTTTAACAGGCTTTGTGGTTGGATGAAAGATGTATGCTGTTGTTTTGAGGGGAAAATGATGACAGTTCACAACAATATGTTTTTAGGCTAAAAGGAAACTCACATAAGTTGGCACTACTGTGTCCATGGTCCTTGATCCAAGTCGTGAAATTGTTGCTGTGCATTGGGTGGGTCTGAGCCAATGTTTGTTAAAATTAAAGAGGGTTGATCCCCAGCCCTGGCCCAGCCTTATGGAATTGAAATATAGATTTGGAAGGTTGCATGGGCTGGCAACATCTTGTGGTTAGTTGCCATTTATCTTTGTGTACAAAGTATTGATAGATGTGACTTAAACCCACGAAAAATCAATGACCTGCTAGTCTAGCGGTAATGGTATGGGGTTGGCTCCAAGACACATCAATTGATAGAGGTTGATCTTCTAACACAAGCAATTAGAATTTCAACAGAAATTCCTTGAACGTGATTTCCTGCTGGAAAAATTATCTCGTAAAGCTCCAATATATATTGTTACGGGAGGGAGTGAGCCACCTTTTTTGACACGTTTCTTCACATGGGAGTTTGCAAAATCTGCATTAAGTTATCTCATATAATAATAGTCCAGGAAATTATCACTCAGATTTAGTAACTTTGTGAGCGAGTAATCGTTCCATGTGCTTACAGATGCATGGGAACTCATTCCAAAGAAAACTTGCAATAGTGAAAAAGGGGGGGATTCCAACCCAAAATGTAAGTATTTACTTTGTTTTCCTTTTCCTTTTTTATTTTATTTTCCAGATACGTTGGTTCAAGAATTACTTACCTTGATCTTGATTGTCCTTTTAATTTTATTTTTTTTTTGGGGTGGGGGGTGGTTAAGTCAATTCTCTAGCTTTCGTGGTGCACCTTCTATTTTTGCTCCGGGATTACATTTATCATATTATGGAACATCTTTTGGTCCATTTGCTGTTTATAGCAAGTAAAATTTTACATGATAATGCCCTAAGTTGCAACAGTTGAGGTATCATTACATGGCAATAGTTTAGGTTTGGCAAATAACTTACTTGCCATGTCTTATTTTCGGGTAGCATGTGAGGTGTTTTGATTTTATTATGTTGCGGATGCACATAGTTTAAAATTTATTTGTAGCCCATGTGCCGTATATCTCTTATATAAAACTTGCATAGAATTTTGTTGAACTGGAAATTACAACCTGTCTACCCAATCCATATGCTTTTCTATACAAAAGGATGGGAACGGGCTATGTGATCCTCACCAGCTTATTGCATGCTTTTGAATTTTCAAAAATTATTGTCTTCATCAATGAGTCATGGATTTATACAACCTACTGCTTGAAATGTTCAGTTTACTGAATTTTTTTACATATTTGGCATAGGCACCCAGATTCATTCAATCACATATGCTTCCACTTACTTTGCTTTCGACTTGCACAATTGTAGTTTGTGTTGTAGAGTAAAGAAACTTGTGTAAGTTGTAACACTATCCTGTCACTGAATGTATTCATAGGGCTGAGAAACCTTCGCCTCTCTCATATTCCCTTTTGAGAAGTATTTGATGTTGTTAACAACAAAACTTGTACCTAAGAAGCACGAACACGGATACGAAATGACATGAGCACACAGAAATGACATTTCTCGAAAAAGTAGAACACAGATATATTGGGGACATGTTGAATATTTCTTTATATGACTGTATAATGGAAACTTAACATTAGTTCAATCAAAATTGGCATGTAATCGTAGAAACACCACAATATTATTAAGATATTAAAATAACAATGTCATTAAACAAAAATTTAAGAACTTCTTCATTTAATCATCAACATTCATGATCCACATTCCAAAACAAATTTGCTAACTACTACATAGAATATATATATATATATATATATATATGTAACGTTTCGTAAATTTAGAGGCTATGGAAATCAATAAAGAGCGGGCAAAGGGTCGATAATTGAATAATTGAGCTTCATGATGGGGAGAGAGCGAAGGTTGATAATTGAAGAAAGGAGGTTAGGGATGTTAGGAGCTTTTGAAGGGGGATAGAACTTAAAGGTAAGCCTAGAGATTAGGGAGGAATAAGGGATTATGTAGAAATTGTCGGGTTTGGAAGCGGGAAATGAGTGAGTAGCGGGAGGTGTGGTGCATTATTGTTTTTGTTTGATGTTGTTTTTCTTTTGTTGCAGGGTTGGTTGTTTTTGATAGCTAGTGGGGATTGAGGGGGAATGATTGAGTAGGAAAGTAGGGGAGTTGGGTTATTTTCTACAATAAGTGGAAATGGCTAAGGAAGGCATGACATAACTGAGGAGTGGCTTCGAGGTGGTAGTTGGGGGGTTGGGGTGTTTTTCGAGTGAGGAACATGTTGAGGAAGTGTACATGTTAGGTGAAATGAGATCTTCCTCGTTGTGAGGGATTAGTGGGGAGGAGAAGGGTGATAGTGGACTTTAGGCAGTGGACTTTAGGCAGTGGATGGTGGGGAGGAGGGTGAAATAGAATATATTCAGTGTTACATTGTCCAATAGTGGGGGGGTGTCAAATGCAAGTTGATCTCTTTATTTTACTCTCATATTTGTTTTCTACCGTTTTTTCTTCTATTTCTCCTATCTCTCTCACACACACATTCTCTCTCTCTCTCTCTCTCATAATCTTTTTCTTGTGGTTAATTTTGCGTATTTCATTGAAAATGTCTTGAAATGGAGACGATTTACGAGTTGCATTCTGAAAATTACGGGAGCACTTGAATAGTTATTCCACATATATCATTCTTTTATTTATTTTTTCTCTCCTCATCCACTATCCTCAATGTAACTCATTAGTTAGTATTTTGTGCACTAGAGTTGATAATTTACATTTTGGGTTCTGATGATTTACATTTGTAGGCGTAATATGAGTGGTAGCCAATGAAAAATGAGAATGAGAGTGAGTTTTCAACTACTCACCTCCAAACCTTTTCCAATAATTTTTTTTTCTAGTAAATTATGTGACATGGATGAGCGTTTTTTTTTATCTAATCATTGTTTTTTTAAGATTTTTTCTTATTTTTCTCCTCTTCGTTGTCTCACTATCTTTCTTAATCTTTTTTTTTTTTGGGTTAATTTTTGCCCATTTCATTGGGGTTGGGAACGAAGTGATGTGGTGGATTAGTTTAGAGAGTGGGTAGATGGAGTGAGCAAAGTGTTGATAAATTGAAGAAATGAGCTTTGTGAAGTGGAGTGAGCAAAGGTTGATAATTAAAGAAGGGTGGTTAGGGATGGTAGGAATTTTGGAAGGGGGATAGAACTTAGGGCTAAATCCTAGAGACTAGGGAGGATTAAGGGATTATATAGAAAATGGTGGAAAGGAGTTAGTAGGGGTCGTGTGGTGCATTTTGTTTTTGTTTTATATTTTTTGTTGTTGAGGAGTTGTCTGTTAATGGTAGCTAGTTGGGGTTGAGGGTGAATGATTGTGTAAGGAAGTGGGAGAGTTGGTTTGTTTACTGCAATAGGTGGAAATGGTTGGGGAAGGCACGAGTTAAGTGAGGAGTGGCTTCGAGGTGATAGTTGGGGGAGTTGGGGTGTTGTGAGAGAGGGGAACATGTTGAGGAACTGTAGGGGTTAGGTGAAATGAGATCTTCTTGGTTGTGTGGGATTTGTGTCGATGGGAAGGGTGATAGTGAAGTATAGGCAGTCGCAGGTGGGGAGGAGTGTGAAATATAATATATTCGGTGTTATATTGTCCAATAGTTGGGGAGTGTCAAATGCTCATTGATCTTTTTATTTTTCTCTAATCATTGTTTTCTAAAGTTTTTTATTCCTTTTCTCCTCTCTCTCTCTCTCTCTCTCTCTCTCTCTCTCTCTCTCTCGGTCTTTCTTAATCTTTTTTATTTTTTTGGGCTTAATTTTGCCTATTTCATTGAAAATGTCTCGAAATGGAGAGGATTTACGTGTTGCATTTTGAAAATTGTGGGAGCACTTGAACATATATTCCACTTATATCATTCATTCATTTATTTTTTCTCTCCTCGTCCTCTAGTTTTTCCATCAATGTAACTCATTAGTTAGTATTTTGCGCAACAGAGTTGATTTACATTTTGGGTCTGTTGATTTACATTCTTAGGCGTAATTTGAGCAAGGTAGCCATTGAAAAATGAGAATGAGAGTAAGTTTTCAACTACTCACCTCAGGATCCTTTGCAGTAAATTATGTGATATAGATGAGCATTTGTAATTTTTATTTCTATTTATTTTTCTCAAATCTTTGTTTTCCAAAGTTTTTTCTTCTTTTCTCCTCTCTCTCTATCTCTCTCTCTCTCTGTCTGTCTTTCTTAATCTTTTTTTGTGGTTAATTTTGTATATTTTGTTGAAAATTTTTTGAAATAGAGAGGATTTATGAGTGCATTCCGAAAAGGGTGGGAGCACTTGTTTGGGTATTCCACACATATCATTCATTCATTTATTTTTTTCTCTCCTCGTCCTTTTGTTTTTTCATCAATGTAATCCATTAGTTAGTATTTTGTGCAAGAGAATTCAAATAATTGTTTGCAATAGATCTTGAACTTCTTCTAGTACTTATTGATGAAGAAATGCTAAATAAATCTAGTACAAGTTTGGAAGGAGTAATGTGTTTCTTATCATGTGTAGCTGAGGTGCGTGCATCTTCTTAGCCCTTGACCTTACATTATTTTTGGTGTTGCATCTGTATGTTTCTTTAATTATTCAGGGCACAAAATGCATTTATTCTAACCTAATTCAAATTATTTTTTCTGTATGATTTTGGAAATTTTTTGGTTTTCATTTTACTTTTTGTTGATTGTAGTTTACTTGCATTACTTGCAGGCCCCGGATTATGCTATCAATTAAAGAATATGTGGTTCGTTGTGGTCGAAAAGGAGTGATGTGGTGGATTAGTTTGGAAAGTAGGGAGTAGGGGGAGGTATGGTGCATTTTGTTTGTTGTTCGTTTTTTTGTTTTTGTTGAGGTGTAGTTTGTTACTGGTAGCTAGTTGGGGTTGAGGGGTAATAATTGAGTAGGGAAGTGGGAGAGTTGGTTTGTTTTCTACAAGAAGTGGAAATGGTTGGGGAAGGAATGAAATAAGTGAGGAGTGGCATCGAGGTGGTAGTTGGGGGAGTTGGAGTGTTGTGAGAACGCGGAACATGCTGAGGAAGTATATGGGTTAGGTGAAATGGGGCCTTCTTGGTTTTGAGGGATGAGTGGCAATGAGAAGGGTGATTGTGAACTACAGGCAGTGGCAGACAGGGAGGAGGGTGAAATAGAATATATTCGATTTTATATTTTCAAATAGTGGGGGAGTGTTTAATGCTCATTGATCTATTTATTTTTCTCTAATTTAGTTTGGTGGTGTATTGATTTCTCAACCACTTGTCTCATTAGCCAAGGTTAGGTTAGGTTAATCGTGGATTAGTTTTGATTTTGACCCTACTTTGGGTGATGGCCTAACTTGGGTAATGGCCCACTGTTGGGTGGGTTAGTTCCTAACCCTAGTTTACGTCATGTTATTGCTTAGTGATTAAAGAATTTGAAAAGGTTCGTTTATTGATGTAATTTTCAACCCATCTTACTGGAGTTGGTTGTTACAAGGGAGGTGTGGTGCATTTTGTTTTTGTTCGATTTTTTTTTTGTTGCGGAGTTGGTTGTTTTTGATACCTTGTTGGGGTTGAGGTGGAATTATTGAGTAGGGAAACAAGAGAGTTGTGTTGTTTTCTACAATAAGTGGAAATGATTGGGGAAGGCATGACATAAGTAAGTGTGGCTTCGTAGTTGTAGTTGGGGGAGTTGGGGTGTTGTGAGAGCGAGGAACATGCTTATGAAGTGTACGGGTTAGGTGAAATGGGATCTTCTTGGTTGTGAGGGATTAGTGGCAATGAGAAAGGTGATTGTGAGCTTTAGGGTGAGGACTATGTTGCATTAAAATACAACTATCACTAATTGCATTGTTATCTGATGCACATAAGGTACGTTTGTTATATGAAAATGTTTTTAATTATTTATGCTTCTTCTTGCTTAAAAGTGGGAAACACAAAATAGGAAATGAAACTACTTGTATATGAACATTTTAGCACATTCATACATGTAAATATGAGAACATTTATTTATGCTAGAGATCATAAGTGAATGTAAAAGAACCTCATTCTTGTTTTTTTTTTCCTTTTATCTTATTGTGGACATTCTTCACATAATATAAATGCACACATTTCTATCTTACCAGATGTTTCTCCCTTATATTTTTTTTTAAAGATTTTTTCCTCCTATTTCTCTTACCTCCTCCTTGGTACTGGTGTTTTTTTCATATAGCTTGCCCCCTCCACTTTTTAATTTTTTTGAATTATTGTTTCATAGTTATGACAGTTTAAAATTTTCCATTTCTTTCTTTTTATGAGTGGAGGATCTTCAGTTATATTTTTTTTGTTCAATTGCCATCTTTAGAGTTTTTCATAATTTTTTTGATGGACTAAAATGATTCTATATGATTTTTTTACGAACCTGTTTATTGATTTATGTTTGTCATCCTTCAAGCCCATGCTAATTTCTGTATATCCTTCCACTTTTATCGAATTAGATGTAACCGTAGGGATAATAATTTGCTGAAACTCTTACAATTAGTTATTGTTCAGTTATTTGTTTACCCTGCTGCCACAATTGCACTTTCGCTTTGTCTTTTGTGTTTCATTGTGAATTTTATGTCTTTTGGGCTTGTGTAAATGATGGGAGGGAGAATCTATTGTTTTGATACTTACATGATTCATTATGAAAAGAGTGGGAGCAATTGAATCGGTATTCATTTGTTTGCGCTCAATGGCTCACTACTTATTCCTTCAAGAACTATCTTCCTATATTACTTTTTATTATTTTTATTTTACACTAAAACCACACGTACAGTGGTTGGCTTCACCGCCTTTCTTTGATGTTGAATTTTTACATTGGTAGCCATTCAAGCATTCAACTAAAAGTCATATCTTAGTATCATAAATTCATACTTTCAACGTGTTAACAAATATAATATATATTCCATAATATCAATTTCTTTATATTTTTTGATACTTTTTGGATTTTGGTGATTTTCATTTTGTAGGCATGACCTGAGCAAGGTAGCCGATGAAAAATGAGGAGAGTGAGTTTTCAACGATTCGCCTCCAGACGCTTTCTAGTAAAATTTACTGTTTCTATTTATTGTTCTCTAATCTTTGTTTTCCAATGTTTTTTCTTCTTTTATCCCCTCTCTCTATATCTTTTTTGGGGTAAATTTTGCATATTTTGTTGAAAATGTCTCGAAATGGAGAGGATTTATGAGTTGCATTATGTAAAAAGTGGGATTACTTGAACAGGTATTCCACATATATCATTCATTTATTTATTTTTTCTCTCATCGTCCTCTTGTTTTTCCATCATTCCAACTCACTAGTTAGTATTTTGTGCATGGGAGTTAAAATAATTGTATGCAATAGATATTGAACTTCTTCTAGTACTTATTCTTGAAGAAATGCTAAATAAATCTAGTAGAAGTTTGGAAGGAATAATGTGTTTCTTATCAAACATAGTTGAGGTGCGTGCATCCTTTTAGCCCTTGACCTACAATATTTTTTTGGTTTTGCATCTATATGTTTCTTTAGTTTCTTTTAGTACCCCGGGCGCTAAATGCATTTATGCTAAACCTAATTCAAAATATTTTTTCTTATTCATTTTGGAAACTTTTTGTTTTTCATTTTACTTTTTGTTTAATGTAGTCTACTTGCATTGCTTGCAGGTTCCTGATTATGCTATCGAGTAAAGAAAATGTGCTTTTTTGGGCTTGGGAAGGGAGTGATGTGGTGGATTAGTTGGCAGAGTGGGTAGATGGACCGAGGGAAGGGTGATAATTTAAAAATTGAGCTTCGTGATGGGGAGTGAGCAAAGGTTGATAATTAAAGAAATGAAGTTAGGGATGGTAGGGGTTCTTGAATGGGGATAGAACTAAGGGTAAGCCTAGAGATTTGGGAGGAATAAGAGATTATGTAGAGAATGGTGGGTTTGGAAGTAGGCAAGCAGTGAGTAGGGCGAGGAGTGGTGCATTTTTTTTTTTGTTTGATTTTTGTTTTTGTGTTGCGGAGTTGGTTGTTTTTGATGGCTAGTGGGGGTTGAGGGGGAATGATTGAGTAGGGAAGTGGGAGAGTTGGGTTGTTTTCTTCAATAAGTGGAAATGGTGGGGGAAGGCATGACATAAGTGAGGGGTAGTAGGGGTGTTGTGAGAACGAGAAACTTGTTGAGGAAATGTTGGGGTTAGGTAAAATGGGATCTTCTTGGTTGTGAGGGATTAGTGGCGAGGAGAAGGGTGATAGTGGACTTAAGGTAGTGGCAGGCGGGGTGGAGTGTGAAATAGAATATATTTAGTGTTACGTTGTCCAATACTAGGGGAGTGTCAAATGCTCATGGATCATTTTTAGATGGGTGATGTCTCTTTACTACATTTCTTTGTTGTTTGAGGTTGTAACGTTGTTTATATTTACTCCAAATATTTGTTTTGATGTACCATATGTAGCCTAAATTTTGTAGATAAATTGTCTTCGTGAAAGTAGACCCCACATGGTAGAAAATTCTCGCTTCTCATGATTTTTTTGGTACCTTTGGGGTTTCGAGCAAGGTAGCTAATGAAAAACGAGAATGAGAGTAAGTTCAACTACTCATCTCCAAACCCTTTCCAATAAATTATTTAATATGGATAAGCATTTGTAATTTACTATTTCTATTTATTTTTCTCTAAACTTTGTTTTCGAAGTTTTTTCTTCTTTTATCCCCTCTCTCTCTCTCTCTCTCTCTCTCTCTCTCTCTCTCTTTCTCTCTTAATTGTTTTTCATCATTAATTTTGCATATTTCGTTGAAATGTTTCAAAATGGAGAGGATGTGCTGCATTCTTAAAAAGTTTGAGCACTTGAACGTATTCCACATATATTAGTTATTTATCTATATTTTCTTTCCACGTCCTTTATTTTTTCGATCAATGTAAATCATTAGTTAGTATTTTGTGCGTGAGAGTTGAAATAATTGTTCGTAATAGATCTTGAACTTCTTTAGTACTTATTCATGAAGAAATGCTAAATAAATCTAGTAGAAGTTTGGAAGGAGTAATGTGTTTTTTTATCATGCATAGTTGAGGTGCGTGCATCTTTTTAGCCCTTGATCTATCATTATTTTTTATGTTGGATCTATATGTTTCTTTAGTTTCTTTTATTATTCCGGGCACTAAAAACATTTATGGTAACTTAATTCAAATATTATTTTCTTATAGATTTTAGCAATTTTTACTTTTGATTTTACTTTTGTTGAATGTTGTATACTTGCATTGCTTGCAAGTCCCGGATTATGCTATCGGCTAAAGAATATGAGCTTCATTGGGGTTGGGAAAGGAGTGATGTGGTGGCTTAGTTGGGAGAGTGGGTAGATGGAGCGAGCATAGGTTTGATAATTGAAGAATTGAGCTTCATGATGGGGAGCGAGCAAAGGTTGATAATTAAAGAAAGGAGGTTAGGGGCGGTAGGAGTTCTGGAAGGGGGGTAGAACTTAAGGGTAGGAATAAGGGATTATGTAGAAAATGATGGGTTTGGAAGCGGGAGAGGAGGGTTAGGGGAGGTGTGGAGCATTTTGTTTTGTCTGATGGTTTTTTTTTTTTTTTTTTGTTGTGGATATGGTTTGTTTTGATAGCTAGTTGGGATTGAGGAGGAATGATTTGAGTAGGGAAGTGGGAGAGTTGGGTTGTTTTCTTCAATAAGTGGAAATGGTTGGGGAAGGGATGACATAAATGAGGAGTGGCTTTGAGGTGGTAGTTGGGTGAGTTGGGTTTTGTGAGAGCGAGGAACATGATGAGGAAGTCAAGGATCAAAATTTCGTTTTTTTTCCATTGAAACGGCTGAAACGTTTCCGTTTCTCAGGGAACCGAAACAAAACACTAGTGAAATATTAAAATTCACATGTTTCCATGGAAACAAAGTTGTTTTCGTGGAAACATACCAAAACTAGTAGAAACATACCGAATCAGAGGAAACATTTCTGTTGTATCAACAATAATTCTAGAAGTTAGTAAAAGATAACATCCATTTATTTTTCAAGGACTAAGACTCAAAATTACACGAAGATATTTCTATTACTTTTCCTAAAATAATAAAAAAGTAGTAGGAGAAATAAAGTGTAGAGACACAACTATTTTAATACTAAGTTACTAATTATAATAGGTTTAAATTCCTATTTGTTTTACTTTTTATTTTATATGTAACTTGTGTCAGATTATCTAATTCGTGGATATTACATAGTATATATCTATTATGTTATGGTATTGTATTTAATTATAATAATTTTATATATTTTAAAATATATAATATTTTTTATAGGAAAATTGAGAATTTCATTAACAGCCCGAGAAGGGCAAAAAATAAAGGGAGATATATTTTAAAATTATAATAATTTCATATTATATAAAATATTAGCTCTAATTTTTTATACTATTTTTTAATTTATAAAGAGTTATTTGGTATTAATAACTAATTTGCATTTACATTTTTTTTTTCAATTTCACCCTAGTAATTGGTGTGGATGGACATGTTCCCTAAACATTTACAATTAATTAATTATACTATTTATTTTTGCATATTCTTATATTTTACTTTATGTTTCTAAAGTGTTTCTACACATTTTAATTTTTTCATCGTTTTCCACTATGTTTCCAAAACGTTTCTGAAATGTTTTTATTTTTTGGGTGATTGAAACAACACTATGAAACAAAATTTTGATCCTTGGTTAGTTATTTTGTTAATAGTTATTTATATATCTCTATATATAATAATGATAATTATTTGATTTTTTTATAAACATGAAATATCATTACAAGAGAATGTTCATTTTTATCCATGAAAGATCACTAATGAACTCTACAAAAAAAAAAAAACATTTATGAAATGATTTTGTACAATCCAAAAGGATGAAAAATATAAAAAAATTGCTTCATTTGTCTCAATTTGTGCATCTATGTCCCTTCAAAGATCTTCTTATGCCATTATTGTCATCTACATGATAAAAAAGTCAAGAAAGATTGTATTTCACAATGTACAATGACAAAACAGGTGGTTAGTCTTTAGTTTTTTAATTTAAATTAGTGTCATTTATCATGAATATGATGTATATGCCTTAAATATGCACAAATATTCAATAAATAGGCTTATTTGTATAAATAAATAAATTTTAAGTTATGTTTCCACATGTTTCCAATTTTTTCTCCGTTTCCATTATGTTTCCGAAACGTTTCCGTTTCCGGACAGACCGAAACTATACATCGAAACAATACCTAAACCTGTTTTAAGCTACAGTTTAGGTTTTCGTTTAAAAACATACTGTCTTCTTCCAAGTCCTATGACCCAGAGAAGGACATAGTTAAAAATAATGTATAGTTAGAGTCATGAGGATTTATTAAAATAGAGTTCGTTCCAATATCTGGTTCTCTCTTTTAAATCAGTATCCTTAACTACATTTATATTAGATCATTCACAATCTGACATCATACATTGGCTGACTATACAATATTCCATGCATACAAGATTCAATATTTATTAAAAAGTCCAAATGTTACAGTATGTTCAAGGGTACATCCACCCTTTTCACAATACAGACGAATAAATAAAACCTTCCCAGAACCTCGCTAAGTCTCTCCTTCTCCTGCCTGTGTCCTTTGGTTGTACTTGTCAAACTACCAACAAGGTAGGGGATGATCAATGTTTCCCAGTAGGGCTCCCAAAACATCCAAAACATCCAGCCTGCCGTGTGTCAACATACAAGGCTATCATGCAGATTGAGCTAGCACTAGCATACTGAATCATGCATCTTGATACCATTTCTATAAGTATCATCCCAATACATATTATCATATAATTCTGTCTTTTTCATGTTATAACAATAATTCATGCCATTAAGCCATCCTATTAAAAGATACATCCTCGTAATTCTAACCTTTCACGTTCATGCATTCTATTACCTTCTCCATTGATTATGTCAATATGCTCATTATGCCTTACCAAACATGCACATATATAAGCCACAAAGTTGATATTTGTACTGTCAGTGGTTTGCTGCATGATTGAGCTGAACATAATGATTAACAATGTTGAATTAGTTTAACTACTGGCTACTATATTACACTTGTGCTTTTGTTTTATGGGATGATGTTTAGCTAGACTAACAATACTATTGCCACTTATCTTAACCAGATCCCACTTGGACAGATGCGTATAACATCACTATCTCAAAGGTAGAAGAACCGTCAGAGTGGTTAGTTAAACATTCATATTGTCAAAGTGCATCCAGATAGTTTACGGAGAATAATAAAAGTCATTTTTTTTTGTAACATGTTGTGTGATGTCGCATGGTTTATTTTATTTTGGTTTAGATTTATTTTGATTGCTTTAATTAGAAAATTTGATAATTCATTTTTAAAATTTGAAATTAGTGTTTGGATAATCCATGTAGTTGAAAAAAGTGATTAAATAATAATTAGGTGGGACCCTCTTTTTGTTTTAAGCGTGATAGAAAAAATTGATTATTGATACAAATTTTAATTATTCTAGTAGGAAAAAAAATAAATTATTTTTCTATATGGTGTAACTATTCCATGCATACATTGCAATTCATATTATTAATTTTTATTGGTATATTGTAATAATATAATATTGTTTCACTTGTAATTCAATTAAGTTGTTTGGTTTAGTGATTTGGTTTTTGTGTCTATAATTTTAGATTAGGCATTTAACAGTTAGGTCAGTAATGCAAAAATTTTTTTTTGTTAAATATAGATTTAGAGTTAAAAATTAAATGTTGGAATTAAATTACTATCAAGAAGAGTTAAATATTAATATTTATCTATTTATTTTTTTTTAATTTAATAAGAAAAATGGGTAATCCGATTATTAGATTTGACCTGAAACCCGAGCCATATTAATAACCCATTTACTCTACTGAATTGGATCAGGGCCGTAACCGACCCGACCCGACCTGACCTGTCAAAGTAGTAGTTCGCATAAAAAATTCAAAATGAAGTTGCTCGGAGGCCACTATTCATCATCTTTGTGAGTTGCATCAAAAATTAAAAAATGTTCCGTTACTTCTGTGTCTGATCCGATTTGCTTATCATGATTATAGATCTTTTCTGGATTCCGAGAGTTGAAATTTGAAGTCAAGAAGCGATCCTTTCTCTCTTGCTCCCAATAAATCTCTTTAAAACCCTGCCCATCTCCGTTCTCTCATAGAGCAAACCCTCTTCATACTTTCGAGAATGAACATATTCTCGCGTCGTCTGGTCATCGAGCACCGGAGAATTTGGGTTGCTCAATGTGGTCAAGCCAACTGGGTCTCCTGTAGCCCCCTGGGAGAAGAAAAGGCCTACGGTCAAAGACCCAAAGGTGTCTGTCCCCTTACCGGAAAGGCCTCGCTGGAGCATTCTGACATTTGCATCACCTGTTCAGGAGAACGACAATTATGGGTCTTCGGAGCGTTTCTTGATGTTTGTTACTTTTGCAAGAAGAAACTTACTCTGGACAAGCATGTGTTCATGTATGGGAATGTATATCTTATCTATATTTCTGGTTCTTTAATTTTCTTTTTTTTGGGTGAACTTTCTTTAATTTTCATAGTCCTTCCTTCTTTGATTGGTTAATCAGAAAACTGAAGACTCCGAGAAAGAAAACAAACGATAGATTTTTGAATATGTTTGTGTTAAATATGAATAATTAAACCTTAACTAAGCCTAGAAGCTTTGTTAAACCCACTTGAGTTCATTTTTCTGTAAGAAAGTAGACATATAAAAAAAATCACCCATGAACTTGTAATAAATTACATGGCGTGCTATTGTGCTATTATGTTTTGTTGGCTTGCCAATTGGATTGAATGACACTACTCTTTATTAAAATTAGATTTAATTTTTTGTGGTTATAGTGGCATAACACCCTTTTTTTTTCTCTTTTTGTTTCAGCTTTCCAGCCCTGTCTGCCCAAATTGAGTTGATGTTTTTGTGTTGCATTATAACAATCACTTCATTCAATCAATAACTTATCACAATTTTTGGTACTCTTGCAAAAAAATTTGGTGTCTAAGATTTTATATGCATCTCTTTACTACATGGTAGTTAGTAACTTGTCACATAACACAATGAAGGATATCATATTTTATCGGTTGTGTTGTTGCAAGTATCTTTCCTCATGTGTGCATATATTATAGTGGTAGCAGATTGGCTCAAAGGCCAATATTTGGCAAGATAAATTATGGTGACTTTAGATAATACTTGTGTGCTTTCTTTGACACTACAGTGAGGTAAATATTATAATTTCCATGAATGCATTTCTATGTTTTAAGTTACTTTTATAAAACTATCTGCTTCTAGGTAAACCATTTCATTTCTAATGTCTTTAGGAACAAGAAAGTAGTTACTTTGAAATCTAAGAGTCTCTTGGAGTAGATAATTTGTGAGAGATTTTTTTTTTTGTGACCGACGTCTATCAAGAAGCTGTGGCAGCAAAGGCCGCAAGTAATGTGCTGCATGTTATTTCTATCTTTCAAATTTTCTATTTGGGTAGCTGTGGACTCCTTGCCACTAAATAGTGTCATTCCAAATAACTAAAATGATAGTGCTCTCAGGTTCAAAAAATACCCCCTCCCTCCCTCCCACTGTGTGACTATTTTACCTTCTTCTTAAGTTTTTTTTTCTTCTTCCAATTTTCAGATATTTTTAAATTGTGTTCACTTATATTCTATTAACATATACTATTATATTATTGTTTCCTGCAATGGATGGTTTAGTACGGGAGCCTGATTTCTAGATTTCATAAGCAGAGGATCAAGGTCAATGCACCAGGAAGCACCATTGCAACACCCCAGTTTCTTTGCTCTACTCTACAAATGTTAATTTTATACACTTGAGATACAAACTTTCCTTTATTAAAATTTTTTAAGGAGTTGTTTCTATTTTTTAGGAGATGTTGCTTACTATTTTTTAATGGGTTACTTTGCATAATTTCTAAGAAACTATAGAAGCACATAACAAAGAAACTCATATGATCACTCACTTGATGCCCGGTGTGTTTGGGTTTTGAGAGGACCATCTACTTGTAGTGGGATCTTCATTGGATAGTTAGAATCATCCTGATGGGATGTTATTGAATCTTCCACTTGTGTAATCCAGAAACTGAGTTATTGTCTGTAGATTGCCCCTTAACATCCAACTTACATTGGGGGCGATTGGGTTGGGTGTGTTAATACTTTCATACCTTGTTCATGAACCTATGCTAATAACATCAATTATTTATTTTTCTTTCCCTTTCATTGTTGATGCGATCTTGAACACAACACTTTATTAATCGTCTCTCTGAGACATTCTTTAAAAATACCCAGAATCAATAGTGGTATTTTGTATTATAAAGGAAGAATGGGAGTCCGTCCTCTTCTTTTGATGATTCTCCAAAACATTCCCTTCTCATTTTGGCCAATTTAAAGCAATTTCAGAACATGTAATTTATTGGCCGTTACCAAATCCAAGTCTAATTGAATAAGCCACCAGAGCTCCTGCTCCTTAGGCTCGATGAGGACCCCGCCAACAAGATTTGTCTAGTTATAATAAGAAAGATCGAAGTAGAAAACTAAGATCAAAATAAAAGGAGACATAGCTTGTTTGTTTTTTTAGAGTAGTTTATCAGCCAGTTTTTTCTCCCATGAAGTTCTTTAATTAATTTTTCCCCGTTAATGCCCCCTTTGAATAATTTTTCCAGTCCTATACATCCCTTGTCCAAGAAATGTTGCAGCAATATTGTTTTAATTTAATTGCATTATAATTCTATCCTATTTGACTATATATGTGTGTTTGTTACTTAGTTGAACATTAGAAATGAGAATCTACCTGTACATATTCAACTTTGTGCTTATCAACATTCTTTTGTTTCTATTTTTTTTCAGTCTGTAAATCCAAAAATTTATTATTATTATTATTTTATTTTTGATAGTTTGTATTTAATTGACCTTTTTTGTAAATACAATTTTCCCCTTTTTCTTGCATTGATGTCACAAAGTCCATATTAAATTCTTTTTTCTTTTTCTTCTTTTTGTTGCCATGTTTGAAAATCTATTTCGTTTGCTTTTTATATATTTGCCTTAAATTTTTATTTTAGTCTTAGATAAGTGATATTTACATTCTTGGGAATTTTAATTTCCTGCGGACGATAGTTAGACATGCTCTAAGGTATTCCCTTGAAAAGGAAAGTTTGTTAATCGTAGAATCATTTTAATAAGGAAAGAGACAAGGAAATGTCATCGATGGAATTTGTTCTCTAATTTTTGTTGTTCTCGTGTTCCCTTTTCTTAGTGCACGTTAACAAATACCAAGGTGCATACAAGTTTAGACTTTCTTATTGAGATAAAATATACATCTCTTTGATCTTCTCCCTCTGGAGGCTTTACAGATATTTTCTATGCTCATTTATTCATCTATCTGTAAGAACCATACTTCACTTTATTTGTATTTCTGCTTCTTGTGATAAGAAATTGTTGATATTGGGCTGATTTGATTTTGTCTTCATATGGAAGAAAATCTAAACTTCGTTATTCCTGCACAATTCCCTTACATTGCATTGAAAATAGGCATTACCTACGCCCCTACTATTACCAGCCTTGAGAAGTTCCCCCGTGTTGTCATATTAAGTTTAGAGTCTTAGACAAACTGTTGGATGATTGAAAGTTTTGTGCAGATATTTATTTGGAACCCTATTGTTTATTACCCTGTATCTCCAATTTGTTTACTGCATCTTTCTAAAGGAGTAAAAATTTTATGAATATGGATTGAAAAATAAGCTCATCCTCTATGCACCCAAGTACTCTTGATTCTATAAGCTATGAAAGTTTTTGGCTCTTTATTAACAGTTGCCAACATTCTCTTTGTTTTCCCAACTATTCACATACTCTCTCTTTATCTAATTGTATTGAAGAAATTTAATTCTGGAAAATTATAATTTTTTAATTTTTCCCAACTATTGGTTTTGGTATGGGGTTGATAAAGGTTTGGATAAGAAACTGGGGCTGTTTCGGGTGCTCAGAAATGGGAACAGTACCTGTGAATAATGACGTGAATAGTACCTTGGCTCTTTTTGGTAGTCTCTTTTGGTAGACTCATTTTTTGAAAATTTTAATTTTCCTATTAAATATTATCCTTTTTTTTTTTTTTTGGTTTAATTTTTCCCTTCCTCTATTGATGCCTTAAATCTGGTAAAATTTGTTATATGAGTTGTCCTTTGTTCCTTTTCTGTATTTTGTTCCTTTTATGACAAGAACTTCATTTATGAATTTTTATTAAATATAATTGTTTTATCGGTGCTTGTAAATATGTTGAAAGTTGTTTTTATGGGCAACTATCTAGACTATATATCTATATCTATACTACAGTCAACTATCTCATAATTAATAGACTATATATCTATATCTATACCACGGTCCTCACGTAGGTGTCTTTACAAGGTGGACATGGTCACATGAATGACAAGGCAAATTAGGCTATTAAAGTTTTCTAAGAGAATGGAAGCATTAGACACAGTGAAACAAATTATCAATTTCCATTTTGTTTCTGTTGCATCCGAACATTCATTAAAATGATTCGGCAAAAATGGAGGAACAAAATATAGTCAAATGTAGATGCTTCCTAACAGAGTGAGAAAATAATCCCTCTATAGAATCTTCTTGATTGCCTTAATTGGGTTGGTGAAATGCATTTATACACATGCATGGTTATCACATTGTGGGTTTTCATTTTATTCAAGAAAATAGGTTTTTGTGCTGAAAATTCTGAAGAAAATATAAATGACTATTTTGATTTTTTGCTCTTTTTTTTTAACAAATTATAGAGAAACTTTTAGCACTAGACTCCCTACTCAAAGAGGGAGGGTTTTTGTTTATAGGTTTTCATTCTTTTAAACAGATTTTTGGGATGGTTTCTTCTACTAATTTTTTCTTTGATTGATTTTATTGCATTTGTTCTTTTTTTATTCTTCATTTTTGGGTGTTTTTAGGTTATTTACAAAGGTTTTTAGCTATATACAGTTTCTAGAGTTGTGTTTCAAGACCTTTACCTTCATGGATTCTTCAGTGCTTGTTTGAAACTGCATGCAGATTAAACAGGTAGTGTTGTTGCATTTCATGAATAGAAGGTATAAACAGCTGGATCTGATAAAGGTTTGATATTTTTTATGCATGTTTGCCTTCCACTAATAAAAGTTAAATTAGTGTATACAGAGTTGTTCCTGAGTTTTGCTTCCGTTTTAATCTGATAAAGGTTTGATATTTTTATGCATGTTTGCCTTCCACTAATAAAAGTTAAATTTGTGTATACAGAGTTCTTCCTGAGTTATGCTTCTGTTTTAGTGTCTTTGATTATTAGAACCACAAGAAAGATTAATTTTATCCTTTTGCATTTATGAATTTTATTCAGTATTCTTGTTTACTGGTAAGTGAATTACTTAAAAGGATAAAATTCAAGTGGACTAATCAATTCAGTCTGACCACTTCGGAATCTCTTGCTGCCTACTAAACACCCATGTTTTTGAAGCACATTCTTTTCAGCTTGGTCTGACGAGGTCTCGTTGTATTCGCTTGTTATACATTATCCTTACAACCAATTATGCAGTCCAAACCACAGAAAGAAGGAGCTGAATCTGAACAATTTTGGGATTTGTTAGGTGGAAAATCTGAATACCCTGGCCAGAAGATTGGAAGAGGTGCTGAGGGTGATCCTCACCTATTCTCATGCAGCTTTTCAAAAGGTGAGAAGAATTATATATGTTGATAGTTTTCTACTCCATTCTTTCAAATTTTGTCTCTTACACTTATTGAAAATCGTAGAAGTTTGATCCCTTTTATTCCTTTGTTTTGATTTTTGCTGAAAATTCGCGCTGGCATTCAGCAGAATTGAAGGTGTCTATTTCCTTTAATCTTATGATTCTAATACATAATAGGACTATTTTTATATGCGATTGGACCCTTACTCTGTTATGCTTGTTTCTGCAATGAAATTTTTATAATAAAAAAAACTTATATCATTTTCATGTCATGTTTGTTTGCATTGATTTTTATTGTTATATCCTCATATACTCAGATGTTCTGGAATGTATTCAAGTGTATCATACTATAAAAATGTACCTATGAAGCAAACAATGAGGAAAATTTTGTTTTTTGCCTCTTATATGGCTGCATCTTTTAATATCTATTCTGTGAAATATTTCTGCCATGATTTTGTATTGGAGTTGTTATTGCAGGTTATCGAGATATACAACTTCAACGAGGATGATTTGATGACTGAAGATATATTGGTCCTGGATTGTCACTGAGACATCTTTGTCTAGGTTGGGCAACAGGTTGACTCCAAGAACAGAATGCAAGCTGTAACTATTGGGGAGGTATGTTTTAACAGGCTTTGTGGTTGGATGAAAGATGTATGCTGTTGTTTTGAGGGGAAAATGATGACAGTTCACAACAATATGTTTTTAGGCTAAAAGGAAACTCACATAAGTTGGGCACTACTGTGTCCATGGTCCTTGATCCAAGTCGTGAAATTGCTGCTGTGCATTGGGTGGGTCTGAGCCAATGTTTGTTAAAATTAAAGAGGATTGATCCCCAGCCCTGGCCCAGCCTTATGGAATTGAAATAGAGATTTGGAAGGTTGCATGGGCTGGCAACACCTTGTGGTTAGTTGCCATTTATCTTTGTGTACAAAGTATTGATAGATGTGACTTAAACCCACGAAAAATCAATGACCTGCTAGTCTAGCGGTAATGGTATGGGGTTGGCTCCAAGACACATCAATTGATAGAGGTTGATCTTCTAACACAAGCAATTAGAATTTCAACAGAAATTCCTTGAATGCGATTTCCTGCTGGAAAAATTATCTTGTAAAGCTCCAATATTTATTGTTACGGAAAGGAGTGAGCCACCTTTTTTGACACGTTTCTTAACATGGGAGTCTGCAAAATCAGCATTAAGTTATCTCATATAATAATCCTGGAAATTATCACTCAGATTTAGTAACTCTGTGAGCGAGTAATCGTTTCATACGGTTACAGATGCATGGGAACTCATTCCAAAGAAAACTTGCAATTGTGAAAAAGGGGGGGATTCCAACCCAAAATGTAAGTATTTACTTTGTTTTCCTTTTCCTTTTTATTTTATTTTCCAGATACATTGATTCAAGAATTACTTACCTTGATCTTGATTGTCCTTTTCAATTTTTTTTTTTTTGGGGGGGGGGGGGGTGGTTAAGTCAATTCTCTAGCTTTCGTGGTGCACCTTCTATTTATGCTCCGTGATTACATTTATCATATTATGGAACATCTTTTGGTCCATCTGCTGTTGATAACAAGTAAAATTTTACATGATAATGCCGCAATAGTTTAGGTTTGGAAAATAACTTACTTGCCATGTCTTATTGCCGAGTAGCATGTGAGGTGTTTTGATTTTATTCCGTTGTTGATGCACACAGTTCAAAATTTATTTGTAGCCCATGTGCCATATATCTCTTATATAAAACTTGCATAGAATTTTGTTGAACTGGAAATTACAACCTGTCTACCTAATCCATATGATTTTCTATACAAAAGGATGGGAACGGGCTATGTGATCCTTACCAGCTTATTGCATGCTTTTGAATTTTCAAAAATTATTGAAATGTTCAGTTTATTGAAATGTTTACATATTTGGCATAGGCACCCAGATTCATTCGGTCGCATATGCTTCCCCTTTCTTTGCTTTTGACTTGCACAATTGTAGAATGTGTTGTAGAGTAAAGAAACTTGTGTAAGTTGTAACACTATCCTGTCACTGAATGTATTCATAGGTCCGAGAAACCTTCACCTCTCTCATATTCCCTTTTGAGAACTATTTGATCTTGTTAACAGCAAAACTTGTATCTAAGAAGCATGGACACGGATATGAAATGACAGGGCACACGGAAATGACATTTCTCGAAAAAGTAGAACATAGATATATTGGGGACATGTTGAATATTTCTTTATATTTTTATATGACTGTATAATGGAAACTTAACATTATTTCAATCAAAATTGGTATATAATTGTAAAAACACCATAATATTATTAAGATATTAAAATAACAAAGTCATTAAATAAACGTTTAAGAACTTCTTCATTTAATCATCAACATTATGATCCGCATTCCAAAACAAATTTGCTAACTACTCTATAGAATATATGTGTAACGTTTCATAAATTTAGAGAATATGGAAATGAATAAAGAGCGGGCAAAGGGTCGATAATTGAATAATTGAGCTTCATGATGGGGAGCGAGCGAAGGTTGATAATTGAAGAAGGAGGTCAAGGATGTTAGGAGCTCTAGAAGGGGGATAGAACTTAAAGGTAAGCCTAGAGATTAGGGAGGAATAAGGGATTATGAAGAAATTGGCGCGTTTGGAAGCAGGAAATGAGTGAGTAGCGGGAGGTGTAGTGCATTATTGTTTTTGTTTGATGTTGTTTTCTTTTTTTGCAGGGTTGGTTGTTTTTGATAACTAGTGGGGGTTGAGGGGGAATGATTGAGTAGGAAAGTGGGGGAGTTGGGTTGTTTTTTGCAGTAAGTGGAAATGGTCAAGGAAGGCATGACATAACTGAGGAGTGGCTTTGAGGTGGTAGTTGGGGGGTTGGGGTGTTTTGCGAGTGAGGAACATGTTGAGGAAGTGTACGTGTTAGGTGAAATGAGATCTTCCTGGTTGTAAGTGATTAGTGGCGAGGAGAAGGGTGATAGTGGACTTTAGGCAGTGGATGGTGGGGAGGAGGGTGAAATAGAATATATTCGGTGTTACATTGTCCAATAGTGGCGGAGTCAAATGCAAGTTGATCTCTTTATTTTACTCTCATATTTGTTTTCTAACGTTTTTTCTTCTGTTTCTCCTATATCTCTCACACACACTCTCTCTCTCTTTCTCATAATCTTTTTCTTGTGGTTAATTTTGTGTATTTCATTGAAAATGTCTTGAAATGGAGAGGATTTACGAGTTGCATTCTAAAAATTACAGGGAGCACTCGAATAGTATTCCACATATATCATTCTTTTATTTATTTTTTCTCTCCTCATCCACTATCCTTAATGTAACTCATTAGTTAGTATTTTGTGCACTAGAGTTGATAATTTACATTTTGGGTTCTAATGATTTACATTTGTAGGCGTAATATGAGTGGTAGCCAATGAAAAATGAGGATGAGAGTGAGTTTTCAACTACTCACCTCCAGACCTTTTCCAGTAAGTTATTTTTCTAGTAAATTATGTGATATAGATGAGCGTTTTTTTTCTCTAATCATTGTTTTTTAAGGTTTTTTCTTAATTTTCTCCTCTCTCATTCTCTCACTATCTTTCTTAATATTTTTTTTTGGTTAATTTTTGCGCATTTCATTGGGGTTGGGAACAGAGTGATGTGGTGGATTAGTTTAGAGAGTGGGTAGATTGAGCGAGCAGTGTTGATAAATTGAAGAAATGAGCTTTATGAAGTGGAGTGAGCAAAGGTTGAGAATTAAAGAAGGGTGGTTAGGGATGGTAGGAATTTTGGAAGGGGGATAGAACTTAGGGGTAAATCCTAGAGACCAGGGAGGATTAAGGGATTATATGAAAAATGGTGGGTTTGGAAGTTGGAAAGGAGTTAGTAGGGGTCGTGTGGTGCATTTTGTTTTTGTTTTATGTTTTTTGTTGTTGAGGAGTTGTCTGTTAATGGTAGCTAGTTCGGGGTTGAGGGTGAATGATTGTGTAAAGAAGTTGGAGAGTTGGTTTGTTTTCTGCAATAAGTGGAAATGGTTGGGGAAGGCATGAGTTAAGTGAGGAGTGGCTTCGAAGTGATAGTCGGGGGAGTTGGGGTGTTGTGAGAGAGGGGAACATGTTGAGGAACTGTAGGGGTTAGGTGAAAAGAGATCTTCTTGGTTGTGTGGGATTTGTGTCGATGAGAAGGGTGATAGTGAACTATAGGCAGTCGCAGGTGGGTAGGAGTGTGAAATATAATATATTCGGTGTTATATTGTACAATAGTTGGGGAGTTGGGGTGTTGTGAGAGAGGGGAACATGTTGAGGAACTTGTAGGGGTTAGGTGAAATGAGATCTTCTTGGTTGTGTGTGTGGGATTTGTGTTGATGAGAAGGGTGATAATGAACTATAGGCAGTCGCGGGTGGGGAGGAATGTGAAATATAATATATTCGGTGTTATATTGTCCAATAGTTGGAGAGTGTCAAATGCTCATTGATCTTTTTATTTTCCTCTAATCATTGCTTTCTAAAGTTTTTTATTCTTTTTCTCCTTTCCCACTCTCTCTCTCTCTCTCTCTCTCTCTCTCTCTCTCTCTCGGTCTTTCTTAAATCTTTTTTTTTTTGGCTTAGTTTTGCCTATTTCATTGAAAATGTCTCGAAATGGAGAGGATTTACGTGTTGCAGTTTGAAAATTGTGAGAGCACTTGAACATGTATTCCACATATATCATTCATTTATTTATTTTTTCTCTCCTCATCCTCTAGTTTTTCCATCAATGTGAACTCATTAGTTAGTATTTTGTGCAACAAAGTTGATTTACATTTTGCATTTTATTGATTTACATTTTTAGGCGTAATCTGAGCAAGGTAGCCATTGAAAAATGAGAATGAGAGTAAGTGTTCAACTACTCACCTCGGGATCCTTTGCAGTAAATTATGTGATATAAACGAGCATTTGTAATTTTTATTTTTATTTATTATTCTCAAATCTTTGTTTTCCAAGGTTTTTTCTTCTTTTCTCCTCTCTCTCTCTCTCTCTCTCTCTCTCTCTATATGTCTGTCTTTCTTAATCTCTTTTTGTGGTTAATTTTGTATATTTCGTTGAAAATGTTCAAAATAGAGAGGATTTATGAGTGCATTCCGAAAAGGGTGGGAGCACTTGTTTGGGTATTCCACACATATATCATTCGTTCATTTATTTTTTCTCTCCTCGTCCTTTTGTTTTTTCATCAATGTAACCCATTAGTTAGTATTTTGTGCACGAGAGTTCAAATAATTGTTTGCAATAGATCTTGAACTTCTTTTAGTACTTATTGATGAAGAAATGCTAAATAAGTCTTGTAGAAGTTTGGAAGGAGTAATGTGTTTCTTATCATGCGTAGTTGAGGTGCGTGCATCTTCTTAGTCCATTGACCTTGCATCATTTTTGGTGTTGCAACTGTATGTTTATTTAATTATTCCGGGCACAAAATGCATTTATTCTAACCAAATTCAAATTATTTTTTCTTCACGATTTTGGCAATTTTTTGGTTTTCATTTTACTTTTTGTTGATTGTAGTTTACTTGCATTGCTTGCAGGCCCTGGATTATGCTATCAACTAAAGAATATGTGGTTCGTTGTGGTCGAAAAGGAGTGATGTGGTGGATTAGTTTGGAGAGTAGGGAGACGGAGCAAGCAAAGAGTTGATAAATTGAAGAAATGAGCTTCGTGAGTGGATCATGAAAAGGTTGATAATTTAAGAAAATGAGGTTAGGGATAGTAGAAGTTCTGGGAGGGGGGATAGAACTTAAGGGTAATCTTGGGGATTTAGGAGGATCAAGTGATTATCTAGAAAATGGTGGGTTCGGAAGCTAGAAAGGAGTGAGTAGGGGTTGGTGTGTTGCATTTTGTTTTTGTTTAATGTTTTTTTTTTTTTGGTTTTGTTGAGGAGTTGTTTGTTAAGCTCGCTAGTTGGGGTTGGTGGGGAATCATTGAGTTAGGAAGTGGGAGAATTGGTTTGTTTTTTGCAAGAAGTAGAAATGGTTGGGGAAGGCATGAGATAAGTGAGGAGTGGCTTCGAGGTGATAGTTGGGGGAGTTGGTGTTCGAAGAGTGAGGAACATGCTGAGGAAGTGTAGGGGATAGGTGAAATTGAATCTTCTTAGTTGTGTGGCATTAGTGGCGTTGAGAAGGGTGATCGTGAACTTTAGGTAATTGCGGGCATGGAGGAGTGCGAAATAGAATATATTCAGAGTTGTATTGTCCAAAAGTTGGGGAGTGTCAGATGCGCATTGATCTATTTATTTTTTTCTAATCTTTGTTTTCAAAATTTTTTTTGTTCTTTTTCTCCTCTCTCACTCTCTCTCTTTCTCGGTCTTTCTTAATCTCTTTTTTTTTGGTTAATTTTGTGCAATTCATTGAAAATGTCTCGAAATGGAGAGGATTTTCAAGTTGCATTTTGAAAATTATGGGTGCAGTGGAACATGTATTCCACATATATCATTCATTTATTTACTTTTTCTCTCCTCAACCTCTAGTTTTCCATGTAAGTCACTGGTTAGTATTTTGCACAATAGAGTTGATGATTTACTTTTTGGGTTCTATTGATTTACATTTTGTAGGTGGAATCTAAGCAAGGTAGCCAATGAAAAATGAGAATGAGAGTAAGTTTTCAACTACTCTCCTCAGGACCATTTCTAGTAAATTACGTGATATAGATGAGCATTTGTAGTTTCTATTCCTATTTATTTTTCAATAATCTTTGTTTTCGAAAGTTTTTTCTTCTGTTCCTCTCTCTCTCTCTCTCGCCCTCTGCCTTTCTTAATCTTTTTTTTTTTTGTGGTTAATTTTGTATATTTCGTTGAAAATGTCTTGAAGTAGAGAGGATTTATGAGTGCATTCCGAAAAGGGTGGGTGCACTTGTTCAGGTATTACGCATATATCATTTATTTGTTTATTTTTTTCTCTCCCCATCCTTTTTTTTCATCAATGAAACTCGTGAGTCAGTATTTTGTGCATGAGAGTTGAAATAATTGTTTGCAATAGATCTTGAACTTCTTCTAGTACTTATTCACGAAAAAATGCTAAATAAATCTAGTAGTAGTTTGGAAGTTGTACTGTGTTTCTTAACACGCGTTGTTGAGGAGCATGCATCTTCTTAGGCCTTGCTCTTTCATTGTTTTTGGTGTTGCATCTGTATGTTTCTTTCGTTTCTTTAATTATTTCACGCACAAAATGCATTTATTCTAACCTAATTAAAATTATTCTTTTCTTCTTGATTTTGGAAATTTTTTGGATTTCATTTTACTTTCGTTGAATGTAGTACACTTGCATTGCTGGCAAGTCCTGGATTATGCTATCTGTGAAAGAATATGTAGTTCGTTAAGGGTGGGAAGGGAGTGATGTTGTGGATTAGTTTGGAGAGTGGGTTGTTGGAGCGAGCAAAGTGTTGATAATTAAATTGAAGAAATGAGCTTCGTGAAGTGGAGTGAGCAAAGGTTGATAATTAGAGAAAGGAGGTTAGGGATGGTAGGAAATCTAGAAGAGGGATAGAACTTAAGGGTAAGCCTAGAGATTAGGGAGGAATATGGGATTATGTAGAAAATGACGGGTTTGGAACCGGGAAAGGAGTGACTTGGGTGGGGAAGGTGTTGTTCATTTTGTTTGAATTTTTTTTTATTGCAGAATTGGATTGTTTTTGGCAGTGAGTTGGGGTTGAGGTGGAATGATTGAGTAGGGAAATGAGAGAGTTGGGTTGTTTTATGCAATTAGTGGAAATGGTTGGGGAAGTCATGGAATAAGTAAGGAGTGGCTTCAAGGTGGTAGCTGGGGGAGTTGGGGTGTTGTGAGAGCGAGGAACTTGCTTAAGATGTGTAGGGGTTAGGTGAAATGGGATCTTCTTGGTTGTGAGGGATTAGTAGCGATGAGAAGGGTGATAGTGAGCTTTAGGCAGTGGCGGGCGAGGAGGAGGGTGAAATAGAATATATTTGGTTTTATATTGTCCAATAGTGGGGGAGTGTCAAACGCTTATTGATCTATTTATTTTTCTCCAATCTTTGTTTTCTAGAGTTTTTTTCTTCTTTTTCACCTCTCTCTCCCTCTATCTTTCTTAATCTTTATTTTTTGTGGTTAATTTTGCGTATTTCGTTGAAAATGTCTCGAAATAGGAGAGGATTTACGAGTTGCATTCCGAAAATTGTGGGAGCACTTGAATCGGTGTTCCACTTATATCATTCATTTATTTATTTTTCCTCTTCTCGTCCTACAGTTTTTCCATCAATGTTACTCATTAGTTTGTATTTTGTGCTCTAGAGTTGATGATTTACATTTTGGGTTCTAATGATTTACATTCTGTAGGTAACCAATGAAAAGTGAGAATGAGAGTAAGTTTTCAACCACTCACCTCCAGACCCTTTCTATTATGTGATATGGGTGTATTTGTAATTTCTGTTTCTTATTTATTTTCTCTAATCATTATTCCACATATATCATTCATTTATTTATTTTTTCTCTCCTCGTCCTCTTGTTTTTCATCAATGTAACTCATCATTTAGTATTTTGTGCATGAAAGTTGAAATAATTGTTTGCAATTGATCTCAACTTCTTCTAGTACCTATTCATAAAGAAATGCTAAATAAATCTAGGATAAGTTTGGATGGAGAACTGTGTTTCTTATCATACATTGTTGAGGTTTGTGCATCTTCTTAGCACTTGAACTACCATTTTTTTGGTGTTGCATCTGTATGTTTCTTTAGTTTCTTTAATTATTCCAGGGACAAAATGCCTTTATTCTATCCAATTCAAAATATATATTTTTTTTATTAATTTTCGTAATTTTTTTTGTTTTTCATTTACTTTTTGTTGAATGTAATCTACTTGCATTACTTGCAGGTCCTAGATTATGCTATTAGCTAAAGAATATGTGGTTTGTCGGGGTGGGGAAGGGAGTGATGTGGTGGATTAGTTCGGAGAGTGGTTAGATGGAGCGAGCAAAGTGGTTGATATATTGAAGAAATGAGCATCGTGATATGGAGCGAGCAAAGGTTGACAATTAAAGAAAGGAGGTTAGGGATGGTAGGAGTTCTCGAAGGGGGAAACAACTTAATGGCAAGCCTTGAGATTATGCATGAATAAAGAATTATGTAGAAAATTGTGGGTTTGGAAGTAGGAAATGAGTGAGTAGGGGGAGGTATGGTGCATTTTGTTTGTTGTTTGTTTGTTTGTTCATTTTTTTTTTTTTGTTGAGGAGTAGTTTGTTAATGGTAGCTAGTTGGGGTTGAGGGGTAATAATTGAGTAGGGAAGTGGGAGAGTTGGTTTGTTTTCTGCAAGAAGTGGAAATGGTTGGGGAAGGAATGGCATAAGTGAGGAATGGCATCGAGGTGGTAGTTGGGGGAGTTGGAGTGTTGTGAGAACGCGGAACTTGCTAAGGAAGTATAGGGGTTAGGTGAAATGGGACCTTCTTGGTTTTGAGGGATTAGTGGCGATGAGAAGGGTGATTGTGAACTACAGGCAGTGGCAGATGGGGAGGAGGGCGAAATAGAATATATTCAGTTTTATATTTGCAAATAGTGAGCGAGTGTTTAATGCCCATTGATCTTTTTATTTTTCTTTAAATTAGTGGTGTATTGATTTCTTAACCAGTTGTCTCATTAGCCTAGGTTAGGTTAGGTTTGATTTTGACCATACTTTGGGTGATGGCCTAGCTACGGTAATGGCCCATTGTTGGGTTGGCTTAGTTCCTAACCCTAGTTTAGGTCATGTTATTGCTTAGTGATTAAAGAATTTGAAAAGGTTCTTTTATTGATGTAATTTTCAACCCATCTTACTGGAGTTGGTTGTTACAAGGGAGGTGTGGTGCATTTTGTTTTTGTTCGATTTTTTTTTTATTGTTGCGGAGTTGGTTGTTTTTGATACATTGTTGGGGTTGAGGTGGAATTATTGAGTAAGGAAACAAGAGAGTTGTGTTGTTCTCTACAATAAGTGGAAATGGTTGAGGAAGGCATGACATAAGTAAGTGTGGCTTCATAGTTGTAGTTGGGGGAGTTGGGGTGTTGTGAGAGCGAGGAACATGCTTATGAAGTGTACGGGTTAGGTGAAATGGGATCTTCTTGGTTGTGAGGGATTAGTGTCAATGAGAAGGGTGATAGTGAGCTTTAGGTAGTGGCGGGCAGGGAGGATGGTGAAATAGAATATATTTGGTTTTCTATTAGGAAGATAGCAAAGGGTTGATAATTGAAGAATTGAGCTTCATGAAGGGGAGTGAGCGAAGGTTGATAAATAAAGAAAGGATGTTAGGGATGGTAGTGTGAAGTCACCAATTGCTCCAAAAGCTTAAGCTATTAGAGAATCGGCCAACAATTTATATCAAGCTCTCAACACTCCTCCTCACGTGCGACCCCAGACTCACCCATGAAGAGACATAGAAACCACAGACAAATGCAAAGGAGAAGAGAGTGAAAATGCAAATAGAGAGACTTGAACCCAAGACATTAGGGTGTGGTGAGAGCGAGGAGCATGCTGAGGAAGTGTAGTAGGGGTTAGGTGAAATGGGATCATCTTGGTTGTGAGGATTATGAGAAGGGTGAAAATGGACTTTAGGCATTGGCGGGCAGGGAGGAGGGTGAAATACAATATATTCGGTGTTACATCTCCAATAGTAGGGAAGTGTTAATGCTCATTGATCAATTTATTTTCTCTAATCTTTGTTTTCTAAAGTTTTTTCTTCTTTCTCTCTCCTCTCACTTTCTCTATCTCTGTTTTTCATAATAATTTTTCCTGTTTTAACTTGTTCGTATTTCGTTACAAATGTCTCGAAATGGAGAGGAGTTACTAGTTGCATTTCGAAAAATTGTTGGAGCACTTGAGTAGGTATTCCACATATATCATTCGTATGTTTATTTTTTCTCTCCTCGTCGTCTAGTTTTTCCATGAATGTAACTCATTTGTTAGTATTGTGCATTAGAGTTGATGATTTTAATTTTGTAGGTGTAACCTGAGCAAGGTAGCCTATGATAAATGGGAATGAGAGTAAGTTTTCAACTACTCGCCTCCATGTCCATTCTAGTAAATTATGTCATATGGATAAGCATTTGTAATATATTGTTTTTGTTTATTTTTCTCTAGTCTTTATTTTCCACAGTTTTTTCTTCTTTCTCCTTTCTCTCTCTCTTTCTCTGTTTTTCTTAATTTTTTTTCCTTGTGGTTAATTTTGCATATTTCCTTGAGATGTCATGAAATGGAGGCGATTTATGTGTTGCATTTTGAAAAGAGTGAGTGTACTTGAACAGATATTCCACATATATTATTTATTTATTTATTTTTTCTCTCCTCGTCCTCTTGTTTTTCCATCAATGTAACTAACTAGTTTGTATTTTGTCCATGAGAGTTGAAATAATTTTTTTTGCAATAGATATTGAACTTCTAGTACTTATTCATGAAGAAATGCTAAAAAATAAAGTGGAGAGTAATGTGTTTCTTATCATGGATAGTTGGGGTGCGTGCATCTTCTTAGCCCTTGACCTGCCATTAGTTTTGGTGTTCCATGTGTATGTTTCTTTCGTTTCTTTTATTACTTTAAGTAACATTTATTCTAAGCTAATTCAATATATTTTTTCTTATTGATTTTGGAAATTTTTTTGTTTTCATTTTATTTTTTGTTTATTATATTGGCAAGTACCAGATTATGCTATCGACTAAAGAACACGTGCTTCGTTGGGGTATGGAGGGGAGTGATGTGGTTGATTAGTTGGGGGAGTGGGTAGATAGAGCTAGCAAAGGGCTGATAATTAAAGAAAGGATGTTAGGGATGGAAGGAGTTTTGGATGGGGGATAGAACTTAAAGGGCATGCCAAGAGATTTGGGAGTAATAAGGGATTATGTAGAGAAGCGAGTTAGGAAGCACGAAAGTAGTGAATAGGGGGATGTGAGGTGCATATATATTTTTTTTTTTTGGATTTTTTATTGCAAAGTTTGTTGTTTTTGGTAGCTAGTGGGGGTAGAGGGGGAATGATTGAGTAGGGAAGTGGGAGAGCTGGGTTGTTTTCTGCTATAAGTGGAAATGTTTGGGGAAGGCTTGACATAAGTGTGGATTGGCTTCGAGGTGGTTGTTGGGGTGTTCTGAGAACAAGGAACATGTTGAGGAAGTGTGGAAGGTAGGTGAAGTGGGATTTTCTTGGTTGTGAGTGATTAGTGGCGAGTAGAAGGGTGATAATAGACTTTAGGCAGTGGCAGGTGGAGAGGAGGGTGAAATGGAATATCTTTGGTGTTAATAGTGGGGGAATGACAAATGCTCATTGATCTTGTTAGAAGGGTGATGTATCTTTGCTTCATTTCTTTGTTGTTTTAGGTTGTAACATTGTTTATATTTACTCCAAATTTTTTTTGATGTATAATATGCAACTTGACTTTTGTAGATAATGGTCTTTGTTCAACTAGACACCACAAGGTAGAAAATTTAGGCTTTTGTCATCCATTAAGACTTTTGGTATTGGGAATATAGACTTGTCATAAATAACTAGATTGATAGGCATTTGAATTGTTTGAGGAAGGTAACATATCCAAAAACAAAATAATTTGCTTGGTGAGGACTAAGTTGCATTAAAATACAACTATCACTAATTGCATTGTTATCTGATGCACATAAGGTACCTTCGTTATATGAAAATATTTTTAATTATTTATGCTTCTTCTTGCTTAAAAGTGGGAAACGCAAGATAGGAAATGTAACTACTTGTATATGAACATTTTAGCACATTCATACATGTAAATATGCGAACATTTGTTTATGCTAGAGATCATAAGTGAATGTAAAAGAAACTCATTCTTGTTTTTTTCTTCTTCTATCTTTTTGTGGACATTCTTCACATAATATAAATGCTCACGTTTCTATCTTACCAAATGTTTCCCCCTTATATTTTTTTTAAAGATTTCTTTCTCCTATTTTTCTTAACTCCTCCTTGGTACTGGTGTTTTTTTCATATAGCTTGCCCCTTCCCCTTTCTATCTTACTAGATGTTTCCCCCTTATATTTTTTTTAAAGATTTCTTTCTCCTATTTTTCCTTACCTCCTCCTTGGTACTGGTGTTTTTTTCATATAGCTTGTCCCCCTTCCCTTTTTAATTTTTTTAAATTATTGTTTCATAGTTACTTGGCTGTTGCAGTTGTTAGTTGAATGAAATGATAGTTTAAAATTTTCCATTTCGTTCTTTTTATATGAGAGGAGGATCTTCAGTTATATTTTTTTGTTCAATTGCCACCTTTAGAGTTTTTCATAATTTTTTTAATGGAATAAAATGATTCTATATAAATTTTTTACGAACCTATTTATTGATTTGTGTTTGTCATCCTTCAAGCGCATGCTAATTTCTGTATATGCTTCCACTTTTATCGAATTAGATGTAACCATAGGGATAATAATTTGCTGAAACTCTTACAATTAGTTATTGTTTACCCTGCGGCCACAATTGCACTTTCGCTTTGTCTTTTGTGTTTTATTGTGAATTTTATGTGTTTTGGGGTTGTGTAAATGCTGGGAGGAAGAATCTATTGTTTTGATACTTACGTGATTCATTATAAAAAGAGTGGGAGCAATTGAATTGGTATTCATTTAGTTTGGGCTTAATGGCTCACTACTTATTCCTTCAAGAACTATCCTCCTAATATTATTTTTTATTATTTTTATTTTACACTAAAACCACATGGACAGTGGTCGGCTTCACCGCCTTTCTTTGATGTTGAATTTTTATATTGGTAGCCATTCAAGCATTCAACTAAAAGTCATATCTTAGTATCATAAATTCATACTTTCAACGTGTTAACAAATATAATATATGCTCCATAATATCAAGTTCTCTATATTTTTTGGTACTTTTTGGATTTTGCTGATTTTCATTTTGTAGGCATGACCTGATCAGGGTAGCCGATGAAAAATGAGGAGAGTAGCCTCCAGACGCTTTCCAGTGAAATTTACTGTTTCTATTTATTGTTCTCTAATCTTTGTTTTCCAATGTTTTTTCTTCTTTTATCCCTTCTCTCTATATCTTTTTTGGGGTAAATTTTGCATATTTTGTTGAAAATGTCTCGAAATGGAAGGATTTATGAGTTGCATTACGTAAAGAGTGGGATCACTTGAACAGGTATTCCACATATATCATTCATTTATTTATTTTTTCTCTCATCGTCCTCTTGTTTTTCCATCATTCCAACTCACTAGTTAGTATTTTGTGCACAAGAGTTAAAATAATTGTATGCAATAGTTATTGAACTTCTTCTAGTACTTATTCCTGAAGAAATGCTAAATAAATCTAGTAGAGGTTTGGAAGGAGTAATGTGTTTCTTATCAAACATAGTTGAGGTGCGTGCATCCTCTTAGCCCTTGACCTATTATTTTTTTTTTGTTTTGCATCTATATGTTTCTTTAGTTTCTTTTATTACCCCGGGCACTAAATGCATTTATGCTAAACCTAATTCAAAATAATTTTTTTCTTATTCATTTTGGAAACTTTTTGTTTTTCATTTTACTTTTTGTTTAATGTAGTCTACTTGTATTGCTTGCAGGTTCCAGATTATGCTATGGAGTAAAGAATATATGCTTTTTTGGGCTTGGGAAGGGAGTGATCTGGTGGATTAGTTGGCAGAGTGGGTAGATGGACCGAGTAAAGGGTGATAATTTAAGAATTGAGCTTTGTGATGGGGAGTGAGCAAAGGTTGATAATTAAAGAAATGAGGTTAGGGATGGTAGGAGTTCTTGAATGGGGATAGAACTTAAGGGTAAGCCTAGAGATTTGGGAGGAATAAGAGATTATGTAGAGAATGGTGGGTTTGGAAGTAGGAAAGGAGTAAGTAGGGCGAGGGGTGGTGCATTTTGTTTTTGTTTGATTTTCTTTGTGTTGCGAAGTTGGTTGTTTTTGATAGCTAGTGGCGGTTGAGGGGGAATGATTGAGTAGGGAAGTGGGAGAGTTGGGTTGTTTTCTTCAATAAGTGGAAATGGTGGCGGAAGGCATGACGTAAGTGAGGGGTGACTTCGAGGTGGTAGTTGGGGGTAGTAGGGGTGTTGTGAGAGCGAGGAACTTGCTGAGGAAATGTTGGGGTTAGGTAAAATGGGATCTTCTTGGGTGTGAGGGATTAGTGGTGAGGAGAAGGGTGATTGTGGACTTAAGGTAGTGGCGGGCGGGGAGGAGTGTGAAATAGAATATATTCAGTGTTACGTTGTCTAATACTAGGGGAGTGTCAAATGCTCATGGATCATTCTTAAATGGGTGACGTCTCTCTACTACATTTCTTTGTTGTTTGAGGTTGTAACGTCGTTTATATTTACTCTATATATTTGTTTTGATGTATCATATGTGGCCTGACTTTTGTAGATAAATTGTCTTCGTGAAAGTAGATCCCACATGATAGAAAATTCCCGCTTCTCATGATTTTTTGGTACCTTTGGGGTTTTGAGCAAGGTAGCTAATGAAAAACGAGAATGAGAGTAAGTTTCATTTACTCATCTCCAAACCCTTTCCAATAAATTATTTAATATGGATAAGAATTTGTAATTTACTATTTCTATTTATTTTTCTCTAGACTTTGTTTTCGAAGTTTTTTCTTCTTTTATCCTCTCTCTCTCTCTCTCTCTCTTTCTTTCTTAATCGTTTTTTGTCATTAATTTTGCATATTTCATTGAAATGTTTCAAAATGGAGAGGATATATGTGCTGCATTCTTAAAAGAGTTTGAGCACTTGAACGTATTCCACATATATTAGTTATTTATATATAGTTTCTCTTCACGTCCTCTAGTTTTTCCATCAATGTAAATCATTAGTTAGTATTTTGTGCGTGACAGTTGAAATAATTGTTTGTAATAGATCTTGAACTTCTTCAGTACTTATTCATGAAGAAATGCTAAATAAATCTAGTAGAAGTTTGGAAGGAATAATGTGTTTTTTATCATGCATAGTTGAGGTGTGTGCACCTTTTTAGCCCTTGATCTACCATTATTTTTTATGTTGGATCTATATGTTTCTTTAGTTTCTTTTATTATTCCGGGCACTAAAAGCATTTATGGTAACTTAATTCAAATATTTTTTTCTTATAGATTTTGGCAATTGTTTGCTTTTGATTTTACTTTTTTTGAATGTTGTATACTTGCATTGCTTGCAAGTCTCGGATTATGCTATCGACTAAAGAATATGAGCTTCATTGGGGTTGGGAAGGGAGTGATGTGGTGGCTTAGTTGGGAGAGTAAGTAGATAGAGCGAGCATAGGTTTGGATAATTGAAGAATTGAGCTTCATGATGGGGAGCGAGCAAAGGTTGATAATTAAAGAAAGGAGGTTAGGGACGGTAGGAGTTCTGGAAGGGGGGTAGAACTTAAGGGTAAGCCTAGAGATTAGGGAGGAATAAGGGATTATGTAGAAAATGACGGGTTTGGAAGCAGGAGAGGAGTATTGGGGGGTGTGGTGCATTTTGTTTTGTCTGATGGTTTTTTTCTTTGTTGCGGAGATGGTTTGTTTTGATAGCTTGTTGGGATTGAGGAGGAATGATTTGAGTAGGGAAGTGGGAGAGTTGGGTTGTTTTCTTCAATAAGTGGAAATGGTTGGGGAAGGGATGACATAAATGAGGAGTGGCTTCGAGGTGGTAGTTGGGTGAGTTGGGTTTTGTGAGAGCGAGGAACATGATGAGGAAGTGTAAGGGTTGTGAGGGATTAGTGGTGAGAAATAGGGTGATAGTGGATTTTAGGTAGTGGCAGGCGGGGAGGAGGGTGAAATAGAATTTATTCGGTGTTACATTGTCCAATAGTGGGGGAGTGTCAAATGCTCATTGATCTTGTTGGAAGGGTGCCATCTCTATACTTCCTTTCTTGGTTGTTTTAGGTTGTAACGTTGTTTATATGCAACCTGAGTTTCGTAAATAAATGGTGTTCGTGAAACTAGACACCACAAGGTAGAAAACTTCTACTTCTGTTATCCATTAGGAGTCGTTTTGGTATTTGGAATATTGCCTTGTCATAAATAATAGATTGATAAGCATTTATAATTGCTTGGGGAGGGTAACATATCCAAAAAAAAAAAAAAAATTTGCTTAGTGTGTACTAAGTTGCATTAAAATACAAACTATCACTAATTGCATTGTTATCTGATGCACACAAGGCACCGTGGTTATACGATAATATTTTTAATTATTTATTCTGCTTCATGCGTAGAAGTGGGAAACACAAATGGGAAACATAAGCTACTTGTATATGAATATTTTAGCACATTCCTACATGTAAATATGCGAACAGTTATTTATGCTAGAGATCATAAGTGATTGTAAAAGAACATCATTCTTGTTTTTTTCTATCTTATTGTGGAATTCTTCACCTAATATACATGCACATGTTTCTATCTTACATGATGTTTCTCCCTTATAGTTTTTTTTTTAAAGATTTCTTTCTTCGATTTCTATTACCTCCTCCTCGGTACAAGTGTTTTTTTTTAATAGGGCTAGCCCCCATCCCCCCTTCAAGTTTTTTGAAATATTAGTTCTTCGTTACTTGGCTATTGCGGTTATTATTTGAATGAAATGACTGTTTAAAATGTTCTATTTTGTTCTTTTTATATGAGAGGAGGATCTTTAGTTGTATTTCTTTGTTCAATTATCGGCCGTCTTTTGAGTTTTTCATAATTTTTTTGGACTAAATTTGGGAAACCCCTTCTATATGAACTTTTTACAAACCATTTCTTGATTTGTGCTTGTCATCCTTGTAGCCCATGCTAATTTTTGTATATTTCTTTGACTTTTAATCGAATTAGATGTAACCGCTGGGATACTAATTTGCTGAAACTCTTACCATTAGTTATTTGTTTACCCTTCTACCACAATTGCACTTTTGCTTTGTCTTTTGTGTTTTATTGTGAATTTTATGTCTTTAGGGATTGTGTAAATGATGGGGGGGAGAATCTATTGTTTTTACACTTATGTGATTCATTTTGAAAAGAATGGAAGCCCTTGAACTGGTATTCCAAGAACTATCTTCTTAATATTACAATTTGTTTATTATTTTGTACTGAAACCACATGGACAGTTGTCGGCTTCAAGCTTGCCATTCTTTGATGTTAAATTTTTGGTACTTTTGGGTTCTTATGATTTTCATTTTGTAGGCATAACCAGAGCAAGGTAGCCGATTAAAAAAGAGAATTTGAGTAAGTTTTCAACAACTTGGCTCTAGACCCTTTTAAATAATTTATGTGATATGGATGAGCATCTGTTATTTTTCTCCAATATTTGTTTTCTAAAGTTTTTTCTTCTTTATCTCCCTGTCATTCATAATTTTTTTGTGGTTAATTTTGCGTATTTCGTTGAAAATGTCTCAAAATGGAAAGGATATATCTGTTGCATTCTGAAAAGAGTGGGAGCACTTTAACATGTATTCCACATATATTTGTAAGTTTCTTTATATTCTTTCTTTTCTTATTATTTTGGCAATTTTTTATTTTTCTTTTTACTTTTTGTTGAATGTAGTCTACTTGCATTGCTTGCAGGTCTCGGATTATGCTATCAGCTAAAGAATATGTGGTTTGTTAGGGTTGGGAAGGGAGTGATGTGGTGGATTAGTTGGGAGAGTGGGTCGATGAAGTGAGCAAAGGGTTGAGAATTGAAGAATTGAGCTTCATAATGGGGAGCAAGCAAAGGTTGATAATTAAAGAACGAAGGTTAGGGTTGGTAGGAGTTCTAGAAGGAGGATAGAACTTAAGGGTAAGCCTAGCAATTAGGGAGGAATATGGGATTATGTAGAAAATGGTGGGTTTGGAAGCGGAAAGGAGTGAGTAGGGGTGGTTCATTGGTTTTTTTGCATAATTGGTTGTTTTTGCTAGCTAGTGGGCGTTGAGGGCGAATGATTGAGTAGGGAAGTGGGAGAGTTGGGTTGTTTTCTACAATAAGTGAATATGGTTGGTGAAGGCATGACATAAGTGAGGAGTGGCTTTGAGGTAGTAGTTGGGGGAGCTGGGGTGTTTTGAGAGCAAGGAACTTGCTGAGGAAGTATAGGGGTTCGGTGAAATGCGATCTTCTTGGTTGTGAGGGATTAGTGGCGAGGAGAAGGGTGATATTAGACTTAAGGCAATGGCGGGCGGGGAGGAGGGTGAAATAGAATATATTCTGTGTTACGTTGTCCAATAGTGGGGTAGTGTCAAATGCTCATTGATCTTGTTAGAAGGGTGACGTCTCTCTGCTTCATTTCTTTGTTATTTTATGTTGTAACGTTGTTTATATTTACTCCAAATATTTGTTTTGTATGTATCATATGCAGCCTTACTTGGGTAGATCAATGGTCTTCATGAAACTTGACCTCACAAGGTAGAAAATTTTCACTTATGTTATCCTTTAAGTGTCCTTTTGGTACGGGGACTATAGCCTTGTCATAATTTATTAGATTGCTAGGTATTTGAATTGTTTGGCGAGGGTAACTTATCCAAAAATAAAAAAATTTGCTTGGTGAGGACTAAGTTGCATTAACATTCAAACTATCACTAATTGCATTATTATCTAATGCACGTAAGGTACCTTGATTTTATGAAAATATTTTTTTATTATTTATACGTCGTCATGCTTAAATGTTGGAAACACAAGATAGAAAATGGAACTACTTACAGTTATTTATGCTAGAGATTACAATTGAGTGCAATAGAACCAGATTCTTGGTTTTTTCTATCTTACTGTGGACTTCATTCGCTTAATATACATGCACGTGTTTCTATCTTACAATTGTTTCTTTCTTACATTTTTTTTAGATCTCTTTCTCCTATTTCTTTTACCTCCTCCTCAATACAAGTGTTTTTTTTTAATAGCGCTAGCCCCCATCCCCCCTTTTAAGTTTTTTGAAATATTAGTTTCTTAGTTACTTGGATATTGCGGTTGTTAATTGAATGAAATGACTGTTTAAAATTTTCTATTTTGTTCTTTTTTTATGAGGAGGATCTTCAATTATATTTCTTTTTTCAATTGCCGTCTTTTGAGTTTTTCATAACTTTTTTGATGGACTAAATTGGAGAAACCCTATCCATATGATTTTTTTACAAACCGTTTCTTGATTTGTGCTTATCATCCTTGTGGCCTTGCTAATTTCTGTATATCCTTCCACTTTTATTGGACCAGATGTAACCGTAGGAATACTAATTTGTTGAAACTCGTACCTTAGTTATTTGTTTACCCTGGTGCCACAATTGCACTTCTCGCTTTGTGTTTTGTATTTCATTGTGAATTTTAAATCTTTAGGGATTGTGTAAATGATAGGAAAGAGAATCAATTGTTTTTATATTTATGTGATTCATTCTGAAAAGAGTGGGAGCACCTGAACTGGTTTTCTAAGAACTATCTTCCTAATATTACAATTTTTTTTTATTATTTTATACTGAAACCACATGGACAGTTGTCGGCTTCAAGCTTGCCATTCTTTGATGTTAAATTTTTATATTGGTAGCCATCAATGCATTTAACTAAAAGTCTTATCTTTCTATGATAATTCACACTTTCATTTTTAACAAATACTATATATATATATTCCATAATATCATATTTTCCTTGTTTTTTTTTTTTTTGTCCTTTTGCATTCTTATGATTTTCATTTTGTAGGTGTAACTAGAGTAAGGAAGCCATTTAAAAAAGAAAATTTAAGTTTCCAACTACTTGCATGCAGACCCTTTTCAATGAATTATGTGATATGGATGAGCATTTCTAATATTTCGTTTCTATTTATTTTTCTCTAATCTTTGTTTCCTAAAGTTTTTTCTTCTTTTTCTCCTCTCTCTCTCTCTCTCTCTCTCTTTCTCTCTCTCCACCTCCCTGTCATTCATAATCTTTTTTTTTTGTGGTTAATTTTGCATATTTCGTTGAAAATGTCTCGAAATGGAGAGGATATATACGCTGAAATGGAGTGCAAGCACTTGAAGGATATTCCACATATATTATTTATTTATCTATTTCTCTTCTCGTCCTGTAGTTTTTCGTCAATTTAACTCATTAGTTAGTATTTGGTGTACGTGAGTTGAAATAATTGTTTGCAACAGATCTTGAACTTCTTCTAGTACTAATTCTTGAATAAATGATAAATAGTAAAAGTTTGGAAGGAGTAATGTGTTTCTTATCATGCGTACTTGAGGTGCGTGCATCTTCTTAGCCCTTGACCTGCCATTATTTTTGGTGTTGCATCTGTATATTTCTTTAGTTTCTTTTATTACTCTGGGCACTAAATGAATTTAGTCTAACCTAATTCAAAATATTTTTTTCTTATTGATTTTTGAACTTTTAGTTTTTAATTTTACCTTTTGTTGAATGTAGTCTACTTGCATTGCACGCAGGTCCTGGATTATGCTATCGACTAAAGAATATGTGCTTCATTGGAGTTGGGAAGGGAGTGATGTGGTGAATTAGTTGGGAAAGAGCGGTGGATTAAGCGAGCAAAGGGTTGATAATTAAAGAATTGAGCTTCATGATTGGGAGCGAGCAAAGGTTGAAAATTGAAGATGGGAGGTTAGGGATGGTAGGAGTTCAGGAAGGGGGATAGAACTTAAGGGTAAGCATAGAGATTTGGGAGGAATATGGGTTTATGTAGCAAATGATGGGTTTTGAAGTGGGAAAGGAGTAAGGGGAGGTGTGGTGCATTTTGCTTGTTTTTTGTTGTCTTTTTTTTTTTGTTGTGGAGGTGGTTGTTTTTGGTAGCTAATAGGGGTTTCGGGGTGGGGGGGGGGAGGGGGGGAATGATTGAGTAGGGAAGTGGGAGAGTTGGGTTGCTTTCTGCAATGAGTGGAAATCATTGGGGAAGGCATGACATAAGTAAGGAGTGGGTTCGAGGTGGTATTTGGGGGAGTTGGGGTGTTGTGAGTGTGAGGAACATGTTGAAGAAGTGTAGGGGTTGGGTGAAATGGTATCTTCTTGGTTGTGAGGGATTTGAGGTGAGGAGGAGAATGTTAGTGAACTTTAAGGCAGTGACAGGCATGGAGGAGGGTGAAATAAAATATATTCAGTGTTACATTGTCCAATAGGGGGGGGGGGGAGTGTCAAATGCTCATTGAGCTTGTTCGAAGGGTGATGTCTCTCTGCTTCATTTCTTTTTTGTTTTAGGCTGTAACGTTTATATTTACGCCAAATATTTATTTTTGATGTATTATATGCAGCATGACTTTTGTAGATAAATGGTCTATGTGATACTAGACACTGCAAGGTAGAAAATTTCCTCTTCTGTTATCCATTGAGAGCCTTGTCATAATTAATTAGATTGCTAGGTATTTTAATTGTTTGGCGAGGGTAACTTATCCAAAAATAAAATAACTTGCTTGGTGAGGACAAAGTTGCATTAAAGCATAAACTATCACTAATTGCATTATTATCTTATTCACATAAGGTATTTGGATTATATGAAAATATTTTTAATTATTTATGATTTTTCATGCTATATGTTGGAAACACAAAATAGAAAATGGAAACTACTTGTATATGTACATTTTAGAAAAGTCATACATGTAAATGTGCAAATATTTATTAATGCTAGGGATCATAAGTGAATGTTAAAGAACCACATTCTTCAACTAATATACATGCACATGTTTCTATCTCACAGTTTTTTCTTCCTTACATTTTTTTTTTTGGGATCTCTTTCTCCTATTTCTTTTTCCTATTCCTTGGTACAAGTGTTTTTTTGTTGCATAGGGGTAAGCCCCCCCCCCCCCCCCCCCAATTTTTTTGAACTATTGTTTCTTAGTTACTTGGCTGGTGAGGTTGTTAATTGAATGAAATGACAGTTTAAAATTTTCTATTTTGTTCTTTTTATATGAGCTGTCTTCAATTATGCTTTTTTGTTCCATTTTTGTCTTTTAAGTATTTATAATTTTTTTTATGGACTAAATTGGAGAAACCATTTCTTGAATTATTTTTAGACAATTTGATTTGAGTCTAGTTTGGTTGTTGTTGTTGTTGGCTTGCTATTTATTGGTGTGCTAGAGGCTTTTGGTTTTTGCCGTTTAGATGGCTCTGCAGGATGATTTTCTGGTGTTGGAAGTTACAGCTCTACTTGTGTGGGTCTATGGTTGCTGGTAATTATTTTGTTATTGTTTTTGTTTCATCTTTGTTGTTGCTGTTGCCAAATGTTTGAGCTGGTTATTGTTCTGACAAAATGTTTGAACTATTATTGTTGTTGATTGGCTTTTGCTTTGATTGTTTGTTTGTTAATTGATGTTTGTTTTAATGCTACAAGTTTATTGGTAGTTGTGTTGGCTTTGATGCTAATATTAGTTTGGTTGCATTTTGTTTAGTGTTGGCAGTCTCTGTTTGTTTGTTCAGGGTTTTGGTTTAGTTTTCTGTTGATGGCTTTTGTTTGCACTGTTGTTGAGGAAGACTCTTGATGATGATTTTTTGTTTATGGTTTTATGCCCGCCCTTCTACACAATGTCTTATTTGTTTTTTAAAATTCAACTTACCAAAAAAAAAAAAAAGAGAGGCAGCAACTACAACTATGGTTTTCCCAATCCTTGTAGTATGGATGTTTAGGTGAGTTAAATTTTGCTAATAAGGTTTTTGTTCCTATATTGTAGTGGATGAAATCTCATAGTAAAACAATTCGAACTTTTAAACAAGGGATCTTGAAGTTGAATCAAATTAAATTTAAATTGAGTGGAGTCAACTTCATTTCACTACTAGATTGGTGGTCTACAATGAACCTTAAAAAAAAAATTCTATTGAGACACTCATTTGGCATTCTCGATAAGGCTAAGCAAGGCACTTAAAGAACTCTCTAGGGAATAGACTTCTAACACACATGTAAAATGAGTGACTAAAGAAGGAATTGGGGGGGGGGGGGGGGGGGATTCAACATGGTCTCGATAAATTGGAATGACTAAGTTAATTAATCTAAGAACCTAATAAATAGGCTCACCCTCGGGCATGATTTTAAACAACGGCCGTTTTGTATCGTATCGGTCCGTTAGGTCTCGATTTTTTGACCTTCTGATACCGTTATAGATCGATATATTGATGTGACCAAAATTCACAACCGCAGTCAACCGAGACCATTACGTATTGGCCGTTGTGCCCATTACGGGCTGTTATAGGACCATTATGGCAGTTATTGGATTGTCACAGTTGTTTTGAATTTTTTTTTTGTTCAAATTTTTAATTTTAATTTTTTTTTCAGAATTCTTATTATTTCTATTTTTATAAGATTTATATATAAGAGATATACTTAAAAAAAGAATCCCAAAAAAATTGAAAAAGGTTACCAAAACATTCGGGCCAATACAACCTTGAAATGTCTCTTGGCCCTAAATATTTTTTTTTTTTTAAATTTTTATTCTATAGTTCCTTTCCTTCCACTGCTCTTGTTTCCCTTTCCAATCCCTAGTAATAACAATAAATTAAATTTCATGCTTTTAATAATTTTTTGTTATTATTTATATTACTTGTTGTAATGTAATTTAAATTAAATGATGCTTCTTATTAGTTTAACTTTGAAAAATTCATATAAAAGAATAAAATATTTTCTTACGTGATATTTAAAACAAAAATATCTTTTTAGGTGTTAAAAAATTGAAAAATAACAACAAAAAAATTAAAATGTGATAAATTGTAGTCAAAATATGCGTATTAGGGATTTCTGATTCCCGTTACGGATGACCCCATACTTACGATACCATTACAGCGCAACCGCGTCGTATACCATGACTGCGATTTAAATCCATGCCCTCAGGTCTTCAAGGCACCAGGTGTGAGACTCTTACTGATTTTTATTGCATTAATTTAGAAAATATGATACATACTTTACTGGAATTTTTAAAGCAACCCAATAAGGGGAAGAAAAGATCAGTTTACAATTGAAAAGTTATTCCTAACTTACAACCAGAATCAAAATGACTAGCATTTTTAGACTTGACTTTAATGAATTTTTTTTTTTCACAGCTGAATGGGTGGAATTTTCTCTTAAGAGCTTAAGAGCGGTATTTGAGGGGCAGCATGTGTGGGTAACTCTTCCATGACTTTATTTTATTTGTTGGAGAAGATACTAATTTGTTGACATTCTTTCTTTATTGTCCCTATTGTTGCCTTATAATCAATCTATTTCTTGTGTCTTAAGTTGTTATTTACATTTGTAGTTTACCAAATGTGACATTAGAGAAGGGCAGGATGTGAAGAATTTAGTGGCGTTTGCAGAACAAAATCTGAAATACATTGATCTATGGGTATGTGATTCAGATCTTTTCATCTTTGTGTTTTTTTTTTGTTTTCGTGGAGATGTCTGAACAAAAACTGAAATTATGTAATGTAATTTTAGTTAAACAAGAAAAGCAAATTGAGATGCCAGTGATGATTGAAAATAAAGAAATAATGAACAGTGAACAATTTCATTGTTTAGGTTCACTTATAAGGAGGGAGAAATCAAAGATTATGTTGCTCATAAAATTAAAGTAGGATGTGTTATGTCACGCCTGGATTCTGAGAAACCAAGGTGGACTCCCAATTTCCACCCTTCGCTATCCAAATCCATATATTTGACTCAATCCTTAACCGAATATCACAATCCCAAACCTGTTTTAAGCTACAATTTAGGTTTTTGTTTAAAAACATACTTGTCTTCTTCCAAGTCCTGTGACCTAGAGAACGACATAGTTAAAAATAACGTATAGTTTTGAGTCATGTGGATTTATTAAAATAGAGTTCGTTCCAATATCTGGTTCTCTCTTGTAATTTAGTAACCTTAACTACATTTATATCAGATCATTCACAATCCAACATCATACATTGGCTGACTATACAATATTCCATGCGTACAAGATTCATTGTTTATTAAAAAGTCCAAATGTTATAGTATGTTCGAGGGTACATCCACCCTTTTCACAATACAGGCGAATAAATAAAACCTTCCCAGAACCTCACTAAGTCTCACCTTCTCCTGCCTGTGTCCTTTGGTTGTACTTGTCAAACTACTAACAAGGTAGGGGATAATCAATGTTTCCCAGTAGGACTCCCAAAACATCCAAGACACCCAGCTTGCCGTGTGTCAACATACAAGGCTATCATGCATATCGAGCTAGCACTAGCATACCGAATCATGCATCTTGATACCATTTCTATAAGTATCATCCCAATACATATTATTATATAATTCTGTCTTTTTCATGTTATAACAACAATTCATGCCATTAAAGCCGTCCTATTAAAAGATACATCCTCGTAATTCTAACCTTTCATGTTCATGCATTCTATTACCTTCTCCATTGATTATGTCAATATACTCATTGTGCCTTACCAAACATCCACATATATAAACCACAAAGTTGATATTTGTACTGTCAGTGGTTTGCTGCATGTTTGAGCTAAACATAATGATTAACAATGTTCAATTAGTTTAACTACTTGCTACTTTATTACACTTGTGCTTTTGTTTTATGGGATGATATTTAGCTAGACTAACAATACTATTGAAATCAGAAATGGATTTATGTATTTTTGTGCTTTTTCATATACAAACTATAGGTATTTATAATACAACTAGGAAGAAAAATAGGAAAGAGTATAAAAGGAAAGAAAAAAGTCTTTCTACAATTTCTCTATAATTTCTACCACTAATTACTCCATAATAATTGAGAATTTCCACACTCCCCCTCAAGTTGGATCGTAAATGTTAATCATATCTAACTTGCAGATGATCTCGTCAAAACTAAGGCCGAAATAGTCTTTTGGTGAAGATATCCTACAGTTTGTTCTATGGTAAGAACATAGGTCATGCAGATAATTCCGTTCTCAACTTTTGCCTTGATAAAGTGTATGTCCACTTCTACATGCTTGGTTCGGTCATGCTAAACTGGGTTGAGAGAAATGTTGATGGTTGCTTTGTTGTCACAGTAAAGTTTGATTGGGAATTTTACTGTGACTTGTAGTTCTTCCAAAAGTTTCTTTAGCCACAATCCTTCACATATCCCTTGTGCAGCTGCTCTAAATTCGGCTTCAGCACTGCTTCTAGCCACTACACTTTGTTTCTTGCTTCTCCAAGTAACCAAGTTTCCCCATACATAGGTGCAATACTCGGTAGTGGACTTTCTATCTCCTATAGAACCTGCCCAATTAGCATCTGTGAAGACTTCGACTTCCTTGCGTTCTGATTTCTTGAAAAATAGTCCTCTACCCGAGGAGCCTTTAAGATATCTTAGAATCTTGTACATAGCTTCTAGGTGAGTTTCCTTTGGTGAATGCATGTGTTGGCTCACCACACTAACAGCAAATGCAATGTCAGGTCTAGTGTGCGATAGGTAGATTAGCTTGCCAACTAGTCTCTGATATCTATCCTTTTTCGACTGGATTTTCCTCATCCTTTGGTTTCCTTCTTGCTTCGATAGGTGTGTCACTTGGTTTACATCCAAGCATACCAGTGTTAGTTAGAAGGTCAAGAACATACTTTCGTTGAGAGACACTAATACCTTTTTTTGATTTGGCAACTTTCCTTCGCAAGAAGTATCGCATTTGTTCTAGGTCTTTTACTTCAAATTCAGTGGCTAGGATTTTCTTCAGTCTCTCCATCTCCACTAAATTATCCCCAATTAGGATTATATCATCAACATAAACAATTAGAATTGTTTTCATTCCATCTTTAGATTGCTGGAAGAACATAGTGTGGTCTGACTTGCCCCTGCTGATATCCTTGACCCTTTATCACCTTTGCAAATCTATCGAACCATGCTCTTAGTGACTGCTTGAGACCGTACAGAGACTTCTTGAGTTTGCATACCCGATTTTCTTCTCCCTTCTTACAAAATCCGAGTGGTATTGTCATGAAGACTTCTTCTTCTAACTCACCATTCAGAAAGGCATTCTTAATGTCAAGTTGTTAAAGAGGCCAATCCAAGTTGACTACTAATGACAAGAGGACTCGAACTGTATTCAACTTTGCCACAGGTGCAAACGTCTCTGTGTAGTCAACGCCATAGGTTTGTGTAAACCCTTTTGCAACAAGGCGGGCTTTGTAACGCCCTATTGTCCCATTAGCCTTGTATTTCAAGGTAAAAACCCATTTACAACCGACCGGTCTCTTCCCTCTTGGTAAATCCATCACATCCCAAGTTTCACTTTTTTTCAACGCCCGCATCTTCTTCTGGTACTGCATCCCTCCATTTGGGGACCTCCAAGGCCTCTTGAATATTTTTCGAAATTTCTGTACTATCAAGGTTAGAGGTAAAAGCATGAAACTTTGTAGACAGAGCATTATAAGATATGAATTTCGAGATAGGGTGGAGAGTACATGACCGAGTTGATTTTCTAAGAGCAATGGGTAAATTAGTATCAGGAGACTCAGCTTTATCATTAGAATTGGAAGGGGACTCTTGGATACTCGGAGCTATCACCGGTGCCAACTCTCTTGGTGCTTCAGGTGTGAGATGTTCCTTGTTACCTTGATTTTGGCCTCTGTGAATAAACAAGTATCTCCTTATCCTGTTGTTTTCCTACATCGCCTCTTGAGTTTAAGTTTCCTTCTGTAAATGGCACATTAGAACATGATGGTGTGGCAGGTCCAGTGTTTGGGATAGGTTCAGAACACGACTAGGCATTCTATTGATGAGGTAGGTAGATGTCAAAACAGCATCACCCCAAAACATTTTGGGCATGTGCATAGTGAACATCAAGGCATGAGCAACGTTGAGAATGTGTCTATTTTTTCTTTTGGCAACCCTATTTTGTTGGGGAGTGTTGACACAAGAACTTTGATGAATGATCCCATGCTGTTGAAAATAATCACCCAAAGTAGTATTGAAATATTTTGTGCCATTATTAGTGCGCAGGATTTAAAGTTGTGTCTGGAATTGTGTTTGGATCATAGAGTGAAAATTGATAAACACAGAACGAACATCAGTTTTATCCTTTAACAAGTAAACCCAACAAACTCGAGTACGGTCATCAATAAAGGTAACAAACCATTTGGTATGAGTACGATTAAGAATACGAGAAGGACCTCACAAGTCACTGTGAATCAGAGTGAATGGCTTGGATGGTTTGTATGTGGATGGCAGAAAGGAAGTACGGTGATGTTTTGCAAGTTCATATATTTCACATTGAAAATTAGAGAATCCTTTATTCGGAAATAAACGTTTCAAATATTGAAAATTGGGATGACCCATTCGAAAATGCCATAACAAAAGTTCATTATCCTTAGAGACAGATGCAGAATTACAAATGGCAATTGGACCCTGTTTTCTCACATCAGCATTCTCAAAGTAGTAGAGACCAGCACACTCCTTAGCACTACCAATCGTCGTCCCCGATGATAGGTCCTGAAAAAGACAATGAGAGGGAAGAAACTTAGCAGAACAATTTGAATTTTTTGTCAACTGGCTAATGGATAACAGATTGCATGATAACTTTGGAACATGAAGAACAGACTCGAGTGTAATAGAGTTAGAGAGGCGAATACTTCCTTTACCAGCAACAGAGTGAGAGGGAACCATTTGCAATTTTAACCTTAAGATTACCAGCACAAGGTGAGTATGAAGAAAAGAGGTGGTAAGAACCAGTCATGTGATCAGAAGCACCAGAGTCAATAATCCAAGGAGTTTTTGAGTGAGACGCAGTAATGAGGGCGCTTAAAAAATTACCTCGGTGTGCTAATGAACCAGAAGGAGTAGGTGTGGAAGATTGACCAGAAGGTTGGAGGCTAAAAAAGATTTTGTAGAGTTGCTCCAATTAGGTCAAAGGTATAGGCATCGCTCGAAGTGTGTTTGACTTTTGGAGAGGGCTCGGCCTGAGGGTCAGCTGTAGCGTGATAGCTACGAGTGCGATGATTCTGCCGTGGTTTCCAATTAGCGAGCTTCCCATGGAGCTCTCAATAGGTAGCCTTAGTATGACCAGGCTTATGGCAATGTTCACACCAAGGTCGGCCTTTGTTTTGTTTCGGCTCAGACCCGGCCAGAGGGCCTTTTGTTACCAAGGCAGACACTTTAGGCCTAGCAGGAAGAGAATCCTTCAGCATCACTTGACGCCGCTGCTTTTCACGCCTCACTTCCAAGAAGACTTCACGTGTGAAAGGTAGAGGTCGTCGACCAAGAATACGTCCACAAACATCATCCAAATCGCGGTTGAGCCCAACAAGAAACTCGAAGACTTTCTCAGTTTCAAGTTTCTTCTTGTAGCGAGCACTATCGCCAGAGCACTCCCATTCATTGTCAAAGTTGAGATCGAGTTCCTGCCAGAGAGCCGTCATCTCCATGAAATAATCGGTGACGTCCTTCTCTCCTTGCTTCATTTGCCATAGTTGAGTCTTGATGTCGAAAATCTGAGATGAATTGCCAACATTAGAATACGTCTCTTGAACGGCATCCCAAACGGCTTTCACCGTCAGAAAGAAAAGGTAGGTCTTTCTGATGGAAGGTTGCATGGAATTCACCAGCCAAGCAGTCACCATGGAGTTCTTAGACGTCCATTTCTACCAAGAAGCAGCAGTCTCAGTTGAGGCTGGCTTGAGTGTTGTGCCAGTAAGGTAGCCAAGTTTGCCGTTGCCGTCGAGCACGAGTCGAATGGACTGAGCCCATTCACGGAAGTTTTTCCCATTCAGCTTCTCCACCGTGAGTTGAAGAGGCGAGAGAGAAAGGTCACTGGAACCCATGGTGGAGAGAGCTTCGGACATGCTGCTGGGAGCTTCGGTCATGGATTGGGTCTAAGGTTCTGGGTAATTATATGGGCTTGATAGATGTGGTCTTTATGGGTTTTTTTTTTTTTGGTCAAAAAACACTAGTTCTGAGATGGTTTAAAAATAAATTGGGTTGGACTATAATCGGGTCTGGGTTAAAAAAAAAAAAAAGTTGCGAATTAGCCTCTCGGTTCAACCTTCAAACAATGCCTTTCCGTTTTTCTCTGAGTCAACAATGCGACCTCTGACACGGCTTCAATTCGAGATCCGATGACGGCAACACGGCTCACGACTTCGACTGCAACAGGGGGATATGAAGACGCACGACTCACGACTCTGATGAAATCAGAAATAGATTTCTGTATTTCTGTGTGTTTTTTCATATACAAACTATAGGTATTTATAATACAACTGAAAAGAAAAATAGGAAAGAATAAAAAAGGAAAGGAAAGTCTTCCTACAATTTCTCTATAATTTCTATCACTAATTACTCCACAATAATCTCTATCACTAATTACTCCACAATAATTGGGAATTTCCACAACTATTGCCACTTATCTTAACCAGATCCCACTTGGACAGATGCGTATAACATCACTGTCTCAAAGGTAGAAGAACCGTCAGAGTGGTTAGTTAAACATTCATATTGTCAAAGTGCATCCAGATAGTTTAGTTATGCCTTGAGTACTATTTGATCGTGTTTTTTTTTGTGCACGGTGTTTATATTGGAAAAATATAATCGTTGGTTTGTTACATTTAAATAATTTATTATGCTTTTGGACAAGGAAAGTTCCAATTTAGATGCTGTCAAGATTTGTGTAGAACAAATTGCTGTCGTAATCTCTAAATATGATAGAAATGATTAAGATTATTAAGTTATAAAAGGATCAATGGTATAAAAAGATACGTATATTATGTAAAAGTTTTAATTAGATTTTCTAAACGTATCAATAATTGCTGGTGGCCTAATAGATTGTGTTTGGTACATTTGATTATTGATTTACAATTATTGAACTGATTAATTAATGGATAGACTAATGAGTTACTAATAGTAGATTTCATAAATTGAAAAAAAAAAAGGACATAGGAATATGGCTCTGTTTGTTTAATGTAATATGGTCTGTTTGTTTATGTTTTTGGTACCTACAGTGTTGATATCAAAGCTTGTGAACATAGCTTATGAATTTGATCGCTAACAGGTGGAGGAAAAGGGGAGGCCTTTGCCATTAGTAATTTACAAAAGCTTGTGAATAGGTGGTGTAAACTGTGAAAAGAAGATAGCTTGTGAATTTGATGCCTTTGTTTTTCTTTTGCAAGTAGTAATCTACCAAAGCTTCTTAATGTTTTCTGGGGTGAATAATGTACAGGTGGTGAGCATCAAGAGTGATGTGCTCAAAATTCTGAACTTTGAGATGGGTACTCCCACAACAAAAAACTTTTCTCAGAATCTCAGGTAAGTATACTATCAAACATCATTGCTTTTACACTACAAATTGAATGTCTTTTTTTAAAAAAATAGAAAATTTGACAAAAAAATTGATTTCCATTTTATAGCTTTGAAGTTTAAACTTAGAATGTCTCAATCATGATTTTGTATATTGTTTTGATATATTATGAAATTTCATATGTTTTAAAATTATTATTATTGAAGAAAAGTGTGGATTTTTGTTATTTTTTTTTTCCTAATTTAACTTATTATTAATATTTATAAATAAATATACTTATTATGTAATTTTTACATCATAGTTCAATTTAGTTGAACTGGCAATTGAAACGGTGACTCATGACCTGGTTATTTTTTCTGTTTGATGAATGGTTTGGGTTTTGAAATATTGTGCGGTAGAGATTAGGCCAAAAGTAATGTTGTCCATTGACAATTTTGCTCATTTTCGACTATCTTGTGTGCAGGTGCAAGTATAATTGAACTTTTAAGATTCTAATTAAGATTGTCTATGTATATTTATTTATTTATATTCATACCTGATTTTATATAAATATATTTAGGTGTATACAAACACACATTTATACTTACATCCATATAAATAAATCAATATATTTATTTAGGTACATGCATTTATTTTTAATTATATATACAATTTTTATGTATATAATTACTTATGTGTGTTTAAGTATATAAATGTTATACTTGCCGAAAAAAAGAGTATATAAATCTTGTATATGTATATGTATATGTAATATTCATGTATATACTTAATTATATATTTATATTATTTATAAAATACGAGTTGTTTTCTGTTTTATACTTTTTTTATGTTCTAGAAATATCCTTTTAATAGATTATTTTGGTCCTCGACGTTTAAAACTTTTGTCCATATATAATCATAGAAAATTAAGGAGACTAGTTGAATTAAGGAGACTTTTATCCATAATAAAGGAAGCACTAGTTCTTCATAATTTCTTTCTAGTATTTAATGCAGAAGTGGAGAGAAAAAAAATACAGGGAGAAGAAGGAATAAAAAGAAATTAATGTGAAGAAAGAGGGAGGATGAGACTAATATACATATTTTGCACACATATTTAAGGCTCGGGTTCAAAAAGCCATTTTATTGGACAGCTCACTCAAATGTTCAAGATATTACTTACACAATTATTCTTTCTAGTACAATGCTATTCTTGGCAGGTCAACCATGGATCCCATATTTCCTACCAATGTTCAGACTCTCAACTAATGAAATGTTATATTAAAGTGTGTTTATATATATAATTTTAAATAAATTATACTGACTTTTTTAGAGATTTTTAAAATTATACTAATTTTTCATATTTTACTTGACAATATGCAAATATCTTCTTTCAATCAAAATTATTTCTTCAAAATAACAAAATTGTTCTTTTTATTTATTTATTATTTTTTGTATTTTTCAATTTTGACCATAATTTTCTAAAGTTTTTTTTTTTTTATTTTATATAAAAATAAATTTAATGTTTTTTTATCAATATTTATTAGAAAAATGAAAATAAATTGGTTAAAATTTTAAAAATAGAAAAAAAAAACCTTGAAAGGGGTAATTTTGTTATTTAAAAAAAAATAAACTTGAGAGGTATTTATATATTATCCAATAAAATAAAAAAGATCAATGTAATTTATCTTAAAATTTCCAAACATGTCTTCTTCTTTCACATTGCAGCTTTAAGCAACAGGTTGCAGCTTTGATAGTTGTGTTAGGACAGCTAATTCATGCTGCAACCCTCCCTTCTGTTTCTTTTCATTTATTGAGATATTATTACCTTATGGGATTTCTCTCCGTCATTAAATGTTTACCTATGTAATATATGTATATATTATAAAATATAAGTATATGTGTTCATATATTATTCATTATAACACACTCATATACATGGAGCATCCTGCTTCCAAACGGCCCCACCTTTTTCCCTTATTTATTTATTTTTTATTTTATTTCTTTGGTTACTTCTTGAAAGGTGGGTTCTGCCCACCATTTGATATCTTTCTTTCTTTTCTTTTTTTCACATATGTATATATATATATATATATATATATAAAGGTAATAAATGCACCTTTAAATGGGGTATATATCCACACACAATTTAAATAAATTTATAGACTAATTAATTGATTTATGTAATTATGAAACTCTATAAAATTTTCAACATAAGAAATATAAACTACACAATTAAGTAAATAAAATATATATACTTCATCTGATAATAAAGTTCGACTAATAATACTAAACATGTCAAGTCTTAAATTATACACCATATTAATTATCACTAATTAACACATAATAAATAATTATTAATTATCAAAATTATATTGGACATTACACCTGGTCCCTAATACTAAGGTTTCGAATTGATTTCATAAGTTCTCTAAGGTTAATCATGCATTAACTCATACACCGAGTGTTCGTTTTTTCAAACGAATATAAAAAATTCGGACCTCAAAAACTCAAAGGAGGTCATATTGTAATGTTCTAATTCATTTGAATGTCTTTTAAACTTATAAAAGCATTTTTGCAATTTTACAAAATAAGTTTCACATCTATCGAGACACTGTTTCACAAAATTGACCTTGAAATTGTATCTAGAAGGTTCAAAAACTTTAAGGGTGCTCTCTTTATATTTTATTAATTCTTTTAGATATTTGTTCCATGTTTAGGGGCATGACGGTAATTTTACATATTCATGTGGGACCATCCCTGTGTCCTAGTTTGGTCAATTTGATATCGCATTTGAATTTCAAGCGTCCAAAATTTTTGAAAACGCCTCTTCCGGATTTTTAATTAGATATTTAATTATTCAATCCAAGTTTAGATGTATAATTGTCAAAACCATAAGAATGCCTCTTTTAAAATTTAATTTGCATTTTTATTTCAATCTATTCGAGGAGGGAAATTTTATAGTTTTTTTTCTGTCAAGAATTGGTTCTGGTCCTGAACTGGTTCAAACTTGAACCAAAATCGAAAAAATCATATCAACTCAATCAGTGTGTCCAAACAACCCCTAAGGCCCAAAGAGCCTGTTGACAAACCCAAGACTCGTTGATTGCGACTCGTTAAATGTCAGACTAGCAACATACATTGCGTTCATCAATGTGCCCATGCTTAATGCATGAACACTTTTATGAATACAACAAGTCATGCTTTATGATGTCATGATATACTTTGAACCCTAGAACTATGACCTTTCATGGGCTACTAACCTATTATGACTTGGGTTACCTATTGCGTGGGTTTATCACTTGAAGCCGAAGGGAGATACTATTCCCCATCACAATCTCGGGTATTACCTAAGCTCAGATCAATCTCACACTACTCATGTATGCTTAAAGTGTCATATAGGCTTACAATATAGCCCTCATTAAATGTCAAGCAATGCAAGGCATGATGTTTCTATGCACAAAGCTCACATGCACAATAGAGTATCTAATTACATACACAATATACTTCTAACTAGTAATAGTGCACTAGAATATAAACAACAGTTAAACTATAAATATTCAATAACAAACTTGCAATATCAATCAATTAGGGTATAGTCTAGTATTATAACCCGATTATAAGGAGACACTACTTGTATCTTTCATAATATGCATTGAATATCATCAATATTTATAACTTAACTCCCTCGACTACTCTAACCCTTAATACTCAGTTTTTATATTAGTTCTATAAGTTCTCTATGATTAATTATGCATTAATAGCGTTTGTTTGCTTAAATGGATGTTGAAATTGTGTTCCAAGGCCTTAAAATCCTATGGAGGTCCTATTCCAATAATTTTATATCATTTGAATGTCTTTTAAACTCATAATGGTATTTTCGTAATTTTACCAAACCAGTTTCATGTTTATATCAAACCTTAGCATCGGACCCAAAAGGTTCAAAAATCTTAATGTAGGTTCTTTTAGATTTTAATTGCACTTTTAGAAATATTTTCTATGCTTGGGGGCATTATTATAATTTTAAACATACATGTGAGACTAACATCGTGTCCCAATTTGGTTAATTTAATATCATATTTGGATTCAAGGTGTCCAAAAACCTTGAAAATGCCCTTTCTCGATTTTATTTAGGCATTTAATTACTCAATTTAATTCTAAGAGTATTACTATCATTTCACTAATTTAGGTGAGACCATTACCGTGTCCTGAATTTGTCCAGTTTGACATTATATTTGAATTTTGAGCATTTGAAAACCTCGAGCAAGCTCTTTCCAAATTTTGATTTTCATTTTAATTGATTAATTTATCACCAAGGGTATTTTTTCTCAATTTACATATTTATATGAGATCACCTCGGGTTCACGAATGTCAAAACAGATCTCGCCATTGAGTTTGAAGTGCCCAAAAAACTTGAGTATGCCCTTTTTTGTATTTTAAATGGCTTTATTTTCAGTTTTTTAAACTAGTAAGCTTTTATGTAATTTCTCTTAAATTAGTTTACTGATTTATAATTTTTTGAATTAAACTAGCCACTTTTTAATTTCAATTTCTTATTCCTATATCAAACACACCTATTTTAATTTCAATTTTTAGAATAGATCTCTATTCTAGTTTTCAACCCCAAACATCGGATAATACAATACGTGTGCCCAAACACCCCAATTTTTAGTCTAGTAACCAAACAGTCCCTAACCGACCCATCTACCCAGTTGACAAACTCGAATTGCGTTGACCGAGTTAACTCGACCTAGTTATTGTTCACCGTCTTCTCATCGGAGAAGATGTTGAACTAGAATTTGTTTTTATTTGTTTTTATTTTTTTTTAATTTTGATCTCATTCTCTCCCGCTTTCTCTCATTTCCTTACCCCTCAAGCGTCATTAAACCCTATGTAACATTTTTTAGATTAATTTTCAAGGATCAAACTGATCAAATTTGTTTAGAAATACAACCACCATAACCTTCGACTACCTTCTGTAAATCGCAATTTTGCCTATCTCTGACCATTACTTTTGCTTTCTTTTTTCCCCATTCACTCCTTGAGACATTAATGAAGCCAGCCCAAAGCCTAAAGCTCATTGAAACTTCACTAGAGTCCCTCACATTTCTAAGACCATATCTTAGCCACCCTCGGTTTCTTAAAGCCAACAAAGGTTTCACACTCCATTACACACACACATCTACCACTCCTTTATGTCACATAGTACATAAGAACCATTAAGGAGTGTTGTAACAAAAAGTTTCCATTAACCCACCTTGATAGGTCATCAATGGCTACCCACTGGTCATTGCCTTCATACATGTATACAAGTCTTCACACACACATATATATTTCATGCATATATCAAAATAAAACCTATAAATGGCTAGAAAACCTCTTCCTCTTGTTACCATTAGAGAGAGAGAGAGAGAGAGAGAGAGAGAGCATTGAATGCCATCAATGGTTACTGTGATTCCAGCAATCTCCATGTCTATTGTTCAGTCTCTATTTATCCCTTCTTCTTCTTTCCTTCCTTCTCGTGCTCCCAGTTCACACATTTTGTGTGTATACACACACATACACGATTGCATACGTATTCACTATGTTTCACATACACTTATCTTCACCCTCACATACCAATTGTGTATATAGTCAATGCACACTATTCCACTCTTTTACACACACACACACACACATTAGAATACCTTTTAACACACACATATAGACATATTCTTCCATCTTTGGATGGAGAGAACAAGACAAAGAGATTGAAAGAGAAAAATGAAGAGATGAGAGGGAAAAAGAAAGCCTTGTCTGGTGAAAGAAAGGGGAAATGTGAAGGAAAAAGGCTAGTTTGGTCTCCTCTCAAGTCCCATCAAGTACACCTTTTAACCAACCCAATTGTGAAAGGCATTTAAATGCACACACATGTACCTTATAATTCCCATCAAAATACATTTTGTACTAATCACTTCTTATCATGTGTCATTATCTAGAAACACCAACAAAAGCTTTTTGACAACTTAAGTAACTCTCTGCCCCATGCAAAGGATTTAGATGATAACTGCTTGATAATTGGTTCTAGAGGTCTCGATGAACCAGTCATCGTCTAAGAATCTGAGCCTTTGCTTCCACCTATTGCCCAGAGCCCTAAAGCAACCTCTTATTGGAAAGGTTGCCTAGTTTGTAGCATGAATGTCCCCCTTTTGAAGGTGATAGATCGATTTTGTTATGATCATGGGGTCTATTATTGTAATTGGCTAATCCGGTTTGACAAAAAGTAATTTGTTATAATTATAACTTAGTTCTAGGCCTAGTTTCCCTCAAGCACCATTCCACTCCAAGAAGGTTCATGCTTCAATCTATTTGCATCATCCGGACTTCTTCGGGCATGAGGGGTATTTTAGACTTTGTTATGATTTAGATCTCACACACTCACACATGACATGCGTAGCATATTGCACATATATATATATATATATCTTTATTCTCATGTGTATGGTTGCTTGAATTGTGAAACAATTTTCCCAAGTTTTATTTTGAAAAACCATACCTTTTACACTTAGGGAAAATTGTCATCACAATTCAAGTAACACCATGTTTCTAGTGTTCGTTTGGTTGTTTGAATGAGCAACCAAAAGGTCTTGTTCGAATCTCATTTGAGGCTTGTTTGATTGGGGTTAAAGCCCTTGAATCCAACGAACTCCAGAATGTGTTCGTTCAATGCTCGTTCGAGTGTCGTTCAAACGAAAGCTTGTTCGTTTGAACTAACAAGGCCTCATTTGAACGAGCCTTGTGTTAAACAAAATACTGTTATATTTTTAATCCTAATTTGATATCCACGAAATTGGGAAATAAATGCGAAAAATTGATTTTCAAATCTAATTGAAATAAGAGTGTTATTGAGAGTTTGTTATATATCTTTTCATTTTATTCCACGATTGTCTTTACAACACTTGATCCAAATCATGATGAGAGACTAAATCATTCAACAATCATCATCAAAGTTCAACCTTGTGGAGTTTAATCTTGAGCAATTGGAGGAGTCCAAGATCGCGTGGAGTTCGCAATTGTGTTAAAGTTCTTCACTGAAGGAGATTGATTATGGAATCAAGGCTAATCGAATCGGGAGATTGGAACAGGGCTAGAGGGAATTAGGTTTGGATCTTACCGTCTTGTAATCGACCAGATCCTCATAGTAAAGTCTTCTTTGGGTAAGAGAGCCTCGGAGCTTTCCACCACAAATTGTTGTTTGTGGTAGTTTCTTCGTCACCAATCGCAGTTTGCAAATCTCAATTTTCTTGCTTACTTTACATTTTCTTAATTGATCAATTCAAGCATGCTTTAGCATAATTAGATTATCTCATTTTGTGAATTAATAATTGAATAGGAAATTGAGAAATCGAATTGTCAAATTAGTTAATTGGTGATTTGAGCAATCAAATTGACATATTAGTTGATTGATCAATTAATTGAGAAAATTGATAAATTGTTGAATTCAATTAAGCAATTGGTTAATCAGGTTGAACAATTGTGAATAGACTTGAATTAAATGTTTCAAATTAATTTACTTGACACATAGTATATTGCATTAATCAATTGTACATTCAATGTTGAAATTGTTGTGGACAAGAATTATATATAAAACCTAGTTGAAATACCTATTCACCCCTTTTTAGGTATACTTCTACTTAGATTTACACTAGGGCTCACCTTGAGATGTTTGAGAACTTCAATGTGGACACTCCAACTTTACAGTTATTTTATTTAAACATGATTTGTGGCTATGTAACGAGTTTCAAAGATATTCTAGTATCCAACCTTTAATCTTGCCTTTATTAAGGAATTCAGGAAGGTTTGTAAGGATTTTTAGAAGGTTGGATTAAACATGGATTGGCTAGAAAGGCGTTTTCAACATATGTTGCAAAATTCTTTATACCGATCGTTGGTGATTACCTCAAGAAGATTTTCATGGACTACCAAAGGTTATCGAATGAGGTTCACGCAGAGCAAGCCCAATTTGAAGAGTCGGAGCACATATTGAATCTAAAGACATACATTCAAGCTGAGGTTGAGGCTAAGAATAAAGTGTTATCAAAGAATCTCAAGATGCTTGTAAGTGATCTTTTTAGAAGTTAAAGACTCGTCTCACCACTGCACTTGTTCTTACTATTCCCAATAGTGGAATGGGATATATAGTTTACTGTGACGCTTCATGAGAGGGATTTGGTTGTGTACTTATGTAGCACGGCAGGGTCATTGCCTATGGCTCACTACAGTTGAAACCTCATGAAAGGAATTACTCGACTCACGACTTGGAGTCAGCCGATGTGGTCTTAGTGTTGTAGAGTTGGCAACATTACCTTTATAAAGGTATTCTTAGATCACAAGAGTCTCAAGTACCTTTTCTCACAAAAGGACTAAACTTGAGGCAGAGGAGGTGGATGGAATACATAGAGGATTATGATTTTGACCTACAACAAAACTGTTACACCCCAAAACTGAAAGCTAAACCATTCAAATCAATAAACCCGTAATAAAAATTATCTCCAATTCTTTTGCATACTAATAAGTACATTAGATTATTTCTAAAACTTTAAAGAAATATGAATTAACTATTCACTATCCATAAACAAATAATAAATAATTTGTCTCCAAAAGCACAAATGATAATAAAACCCATAAAATAAAATTACTACATGTTTCGAAGCTATCTAACTAAATAAGTTCTAACCACAAATAGATGAAACTATATTGATCTCCAATTGTTGTCCATTGCACTGCACTTTGTACTAAAAGATATCACAGTCGATCTCTATCCATCTAGGGGAAAAAAATATTGGGGTAAGCTTAAAGAGCACAGTAAGGTAGCATAGCATAATATACATTAGAATAGGTCAAGCGAATAGCACAATTAATTTAGAAAATAGTTGTTGATAAATTGAAGCATTTCACAAAGTTTCATATCACTTGAAAACATTTCAATATTCACAATACAAAAACTGATATCATTTTTTAATTTAGAAATTATTAACAAATAGTGTGGTGACAAATAATATTTTTAAATTTGCATAAGCATTTACCCTGGTACAATAATCACATATGGTGCCCAATCATAGTGGGACTTGCAGATGTCACTAGTATTAGAAGTCAACAGTATTTATACTCCTGTTAACATGGGCCAAACTTCGATAGTATCCTGTCAGCACAAACAAACTGCCAATAGTAGTAAAGCACTATTGACACAAAACAACTCCAGCCAGAGCTCACACTCACACTAAAAAAATTCAAATATTTGATAATGATCATATTGATAAAACAATTTATTTCAATAAACGAAATAATTTTCATGAACGAATTTATCATTGAGTAAAGAACACATTTCATAAACAATCAATTTTGCTTGACCCAACTACTGATAATGAAGTAATCAAAATATTGTAAAACATATTTTTGAAATAAAAACAATTTACAATTTATTCAAAAAGTGGAGTTTGAAATCATTTACTTGCATAAACAATTTTTATAAGAATAGAAGCAAGAAAACATTTATTTGATATTTATTCAAAAATTGGATATATCTTGGATGAGGGAATGAGAGCTGCAATAGGGTTGGAAATCTCAATGAATTTTTTTGATGACCAAATAAGGGCAGTGGAGTTTGAATCCAAACCAATAGTCTAAAGAGTTTTTTTTTTTTCAAAACTTTGAGTAGAAAAGATCTAATCTAAATGGAAAAGAAGATCATTTCTTAGAAAATGAAGCATGCACTTTTTTTTTTTTGAAGTCTGAATTTTGAATTTTTTTATTTTTTGAAAAAATAGTAGGGGCATAATGCCTAGGTAGCCCCTGAGTCCTAAGAGGATGAAATGATTTTCTTGAAAGAGGAAAGCAATCCTAAAGGTTAGGAAGGTGCAATCCCAATGGAATTGATTACACCTTACTAGAGGGGTCAAGATGAACCTTGAAAAAAAGGTGGCTTTTGAAAAGGAATTGAAAACCTATCTCGAGTGGTTGGCATGATAGGAATAATTGAGAGGGGGGGCTACAAATTGGTGCCCGACTTGATTCTTGAGATGATTAAAGAATCTGGAATGTGAAAACTCGGAAGTCATACCTAGCCTCTAAATTTTGGCATAATGGGGGACTTGAATGAAAGTCATTTCTAGGTTTTGAGGAAAAGATTCTCAAAGATTCAAATCCTAACAAACATAACTTAGACCTTTACTAGAATCAAACCATAAAGTGTGATACTTGATTAGAAATCAAGTTGATTCTATTGTGTGATAAGAACAAACCCAAAAACTTCATTTTGAAAGTCATTTTGTCAAGCCTGGCTAGCCTGTTTCCAAACCAATTATGGGTACTTATTTTCAGAAAACACTTGTGTTATTAACTTGTTTAGGTGTCAAGGAAAACCCAAGAAAGTCTCATTTGTAGCCCGTATTGCAGCTTGCAAAATTATTTTTTAGGAAAAAATGGAGTTTTTCAAACAAACGTTCAGAAAATGGGACAAAGTTTGCAGAGCAGGAGGGCAGCTCTCTGTGTGCCGATCGACACACAAAGGCTTTTAACTTCTATGTTGATCGGCCAATAGAGAGGGGTATTTTTTTCAACTTTCTAGATTTTTCTAACTTCTCGAATTTACGTGAAAAAGTCCGTGTTTGTCTTAGCAAAACTGGGTTTGAAGTCCTGAATCATGAATCTATGGCCGATTATATGCATGATGCTTCGATCAGGGTAAAGGTTTCAAGGTTCCCCTTTTGACAGACGTGCCATATACCTCCCATAGCTACTAGATTGTAATGACTATGGTCAAATGGTACCGTATCGCCTTTTTGCATAGCATCCCATGGCCACTAGAGTGTAGTGTCCTCGGTCAAGCAGTATTTGATCAAGGAGTGGAGGGCTTTCACCGGCGACTCCCGTCAAGTTGAGTGAGCATATAGGGGTGAGGGTTATTAACTATTTGAGGTTTGAAGTGTAGTGCAAATACAATATATGAAAGTTACGTGTGTGCAAGGTATTCAGATTTTAGTCTTTTTTTATTTATCCATCCATACATTCAAGCATCTATACATCAATATATCCATCATAAAGCATAACAATAAATGAATGTAAAATGAGTAAACAAATACATTTGGAAGTGAATACTTCACTGAGTTTAGCCCTCTTTAGTCCCCAGTGGAGTCGCTATTGTGGGCGCTAGTACCAAAAAAAATGAGAAAATGTGTGTCATTCCTTTTCGTGGATTTAGAAGGGATCCCTGGCTATCTCATTCCCTAAATGTGGGAAGGAACTGCCTTTTATGAAAGATAGAGAAGTTGGGGAGTTGCCAACTTGTTTTTAGGCACCAAACAAGCAACCCTGTTACAGCAAAACATAATAAAAAAAAACTGAAAAGGAATGAAATAATCAAAATTTACATTGCCTTGTCTCCTAATTACATTCTAAAGATCACTTGACATGGAATCAAATAAAATAAGGTACTAAAATTAAGCGAGAACTAAAGAAAACATAGATTTGGGGACTAAGGTATGGAGTGGGAAGGTGTTAAGTACCCACCCCGCCCGATCCGAGTGGATCGGCCTCGAATATTCACTTGTAAGGCTATTTTGTTATGAGAAAACTGAAAAGAGAGATGTGAGTTTAGAAAAAATAAATAATAAAAGATCTAATATAAAGAAATAAGACAGAACGAAAAGATAAAAAAAGAACTTGACTCACGCGTGAAGGTTTCATATGTATCCGTTTAGAAAACAGAATTAGAGTCACGTAGTTCTCTGGTTTACCCTCTTTTATCAAGAGTGATAAAAGAGGTGAGATCAGCCAGATCTAAAGAAAAAGAAATTGTTAAGGGTTTGAGAGTGTACGTTATTCAGTCATCTGCAGTCGGGCAGATCTCTGGCTTGTTATTCGATTCAGAAAGTGTCGCTTTGACTAGGCTTCGCGGAGAGAGGCTGTTACTTTCGACAGAGCTTTTACCTCAAGAGATGGAGGGTTAGAGAGAACCCTATAATTAACCTAACAGCGTAAGACTATGAAAACTGCCTTCCCTTCGTATATTTTTGTCTGCTTGAAAACTAATGGCTTAGGAGCTCTATTTATAGGGAAATATAGATATATGATCCAAAGGTCTAAGATGAAACCCTAAAACGGAGGGCTAGGATTATGTCTTGAGTGATAATTATATAATTAAATAAATAAAAAATTAAATAAGAATGATTATCCTACCTAAATGAATTAATAAATAATTATGACAATGTACGAACTAATAGAATTAGTGTCTACATGTAGCCAATAAGATAAAAGAGAAATAGAATTTAAATGGAAAGTAAACTCTAAAATGAAAATGTCTATGTTCAATCTATCTCCATTTAAAGAAATATCAAGCAACCAAATTTATGAAAATTCTAAAAGTAGAAAGTCCTAATTAAGCCTAAATAGACTATTATCTCTCAAGATTATTGAATCGCCCCCAATTTGGTGGAGAATCTCTAGATTTCACAAGACATATTAAAAGACCAAATTACCATAATTCGTCACCAAAGAGCTAAAATTACCAAATTACTCCCATGTGGGTAAAATGATATAAAAATTATGAAAATGCCTTTCAAGTAACTAGGAAGTCCTACTAAGGGTAGGATTGTGCCAAAATTACCAAAATTCCCTTAGTGGGCAAAAAGGTGCCAAAATTGTCAAAACGCCCTCCGATGGGCAGAAGAGTCCTAACGAGAGTGAGACTTTGTTAGAAAGAGTTTTACTAGGTGTGGGACTCTGATAGGAGTTGACCTAGTTGGACTAGGACTTAGGTAGGAGAGTCCTAATGAGAGTGAGATTCTATCGGGAAGAGTTCTACTTAGACTAGGGACTCTATAAGGAGAGTCCTAACGGGAGTGGAACTCTATTCGGAAGTGTCCTACTTAAACTAGGACTCTATCAGGAGAGTCCTAACGGGAGTGGGACTCTATCGAGAAGAGTCCTACTTGGACTGAGACTCTGGCAAGAGAGTCTTAATGGGAGTGGTCTCTATCGGGAGAAGTCCTACTTAGACTAGGATTTTGGCAAGAAAGTCCTAACGGAACTGGGACTCTGTCAAGAGGAGTCCTAATGGAATTGGGACTCTGTTAGGAGAGTCCTAGTGGAAATAGGACTTTGCCAAGATGAGTCCTAATAGGAATAGGACTCAATTGGGAAGAGTCCTACCTGAAGTAGGTCTCTTAACAGAATCATCGGATTTTTTACTACTTAATCAAGAGTCACAAAATGAGGTGTCTACAAATATAGAGCTTTTTTTCCCTCAAAATATCTTACTTCACAAATCAAATAAATTATCAAACGTGAACTTTTAAAAGAATCAATATAGTAAATTCTCAACTAACTCTTATACGCAACAAACCCACCAAACTTAAACTATAACGCTTGATATCAATCTTTTCCATAGCATTTCAGAAAATAAATCCATTTACATCATTCAAGTTGTAAAGACCCAGAATTTTTCTAATATATGAAATTTAAAATATTGATAATAATGTTAATGAAAAAACTAATGTTGTGGTTGACACACTTAGTAAGAGATCTCATGGGAACTTGGCGAGTATACTCATATGCAAGTAGGAGATGCTAGAGGCAGTAACGGAGTTTGATATGTGTCTTGATAAGACTGATGGAGTTATCATACTATTCTCTGTTGTTGCATATCCTAATTTTCTTAGTCGCGTTAACGACGCACAGTTGCAAGACCCCATGCCGAGGTTGTTCATACTCACATCATCAGCGGTGATACATTGAGGTTTAGACACTTCTCACTAACCATGGTTTGAGATTTCAAAGTCAAGTTTATGTTTCATAGCCTTGTCACAATGAGGTTATGCGTGAGTACCTCCACGCACAGTTGCAAGACCTCATGCCGAGGTTGTTCATACTCACATCATCAGCGGTGATACATTGAGGTTTAGACACTTCTCACTAACCATGGTTTGAGATTTCAGAGTCAAGTTTATGTTTCATAGCCTTGTCACAATGAGGTTATGCGTGAGTACCGCCATTCTAAATTGGTAATCCATCTAGGAGGCACAAAGATGTATCACAATCTTCGTAAATAGTATTAGTGAAAGGGTATGAAAACTGGCGTGGTAGGATTTGTAAGTCGATGTTTGACTTGTCAGTAAGTCAAGGTAGAGCATTAGAGGCCATCTGGACTACTTCAACCTCTTTTAGTTGCCGAGTGGAAATAGGAGCATGTGACTATAGATTTCGTGTTGCGATTACCTAAGTCACCACGAGGACACGAAGCTATTTGGCTTATCGTGGATCGATTGACAAAATCAGCACATTTCTTGCCTATTAGGACTCAAGATTTATTGGACACATTTAGTCGATTGTACATCCGTGAGATTGTTCACCTTCATGGGATTCTAGTGTCTATTGTTTCAAACAAAGATAGCCCGATTCACAACACATTTTTGGCAAAGTCTACATGCAGACTTAGGTACTGAGATTTTGTTTAGCATGAAATTCCATCCACAGACTAAAGGTCAATCAAAACACACCATTCAGACTCTAGAGGATATGGTATGAGCAAGTGTCATGGATTTTTGAGGCAATTGGGAGGACCACTTGTCACTTGTGGAGTTTTCCTACAACAACAGTTATCAGGCTAGCATTGAGATGGCACCGTTTAAGGCATTGTATGGTAGACCTTGTAGATCGTCTATTTGTTAGACCGAGATTGGGGATACGACAATTTCGGGATCTAGATTTTGTCACATCCCACAACCCATCCTATGTGAATTAGGGATAATGACAGACCAAGTTAGGTACCTTGCCAATATGTTATTCCTTTTGCAGTATATTGATGATGCGTCTAACCAACGACCTTGTTACATATCTAAGTAGATTGCATTCGGTCATATATAATCATGCCACAAAATTTATTTCGATTTTTTTTCTTTGAATGCAGTCACACTTGGCAGAGCATAAGTAAACATTACATCAGAGTTACAATCATATGAGCCCATCATTTCACTACACATGTATGTCTAGATTATTATATCAATAATAAACATCATTCACATTCTTATCTTACTTTAAGTTGTTATATTAATCTGGTATCTGTCACATCAATTAATACCTTCATGGTTAGGATACTAATTCTCTTCTAACTAGAGTCTTTACTTTTCATAACTTACTAGCATCTGGGTCTAAAAAATTCTAGTCATTTATGAAAATATGCAAGATAAAATCCTGTGTGCTTCGTGAAAAGCTCGTGAGTAAAATAAATCCCTTGTCACGGGTTTTTGGAATACCCATTTACATACATTTCATTGATAGCAGTTAAAACAATAATAAAGTTTATTGGCATTCGTAAAACATATATATATATATATATATATATATATAACTGAGGGTTGCAAGATATATAATAAAATTATATAATGCTTATGTCAGTCAATTTTGCAAGATAAATCATGATGAACATAAAATCTGATGCTCGTAAGCAAATGATAAAATAATACTTGCCAAACATCCATAAGTTTTGTCTCTTGGGACCATAAGTTATCACATGGTGATCATAAGTAATTTAAAGCTTTGGGCTTACGTGGGCCTAATGGCTTAACCCTCCATCTGGGCATCACTGTGTCATGAATAATGGCTTCACCCCCCAACCGGGCATGATTATATGTCTGAACTAATAAAATCTATAGGGCATGTAAAATTTTATACTAAAACATGCTTGCAAAACTTCATTAAGCTATCCATGTCATTTAAAACATTAAAAGAAATGCTAGTTAAAAGCATGCAATTCTAATATTTAATATAGTAGTTAGAAAAAAGTCATAAAGCTATAAAAAAAAAAAAAACTGCATTTTAATGAAAATTACTTCATTTTAAGGTTTAGGGTTATTCACTTGTGGTCTAGAGTCAACAGTTACTTGTTAATTGACTTGCTCTGTAGTCATCTTGTCTCATTTTCTCTTTTAATGATCCTAAATCATGGATCAAAATGCATTAATACTAGATCAGTATATATCTCAACTTAAATCTTGCTTACTTAATGCTCTAAGTATCTTCTGAACTTAATCTTACTATTTAGGATTCACTCAGAGCCTCTACTTTATTTAGATCCTTAATACTTTCTAGTTCATCTTGTGGCTTACTGTAATTGTGCAACAGCTATAGCGTATTACAACATGTGTATGTATATATTTCACCGCTCAAGCAAGGCTTCTGTTGGAAGCCTTTAATTCTCTTTGCGCCACTTCATTTTGGCTCAACAACCATGTTGGCACTCCTTATTTAGAGCTCTCACCTCATGCTTCACCAAAGCATGAGGTGATACCCTTTCACAAATTCTACACAAACCAGCACATCGACCCATACACACATATACTCACTCACATACACACGGTTGTGTGTGTGTGTATCCCCACATAGTTACTTTTATGCATACATATATATACACACCCATATATATATGTATGCATATATATATATATACACACATATATAGATACATATTTATTTATGTGATAGGAATTGATTTGTATTTTTTACTCATTATATATATATATATATTAAGTCATGGGTTAGTGGCCTCTTGGTAAAGTTTTTGGTATTTTCCCTAATGGTCACAATGACAAGTCTTTGTTACTACCTTGACCTTATTTTTCATCTTTTGTGTTATTTTACTTCCTTTTCCTTTCCTTTGTGGTATTAAATTAATTAACTAATTTCAATTAATTTAATCTTTGCATTAATTTTGTACATTGTGTACCAAGTTCCTCTACTTAGGCTCCACGTATATCTTTAGTCAATTAGGTTGATTGACCTTACCTTATTTAGCCATGTATGTTTCTAATTATATTTGACCTATCCTTGGTTAGGTTTAAGGGTTATGATGGCCATCTGGTAGCTAGGTCAAAGCCTAATTCATATTTCATGCATGTAATATCTAAATACACAATATCTCAATTACTTTCCTAAATGATCGTGGCCTTTCATAATCATCCCATTAATGATATAATTCGATCTTAGGTTTATATACCTGAATTGGGCTTAAATTATATTAATGATAGTTTATCTCAAATAATATCTAATTATAGGTATTTCATTAATCCCAAACTCATCATATTATACCATCAACGTTAGGTAAATAATATTTAGAAGTCTTAATTTCTTTTAAATGAAATTGAGTACTATGTCACTCAATATTTCATGTGTTAATCCATATTTACACCTAATCATAATTGACCTTAATTCACAATCATTATCATAATCCCATGTATAGAATTATTGTTGCCCCATTTGTTACTAAATAGTTGGCTTACTTGTGAAATTCGTCTCTTAAATTTACACAATCCATTATCTTAAATAAAATACCCAAGGCAATTAGGGTAAGTGTCCTCAATTAGCATTATTAATTATAACTACCCAATACCATTAGGTCGGGGTATTACATATTTAGTCCGAGAAACCATGGAGAAAGTAAAGGTTATCTAAGAACAACTACTCACGACGCAGAGTAGATAGAAGAGTTACGCGGATAAGAGGTGAAAGTCATTAGCCTTTGAGGTGGAGAATCACGTATTCCTTAAGGTTGCTCCACAGAAGGGTTTGGCTAGATTTGGCTGCAGGAGGAAGTTGGCACCAAGGCACAATGTGTTTCATGTATCTAAGCTTCGTAACTATGAGCCCGATCTTTCACGTCTTAGATTGGACCCATTTGAGTATAGAGAGTGATACTTCCTATGAAGAACGGCCCATTCATATCCTAGATTCTAGAGAAATAGTCTTATAGGGAAAGACCATTTATTCGGTCATGGTCTTATGGAAAAATCATGGCATTGAGGAGACCACATAGGAGCGAGAAGATGAACTTCACATTAAACATCCGAAATTATTCTTTAATAAAGGTATTACTTAAATTTTGGGGACGAAATTTCTTTAAGGGTGGAGATCGTAATGTTTCGTAAATTTAAAAAATATGAAAATGAATAAATAATAGGTAATATTAATTTTTACATGATTATAATAACCACAAATATATGAAGAAGGTGGGAAAACTGAATAATAAAATATGTGTTATATGTATATGTGTTTTGGGAGTTAGTGTTTCTAACTAAGCTTGACTACTTGGACCTTTAGAAGTGTTATTGAGTGATTCCTTTGTTGTTATCGATGTTGTTGAAGTGTGGAGAATGAATATGATGTGGTTAGGAAAGTATACATGAAGTATGGAAGTTGTATGCATGAAATGTATTAGATTTTTGAATGAAAAACACAGGTTCTCAGGTGGTCGTTCGACATTAAGAATAACTTTAGGAAAATATGCATGAAGTATGGAAGTTGTATGTGTGAAATGTATTAGATTTTTGGATGAAAAACACAGAATCTTGGGTTGTCGTTCGATACTAAGAATAACTTGTTCGAATGAGTTTTCCAAAGGGTGTTCATTCGCTGCTCGTTCGATATTGTTCTATGCTCGTTCGAACGAAAGTGCCCTTTTTCAAACAAAGGCCTTTTCATTTGCTTCACGTAAGCAACAGATAACCATTTTAAAAGGCGATTTTCTTAATCTTTTTCACATTCTCCAAGCTAAGAGGGGAGCTAGAGGTTTGAATTTCTTAGTTTTCTTAGGATTCTAAGTTATATAGACACCTTGAAGTTCAAAAATTCATCCTTAGGAAGATTTCTCACCGATTAGAAGCTAGGATTTTCAAGAATTTCATCAAAAACAAAATGTAAATTTTAAGGTTTTCCATTTCTTCTTCTAGTTCATCAATTTTCTTAAGGGTTTAGCTTGATTTAGTGAAATAAAGGTTGTATTAATTTTCTTAGAGTTTGGGAGCAAAGATTGAGGTTAGGGTTTATAATCTCTCTCTCCACAACACAAGTCTACCTTTTCTCAAGTCCTAAGGTAGGGATTCTAACATAGGCTGAAGGTTGGGTATTTTATGAATACATGCTACATTCTATTTGATTTTGTGACTTGTCTCATAAATGCCATATATACATATATGCATATATTTTCATGCTTTGAGCTATGATGAAAGTGTTAAATGCCATGTATTTATATTTTCATGCTTTTAAATATAATGGAAGTCTTGAATGACATGCATCTATATTTTCATGCTTTGGATTACAATAAAAGAGTTGTTGAATACCATGTATCTATTTTTCTCATGCTTGAGATAAATGATAGAATTGTTGAAGGTTATGAGAATGTGTTATCATTGTTGCACTCTTGTGATGAACAATGAAATGATATTATTCTTTTGTATACTTGTAAATGAATTGGAGAAACATTGATAATGACAGAAAATGTGAAATGGGAATCAATGACGAGAATGAGGATAGTTACTCTTTGGGACAAGTTGAAAAATGAGGGATGTGAGATTGTTGCAATTGTGATGCCTTGGTTGGAACCAAATAAAAGGCTTAAATTGTTGAATACCAAGAGTGTGTGCTAGTGAGATTTTGTTATTATCCGGTGGATCTATTTGTGATAGCGATGGTGTCTCCCTTCGGTTTCAGACCGTAACCCCGCACGGGTGGCGACGCATTGCCAATTAGTTAGTAGCTCATGAAATGTCAGGTATAGGTGTCAATTTTTTACACGACATGACAACACGACTCGAACATAACACGAAGTTAACGGGTTTGGGTTGATCATAAATGGGTTTGGGTCATAAATCGTGACAAGTATAACACGATTAATAAATATGTCGTGTTTGGATTTTAGTAGTGTCAACCCGTTTAACATGACTTAACATGTTTAAATATAAAAAATAACACGAGTTAAAGCTAATTCATCTCACGTCGAAAGTTTATAAAAACTTGGAATTTTTTTTTTTACTTATAAAAGAAGTTTTTACTTTAATTTACCCATCTTCGAAGTTCACTAAACTTGAAAATTAACTATATATATATAAAAATAGGTAATTTTTTTATTTAAAAAAATGAGTTAAACGTGTCGACACATGTAACTTATTTAATAAATGGGTTGGTTTGAGTTTTGAAACTTGACATAATTAGTTAATAGTGTCGGGTTAGGGTTGACACATATTTTTGAAAATATATTTCTTGACATGACCCGAACACGACACGATGACATGAATTGACACTCTTAACATTAGGCCTTTCGGGGGACCGATAGAAAAAGACTAAGTTTGGAGTGTTAAGATTCGATATAAGAGGAATAGAGTTGAAACTTATCTTAGGATTATATAATGTACACTTGTGATTACTTATGAAATTGTGTAATGATTATCTCTATTTGTTATTGTTCTATCTCTCTCTTTCTCTCTCATGTGAATAAATTGAATGAATTTCCCGCTTTATTGAAAGTAATTGAATATCTTGATTATTGATAAATATGTATAATGGATGAACACGTGTTTGACACTTCACATATCACATGTCTATATGTTGCATCGCCTTAATTTTTCCTATTTTAGAATCTCTACTGGGGTTGTTGTTTTGATCCCTACTAGATACAAGTAATGGCGACGAGTTGGCCACTTGTTGACATGGATTGAAGAACAACTGCCTTCCTTTTTCTCTTTTATTTGTTTCTGGGATGTAAAAGGCATTATGGTCTCTATGATATTGATGTGAAGGCATGGAAGCCTAGATTGGAATTGGACATTGTTTTGTATATGTACAAGGGTAAACCTTGAAAACTAATGACTTTGTATTCTTTTGGCTTAGGAAGAAATATCATATGATGAATACACTTTTCAGATCTATGCATATGAACCCTGTTAGATTAAATAGATGGAATATGAATCAATATACATGTTATGAAAACTCAAGTGAGAATATATTAATCACATGGTGGTTTAAGACATATAAGAATTATTTATTTAATTTGACTTTATTTTACAGGGTCACCATCGAGTCTTTGGGCACGGGGTGTGACATAACGCTTAGGGCTTAAGACTTAAGTCATAGGGCATAAGGTTAAGGTTTAGGGCTAAGGCAATATAGCATAGGGCATGATATCATTAATTGCATTATCCTTAAGCCCTGAACATTTTGACTTAAGCCCTATGCCCGAGCCTTATGACTTAAACCCTATGGCTAAACTCTTTGCCCTATGCCTTAAGACCTAAGCTCTTATCTTATGCCTAAGAAATAAGGAAATGAGCATTGAGTGCCAAATAGAGTAGTTTTACAGATAGGACTTGTAAGGTACGAGAAATGGTGGTATTGGGTTTGTTTAAGGCATCATTGGGCATATAGATTAGTGCTTAGGTATTAAGGCATAGGGCATTGGGCATATGACATTTAGATTACTACATAGGGCATAAGGTTTAGAGTTTAACTCGTTTGGCATTAGGCTTAGGAATAGGGCAATAAGATAGGGGAATATGTAGTGGGCATAATGCTTAGGCTTAATGCATAAGGCATAGGGTATAGTATTAAGTTATAAGGATCAGACATATGGCTTAAGTCATAGGAGTTGGGGCTGGGATAGTGCAGTCAATGATATCATGCCCATATTGTGATTAATGATATCATCCTTTATGCTTTATTGCCTTAGACCTGTGTCACGCCCCGAGCCCCAAAGACCCTAGAGTGAGCCTGTAAATCAAGGTCAAGCTGAATAAACAATTCCAATATATCTCAAACCATCAAGTAATTAGTATATTCTCACTTGAGTTTTCATAACATTCATTCACATTCCATACAAATAACCCAGCAAGGTTTACATACATACATTCCAAAAGGGTATTCATTGTAATACCCCGACCCGAGAATGCCGGGTATTGTGACACGTATTACGAGGATACGAAGATTAGTACAAAGATGATACATTTAAGAAAATAATTAATTTTTAAAGTAATTAATTATTTTAATAAGAAGTAAATTATAACATACGTATATATATAATTAAATGCAAAAATACATATACTATATAAATAATTATAACTTTAAATATATATAATTATACATGAATATATATATATATATATGAGAGTGTGTATGCATGCATGGATGTATGTTAAAATATGTATATATGAAAGGTATGTATATTATATATGGAATAAGAGGGCATGCTATTGTCCAAAGTATACAAAAAAGAGTGTGTGTCAAAGAGAGGTGTGTGTATTATCCAAGGTGTATTAGGGTTAAACCATGTATATATACATATATATATATATGTAAGTCAAACACCACACACACACACAACCGGCCACTCAATGGCCTGCCAAACAATGGCAATTCAGACCCACTCATGAAGAAGCCTGAAATTGGCTAACCCAAGTAGAGGGGCAATCAGATTTGCCATGATTCACCTTTCTTTATACAAGTATGCATGGTTCTTGTACACACACACACAAAACCATCCGAGAGTGAAGGAGAGATTGAAGGAGATTCTAGGACATTCAGAAGTGGGAAGCAAGGAGCAAAGGAGAGAGAAACAGTTTGGAACAAGGTAAACCCACAAAACACTTGAATTTCTCTCTCTAGAATTTCTATACGTATGAATCTGTTTTAGCCTTTGATTTAGTATATATGATGATTAAAATGAATATACATGAACTAGGCATGATTAATTGACTCTAAGACACATCAGAAACACAAGCCGTACACAAGGCAGCCATTGAAGACCTTGCTTGAAGCAGGTCTGAACCGACTTCCTCTAAACCCAATTTGGTTTATCGAGACTTCAAGTAGACCTCACAAGCATCCCAAAAACCTATACCCGTGACCAAGAATCACAAGAAATGGCCCCCAACCATCGACTTGCAGGTTACGGGTTTACAACCCAAACCTTTAAACTCTCATCTAAATCAACAAATATGAATGGGAACTGAATCCTCATGAAGAGGGGATCAAAATAAGCCCAACCTCACTAAAAATGATGAAGAAATGAGCATGAACCAACGATTTATAGTTCGGATTATCATGGCTTAAACCGAGCCTCTGAGCTAAATTCGAACCTCCAAATCAATGTAAAAGTGTGCTATAAAGTCTTAGGGACATTTTAGAAAAGAAAGCAGAAGAAACGGAGTTGTGAAACATCACGAAATAGGAAAAAATGAAAACCTGCAACTAGGGCAACACTGGGGAAAAAAAAATGAGGAAGAAGACAGTGAGTTGGCTCGGTCTTTTAAAATTTTCGTGTCAACTCGGACGCGTGGTAGCCTCTGGGCTTGCCACCGAATTAGTGGGGCGACGTCGTTTAGGGCTTATATATATATATATGTATACGGTTAAGGTTTTAAAAGAAAAAGGGGGGGGGAATCTCGGTCAGTGGGGTTCGAAACCCTGACCTCACGCGCCCCACACGTTTCCTTTCCACTCGGCCACGCATGCGCGTGTGTCTCATATGGGGCAACATATTTATATATAATATATATAAAATAAAAACCGAAAATAAAAAGGTGCATTGCACCTGGTGGGACTCGAACTCGGGTATATGGGGAGGGAGGTGACACGCTGGCCAGCATACCACCCTATTCAACCTGTCACTTATTCCCCTTTAAAAATATATATACTACATTTATAATTTAATTTAATTAAATGAAATTAATTAAATTAAATACTCCGAAATAGCCCGGTGTCCAAATGAGATGAGTTATATATGTATTCCTACTGTCTCAGGCCTTCTGAGTCCATTAGTGAGGTCTGTGACATGAAATGAGGTCCCGAAAAATTAAAGACCCCTAAAAATGTCAAAATGACCAAAATGCCCCTACCTTATAAATAAGTCAAACAAAGTCCAAATTAAATAAATGAATAGTGTATCCTTACTATTTCGGATATTCTGAAGCCAATGGTAGGGTCCGTTTCACGAGGCGGGACTCTGAAAAATTTAGACACATTAAGGTATAAATTACCAAAATACCCTTTGACCAAAATTAACAAGTTATTAGTGTAATCTTACTATCTCGGACCTTCTGAGCCCAATGGTGAGGTCCACGACACGAGATGAGGTCCCGAACATAGAGACACGTGAGAGGATAAAATGACCAAATTACCCCTAGTACACCAAAAGCTAAATTAAAACCAAGAAAGGTCTAAATTGACTTTCTTTGACATTCCGGACTCAATAATGGAGTCCAAATTTTGAAACGAAGTACGAAAAAATATGACACGTAAAACGATAAATGTCCATTTTGCCCTTTTCATACAAGAGTCCGAATTTAATTCTAGGGAAGCCTAAACCGACTTTCTTCGACGCTTCGGACTCAATGGTAGAGTCTATTCGACCAAAAGAAATGTCTAAAATAAAAATACATAAAATTTGATGAATAGCATCTGTCAGATGACTATAGATTAAAGTAATGCCAAAGTACTAATCTACGGCGTATACGAGGACATGAATTACGAAAAGACACGACAACACATCAACCTTAGAATAAAATTTCTAACTCATAAATTGATCTTAGGTGATAATTATGGAAGAACAACGACCGAAATTCACGATCATGACCAAGGCCCAAAGGGCCAAGGATCCAAAGCAACAGGCCTTCATGCAAGAACTGTTACATCGTCAGAGAGTGATTGACAGGTTCGTCAGGATAGCCAAGGCGACAGAAGTCGTCTCGGTGGCAGAGGCCAAGAAAAAGAAGGAGGAAAAAAGGAAAATGGAAGAGGAAAGAGAGAACACGGAAACCTTAGCCAAATGGCGTCGCAGGTAATATTATTATCATTAAATACATAAGTTGCTAGATCTATAATACAGCTATAAGTCGGACTAGTATAAGAATTTAGGCTTTTCACAGTCTACAATTGGTGAGTTATGAAGTTGATTAAGCACATATAGAATTTATGGAATCTTCATAAATCTTGATAGGTTAAGGAGAGAGAAGGGTAAAGGGAAGGCGCCTCTGTAGAGCTAACCCTAAAGGACCGAGGTGAGTAACCTTGTATTTGAACTGGAGATTTAACTCCATATATTTGAAGAAGTTTTAAGTTCAAGTAATTGCAGCCCTTGAATATCAAATTCAGTCTTTATATGATTCCGTTCTTTTAAAATATTCTGTTACGGCATGCTTTATAAATGTTTTGAATTCAGCTCTTTTCTTGAAAATAATCAGCACGTCTAAATCAAATGCAAATCTCTTTAATATTCTGAATTTGATTATCACGTGTATTTGAAGCTTTATTGTAGAAGTTATACCCTTCATGTTTTAAATACTCATGAACGTATCTATTGAATAAGCCATGTGATAAATGTTTTACAAGATAAACGGTACTAAGTACCACCCCCTATGATGGTTGAAATCCTTCGGGATTCAACAGTACATGCCCGGTAGAAGGATCTAATCCCCCAGGCAAATGAGATGTCTCCATTGTAGCATTGCAGTAAAACGAGAGTCTGGTTCGAAATAGATTCCGCCTAATAAAAGAGAAAAGATAACAAGTGATTTTGGAAATAGAAGTAGGTATTATCCCTATTCTATTTCACGTGTTTATATGCTTTTAAATTGCATATGCTCTATTTGAAGAAAATGTGTATTTAGCTTGAATACTTTAATAGTTCAAAGCTATTGTTTTAAGAATGCATATATTTTGTGTTCTAAAATGTACGAGCAATTGGTAGTGAGTATTTCATAAACCTCATGTGCTAAAACCACTACCAGTTGAAAACCCCATGACGAATGCAGGAATTACTCACAAGCTTTGATTAGCTTACCCGGATTTTATCCGCCCCCTTTCAGGTGACTAAGGGCAGATCGATTTTTGAAGACTATAAGGATGAACCTAGCTTTTGGGAAGATTTGCTTGAGTAGTTCTTTTGGGAAAAATCACATGAACTCTGGTTAATATGTTTTGTAGTAGCTGACATTTTAAGGATGTGTATTAAGCCCCACGGGGCAGTTGAATTAAGATTTTAATTATGAAGTCCTTTAAGTTTTAGTTATGCTCTGATTTTATATAAATGTGTGAACATGTGTACCATTGTGAATAGTGGCAGTATTGGACGGATGTGCAAATTTTAAATAAGAAAGAAAAAAAAAAAGTTTTTCACGCTTCCGCAACCACATGAAGCACATCTATTCGATACCGCTGCCTATGCGAGCCTTGTCTCGAGGCCTTCGGGTCTTGGGGCGGCGGTCGCAACTCGAGATCCGCACAGGGTGGGTTTCGGGTTGTGACATTCATCCTGTGATCTCTCCTCTTAATCAAAATAACACAAGTCATAAGTTCCAAGGTTCGCCCTTTTACATACGTAAATTAAGTTCAAGTTTCGTTAAGGCTTCCAAGCCTTCTCATCAAAATCAATAGAGACCAAAAGGTCTTTTACATTTTTCAAAATAAATAAAAGAACAAAATAGAGTTGTCCTTCAATCGATGTCCTCAAGCGATTGACTCCTTGCAATTACCTACATCTGGTAAAGGTCAATAGAACAACCCCAGTAAAACAACTAAACAAAGGGAAGAATAAACGGTGGCTAGTGTCACAAGGTATTTCAATTTAATAAACATTCATTGTAAAATCAAATGGAATAAGAACATCAATACAATAATAGTAATACATTTTAATTCCCACAATAAGAATGTAACACAAAATGAGGTTTCTTAGATTATCATCACCTTACTCATCTCAACAGTACTACTTTCTACTTCTACTTTCTCTGTAATCCTTTAAGACTACCTAATGGCTCCTAGTTAAGCCTGAGTGTTTTTTGGGCTACTAACCCAATAGAAACATATGACCACTCGCATGGGGTTATGGTTCGTAACCAAAGGGAGACACAATCCCTGTCACAAAAACCCAGGTAACTATCCATGACTTTCCCTTTCTTGACTTGTAATTTTTTCATTCATTTCTTCCCCTTTCTCAACCCTTCAACTATCTAGATTTTCATTCGTCCTTACAAGGCATTTATTCAATCTTTAATGCAAACCAAGGGCATCCAAGGGAATAATATCATTCACATAAAAGGGAAAGTGCCACATACGTAATACAAACAATAATTTCTCAATACAACCTCATCACAATCATTTAAGTATTTTATCAAACACTTAGTAGGCATATCAACTTCCTACAAGTTCATGAATAATAAGTAAATAATTTTTTAGCATTCAAGTAAATGAATTTTAAGCCGGGATTATGCATTGAATACACATATTAACATTCTAGACAAGATATATCAAAGGCTAATCACATAATGTTCATCTACTAGTTTATCTAGAAATTTATATCATTCTCTACAGAAATTTCATACAAGAAGATGGTCCATGGAAATGTCATGTAATGCCTATTTTTTTCCTAACATTTATTCTTCACCAAGGTTAGAAGCCCTACCTCCAAACAAATGTGTATTTGTGTGTAGAGGGAGAGAGGGATTCCAATTTCAAGCCACAATCTTTGCTCCCAAAACCTAAGAAATGATTTACACCATTTATTTTACTTAACCAAACTAAATCTACAAAGAAATACAAGAAATTTGAAGAGGATATGAAAAGTCCTAAATTTTACCTTTTGTTCTTGAAGAAATCTTGAAACCCTAACTTTTCAATGGATAAAAATTCTTCTTATACTTGAATCTTTGTGGTATGATGTGTTTACAAGGCTTGAAAATTCATGAATGCCCAAGAAGTTCTCTAACTCTAACTTTCCTCTTGTCTAGAGAGAGTTTGGAAGAGAAGGGAAAGTGAAATTTTTTGCATAAATTGTTTTTTGGTTTGCAACTTAAAGTGTTTTGTCGCATGCTTGTTCAAACGAATAAGGCCTTCATTCAAACGAGTGCCCTTCATTCAAACGAGTATCAAACGAAGATCGCACTAGGCTTTTGGGTGCTCGTTAGAATGAACAACCCTTTCATTTGAACAAAAAATATTTTCTGATTTCTACAATTCAACTTTTTACCATTTTTCATTTATTCCCCATGTACCATCACTCTATATTACGTTGTTTAATTTCTTTCTATCTGATTATTATGTTCGTGAGGTTTATTATCAAGCAAAAGTAATATTATATATCCCTTATTTATTTTCTAATTTTATGAAACGTTACACCCTGAACCTTAATCCTATACCCTATGCCTTATGCCCCGTGTCCTAACGTTATGCTTATGTCTTATAACTTAAGTCTTAAGTCCTAAGCGTTTAGCCTTTAAGCCCTATACATTATGACTTAAGCCTTATTCCTAAGTCTAACCACCATGCCTATACCCTACGACCTAAGCCCTATGCCCTAAATGCCCTATGTCTTATGCCTTTTGCTTTAACCCTATGCCCTATGTCTTAAGTTTTATGTCTTACTTTCTATATCCCCTATGTCATAAGTCCTAAGCCTTGTTTCTTAGCCCTTTGCCCTAGTTCCTAATCTATATCCCTATGCCTTATACACTAAGCTCTTATCCTATGCCCCAAAAAAGTAAGTAATGGACACTAAGTGTTATTGGCCTGCACAGCAAAAGCAAAAGATAGTGACCCATAGGCCTAAAGTGGAGAGAGTGAACGTAGTAAACCCCACTACTCACCTCACACGTTTTGATAACTATTCGTTACAACATCATGTTGCGTACTTCCTAGAAAAACCACCTTCAGATAAGCAAAGTTCCAATTCCAGTTCCAGTTATAGTCTAAGCCAAATCAACAAACACGAACAAGTGAAAGTGAAGTTCGAATGATGATGAACAAAAATACATGAACCAGTGTTAAGGGTGACTCAACAAACGAATCAGTCTTTCAAAGGAACGCTTGCAAGAGACACTAAAAAGGCCCTGAGTTCTCTAAGCTGGCTCTATTTCTTAAGAGAGGAAACGATCCCTATCCAAAATCTAGAAAGGAATGGGAACTCAACGCATTAGTGTCGTTCAAACGGCCCCCTAAGAAAGGGTTGAGGGGACTTTGATGACCCCTCATGTAGTGCCCTTTGGAATAGGGGTAGAGTAAACAACAAGCCCCTATTGCTTGCTGTCTCTCATTATAGGTTCGAATCCTATGTCCCCTAATTTATAGTTGTTTCAATGTAGTTTAGTTGATTATGTCATTGCACAATTTCGTAGTATAAGTTGTTCTTTTTTGTCTTGCTTCTTTCTTATGTAAAGATCGAATCGAAAAATCTCGCCCAATAGTGCCTTGACTTTACTAAGGTTGGTCACCGATTTCTAGTAGGGCTATTCTAAACAAGTATGAAAAAGTGAGTTCCAAGAAAGCGATTGTTGATTGAACATTTGTTTTATCGAGATTGGGTTAGTGTTCAATGTACCTTAGATCGAAAAGAAAAATGAAAGAAAAATAAATATATAGCATAACAATATACAAAATTACGCGCCCTAAAGGTTTCAACCAATGATATTCTAATAATTTTAATAATAATAAAGCATTGACTATAATTACTAATGGTTTATCTTAAGTGACAATGTAAATAGGTCAATTAGCTCAAAGAAGGGTTAACTAATTTTGACCAAGGATGAGAAAGCTCAACCATGTGATGATATTCTCACATGATCAAGTATCAAGTTAAAAACAAGACAAATGAAAGTATTCAAGTCCAAGGAATCAAGTGAAGACTTTATCTTTCCTTGTTTTGGTTTTTTTGAATGAATTAGGATTGATTGATCAAATTCATAATGCTTAAGTATTTGATTGATCAAACTAAAATCAATCAATAAAATGATTTTTCAAAAAGCATAACCTTGATAAACTCTAAACTTTGAAAAAGAGGACATTGAACAAAATTGGCAATATTGCAAAATTGTCAAATTCAGTCGACTGAATCATGTTATCAAAACATACATATTTTGTCTCTATCAAATGTAGTCGATTGAATAAGTGATTCAGTCGACTGAATGTATTATATTCACAGATCCTCATATCATTGTCAAATTTAATTGATTAAATTGAACTTATAAGCCTTTGTGAACAAATTGACACTAGAAGATTCAATTGACTAAATTTAATAATCAGTCGACTTAATGATTTTGAACACAACAAACCTTTAACCTTTAGAAAAATCAGTTAAGTTCATTAGTCAAGTGAATAATGATTTAGTCAACTGATTGATGAACTCAGCAGGTTGATTTTTCGATTTGGTACTTTCAAATTTTAAGTTTTTTAGAGATCTAAAAGAGAGCAACAACCATATTTTGAATCCAACGACTATATTCTTTTAAGCCTATAAAGAGGTTATTGAAATCATTTATTACCAACTTTTACATGCTCTTACATTCTACACATTCAAAGTAACTTGAGATCTCATTAATTTCTATATCTAGATTTTAAAGTTCTCAACTCAACCAGTATGGTTACAACATATGATTGGAGTTCTATTACACAAGCATGATACTCCTATTAAAATATTTTGTGATAGAAAGTCTATAACGTCCCATGATTTTATAATATAAAATAAGTAGACTAAAATATTAGTAATATATTATTATGGCATATAATTGATTTAATATATCAAATAATGGGTTAGAAATTTGTTGGAGAATATTAGAGCTTATTTAAACCCATTGAAGAACTATAGGGGTAAGATAGTCATTTTACTGTCTTCTTGGGTTCATGTGAGTGAGATACCCAAAAAATACTATAATGAAATTGAAATGAGGATTATAAATGCTAATGAAATTGATAAATGAGTGGTGTATAAATAGAATGTCCACAAGGGCAAAAATAAAGGGAAAGAGAGCCATAAAATGAAGGGCAAAAAAGTAAATTAAAGGAAAGGGGAGTATAAAAGGAAGATTAGAGTTAAAGAATTCATTCTTCTCTAGCATTTTCTCTCTCTATCCTTTCTCTCTTTCTCTTTCTCTCTATGCGATTGGGCACAAAACTCATTTTTTTCTCTCAATTTCCATATTCTTTCTTCAATCTAAGGTTAGATCTAAGAAACCAAGGCTAGGATTTCTTACCTAGATGTTCTCTATCGCGATTCCAAGCTAGAGCAAGGAAGAATCAAGAGAAAATCACAAGTTTTCAACTAGAGTTTTCGAGATCTACGAGATTTGAGGTAGAGGTTTCTAACCTAAGGATGAGATGAGAGTGTAAATGTGCATGATGTGTGAAATATATGTTTCTCATGGTGTGATATTCATGTTTATTAGGTTTTGTGGTGGTTTAAATGATGAAAGTATGCAAATCTTGTGTCTTTATGTACGGTTGGTTCTATTTTCTACCTTTTTGTGTTCTTCTTTATGTTCGAAGTCTTTTAGATCGTTCATTAAAGGTTACGTGATAAGAAGATCTTGATTTTTTTTGTATATATGAATCCTAGCATATCTTATGCCTACCATAAATTTGCTAAAATGTGTCTATATGCTCTATTTCATGGTGTGATATGTAATCTTGATAAATGGGCTATATTGTGAATGCTACGTGACAAATACATATGCATATGCTTGTTTGGGTGGAGATTATTGAAGAATAAATTATAAAATTAAGATTGAAAATTATAAATGTGTGAATTGTATTGTCACATATAACTTGTCACTACATGAGCAGAAGCATCCACGTGGCACCACTTAAGTTTCTCCTTTTGTTAGAATCCTTTACGATTGCGTTATTTTAACCCTCTGTTAGATGCAGAAAAGGGCACAGAGTCAATGATTTGAAGGCATTCTTGGAATCACCTCCTTTTGGACATACTCCTTTTGAAGATTAATGCGACATAAATTGAGATTTTGGCATGAAGTGCTATTTAGACCCCATGTTTTGTAAAATGTTAGTATTTGGCATGTAAAGTTGAACTTACTCTTGTTAATGATGAATCTATATATGAACCTCGACGGGGAATTGTATGTAGTAAGATTTCAAGTCATGGAACTTGTGAATATATGTACGGAGATGAAATCAAAATATTTTTCTAACAAAGATTTGATAATTAGATCCTTTGATTTTTCTGAAGATGATTAAAGTAGCTTTATGCACGACTAATTATGGAAAGATGCGTATAAAGGTTGTATTTTGTGGATGTAATAATCCTATATAAGTAATGTTTGTGTTTATTGAAGAATGAGTTCAAAAAGGGATTGAAAGGATCCCAAAAATAACAGGTTTAGCATGTTAAGTGACCAATTCAGTCGATTGGAGACACCATTAAGTCGACTAAGACTAACAAAAGTTGAAGAAACCATGAATCACAAACTTTTAGTACACTGAATGGGAGAATTAGTTGATTGATATCTAGACTTAGTCGACTGGAAGGTCAACTGAAACTCACAGAAGCTGAAGAAACCATAAATCATGAATTACTAGTTGATTGAAAGGAAGAATCAATCGACTAGTATGTAAACTCAGTCGACTGGAAAGTCGACTAAAACTCACAAACTCCCAATTCTGCTTTGCACTCTGTTGTCTAGACAACACTGTTGTTGAATACCTTATTTATATTAAATGTCATTTAAATAAATTGTTCATTTACTTAAGACATTATAATGTAAATAAAGATTTGTTACGATCCTAAATAGTTAAAAGACTTGATTTCACGCGTTCCATCAGTCCTAGGGCTTTTGGCGTATTGGTGAAGTTATAACAATTGGTATCAGAGCAGGCACCACGTCACGGGTTCGAGTCATGGAGGGGGCGACCTAGAGGCTGGATTAAAATGCCTTTGTGTTATGTATGGGCATTGTACCAAGTCATTGAATACTGATAGTTGGATGGAGCCACCAAAAGAGAAAGGGCTATCAACGGGTCAGTGTCGATAGAGTGGGCCGCCGTGGACGTTGGTCCGGAAGCGTGGTAGTTTGTTACGATCCTAAATAGTTAAAAGACTTGATTTCACGCGTTCCATCAGTCCTAGGGCTTTTGGCATATTGGTCAAGTTATAATCTCTCATTTAGAACCAATAAAAATAGTCTAAATGCGTAATTCTTTAAGAATAAAAAGTTAATTCTCACTTCCAAGAACAAAATTCTGAGATTTTTAAAAATGACGGCTTTGACCATAGTTGAGTGGGTTACCCTATAACTAAAATGTATAAAAATAATTATTTTTAGACTATTAGATACTTAAGGAACAATTATTGAGACTTTTGCAAGGCCTGTAGAGACTTGAAAAAAAAAAAAAAAATAATAATAATAATAAAATGAAATATAGGGAATATAAAATGGGACCTGAACGATATCCGATATTGGTAAATGAATAATTAAATTGAGCCCCGACTTTATATCAAAATTACTAGTATTTCATAATATTTTGTGGCATAAAAATATTTATAAAATATTTAATATGGTAAGTTGAAAAAAAAAAAAAAAAGATATAAAAAGGGGAGTGTCGGCAGCCTTGGGAGTGGCGTGTACTGTGTTGTGTGTGTTTGAGTGTAGAGAACAAATAAAGAAGAAACCGTGAGATAGAAAAAAATGAGAAGAGATAAGAACAAAAACAGAGGGGGGGTCTGGTCGCGTGAAAGAGAGAAAGGGGAAAGGAGAGAAAAAAAAAGAAAAAGAGAGAGAGGGAAGAGAAAGAGAAAATCCGACGGTGGTCGCGAAGGGGAATCAAGGCTAGGGCGCGATGGATTTGGCGATGGGTTTTGGATTGCGATTGGACTGTGTGTTGCGGATTGGAGGGACGCGAAGTGGCAGACGGGTTGGGACGGATCTGTCGGGGAGTTGTCGACTTTGGCCGTTGAGTTGGACTTCGAAACAGAGGTTTCTGCGGCTGAGTTGATTCGTTGGTTCGTCGGATTGAGAGATAACAGAATGAGGATGTTGCGGTTTTGTGTATGGTTGTTTGGGTTTGACGTAGAGCTGGTCGGATGTGTGATCCGACCGTGTTTGAAGGTGATCGTTGGGCCTTATGTGGTGCAGAGAAGGTTCCTGGTTTGGGCAACACTCATTTGGTAGTTGTGTGGGTTGCGATTTTGGTTGGCTGATCTCGAAGTGGAAACAAGTTCTTTCCGTTGCTGCTTTGTCCCATCTTAGGTTCAAGCTGTCTCTGTTGTTAAAAAAAAAAAAAAATGAGGATTGGTTGCAGGAAAGTGGTTGGATTCGATTTGGGTGTCGTGAAATTTACAGAGGCAGCGATAGTGGCAGTAGCGGTGCAACAGGTGATTTCCTTCTAGTTTTTGGGTTGTTGGCTCATTCACAGATTTGTTCAAGTTCAAGATGTGAATGTGGTGTTGTGTAGTTGGTGAACGGTGTTGGTTGGATTGGCTTGGATTGAATTGGATGAAGATGATTGCTTTTGGAAGTGTGGAGTTGCAGTTTTGTGATAGTTCCTCTGTTTCTGCCGTTCTAGTTGTGAACAGAGGTGAATGTCTAGCGGTGCAGAGGTTGGAAGCAATCTGCAACTCTGAAGTGATAGTTTCTGTCACGAGTGAGGAAGAGGGCATGGCTTGAGTACGTGAAACCCCGGTCGCATGATTAATAGGTGCATCGCCTGGCTGTGTTGGGTAAATTGCAAAGCAACAGAGCCGTTGCCAACAATGGGAATTTGGGAAACCTGCTATGAGTTTTGATAGTTGGTTCGGTAAGGTTCGGTGATGCTGTTGGTCGTTGAGTCGAATTTCAGGTTGGAAGTTAAGCAAGATGGATTTATTGATCCAGTCGTGTCTGGATTGGAGATGAAGTCTCCGGTGGCCAACACTTCCAACATCTGCAAAATGCCGATACTTGTCGATGTGCAAGTGGTATGCTGCTATACTACAAACCTGATTAGGAAATCGAACCCCGGCCAGGTTGTTATTTTCTTGAAATTCTGAAGGATTGTGGGGTTCTTGATCAAGGTAATTTCAGTAAAAGGGAGTTGATTTTGGGGGGAATATATATATATTAGGACATTGATTGTGTTGAGGATGAAGATGGACAAGAGCTTGGGGCTGAAAGTAGCAGCAATCAGAGCTGCTATTGCAGCACCTGCTGCGGGTTGGGTCTCTGTTCAAGTGAGAATTGGTCGCCTCTGTCTCTCCTACTCGGAAGGATTCCATAAGGAGGAGATGCAGACAGAGGTGAGAAAAGAGTTAGGTTTTCAGTCTACATGTTTGGGTAGTGCTGCTATTGTTGGTTGCTGGTATACTATCAGTTTCAACAATTGCAAATACGTGATAAAATGAGACTTGGTTTCCTGATCCAGAGATTTGTGAAGCATCAAAGATGCGGAATGATTACAGTAAATCCAGCAATGGTCATTGGTTCTCTGTTAACAGCCAACACTGAATACTAGCGCAGCTGCTATTCTGAACTTAATTAATGGAGCACAACAGATACAAATACTCCAATTGGATGGTAAATAGTAAGGATGTAGCCAATGCATATGAGATTCCCTCAGCTCGAAAACTGTCATGATTAATTGGAGTGAAAGTGTACAGTCTCAATGGAATCACCAAAAACGTTTCACTGAAAAGAGAGTTCACGTGGATGGAATTCGAAATGGAGATAAGCATAATATGGAGGAACATCGAAGAGAACGGCGAGGATTCTCTAAACAGCTACAGTAGGAGGATTGCGTTATTCACCAATTGACTGAGTAGTGGACATGACTTCTTGGGGTTGAGAGAACCCGATCAGGTATGGTACTTTACTAAGTAAGGAATAGAATTAAATTAGGATTGATGTGCATATTGCTTGAATGCTTTTTGTGCTTGTCTGCTGATAGAAGATCACATAGGAATGATTGCTTCTTTGAGTGGATTGTTTATATGTTTCCATGTTCTTTATGATTATTTGGGAGTTGTGATTTACTTCTTGAGTTATTATCATATGTGATTTATGTTCTAAACGGTTTATTGATATTGTGACACGTGGGTTTGCGTAAGTGTTGAGATTGATTGAGTATGACACGTAGATTGAGGATGAAGTCTTGTGATTTAATTTTAAATGTAATACATTGTGTAAAGCATGTTGCATATGCTTATGAAAGTGATGTTTCATTTGAACTGTATTATTGCATGATGAAATCATGGCATATTGGCATTGTGTGATTCTTTGAAAGCATAGTGTGGGTCAGCACGAGGTGCTGGTGCATTATGAGGGTGTAGATCCTGTGGTGAAAAACCCAAAATTGGCCATTGCATTGGTACTTCGTGCCATCGGGGAGTACCCGTAAACGAGACATGGGTGTGACATGACATGCATGGTGTTGACATGACATGCATAGAGTGGACATGGATGTGGCATAGAGTTGTGTGAGTATTTCATATGCATTGTCATGTGGCATAGAGTTGTGTGAGTATTTCATATGCATTGTCATGTGGCATAGAGTTGTGTGGGTGGTTCATGTGCATTGTCATTACATTGCATGGACAATTGGATGGCATATGGATTCATTACCATTACGTGGTATGCATGATTTGGAAAGCATGCGGATTATTGTCGTTATATTGCATAGATGATGTGGAAGGCATGTGGATTGTTACTATCGCCATGCATAAATGATTCAGAAGACATATAGAGATAAATGTACACTTGCACATGCCACGCCTTACATTTTGTTCCTTGCATTAGTATTGTATCATACCAGCATGTTGGCGCTGACCCATTCGTGGGAACCATATTTCAGATGATATTCCCGACACCTGAGGCTTGGGGAAGTTTAGCTGAGTGGAGGAGACTTGATTGTAGATGGACGTTTGGCCCGAGAGGCATGTTTTGTGATGTACGGGCTTAAGCCCAATGACATAGATGTTGTATCATAGTTGTATAATTTTGATTGTATAGTTAAGCGATGTATATTTAACTTTGATAAGGTTGTGGCCATCGAGTGAGGATGGATTGTGATGTATTTATATTTATATGATGATATATGATGTATTGTGTTTATCAGGGGGAAAAAGGTTCGAAAAACAAAGGAGGTTCTGCCGAAATTTTTATAAACCGGGAATGTATGTGTATTGACAGAGATATATGGATGTAGCGTTATGTTAGTGGAATAGGGTTGTATCTATATTAGTTAAATTGGTATTCATTTATTTATCTAAAAAAAAAAAAAAATTTCGTCAAATATTTATTTATTTATTTACTCGTCTAGTTATTTTCTTCCTTTAGTCGCATCCCCGGGTTCGGTCGGGAATTCGGGGCGTGACAAGGCCAATTCTAAAAATTTTAAATAGCTATTTTTCTAGGCCTTAGCACGACAGCACCTTGGTCAAACCTAAGCGTTCGGGAGTCCGGTTGACTCTCATTGACCTAATCAACTTGGGATATCATCTATTGATATTCCTTAGTAATTTTACATCACTTCTCGAGTCTTTGGAACTCGGGTCATGACAAAGTCAGTCATTACATTGACGAAGAATTTATTTTTTTTAATGAGAAACAAGTACATTGATATCAAGTTTCACTTTATTAGTGGTTTGATGAATGATAAGAAATTGAGATAGAGTTTTGTCCTTCTGAAGATCAAGTTGTGAATATTTTTACAAAACCACTCAAAGTAGATTTATTTTTTTATGTTAGAAGAGATTATTTGACATGATTAAGTTTGAAGAATTTAGTTTAAAGAAGACAATATCGACCAATTAAATCATGCTCATACAATTTAGAAAGCTTCCTAATTTTATTTTATAGAGTCTTAGTAATAATTAGATTATTTTTGGGTAGTCTTAGTAGTAATTCTATTGGAGTGGGATTTGATTAAATAATTCATCTTTAATAAAAGTGAGTTCATCATTCTCGAGGAAAGCATATAAAAATTTTGCATCCTGGTTTGCTTCTTTTATTCTTATATAGCAAAAGGTTTTGTTTACCTTTGCTACAACAAGGTCACGGGTTTGAAGTTTTTTTTATTACATTATTCTAAAATATATATTTTTTTCCATTTTTTTCTTGCTTGGTCTACTTTTGTTTTGGATTCTACACTATAGTTTACCTTTCATTAGTTTAGACTTTTTAAGTCAGGCTTTAAGTTAATATGAAGCAATTACTTTTAGTCTTTTTTTTTTTCAAAGAAAGAACTCAAATATTATGCATGTATAATATAATTTGAACTAAAAATTTAAGATCAATAAAATATTAACTATTCAAACTAAAAATTTAAGAATAATAAAAATCTAATTATATACAAAGAATACCATAAATTCTCCACACAAAAATTCAATTATGTTGCTATGTCTATATAAAAAAGACGTGAGTAATTATTTTGTATTGTGTAATTTATATTTTTGTAAATATTATAACTAGAGTATTTAAGAATTCTATTATTATAGTTTTATTCAACATGTACATCTCTTCTATTAAAATAATATTAATATTTTTATATTATATATATTTAAAAAATATATATTTATATATTTGTTAAAATTTTATTTATATTAAAACAACTCAAAACTCTTATATTATAAACTATTTTATCGTTATTTTAAATCACATTTTTATTAAACATTTATTCTTTTTTTCATCTCAAAAGGCGGAAAAAAATAAAATTAATTAAATTAATTAATTTTATTTATTTAGAGTTGTTATTTTGATTCTCAAATTTTCTTGAACCTCCAAAATATTTTCTTCCCCATATATTCAAGTCTAAGACATACACTCAATCTAGGCAAAAGCAGCAACACAGTTATAAGTACTTCAGGGAAACAGATGGCATAAACAAAGTGAAGAACAAAATTTAGACCACCTAGAGAGCCAATCAAATCACCACCAGATGCTATAATAACATAACAATTCAAACTATGAAGTTCACTTAATAATACTTAGAAAGTTCAAGCAAGCATGAAAGGTTTAGCTTGAGATATGATCCCTAGTAAAAAAAAAAGAATAAATAGATAAAGTATATGGTCACAAGAGAGCCAAATCTATTTGGTATCAATAATAAATTTTACAATAATTTATAAGATTATTTCATTGATAGAAACAATATAAAGATAAGATGGCTAATATCCAAGGAAGGTGTAATAACCTGAAATTTTTTTTTTTTTTTATATATAAAATTTTTGTTGGTTATTATTATTTTTATTATTATTAATTGTTATTGTTATTATTAATATTATTATTATTATTAAAAATATTTAAATGAATGGATAATGGGTGTGTTATGTATATATGTTATGTGTATGTGTGGGGTAATATGTGAACATGTATATGTGTATAGGTATATGTATGTGTAGAACAGTGCATGTGTGCACTGTGTGAGAGCAACAGATCTCTGTGTGTGTGTGTGTGATGTCGTGTAAGTGTGTGTGTCTAGGGTGTGTGTAAATGAGTGATATATATATAGGTGTATATATAGGGCAGCTTTGCATTTAATGCAAAGCTGCCTTGTAGAGAAAAGAGGGTGGTTGAATAGAGAAGAAAGGTCAAGGAAAGGGGCTGTCAGGTCTGATAGTGCAAGGAGAGAGAGAGAGAGAGAGAGAGAGAGAGATATAGAGAGAGAGAGAGGGAGGACATAAGGTGTGGGTCTTGATCTTAGAGAGAAAATCAGGAAGAAGGAAGTGGGGGAGAGACCGTAGACCTTGAGAGGAACATAGAGGGTGATCCAAGAGGAGAAAGGAAGAGGGGAGGAGCTACAACAGAGAGAAATCAGAAACTGAGGTAAGTAGCTTAGCTTCTGTTTTAATTTTTTTAAAGCACGATATTTAATTTGATGTATAGGGTCTTAAAGAGCATATTATAAGGTTCATTTTGCAAAAAGAATGAAAGGAAATGACCAAGAAACGAAGGAGAAAATGAGAGTTACAGGTTGGGGGCAATAATCGGGTATTAGGGATTTTTGTGTTTAAAAACTTGCTAAGATCATGAGAAAGTGTTCCCCTTGAACACAAGAAATCTTTAGGATTAGAATGAGAGGAAAGCAGTGACTCAAAAGCCATAAAAATGAAGGTTTGACAATCGGCCGGAAAACTGAGAATGGAAGAAATGAGGTAGATTCACTCTGTTTAAATGGCCCCAAATCATGTTAAAATGTTTCAAAAACATTGTGGGTTAGTTTAGAATTGAAATGGCTTTGAAAACACCAAGAAAAATCAAGTTTAAAAACTTGATTTTTGCAGTTTCCGGCGACGTCGCCTGAGAAGGTGACCGGAGACTCGCTGGAACCCTACCGAAAAATCGGGGGACGAAGGGGGGACTGTTCGGGTCCGGGTCCGGTTCGGGTTTAGGTCGGGCGGCGATCCGCCCCTGCCACGTGTCGCCCTGTTGTTTTAAATTAAAAGATGGAAAGAGGCTGTTTGGCTACGGGTGTAAGAAATTGAAAATTGAAATTGAAACAGGAACAGGGATATCCTATCCCTGTTCTGGACTAATCCCTGTTTGGTTAACCGGATTGGGAATAAGGAAATTGAAAAATTACAAATTGACCCTTGGACTTTTTGGAAATTAAACTTGGCCCCCAGAACTTTTGAAAATTCCACTTTGACCCCTGAACTTTAGGGAAATTATAATCTGACCCACCAGAATAAAATATTAATAAAATATTACTTAAATTAATTAATTTAATTAATTTAATTATTCTAAAATAACCCGGAGTCCAAATGGGACAAGTCATTAGTGTATTTTGACTATCTCGACCATTCTGAGGCCAATGGTGAGGTCTGTTTTACGAGACGGGGTCCCAAAAAATAAAATACCCGTAGTAACCTTTAAAATTACCAAAATGCCCCTGAATTGAAACACAGTCAAACGAACTCCAAATTAAGTGAAAAAATAGTGAAACTTTATTATCTCGAGCATTCCAGACTCAACCGTGGAGTCCAATTTGTGAAAAGAGGTCTCGAAATGTAAGGACCCGTGAAAAGTGTAAAATAACTGTTTTGCCCTTTTGAACCCAGATGTCCGAATTGAGTTCTACGAAAACCTAAACTTATTTTCTTCGACGTTCCGGACTAAATAGTAGAATTTAATTTAGCAAAATAGCAACTTATGAAATAAAGACATAAAATTTGTTGAATAACATCATTTAGGAAACAAATGAACTGAGTCACATGTTATGATTTTAAGGACACGAAAAGGCAAGGAGAAGGCGATCTGACCTTCGGTATTCTCACAGTGGTCCTCCTATACTACGAGTACACTTTCCCAGGTTGAGGTCGATTATCTGGTATGATATATTGTGCTAAGTAAGAAATAGAATTAAGTTTAGGATTAATTGCCATGTTGATTTGATGATTCACATGTTTGTTTTATTGCTCATACGCTTATGTGCTCCTTGTTATCTTGTTGAAAGTTTGGTGATGAATGTGGATCATGACTATGTGTATGTCTCATGTGTTAGCATAACGTGTGGATTATATTTTGAGAATTGTTGGGATTATGGAATATGTGACTTAAAGCATGTGTTAAATGGACTATGTATGGCATGTAACCTTGATGAAAGGATCTTCTGATTTGAATGTTATTGTGTAACACATCATTTAAAGCGTGCTTCATGTGTGGGTATGATGCTTTATTAAGATTACATTATGGTGTGGTGGAATCAAAGCATATTGGTATAGTATGATTCCTTGGACATGACATGACACGACATGATATAGCATTTGGTGCCCGAACCAGCGAGAGCGATCCGCGAAGGGACATGATATTGCATTTCGTACCTGAACCAGCGGGAGCGATCCGCGAAGGGACATGATATTGCATTTGGTACCCGAACCAGCGAGAGCGATCCGCGAAGGGACATGATTTTGCATTTGGTACCCGAACCAGCGGGAGCGATCCACGAAGGGACATGATATTGTGTTTGGTACCCGAACTAACGGAAGCGATCCGTGAAGGGACATTACATTACATTGCATTACATTACATTACATGAGTTGACATGGACATGGCATAGATTTGACATGGTTGTGGCATAGAGTGGTGTGGGTGTTTCATAGGCATTGTCACTACATTGCATGGATAATATGGATGGCATGTGGATTATTGCCATTATGTGGCATGGATGATTTGGAAAGCATGTGGATTATTGTTATTACATTGCATGGATGATTTAGAATACATGTAGAGATGAATGTACACTTGCACATGCCACGCTTTAGATTATGTTCATGAGTTAGATGACATGTAGATTATTGCTAGTACATTGTATGCATGATGTTGAATGCCATGTAGATGTAATTGTACACTTGCACATGCCACGCCCTTAATTTTGTTTCTTGCATTAGCATTATATTGTACCAGCAGTTGAGCTGACCCATTCGTGGGACAAACATTTCAAATGACGCTCCCGACACTTGAGACTTGAGGAAGTCTTGCAGAGTGGAGGAGATATGAACTTAGGAGGATATTTGGCCCGTTGGGGCATGTTTTGTGATGCACGGGCTTAAGCCCGAATGATGTATTATATGTGTATTGACAGAAGTGAATGTAAGTTAAGTGAACTTATTAGATTGTCCTTTATTTCTTTATTATTTTATTTTCCTTTCGTCTCGTCACTCGCGCCTCGAGTTCGTTGAAAATTCGGGGCATGACAGAAGGATATAGGAAACAAATCAACTCATGGTGTCAAACACTACCCTAAATGAAGTTCCTCAACTTGGACATCTTATAGTACATTCAACCTCAAAAATACAAATTAAGGCTATGATATGACTCCAATAGTAAAGAGCTGATTTAACCATAAGCTATGCTTTTTGAGAACAGTACTTTATCTTCTTCTTCTTCTTCTTTTTTAATAATAGTGGAATTACCCATTTTGAATAGGAAGTTATTTCACAATCTCAAACTTGTCAGGAGGTAGGCTCCGGCCACTTGAAGTCAGTACCTCTCGGAGAGTACCCCCAACACTATCAAACTTCAATGTTTCAAACAAGTTAAATATTTCTACTATCAAGAGAAAAGGAACCACCAAAGTAGAGACATGCATTTGGTCGATTCATTTTTTCTGAGTCGTCAATTTTTGTAAACTTTTTGGCATCGATGTTGTAGTACAGGAGACCATCTTCCTTTGAATTTACTAATATTTCCCCACCATCCAAAGGAACGTAATACAGAATCCGATCAATGTAATGATCCAATGTAGAGAAATCAAAGCTGTATTCTTTAACCCAGGTTTGTTTCATATGATCCCAAATCCAAAAATCAAATTTCGGAAGCCCTTTCACACAAGTCACCGGACATAAGGACCCTTTCAACGCTATCAAATGCACCAAATCATGCTCATCCTTCCAATAAGATTCTGGGAATGAAACGAGTCCGAACTCTTCCTTTCCCAAATCAAAAGAGAGGATTCTTGTTACCTTCGGATCATTTCTATCTTCTCCGATAAGCCAGTAAATTACTCCATTGTTGCAGACGGATGACTTTCCACCAGAACTTTCACAAGGACAGTTCCCAATCACTCCCCAAGGACCTTGAGAATTAGGCTCGCCATCTCTTACGGTAAAGACCCGACACACAATGTCACAATCCACTCTAAACATATGGACGATTTTATATTCGTTGGAGGAAGGTAGATATCCCAAACCAACACTATGAGTACCATGAGTACGAAAGTGATGGGAATAGGGCAGCTCCACAAATTCTTGGGTGCTAGGGTTACAAAGATAAACATAGCAAGGAAGCTGCGTGATCAAACATATTAATTCATGACAAGAAAGTACTGTTGAATAGAGATGTTCACTAGCAATGGACTTCTTAAATTGGTTACACAACTTTCCTTCTGGGTCGATGGAAGAGAAGTTAGCAGTGAAATGTTTCTTTCCATCCACTTCATCCGTGGAAATTTTTAGGAAGAGTGACAGAGGATTGTCGTTCATTCGATCGCAAGCAAGACTGGCGCAAAAGAAGGGGGCTTGGGGCCGTTGAGTGTGGAAACTCAAATACCCAACACAAGAAGCTCAAGCAAGAACAAGTGAAAGATTCAGTTAACACAATTTGAATTAGTATTCAACCACCGGGTTGGTTGTGTATTTGTATTCCATTGATAGTTGGGAGGTAGCATTAATTGGATGAAAGTGAAACAACTATCGGGTTGGTTGTGCAATTGTATTCCATTTGGTTGTTGGGAGGTAGCATTAATTGGATGAAAGTGAAACAACCACCAGTTATTGGAAAATTCTTGAATGGTCGGTGGCGACACAATGTGTTTTTTTAATAATATTTTATCATATGAAATATGATCATCTTATTTAGTGGGATATAGCATATATGATAAAGTATAATTAGAAAGATACAAAACCAAGTGGTATACCGGACCCATTCAAAAAAAATTTCCAGCCACAACCATAACCACAACCACAACCACAACCCCAACCCCAACCCCGATCCCATTTTTATTTTTTCAAAGTAAGCTAAAAAAAAAAATTGGGTAGATAAATTAAAATTTTATTACCAAAACAATTACTATAAAAATAAATAATAAGAGTGTGATATGAGAAATCTTAAAACTAATTTTATATAATATGATTTATTATCTAATATATTTAGGGATAAAAAAAATTTAATAAATAAACAGAGCAAGGGGCAGAAATGAGGGCGCGGACAAGAACAGGAACAGGGACGGGAGCGAGATGACCATCCCCGACCCTACCCCAAACCCAATCCTATTTATAAACACCCTAATTAAAACCCAACAATATATGATGTTGACTCTTGGCAACATGTAACCATCGTTCTCTCAAAATTAAAAAATAAAATAAAATATTTTAAAATTAAAATTTTCAATTACTCTTATTTATTTTGTTACTCATGTGTTAACATACGTAATCTGGATTTATATTCTATGTTAAAGGTGTTTTTTTTTTTTAAAAGAAAATATTATTATTAATTAGAGTTTTTAATTTTGAGTTAACGATAAGAATAGATTTGTAAAAACCCCAAAAAAAAAAATTTTCCTAAATTATATATTATAAAATAATAACAATATAAAATTTTATTAAGAAATTAAAATTTGTTAAATGAAATGACCAAAATGAGTTTGGAAGTAAAAAGGAGGAAAAGAAATAAAGAGGGGCAAAAATGAAATTTCACATTTTGTCTTGGTTTTGGCTTAAAAAGCCAAAATCTCTACACACCTAAAACACACACTGGAAACACACGCGTTTGCGTAAAAGAGAGGAAAGAAAGGGAGAAAGAGAGGAAGAAAGGGAAAGCAAGACAATTGGGAGATTCTTTAAGGATTTGGGACATCTTTTGAAAGATTGAAGAAGTATAAATCCTATTCTGCCTACAAGTACCAAGTGAAGTTAACGATTTTGAATATTCTAGCCAAAACCATCAATAACACATTTGGGGTTTCTACCACTACTTGAAGAATTGAGGTAGGGAATTTCTAAACCTAGGTATAGGAAGTGTGCGTGTAGGTAGGTTCATTGCATGTCTATCTCATCTATTGCAATAGAATTGTGAATTTTTGTATTTTTTGGCATATGTTGCATGTACCTTGAAAATTTATGTATTAGTTAAATTCTTGCTATGAAGTGAATAATTTTTATCTTATTTTGATGTTGATATAACTCCCGGTTAAGTGCGAAAATGTTTGATTGGTGAAATCACAAAGGAGGTTTTATGTGTATTATGCTTGATACTGTAAATGGTATGCAAGTTGTTTGTGAAATTGCTTTAATGAATCTTTGATGTGAAATTATAAAAATTTGATGAAGTTACTTGAATGCTTAACCCTTATGATGAAAATATGATGAATTGTGAATACAAACATGAATGATAAGCCCTTGGAAGTGTGAGAATAAACACTTGGAAAATGATGAACATGGGGCTAGGATTGGGCACGTCAATTGTGTGAATTTGAGCATGGTGAGATTGCGCTTACCTAGGGTTTTGATTAGTGTTCGGGATAGTGTTTTTCTTCGGCTTGCGAGCCATAAACTCGCGCAGGTGGTCATATGTCTCCATCGATTTAGTAACCTGTAAAGCACACAAGACCTACCGAGGGGCCGACTAGGAATATAGTCTTGGGATTAAGACTTGAGAGATGAAAATGGGAACTTTGAATAATTGAAATAACTCAAATGGAATGAAACCTTAAATTTTAGAATAATATACATTGCTTTGCTTGATAATGCTTATATGCTTTACCACATGAGAACTTGGTTATTGGTTTGAATTCTTATTGTTGACAAAGCATGCTTAATGAGCACTTGGTTGTCACTACACGTGCATAAGCATACACGTGTCACCACATGTTCTTGATTATGTTTAGATTTCTTCTACTGAGGTTGTTGAATTGACCTCTACCAGATGCAGGAGCGGGCAAGGAAATGACCGCGAATTGAAGGACCACTATCACTAAGCTATTTTTGGGAAGATATCATTTTTGTATAGTTGGTTGACTATCATATGAAGAATGTATTTGTGTTCATTTTTGAATAACTCTTGAATATGTATATATTTGAAATAGGTCATGTTAGGTAGAAATTGAAGAACCATTGAAATCTCTTTTGAAATGACCTTTATTTGTTCACTTAGAAATCATGAAATTTTCGTAAGGAACTTGCTTACTTTTGTACTTATTTTTGGAAATGAAACATGTAGTTGTAGTTTAAATTGTATATAACTAGATGTGAAATGATATTGGTATGAGTTTAGTATTTTTGTTGAAGACTGTGTAGAATAGTCCATTTTGAAATACCATATCTCCTACATCCTATGGAATTAGAATCTCATTTTTACAGAATTAAACCTCCTTGTCTTAGTTTTCAAATGGCTTAAATATGACCTTAATTAGGCAAGTATTGAGCGAGTTAATGCTGATTTTAAGAAACTTGCCTAGAATCTAACTATTGTTTACAAATCAGTCCATAACTTGAGTTCCAAATACTCTTTTCAAGTGCTTCTAAGTTCTATGGAAACTATACTTATAATGGAATATGTATATAAAACTCATAATAGCAGGTTTTATAAATTAGGAGATACAAAGCTTTAAACAGGGCAGACCTGCTGTGTGAACAGAGTAGTTCAGACCTACCTTCACCTTTTTGTTAATAACTTGAGCTACCGGATGTATTTTTGAGTAATTCTAAAGCTCACTGAAATTAGACTCATATGAAAACAAGCCCTAAAAAGTTCAAGATATCAGGCCTTATGAGTTAAGAGATATGGGATTTCAAATAGGACTGACTGTTTAGTGAACAAAAAAGAAATGAACCATAAGTTGTATCTTAAATGAATATGATTTTTTTGTTTTTTGGTTTTTGATCCATAAGGCTTCAAGAAACAATGTATAATAGTTAAGTAGTAAATAGTATAATTCATTGGAATGAAAATCAAGTAGGGTGAACTTTAAATATTACTAGATGTACTATAAGGAGTCGATTACAACCCGGGTCTTTGGGGACTTGGAGCGTGACAAGATTACCTACTGATGTTACTGGTTTTTTATCAGTTGTTCGGCTCCCTTCAGTTTTTTGTCAAGAATACAAGGTCAGAGGGCCATCGGCAAGGCTCTAGTGGCAGTTACTCAGATGATCAAGTCAGAAAAAGATAAGGACAATAATTGAAGAGAATAATTAAACCCCAGTTAGGAGCGTACCTTCGAACCTTATTTATAAGTCGTAGATCACCAAAGTTGAGTAGAATTAAGAATCATAAAAGTAAGATTTAAAGATATCCATAGATAGTAATTGTCATATTAAACTTTGTTTCCTTATTCCAAGGTTGGTAGTTCATGGAAAGTGATGACCAGTTCGAAACTTTTTTTTTTTGGTTATGTAATCTATAGAAGGTACCCAAGTATTTGGTCCTCATACTCCAGTACATTTGGAGACACATGTCATTATCTGAGCCCTTTTCGAATTATGGCGTATCACCTACCAAAAAAATTAAGAATAAATTATGTTAGCTATATTTCTTTAAATTTTGAGATTTTGATTGTGCCGAGGAATTAGCTTTTTTAACATACAATTAATTAATTATGGTTGTAATAGGTTTTTGTTTCTTTCCCAAAGGTAGGGGACGGATAGGAGGTTGGAACAATCCTCAAAATATTAGACTGAAGGACATGTAAAGCACATTTTAGTTGTAATTTTCAGAGGTCTCAATATCAAGTGCCCCGTGTCAATTAAAGATGTGCCACCTAAAGTTATAGAGTTTGAAATTTGAGAACGACCTTCACACTTGTGATTTGTCCTTTATGATAATAATGATTCATATTCTTATAGAAGTTAATATATTGACCGATATTTGTCATATGTAGTGACCGATTTAAAGGGAGACACCTCTTTTTAAAAATTTAGATATTATATTTTTTTTATTTTATTAATTTTATTTAACAAAATGAGATATTCTTCAATTTTTTTAATATATTCATATGAATTTTTCTAAATTTTAATACCTACTACTTGATTTTCTAAAAAATTTAGATATTATATATTTTTACCACTAATTTTATTAAAAAACTTTATCAAAATAGAACTTGGCTCTCTTAATTTTTTTTTTTTTTATATATTTATATGAACCTTTCAAATTTTTATATTTGTAATTTGACCCCTAATGTCCACAACTTTCTACCAAATCAAAATTGCAAAAGGCCGGAAGTTATCTTCTTTAATCAAGATAATGCTAGAGTTCTGAAGAACAATCATGCCTATTAAATGTTAATTTTCTAATTTTAATGAGTTGCCAAATTGTCTCCGCCATAAAATGAACTTAATGGCATTTAGTACAAGTGCTTATCTACATTGTAAGTCTTTTTATATTCGTCAAATAATTAATTCTTTTAGGGTACGTATGATACGTCGGGATGGATTTTGTAATAGAATAGAATATGAATGAAATGAAATAAATTGATAATGAAATAGGAATGACTATTCCATTCATTCATTTTTTAACTTTGTATATTGGAACCATACAAATGGCTAATCTATAAATTAAATGTAAATCATCCCATATTTATTAGATTTTCTAGCATTACTATTATAACCATTTGATAATTAGGATCATAAATATTTTTTTTAAAACTTAGGCAACATTACTCGTGTTACTAGACAAGAAGTTGGATAATACACACATGAAAAATGTTTTGTTGAATCCTCAAAATTAAAAACAAGTTCTCTTAAAAATATAAAATTATTTCAATCTTTCCTGGTTGGTGGTGTAATCATAATTCTTGTAAATCATAAATAATATACGCAGGGGCGAAGCCAAGATTTAGTTCTAGTTGGAGCAACTTATAACTCACTCATAAAATGTAAGCAAGATTTGTCAAGAGCATTTAAACTTTTTTTTCTACAAGTAATAAAAAATAGGAACCAATTTTTGTGTGGAAGTGAAAGTACATCTAAATTTAAGAATCAGTCGTCGAGGACAATTTATAACTCACTCATTCAGTTGACTGAAACTTACAAATCTTTTGTGAACAAATTGACACTGAAAGATTCAGTTAACTAAATCTAAGAATTAGTCGACTGGATGATTTTGAATACAACCAACCTTTAGCCAAATTTAGTTGACTAAATTTGGCACTTTTATAATATTGCCTATTTTATTTAATGTTATCTTTTTCAAATAACTTTACTTTTGAGAACATGTTCGATGAACTTGGCATGTATCATCGCCCAACAACAGATCTCCTAATGATTCAAAAAAGGGTTGAACAAGACAAGTCTTTTAGTTATTGGCTCACATAAAACTTGAATTTGAAAATATTCGAGGTTAGATTTTGATAGGAGCCGATGTTTAAGAAGGAACTAGGAGGGGAGCTATGAATATTGAACAAAAATTCATCATCATAGATTATGAAGGAAGTGCCTTAATGGTGGTTAAAAAGAAAGCTGACAAATAAGTAAAGTGGCAATGCTAGTAAGGAATAAGGATAAACAAGGGCCTTTTTGTCATCATTGTGACAAAGATGGCCATAGTAGGGATCATTATTGGATTCTCCATCTGCATTTGAAGCCAAAGTTTAAATGGGGAGACAAGAACGATAGCAAATAATGTTACATCTGCATTTGCGCAAGTATCTTTAGCAGTATAGCAAAGAAAACTCTCATTTTGAACCTTCATCCTCTACTCATGCTCTGTTATAGCATGAAAATTTTTTTTTTATTATTTTATTGTTTTATTAGTTATTCTTGCAAATATTAATTATTATTATTATTATCATTATTATTATTATTATAATTATTATTATTATTGTAATGATAATGTGTGTAGGTGTATATATATGTGTATATATATATATATAATTTAAATCTTTTGTTGTGTATATGAATATACATTTCAATGTGTATAAAAATGTGTAAAGTTATATAAGTGTATATAAATAAATATGTGTATAAAACCGTGTGTGAGGTGTGTGTGTGTGTAACCGGTTGTGTGTGTGTGTGAGTTTGAGTGTAATACACTCAAACAAGTGTGGGTTGGGGTTGTGTGTGTGAGTGGAATTCAGGGAGTGGGAGATGCAGAATTGGCAGAGAGTAGTTGGTCTTGGGGAGAGAGAGAGAGAGAGAGAGAGAGAGAGAGAGAGAGAGAGAGAGAGAGAGAGAGAGAGAGAGATATAGAGAGAGGAAGTGAAGAGAAAAAGAAGGATGCATTCTCGGGTGGAAAGAGAAGAAAAGAAAAGAAGCAGAAAGTGAGAGAGAGAAACAGAGTTCTGAGGAAGAGAGTGGAGGCTTGGTTGGGCTCGGAGCAAGAAGGTGGAAGAGGGCACGGCTAGAGAGAGAAACGGCCGAAAGTTTTGGTAAGTGGGTTGCTCCTGTTTCGATTTTTTTTAAAGCATTTCAATTGATTTAAATTGTAGAGTCGTGTAGAGCATAATGTAGGGATTTGTTTGCAAAAAGAATGAGAAGAAATGGTTAAGGGGAGAGGGAGAACTTCCCTGTTGCAGGTCACGGTCATGGGGTGTTGGATTCGACATTTTATGTGTAAACCTTGGTTTAAAAAGGGGGGAAAACATGGGGTGAGGTGCAGAAAGTGAATGGGAGTGATTTGGGTTCAAAACAGTGGGGGAAAGTGGGGGGAAAATGGGTGGCCGGAGAGTTGACCGAGGGTTTGACCCTCTATTTCGTGAAGATTAAAAAGGCTTTGAGGGAAATGGGGGTTGGGGATGTGATCTACGTGAAAAGGGGGAGAGGATGGCATTTTAAAAATGGGGAAAAGTCACCGGAAACCGGTCGCCGGCGCCGGAGAAGGCGCCGGAAACCCACTGTTGCCCTACCGGAAAATCGGGGAAGAATGTGGGGTGACCGGGTCGGGTCCCGGGTCAGATCCGGGTCCGGTTCGGGCGGGTGCGGGTCGCCCCTGCCACGTGTCAGCCCATTGTTTTAAATTAAAATGGAATTTGAACCTTTTGGAATTTGAACCTTAACCCTGAACTTTCGGAAATTACAAATTGACCCCCCAACTGTTAGAAATTACACTTTGACCCACCTGATTAAATTATTAATAAAATATTAATTAAATTAATTAATTAATTATTTAATTTAATTAATTTAATTAATTAAATATTCAAAAACATCCCGGAGTCCAAATGGGACAAGTCATTAGTGTATTTTGACTATCTCGACCATTCCGAGACCAATGGTGAGGTCCGTTTTACGAGACGGGGTCCCGAAAAATAAAAGACCCGTAGTGACCCTTAAAATTACCAAAATGCCCCTAACTTGAAACACTGTCAGACGAACTCCGAATTAGGTAAATAAATAGTGAAATTTTATTATCTCGAACATTCCGAACTCAACCGTGGAGTCTGATTTGTGAAAAGAGGTCACGAAGTGTAAGGACACGTGTAAAGTGCAAAATGACTGTTTTGCCCTTTTGAACCCCGGTGTCCGAATTGAGTTCTACAAAAACCTAAACTTACTTTCTTCAACATCCTAGAACCAATGGTAGAGTTTAATTCAGCAGAATGGAAACTTATGAATTAAAGACATAAAATTTGATGAATAGCATAAATTCAAATAACAATAGACTGAGTTGTAATTTCTACTCTTAGGGACACTGACAGGACAGGAGGAGGCGATCTGATCTTCTGCATTTTCATCCGCCAGTTCAGTTACATATAGTGCACGATCTTCTAGGGTTGATACCAACCCATCAGGTATGGTGTTTTGCTAGTGTTAGAAATGAAGTTAAGTTAGGAATATTTGTGAATGACTGGAATGCTGTATGTGTTTATCTGTAATGTGTTTACCTGTTTATTTGGAATTGGTTGTTCACATGTTATGTGTTACTTGCAAGTTAATAAAGTGAAGAACATGAATCATGATGTACGAACATATGAGATATGCATGTATATGAAACTGACTAGTGATTTATTTCTTATTGTCCGAGCATGTTATATTATTGAGATTCATGTTCATTGAGATTGCATTGGCATATTGGCATATGATGAATTCCTTGAGAACATGGTGTGGGTAAGCACATGGTGTTTTGCATTATGAGGGTGTAGATCCTGTGGTGAAAAACCCAAAATTGGCCATTGCATTGGTACTTCGAGCCATCGGGGAGTACCCGTAAATGAGACATGGGTGTGGCATAGAGTTGTGCATGGGTGTGTCATGCATACCATTCATATATATATATTACTGCGATGTTTGAATGCCATTTAGAAATAAATGTACACTTTGCACATGTCACGCCTTAGCTTTATTTCTGGCATTAGCATTTCATCATACCAGCAGTTGTGCTGACCCATTCGTGGGCAACATTTTCAGATGAGGATCTTCCAGCCACTAGAGACTCGGTGATGCCCTGACAGGGTGAAGCCTGTGATGTATTTGTGATTCATGAAATTTGTATTTTGTTATGTAAGGGCTTAAGCCCGAATGACTGATGAACAATGTATTCGATGTTATTTGATGTATGGATGATGACGGACGCATGTTTAGTGAACCTAATTACTTTTGTCCTTTTATTTATTTTACTTTCTGTCTCGTCAATCGCGCATCGGGTTCGGTCAGAATTCGGGGCGTGACATGCTCCAAGTAAACTTTTCTTTCATAAACTTCTAATCCCTACACTTAGATCGTGGGTTCTAGTGCTACTAACCATATAACTAATGATCGTGATAGTCTATTTCAATTTACTCTCAAATTGATAAAGCAGTGTTAGTTGTTTATGGAACTTTAATTCCAATTCATGGTTGTGATAAACTTGAGATTTTCTCTAATTATCCAAATTTTGAAAGCTCTATATGTTCCATCCTTTCCTTCTAAACTTCTTTATGTTGAGCAACTCACTAATACTTTGAACTGTAATATTATCTTTTCTCCCACTTCTATGATTTTAGGACCAAGTCACAAGTAAGAAGATTGGTGAAGGCATATATATTCTCGTTGCCTATACCTTCTTAAACTAGGTTCTCAAGTTTTAATAGTCTTAGTAGTCTAACATTTGAATCTCTGACATAAGCGTTGAGGGCATCCTTGTAATAGAAATTTGCTTTTACTTTTCCCTAGTGCACCATCTTCAAGTCCATGTGAAGTTTGTCAATTTTCTAAACTTATTCATTTTCTTTTTAGTCCTTCTTTATATGTATCGGCTAAACCTTTTGAGTTAATTCATTCGGATTTGTGGGGTCTTACACCTATTGAATCTATCGATGAATTTAAGTACTTTTTCACTTTCATTGATAATCATTCTCATGCCACTTGGATTTATTTGTTAGAAAGAAAGAGAAAGAGTAAAGATGCTTCTATTTTTCAATCATTTCATATGATGTCTGGTACACAATTTAATGCACATATTATAGTCATTCACTCTAATAATGGCACTGAATTTGTTAAAAAAATTAGTTGATTTTTTAAAAGGTCAAGGGATTATAAATCAAACGAGTTGTGTTGACAATCCACAACAAAATGCGATTTTAGAATGCAAAAACCAACATCTTTTGGAAAACACTAGATCCCTCATGTTTCATATGCATATTCCCCAAGAATTTTGGTCTTTTGGTGTACTCATAGACGCTTATCTCATTAATCTACTTCCACGTCGTGTCCTTAGCTATAAGTCACCTTTGGAGATCCTTCCAAAACACACAATGGATTTTTCCCATCTTCAAGTTTTTGGGTGTTAGTGTTATGTTCACATTCCTGTGTCTCGTAGAGACAAACTTGGTTCCCATGCTGTGAAATGTGTTTTTCATAGATATTCCTCTACCCAAAAACGATACAACTGTTTTGATCCCAAGATTCATAAATATTTGTCTCTCAAATGTTCACTTTGTTGAAGATATATCCTTTTCTTAGAATTCTAATGATAATCAACTTAAGGGGGAGCATTCAAATGATGGCGTGCCTTTTGCCATTGTTGACTCCAACTTTGTTGACCTTCCATAATGAGAAGATGCCCCACCTAAAACTTCTATAGCGACTTCTCTTTTTGAAGTTGCTTCTCCTATTTATGTGCCACCCCAATGTCAATCTACAAGGGTAAGTTGACCTTCAACTAAAATGCAAGATTTTTATACTTATAATGCTTCTTATTTTTTCATTCAAAATTATTTGTCATATACAAATGTGTCTTATTCATATTCTGCTTTCATGAGTTTTATTACCATTGAGCCTACTAGTTTTTAATAAGTCATTAATCATTTAATTTGGAGAAAGGCTATGAAATAGGAGTTTTGTGCTCTTGATCTAAATAATACTTGAAAAATTGTCTAATTAACATAAGGGAAGAAACCTGTTGGGTGTAGATTAGGTGAAAGTGGAGCTTCAATAAGCTAATAATCATCCAATTTGGAGAAAAGTTATGAAAGAGGAGCTTTGTGCTTTTGATCAAAATAATACTTGATTAAATGCCAAGTAATTCACTCAAACTTGTGAAGTTGATTATGAAGAAACTTTTGTCCATGTTGCCAAAATGAACACTATTTGAGTGCTTTTATCTATTGTTGTTAATTGAAATTTCCTATTGTCTCAAATGGATGTAAAAAATACTTTTTTACAAGAGAAATAGAAACGGAAGTGTACACTACTATCCTACTAAGACATCCATAAGCATATCATAATCAATTAGTGTATAAATTATATAAAGCTCTATATGCACTCAAGTAATCACCTCGAGTGTAGTATGCAAAGCTTAGTTTGGTCCTTATGAAAAATGGGCTCTAAAGAAGTTTTGTTGACTCGTCCTTATTCATTAAGCAAGATGCTATTGGGACTACTATTGTTTTGATCAATGTAGATGATATTGTTAGTGTCACGCCCCGAATTTCTGACCGAAACCCGAGGTGCGACTGACGAATAGAAAGTAAATAAAATGAAAGTTAATTAATTTGATTTACAAATTTACGACAAATTAGATAGAGATCTTTAATTTTCATAAAATTTCGGCAGAACCTCCTCTGTTTTTCGAGCCTTTTTCCCCCTGATAATCACAATACATTACATATATACAAACACATCACAATCCATCCTCACTCGATGGCCACAATTCATGAAAATTAAATACGCATTCTTTTTCTTTAACATACATACATATAAGACACACTCCACAATTATCTCCTACATACAGTTTGGGCTTAAGCCCCTATATTACAAAAGTACACCCCAAGTGCTATACACTCTTCCAAATTTCATTTCCTCTCTTTTCTCCAAGACCTCTTCTAGTCCCACGTACCAGGAGCTTTACCTGAAACCTGTGCCCACGAATGGGTCAGCGCCAACATGCTGGTATGATATAATGCTAATGCAAGGAACAAAATCAAGGCGTGGCGTGCGCAAGTGTACATTCATTTCTACATGCCTCCCTAATTATTTATACAATATGATGGCAATATGCATGTTGCATCCAAGTAAGGTATGGCGTGTGCAAATGTGCATTTATATCTACATGCTTTGTAAATCATCCTAGCAGTGTAATGACAATGATCCACATGCCTTCTAGATTACTCAAACAACACAATAGGAATAATCCACATGCTATCCCAATCATCCTAATAATGTAACGGTAGTAATCCAAATGTCATCCAATCATTCAAACAAGATAACGGCAAGTATTCCCATGTCCATGCAATGTGATAACAGCGCGCATAATGCACCCACGCAAACTCTATGCCACATCCATGTCAACTCTATGTCATCATGTCATCTCTATGCCACACCCTGATGTAATGAAAATACGCATGACTCACCCACGCAACTCAACGCCGCATCATGTCAACTCTATGCCACACCCTGATGCGATGAAAATACACGTGACTCACCCACGCAACTCAATATCACACCCATGTCTCAATCACGGAACACATCCAATGGACACTGGGTAACATCCCCCATTTACGGAACACATCCAATGAAAACTGGGTACCATTCCCCGTTTACGGAACACATCCGATGGAAACTGGGTACCATCCCCTGTTTACGGAACACATCCGATGGAAACTGGGTACCAATGCTCATTCACAGAACACATCCGATTAATACACAGCACCACGTGCTCAACCCACAACATATGAATAATAAAAGCCACAATGTCTGAATAATAAAAGCCACAATGTCTGAATAATAAAATCCACAGTATCCGAATAACAAAAGCCACAACATCTGAATAATAAAATCCACAACATCCGAATAATAAAAGTCACAACATCTTAATGATAAATCCACATCTGAATAATAGAATTCACAACATCCGAATAATAGAAGTCACCACATTGGAATAATAAAAACACTTTCACATGAACATAATACAGTGCCAAATCAACGTAACTAGGTACTCAAATCACATATCCATATCTAAATAACTCACAGAAAAGATATGCTGACCACAAACTGTACTAACATACAAAACAAGTCATATTTCTACGAAATAACAGGAAAGCATAAATGTGCCGAATCGATCAACTTTAGGTTCTGTTCTAGAGCAAGTATTCCCTATATGATTTTCTAGTATTAAATGAACACATGTTTCATTCAGTCAACATGGCAATCTTTCCTAACTTAATTCTATTCCTTACTTAGCAAAATATCATACCTAACTAGGGTGTGTCTCAACCCTAGAAAGCTGTGTCCACCACTCTGTCAACCAATCAGTGAACAACTCAACCCTCGTACTGTATCTGTCGAGGATATTGAATCGTCTTCTCCTTTCCTGTCAGTGTTCCCTGCTAGTTCTACTGTCCGGATCCCATTTTGCCAACTATAGCCGCAACCCGTTGAACAGATTTCCCATGACAAATTGTTACTCGGAGGAGAATCAAGAACTGCCTTATATGCAGGATTCGACATGGTAGTTGCACCCAACACACTAACAGGTTCGCTAGCAGCGAAGAAACTCTAGGGCTTAGTTCCAGCCTTGACCCCATACTCAAAGTGGATAATCGAATTACTACATACATTCCTTACCGTGCCATCATAACAGATAACAACATTCCGAAGGATGGCCATTAAGTTTTTGAATAAAGTTTCAGGCTTAGTCAACCTTCTAGATGAACGAACAATAACTTCTCCGCTTGAAATTGAGTGAGCCATCTCCACCTAAATTTGCATCATTAGACTCTTCTGCTGCTTTCATAACTGTCGCAGCAGGTGTTGTAATAACAGCTCTAATTGCTGCTACTTCTTTCCCTTCTGAAATTCCCTGCGACAATACTTGGCTGTAAAGACAGCAGCCCTCAAACTAACAATTTCATCCCCTACGGAAGCAGCTCAAGCCTTCTTCTTCCCACCAACACATTAGACAATAACAGCAATACTAAATCACACCAAAATCCCAATTCAGAACTCAACCTCTTAACTTTCATCTTCGTCAATTTTCTTAGCAACCAAAACGGAAGAACAAAGATAGCGACCGAACCTGCCCCTACTCTGAGATTACCCATTGATCATTTAATCCTGCGTTTGGGCCATCTCAGAATTTCTTCCGCCAGAACTCCATCCCAGACCTCATCTCTGCTACAGCCATCACCAATGTAGCAGGCTAAAGCCATCATCAATCTATTCAAAGCAACCTTCATCCGTCATCACTCCGTGCAGCGAACTACTCCCAATATTCACATCGTCTGCCGCTCATCGCTTCACACACACAGAGATTAAATACATTCACACACCAACCTACTTCCCACATTTCAGTAACATCTCACGGCAGAATCCCCCTTATCGCACCATACTGCTCTCGACAACGCTCCATAAATCTCTCTTTCTCCAACTCGACACGCAACCAACACTACTGCCAAATAATTGATGCCCAAATCTGGAACCTCATCTGCACCGTTACACACACACACACTGCACCAATAACCGAGCCCCCAACAGAACCCAACATCACGGCATCACCATCACCATCACCATCACAACCACCGGCACTACTCATCAAACCCCTATGATCTTCCCAACAATTTGACACACAAAAATCTCCCATTCATCCATGATTTCCTAACCAAAATCAACAAAGAAAAAGCCTTACAAAATCAGGAGTCCCATTACAGGAAACCCAAAATGAAAAATAAATAGAAGAAGGTTCTTATGGCAGGGTCGTCCAACAAAGACAACCAAACTCTCACTACCACCATCGTCGTCTTCCCATCAACCCACTGTATCGTCACTCCTTGCTTAAACAAGAGACCTAACACCCATACAACTGTGCCATTGAATTCTCCTTTCACCGACCAAAACCTAGTTGAATGTAGCCCATCAAAAATCTGAATCCGCGAGAACGCCGAATCGACTGATGCGGCAACCGTGCACTGTTTGGCCTTGGATTGACGGAGCAGAATCGTTGGCAACAGAGACCAACCTGGTAAGCGAGAAGGCTGAGATCACCGTCGGATTCACCCTTCCGATCAACAACTCTCGGTGCCACACCGAGACGATCGTCTCACCCACCACCGCTCCTCCGTCGCCCCTCTTCTCCCCTTCCCTCCTTGCCGCACTACCTCTTTCTCTTTCTTTTGTTTTTTTTTTCTTTTTTCCCCAGCTTCCTCAAGAAGCTTTCTCATTATATCTATGTATATACATACATTAGCCCCTCACGTGCCCAGCAGCTTCGGTTGCTTCCTTGGTTATAATATTCTATATATATCTATATATATATAATCTTATATATATATATATAGAAATACAAAATCCAATATATTTATATGTGTTTTATTTATTGCCGTTTTAATATTTTATTTCATAAAATATTAATCTATGAAGACTCGACATCATAATTATTTCCGCTGTATCGGTTTAATATTTTGTTCTATAAAATATTAAATTATAATATGCCGATAAAGCTGAAAATTTATTCTGCCAACAGTGGGTCCCTGTTAATGCCTTATTTATTTCCACATAATTCCCATAATCTAACTTGAATAAAACTAAAATAAACAAATAATTAAATAGTTAAAAAAAAAATTTCCCCATTTTTTCAGGTCTCTACAGTTAGGATATATGCTCTCACATCCAAAATATTTTGCTATTATTTAATAAATTTGATTCCTTATTGAGTTTCATATTATCGTACATGTGGATGTTGTTATTTTATACCATGAGATGATTAGTTCTTGAATTGTTATTGGAAATAGTTTGTATATATAAATGAGATTTATGAACAGGAGATATGAACTTATGATCAAACAATTCTAGAATTGTTCGCAGTCATTGATGAACTAGGCATCTTGTCTGTAAGACTGTAATACACTTGACCTTTTTGTGATAAGGTGGTTTATCTCAACCATTAGAGTAGTGGATTCTGGGTTATTGTATTGGTGTATTTGAAATACAATGAACTAGATCACTATAAGAAACACGCCATACAAAGCTGTCGTCTTGGATGTGATTCTTATATTCATCATTCGTAGTAAGCTCTTAATTCTGAGGGCATAGTGGACTCAAGTTCTTAATAGTGGTGACTTTGAATTATCAATGAATGAGGCCTCTTAGATCAACACCTCGGTATCTTGAAAAATTATTGTTTAGATTGTGAGAACACATATTCTCAAAATGGAATCTACACTCTCTAAATTAAAGAGAAGTATATCACTAATGTATTAAATCAATTGATTAATCACTGAAATTCAGACCCGGTCTTTGTAATAAATTATTTATTTAGATGTTGACCATTTTATAGTGATTAATAATTGACGAATTAAGTTGTAAAAATAATTAGAAATTGGTTTGACAGTGTATATGTCACGACCCGAAACCCACCTTGTGCGGATTCCGTATCGCGACCGCCACCCTTCAGTCGAGGCTTTAGGGCAAGGCTTACATAAGCAACAATATCAGACGACTGTGCGACCTGTGATTGCGGAAGCGTGAAAACTTTTTCTTTTCTTTTTAAAGTCTGTCACACATCCACCTGATATTGCCACTCTTCATAGCGGTACATATAATAATAAACAGAGCATACTAAAACTTAAAGTTTTATATACATACATAACATATTCGGTTGCCCCTCGGGTTTAAGTACAAAATCTCCAAAATATTTTACATCCAAAAGTTCGACCAACTATGGGTCCTAGTACATCAAAATCTAACCTATTACAAGTTCTAGTATCTTCAAAAGTTCCTATTTATATGGAGCCACTAGTCGTCATCCCAAGATGGAGCAAGGCTCCCAGTCATCATCATTACCTGTAAAAATTTAGGGAATGGGGTGAGCTTCGAAAAGCCCAGTGAGTAATTCCTGCATCTGTCATGGGTTTTCAATTGGCAGTGGTTTCGCACATGAGAGTTTATAAAATACACACTACCAACTGTTCGTACATTTGAACATAGAGTACATGCACTTTTCATAAGGATAGCTTTGAAACATTTAAAGTATTCAAGCTAAATAAACATTTCTTCAAATAGAGTATATGCATTTCAAAGCATGTAAGCATGCATAGTAAAACTGGGGGTCAAAGCCTTCTTCCATTTTCAAGAACACTACTTTCAAAACACATAACATGCATAATGAAAATGGGGGTAAAACCTGCTTCCATTTCCAAAACATTTGTCATCTTTTCACTTTCATTAGGTGGAATCTGTTTCGAACAAGACTCCCGTTTTACGTATACGTGGAGATATCTCATTGCCTGTGGGATCAGATCCTGCTACCAGGCATATACACATGATAGGTCCGAAGTGTTTCGTAGAACCCACAACTCTACCTCTGTGCTTACAAGTGTCAATGCACATGATAGGTCCGAAATGTTCCGTTGTAACAACCTGAAAATTTTTTTTTTAAATTAAATTTTCAAGTTGTTATTATTAATTTTATTAATATTATTATTATTATTATTATTAGTATTATTATGATGGATGCATGTATATATGTATATATATATATATATACATATAATTTAAATTTAAATTGTGTGTGTGTATATGTGTACAAAGTGAGTGTATATTAATATGTGTATATGTATGTATATGTACATATATATATATATATATATATATATATCAGGTTGTGTGGTGTGAGTGTGTGTACCCGGTTGTGTGTGTGTATAGGTTTGAGTGTGATACACTCAAACAAGGCATGGGAGGCATGGTGTGTGTAAGAGAGTGGTTGGAGGTGTGTGAGTGTAGTCTGTATGTATATGAGTGTGTGGTGGGAGTTGAGAGAGACAGACTGGTCGTGGGATTTTAGAGAGAGAGAGAGAGAGAAGTGTAGAGAGAGAAAGTGAAAGGAAAGAGAGAGAGTGAGGTGTGTGCTCTGGTTTTTGAAAGAGAAGCAGAAAGAAGAAAGCTAAGGAGGCCAAAGGGGAGAACAGAGGCAAAGCAAGAGGAGAGGAGCACCATCACAGGGTTGGAAACCCATAACCGTGAGCTTTCTCTCTCTAGAAAATCTCTAAATTTTCCAACTTGTTTTGTAACATTTTGCTTAGATTTAATTGTTAGAACTTATAGAGCATAAAATGTGGAGAATTTAGGGACAAGAATCAACCAAAATGGTTGAGAAATGAGGGAGAAAAATGGATGTGCAGGTCACGGCCATGGGGGGGGAAATCTGATTTTTCATCATGAATAAGGGCTTCAAAATGATGTTAAAGAGTTCCAAAAGTGTTTTAGAATAGTTTGGGATTGAAAGGGGCATCAAAAACACCAAGAAAATCAAGTTTGAAAACTTGATTTTCCTGAAATTCCGGCGACGTCGCCGGAGAAGATGACCGGAGGTCGCCGGAACCCTACCGGAAACACGGGGGGGGAGATGGGCACTGTACGGGTCGGGTCGGGTCGGTTCGGGTCGGGTCGGGCTTGGGGCTGACCCGCCCCTGCCACGTGTCGCCCACTGGTTTTAAATTAAAAACCAATTGGGGCGTTTGGTTACGGAGATAAGGAATTTAAAACTTTTAAATTAAAATAGGAACAGGGATATCCTATCCCTGTTCTGGATAAACCCTGTTTGGTTAACCTGATTTAGAATAACAAATTAAACTAGTTTTAATTTGAACCTTTTATTGGAATTTGAACCCTTTGGATTTGAACCTTTGAATTTGAACCTTAACCTGAACTTTCAGAAATTACGAATTGACCCCCCAACTATTAGAAATTACACTTTGACCCACCTGATTAAAATATTAATAAAATATTAATTAAATTAATTAATTAATTATTTAATTAAATTAATTTAATTAATTAAATATTCAAAAACATCCCGGAGTCCAAATGGGACAAGTCATAGGTGTATTTTGACTATCTCGACCATTCTGAGACCAATGGTGAGGTCCGTTTTACGAGACGGGGTCCCGAAAAATAAAAGACACGTGGCAACGTGTAAAATTACCAAAATACCCCTGAATTGAAATACAATCAAACGAATTCCGAATTAGGTAAACAAATAGTGGAATTTTATTATCTCGAACATTCCGGACTCAACCGTGGAGTCCGATTTGTGAAAAGAGATCACGAAATGTAAGGACCCGTGTAAAGTGCAAAATGACTGTTTTGCCCTTTTTGACCCAGATGCCCAAATTGAATTCTACGAAAGCCTAAACTTATTTTCTTCAACGTCCCGGATTCAACAGTAGAGTTTAATTTAGCAAAGTAGAAGCTTATAAGATAAAGACGTAAAATTTGATGAATAGCATAATTCAAGTGACGATTAAACTGAGTTTCATGTTATGAATTTTAGGGACACGGAAAGGCAAAGAGAAGGTGACCTGACCTTCAGTGTTCTTACGGTGGTTTCACTTGACTACGAGTATACCTTTCTGGTTTGAGATCGATTACCAGGTACGATATATTGTGCTAAGTAAGAAATAGAATTGAGATTAGGAATACTTGCTTTGCTGTGTAAATTGTTCACATGTTTGCCCGAGTGTTCACATGTTTACGTGCTATGTGCTATTTTGTTTAGTTGAATGATGATTATGAGTATATCGCATATATTAACGTGGTGTGTGAATTATCTGCTTGAAGAACTGTCGATGTTATGAATTGTACACTTGAAAGCATATTTTACGTATGACTGAAATGTATCATTGGGATTGCATTATGACATGATGAGATTAGTGCATATTGGCATGGTGTGATTCCTTGGGCATGGCGTGGGTAAGCACTTGGTGCTTTGCATTATGAGGGTGCAGATCCTGTGGTGAAAAACCCAAAATCGGCCATTAGGTACTTGCGAGCCTGACGGATTCCGGACCGTGAAGCGAGACATAAGTGGCGGTACTCATGCCAGCGGAGAATGACCGTATCATGAGACATGGGTGGCATAGAGTTGCATGGGTGTGTCATGCATATTGCTCATATACTGTATACTGTCTATATACTGTCATCATGATATAGAATGCCATGTAGAAATAACTGTACACTCGCACATGCCACGACCTTAGTTTTGTTTCTTGCATTAGCATTATATTGTACCAGCATGTTGAGCTGACCCCTTTAGTGGGGCAACATTTCAGATGATGTTCCAGCTGTACGGGATATAGAGACGGTCTGATTGAGGGTTATATTGGGCCCGATGGGCGCTTTTGATATTTTGTAAGGGCATAAGCCCGAGACTGTATTTCATTTTGAATATTGTGAACCAACGGACCAGACTTCATGTATGTATTAGAACAGTGTGCGGAATGTATGAGAATGTCATTGTTATCTTTCATTTCATTATTATTTTATTTCTTTTTGTCTCGTTACTCACGCCTCGGGTTCGCTGGAATTTGGGGCGTGACAACGTGGTATCAGAGCTTAGGTTCGAATACCTAGAGACCGTGGGGTGTTGTTTAACACCATGAGACCCTAGAGAAAAGAATGAGACTTTGTATAAACCTTTAGCAACATGTGATAGGATCTTGTGTACTATGTGGTTTTATATGTCCTGATGCATGACTTATTGTGACTACGTGCTGATTTATGCTATGTTGGAGGCATGACATGTATGATGTGTGAAAAACTTGTTAAGTATAAGTATCATGACATGCTATGTGTACTACCTGTAGAAGCATAGGCCATTGATAGGAACATGATTAGGATCACACTTGAATGCCCGTATATTGAATATGAAAAAGTGATATTAAAATTTTTCTCTTGGACTTGTAGATATGCCTCCCAGACGAGCTCCTACGGGAGCTGGACCGCCCAGACGGGGTAGGGGCAGGCCCAGAGGTGCTACCCAGCCTAGAGGTGCCGCACAGCCTCGTCGTGGCAGACCTAGAGCTGCTGCCCCTATTCCCGATATAGTTGAGGAGGTCGTTGCCCCGGCTGACACACCAGAGCATAGTGCAGCTGAGGAGGACGTTGCTCCCGCCCCTGCCCCTATTCCTGCTCCCGCTCCAGCACAGAAGGTAGAGCAGATGATCGGCGCCAGAGATATGGCGACTCTTTTGCAGGAGTGTCTCCGCACCGTGATGGAGGCACGGACCACCGGCGGAGAGACCAGGGATACCTTCGTGATGAAGGTGTTCCAGAGGATGAGACCACCCACCTTTGCCGGGCAGCCAGACCCACTGATTGCAGAGGAGTGGTTGAGACAGATTACCCGGATCTTGGATTCACAGGGGATCACTGAGCCCCATCTGAGGATCAGGTGTGCTACATTTCAGTTCACAGACCTGGCTAGTCAGTGGTGGGAGGTAGCTGCTGACAGACTGCACCGGTTTGGAGAGGGATGGGATGCATTTGTGGCCATGTTCAATGACCACTACTTCCCGATGTCTGCCAGAGTGGGGTTTAGGGAGGAGTTTGAGGCACTTCTGCAGAGGGACATGACAGTGGCTCAGTATGAGTCACGGTTTACTGCTTTGGGGAGGTTCGCCCCACACATTATTGCACATGAGGATTTGAGGGTGTACAATTTCCTCAAGGGGTTGAAGACCTCTATCAGGGACAGACTGGCTGGGCATATTATAGAGACTTACGAGGAGGCAGTGATCAGGGCCTCCAAGGTGGAGAGGGAGCTAGCTGATCTTAGAGGGATCAGAGAGACTAGAGCACAGGGCAGGGCACCCACAGTACAGACTTCTGCACCTGCCCCGACATATAGACAGCCGAAGAGGTACCGAGCCAGTACTTCTTCCTCACAGCCACCAGCCGGACCCCTTCATTCGATAGCTCCCCGTCCTGCCTTGCCATCTACTCCTAGGGGAGGAGGGTCACAGCGACCTACCACATGTTATACCTGCGGGCAGCCTGGCCATAGGAGGGCCGACTGTCCCTTGAGGGGACCCAGCAGTGCACAGGGTGTCGGATCCAGTCAGGGGTCATTTCCACTACCTCTACCGGCACCGAGTCAGAGGGCCCCGCCGATTTGTTTCACTTGTCAGCAGCCTGGCCATGTTAGGGCCAACTGCCCTCAGGGGCAGACTTCGCAGAGTGCGCCGAGGTCACACTATTATCAGCATACACAGGTGCCCCTGCCACAGCCACAGTCAGTTCAGGGACTCCCAGCGCCCTATCATCAGCCTACACCCTCCGCGCAGAGCGTCAGAGCTCCAGCACCTAGGGGAGGAGGTCAGCAGACACAGAGAGGGGGAGGCAGACAGGGCCAGACTATACAGGGCCGAGTCTACGCAGTAGCCACCCCGGAGACCTCTGCTGCCGGACCGTCAGTAGTCCGAGGTACATTTCTCATATCCAGTTCATGGGCCAGTGTATTGATAGATTCAGGAGCATCACATTCATTCATTTCTACTGCACTTGCCATGTCATTGGGTCTGGATATAGCTTGGTTGGACCCCCCGTTGCATGTTGGTACGCCAGTTGGGGGTGTTGTAGTACTGACGAGGATCTGTAGAGATTGCTCGATAGAGATAGCCGATCGTATTCTCCACTTTGATCTTATTGTACTTGATATGTCTGGGTTTGATGTGATTCTGGGGATGGATTGGTTGTTCACCTATCGGGCGAGTATAGACTGTTACAGGGGGAGGGTGACTGTATGCACTCCTGAGGGAGACTGCTTCTATTTCACAGGAGATAGGGGGGATTTCTTGGTTCCACCAGTGCGTGACTCTAGGAGCTGGGGAGGCCACAGTTATATGTTGGCTAGTATGATTGCGGGTGATTTTGAGGCTACAGAGATTGTGTTACCCCCAGTCGTGGATGAGTTCCCCGACGTCTTTCCGAGTGACTTGACTTGTCTACCCCCTAGACGAGAGATCGAGTTCACTATAGAGCTCATTCCTGGTACTACACCTATTTCCATACCACCTTACCGCATGGCTCCAGCTGAGTTGAGAGAGCTGAGGGAGCAGTTGACTGATCTACAGCGGAAGGGGTTTATCCGTCCTAGCACTTCTCCGTGGGGTGCCTCGGCACTCTTCGTGAAGAAGAAGGACGGGACACTACGACTATGCGTAGATTACAGGAGGCTGAACCGGGTTACTATCAAGAATAAGTACCCGTTGCCGAGGATCGACGATTTATTTGATCAGCTGAGAGGTTCGAGATGCTTCTCGAAGATTGATCTTAGATCGGGTTACCACCAGTTGAGGGTCAGGGAGGAGGACATAGCGAAGACAGCCTTCCGCACTCGCTATGGTCACTATGAGTTTGTGGTCATGCCCTTTGGAGTGACGAATGCCCCAGCGGCATTCATGGACTTGATGCACCGCATTTTCAGTCCTTACCTGGATCAGTTCATCGTGGTATTTGTAGATGACATCTTAGTGTATTCACCTGCCGAGGATGTGCATGCCTATCATTTGAGGACTGTACTGCAGATTTTGAGAGAGCATCGGCTATTTGCCAAGTTCTCGAAGTGTGAGTTCTGGCTTCGAGAGGTACAGTTCTTGGGACATGTAGTATCTAGTGGAGGGGTATCTGTGGATCCCTCCAAGATTGAGGCTGTCATGAGCTGGGAGAGACCGAGCAGTGTATTTGAGATTCGGAGTTTTCTGGGGTTGGCCGGATACTACCGACGATTTGTGGAGGGTTTCTCCCGTCTTGCCGCGCCGATGACTCGTCTGACGCGCAAGGGCATCAGATTCTTATGGACAGAGGACTGTGAGCAGTCTTTTCAGGAGCTGAAGAGGAGGTTGACTTCAGCGCCTGTTTTGATCATACCAGAGAGGGGAGTGGGCTATGCTGTGTACTGTGATGCTTCCCGAGAGGGATTAGGTTGTGTATTGATGCAGGATGGCAGAGTGGTAGCCTACGGTTCTCGTCAGTTGAAGAACCATGAGCGGAACTACCCCACACATGACTTGGAGTTAGCTGCCGTCATCTTTGCATTGAAGAGCTGGCGACACTACTTATACGGGGAGAGATTCGAGGTATTCTCTGACCACAAGAGCCTCAGGTATATCTTCACGCAGAAGGACCTGAATCTGAGGCAGAGGAGGTGGATGGAGTACATGGAGGATTATGATTTTGACCTTCAGTACCACCCAGGGAGGGCCAATGTGGTGGCTGATGCACTCAGCAGGAGGTCGAGGGGTACTATTGCCAGTATCGCCATCAGGGAGTGGGAGATGATGGGGGATATTGGCGAGTTTGATCTAGATATTGCTGAGTTTGAGGGACAGGCCACACTGTTCAGCTTATGTGCACAGCCCACCCTTTTGACTAGAGTGATAGAGGCACAGCTAGTAGATGTTGAGGCAGATCAGATCAGAGTACGGATTGCTAGTCCCGAGGGATTTGTGGGATGGACGGTGCATTCTGACCTTAGTCTGAGGTATTTGGGTAGAGTTTTTGTCCCAGAGTCTCTTAGGGCTGAGGTCCTTAGAGATTTTCACCACTCACGTCTGGCAGTGCACCCAGGGGGCACTAAGATGTATCACGATCTGCGCCGTCAGTACTGGTGGGCGGGGATGAAGAAAGATGTGGCGCAGTTCGTGTCGAGATGTCTCACGTGCCAGCAGGTGAAGGCTGAGCACCAGAGACCTGGGGGATTGTTGCAGCCATTGCCGGTGGCCGAGTGGAAGTGGGAGCACGTTACTATGGATTTCGTGATGGGTCTTCCTAAGTCACCGAGGGGCCATGATGCAGTTTGGGTTATCGTGGACAGGCTGACGAAGTCTACTCACTTCTTGCCTATCAGAGTGACTGATTCATCAGATACCCTCAGTAGGTTGTATATTCGAGAGATTGTACGACTACATGGAGTACCGGTATCCATTGTTTCAGATAGGGACCCACGTTTCACTGCCCGGTTTTGGCAGAGTCTCCAGACGGCCTTAGGGACACAGCTCCAGTTTAGTACTGCCTTTCACCCCCAGACCGATGGCCAGTCAGAGCGTACCATTCAGATCCTCGAGGACATGCTTAGGGCTTGTATCATGGATTTCAGGGGTAGCTGGGAGGATCACCTCGCCTTGGTCGAGTTTGCCTACAACAACAGCTATCAGTCCAGTATAGAGATGGCACCATTTGAGGCGTTGTATGGTAGGCCGTGCCGCTCCCCGGTATGTTGGACTGAGGTGGGAGAGACAGCTGCCTTGGGGCCCGATATAGTCCGTGAGACCACGGACAAGATACAGGTGATCAGGCAGCGTCTATTGACAGCTCAGAGCCGCCAGAGGAGCTATGCGGATAGGAGGCGGCGGCCCTTGGCATTTGAGGTGGGGGACCATGTGTTCCTCAAGGTGTCTCCCAGACGGGGCTTGAGGAGATTTGGACGTGGTGGGAAGCTGTCGCCACGATTTATTGGCCCCTTTGAGATTCTGGGGAGAGTGGGTGAGGTAGCTTATAAGCTAGCCTTACCGCCACAGCTATCTGGGGTTCACGACGTTTTTCATGTATCGATGCTGAGGAAGTACCATCCCGACCCCTCACATGTACTTGATTGGGTAGATCTTCAGCTAGAGGGGGACGCTTCCTATGACCAGAGACCCGTAGAGATATTGGACTCGAGGGACCAGGTTTTGCGAGGCAGGACCATCCCTTTGGTCAAGGTTCGTTGGAACCATCATGGGGTCGAGGAGGCTACTTGGGAGCGTGAGGCCGAGGTCCGTGTTAGATACCCCGAGTTATTTGATCAGTGATGTATTTTCTTTTGTCTTAGTTATTTTAAATTTCGGGACGAAATTTCTGTAAGGAGGGAAGGATGTAACAACCTAAAAATTTTTTTTTTAAATTAAATTTTCAAGTTGTTATTATTAATTTTATTAATATTATTATTATTATTATTATTAGTATTATTATGATGGATGCATGTATATATGTATATATATATATACATATAATTTAAATTTAAATTGTGTGTGTGTATATGTGTACAAAGTGAGTGTATATTAATATGTGTATATGTATGTATATGTACATATATATATATATATATATATATCAGGTTGTGTGGTGTGAGTGTGTGTACCCGGTTGTGTGTGTGTGTAGGTTTGAGTGTGATACACTCAAACAAGGCATGGGAGGCATGGTGTGTGTAAGAGAGTGGTTGGAGGTGTGTGAGTGTAGTCTGTATGTATATGAGTGTGTGGTGGGAGTTGAGAGAGACAGACTGGTCGTGGGATTTTAGAGAGAGAGAGAGAGAGAAGTGTAGAGAGAGAAAGTGAAAGGAAAGAGAGAGAGTGAGGTGTGTGCTCTGGTTTTTGAAAGAGAAGCAGAAAGAAGGAAGCTAAGGAGGCCAAAGGGGAGAACAGAGGCAAAGCAAGAGGAGAGGAGCACCATCACAGGGTTGGAAACCCATAACCGTGAGCTTTCTCTCTCTAGAAAATCTCTAAATTTTCCAACTTGTTTTGTAACATTTTGCTTAGATTTAATTGTTAGAACTTATAGAGCATAAAATGTGGAGAATTTAGGGACAAGAATCAACCAAAATGGTTGAGAAATGAGGGAGAAAAATGGATGTGCAGGTCACGGCCATGGGGGGGGAAATCTGATTTTTCATCGTGAATAAGGGCTTCAAAATGATGTTAAAGAGTTCCAAAAGTGTTTTAGAATAGTTTGGGATTGAAAGGGGCATCAAAAACACCAAGAAAATCAAGTTTGAAAACTTGATTTTCCTGAAATTCCGGCGACGTCGCCGGAGAAGATGACCGGAGGTCGCCGGAACCCTACCGGAAAAACGGGGGGGGAGATGGGCACTGTACGGGTCGGGTCGGGTCGGTTCGGGTCGGGTCGGGCTTGGGGCTGACCCGCCCCTGCCACGTGTCGCCCACTGGTTTTAAATTAAAAACCAATTGGGGCGTTTGGTTACGGAGATAAGGAATTTAAAACTTTTAAATTAAAATAGGAACAGGGATATCCTATCCCTGTTCTGGATAAACCCTGTTTGGTTAACCTGATTTAGAATAACAAATTAAACTAGTTTTAATTTGAACCTTTTATTGGAATTTGAACCCTTTGGATTTGAACCTTTGAATTTGAACCTTAACCTGAACTTTCAGAAATTACGAATTGACCCCCCAACTATTAGAAATTACACTTTGACCCACCTGATTAAAATATTAATAAAATATTAATTAAATTAATTAATTAATTATTTAATTAAATTAATTTAATTAATTAAATATTCAAAAACATCCCGGAGTCCAAATGGGACAAGTCATAGGTGTATTTTGACTATCTCGACCATTCTGAGACCAATGGTGAGGTCCGTTTTACGAGACGGGGTCCCGAAAAATAAAAGACACGTGGCAACGTGTAAAATTACCAAAATACCCCTGAATTGAAATACAATCAAACGAATTCCGAATTAGGTAAACAAATAGTGGAATTTTATTATCTCGAACATTCCGGACTCAACCGTGGAGTTCGATTTGTGAAAAGAGATCACGAAATGTAAGGACCCGTGTAAAGTGCAAAATGACTGTTTTGCCCTTTTTGACCCAGATGCCCAAATTGAATTCTACGAAAGCCTAAACTTATTTTCTTCAACGTCCCGGATTCAACAGTAGAGTTTAATTTAGCAAAGTAGAAGCTTATAAGATAAAGACGTAAAATTTGATGAATAGCATAATTCAAGTGACGATTAAACTGAGTTTCATGTTATGAATTTTAGGGACACGGAAAGGCAAAGAGAAGGTGACCTGACCTTCAGTGTTCTTACGGTGGTTTCACTTGACTACGAGTATACCTTTCTGGTTTGAGATCGATTACCAGGTACGATATATTGTGCTAAGTAAGAAATAGAATTGAGATTAGGAATACTTGCTTTGCTGTGTAAATTGTTCACATGTTTGCCCGAGTGTTCACATGTTTACGTGCTATGTGCTATTTTGTTTAGTTGAATGATGATTATGAGTATATCGCATATATTAACGTGGTGTGTGAATTATCTGCTTGAAGAACTGTCGATGTTATGAATTGTACACTTGAAAGCATATTTTACGTATGACTGAAATGTATCATTGGGATTGCATTATGACATGATGAGATTAGTGCATATTGGCATGGTGTGATTCCTTGGGCATGGCGTGGGTAAGCACTTGGTGCTTTGCATTATGAGGGTGCAGATCCTGTGGTGAAAAACCCAAAATCGGCCATTAGGTACTTGCGAGCCTGACGGATTCCGGACCGTGAAGCGAGACATAAGTGGCGGTACTCATGCCAGCGGAGAATGACCGTATCATGAGACATGGGTGGCATAGAGTTGCATGGGTGTGTCATGCATATTGCTCATATACTGTATACTGTCTATATACTGTCATCATGATATAGAATGCCATGTAGAAATAACTGTACACTCGCACATGCCACGACCTTAGTTTTGTTTCTTGCATTAGCATTATATTGTACCAGCATGTTGAGCTGACCCCTTTAGTGGGGCAACATTTCAGATGATGTTCCAGCTGTATGGGATATAGAGACGGTCTGATTGAGGGTTATATTGGGCCCGATGGGCGCTTTTGATATTTTGTAAGGGCATAAGCCCGAGACTGTATTTCATTTTGAATATTGTGAACCAACGGACCAGACTTCATGTATGTATTAGAACAGTGTGCGGAATGTATGAGAATGTCATTGTTATCTTTCATTTCATTATTATTTTATTTCTTTTTGTCTCGTTACTCACGCCTCGGGTTCGCTGGAATTTGGGGCGTGACATCCGTAGAACCCACAACTCTACCTCTGTGCTTATTATTATCTGGCAAAACATTTGTCATATGGCTTCTTTAAATAAATACTTTTCAAGAGTATTTAAAAGATGATTTGACTTCATAATAAAATCTTCACATATTTGGAGTAAGAACTTTAGAATACGTAGACATGGTAAGTACTTTTAAAGAAGATAGTAATAGAAATCATTTATTGAGCATGTCACCATAAGATTTATAAGAACGGAATATTTCCAGCAAGAATCATGAAATATGGAATTTAACATTCAATGCTTCACATTTTGAAGGTTAAAACATTTCAAATCCGTGGAGTTAAAACCTCCACTTCAAATGTAGGGTTACTCACCTTGATTCCCTGGGTTTGTACTACTGGTGGGCCTTTCCCCTCCCTTTGTAGCTCCTAAGAAAATCATAAGGAACTCGTCAACTTCACATTTACCTTAAATTATTACTTATTCATGCTCTTTCATTTAATTTTAGGCCTGACATATCCTAACTTCCTAGGATTGGTCTTATCGGTCAACTCGTGGTGACTTAATGAGTTTTATTTTTCACGTGACTTATTTTTCAGTACTTATTTCGGTGTTATGGACCTCATCGTTGGATTCGGAACGTCGAAGAAAGTCAATTTAGACCTTTTTGGCTTTTAATTTGACCTCGGATACATTAAGGGTAATTTGGTAATTTACACTTTAATGTGTACTAATCTTTCGGAGTCCTGTCTCGTAAAACGGACCCTGCCATTGAGTTCAAAACATCCAAAATAGTTAAAATACACTATTTATTTACTTTATTTGGACTTCCTTTGACTAGTTTTTGAACTAGGGGCAATTTTGTAATTTCTGTTACTTAAATATTATTAAATTAATATTAATTTATTTTAGGTTGGGCCATAGTGAAATTTCGTAACAATTCTGGGGTCAGAAGGTAATTATTTAAACTCTCGGTTTGAACCAGCCGGTTTAGTCCCAAACTAAATGAACCAGTTCGGTTATGACTGAACCCGGTGACTGAATCCGGTTTAGACCTGCTGACGTCATGATGACATCAGCCCTAATCTCTTTTAATTAAGGCTTTAATGAAACGGCGTAGTTCCGGGTAACCCGAACCCGTATTCCACATTGGTCAGGACCCGATCCGAGAACCGACCCGTAACCCGAATTGTACATCGTCTTCCCCACCGTTTCACTCCTACTGTAGCCCTAATTTCTGCAGATCTTCTTTAGTGATTTCGTGAGGTTTTGCCCAAGGATTTTCTTACTGTTTTTAGTCTAAAATGTTTCTGAGACTTCATAGAGGATTTTGGCATTCGTTTGATATTCTAAAACCAACCCAATCGTTCGGTCTAGCCCTGAACACCTGAACTTGCAACTCTTTAGTAAACTTTCATTTCATCACCATTTTTAATGAGGTTTGTTGCTGCGTGCTCCCTACAGTGTATGGTTTCAATCCCTACTTTTCAAATCGAGCTTAAGCGTTTAAAACTAAAGTTGGATTTTGAGACCGAAACCTGCAATTAACTATTTGGGGTCTGTTCCTTTAGGTTTGAGGTTGCGGGCTAGTGTTTTAGGACTCTTACTGAGGTCTAGTTTAAGCCGTAATACACCACTCTAGGTTCGGTTCAACTAATTTCAGACCTGCTATGATATTTTTTTAAGTTTTTCTTCAAACTGAAATTCTAAAATTCTCACTTGATTCTTCACAATTTTCCTTCGTTTCTTTCGTAAAGCAAAGCTTATAGTATATACAATAAGGCTCTAGTATTGCATGCTTTTAAATCAAAACAAATTAAATGGAATTCGACCTACAATTTACCTATTTGGACTGATTTTTCCCAAATTCTTGCTGCTTCAGTTCCTATCAGTTTCTCTCCTTCTCAGCTTCTAATTCTCTTCTAACTCTCATATTCAGAGACCCGTAAACTTATATATTTTGCTGCATTAAGCAACACGTATGTTGCATGCAGTGTCCTTCAAGCTTGGATTTGCCACCTGCTGGTTTAAAACCGTGCATGGAGACCACCTCACAGCCTCCATTCTCTCCTTCACATGGTAGCCATACCCTCCTTTATTATCTGCCATCATTATGCCACCACTAACGAGCCTCCAAAAGCTCCTAATGCAATTAGATGTCAGCTACTAGCTGCCCATAGTTCTTCATCATTCAGCTTAATAGAGACCACCAAGGCAACACTAATTCTCTCTCCCAAATTCCTAAATTCCATCCTGCATAGCTACATATATACATATAAATATACATACAGCCGTACATATATACCTATACTTATATACTTGTAAGTTTAGATGTATGTGTATATATATATTTTATGTTATTTTAATCTTATTAGTAATATTATATTTTATTTTATGTCTTTTACATATAGTATTATTATTATTATTATATATATATATATATTTTCTTTATTTTCTTTATTTTTCATATAGTAATATTATTATTATTATTATTATTCTTAATCTGTCTAATTACTGAAAGTTGGTATATCGATATTCACATTCGTATTCGTTATGACACGTCATTGGGTCGGGGTGTTACAGTATAAGCCAAAATCCTAATTATTGATATCTAAGTAGAGGAGCCCACTATATATGTTTAATGATTATGAGTTTTTCTCTATTTCACTAAATTAGAGTGTAATTCTAATTATTTAATTAGAATTAATTGGTCGTTAATTAATTGAGAGATAATTAAAAATTAATTGACTAATTAGAGCTAATTTAGTGGGATCCTAGATCCCTCATTTTGCCCTAATTTTTGTAAACTCCTATAAATATGTGATTTAAAGAGGAAAGTTGTACACAACAACAAAAAGATTATTTTCCTACGAAAGAGCAAAAGAGCAAAAGAGGAGCCTACTCTCCTCTCTGATGTATGGCTTACAAGAGGGAAAAGAGGAGAGACCTAGAAGAGTAACAGAAGGAAATTTGCATCAATCTCTTCAAAAAGGCTTCTTCAACAATTAAGATTATCAAGAATAATGTAATTCTAACCCCTCTTTTCAAGATTGTATGATTCATGTAAAGAAAAAGAATCAAATAGATTTTTTAAATCACTTCCGCTGTGGTTACGAATCCAAAAATTGGTATCAAACCAACTTTACATAAATCCATCAATTTTAAAAGTTATATTTATGTTGTTCTAAACCTATTTATGGATCCCAATTAAACAATGAGTTGTTTTAGATATATTAGAATGTAATTTTGTGATACAATCTATTGATACAAAGACAAATATAATTTTTTGAACTAGCATCCATTGGGTATGAGATACCTATAAAACTTGGATAATTGAATATAATATATATATATATATATATATATATTTTAATTAGAGTCGGCATCGGGTAATTGTTACCCACAAACGACGCTAGAGTTAAAATATATATATATATATATATATATATGTATGTATGTATGTATGTATGTATGCGGTTGTTTTTTCAATCCAAGTTTTTGTTATTTAAAAAAAAAAAATAGATTTGTTTTTATTGCAAAGTTGTTGCAGAGGCATGGTCGGCACAAGAGATTGTTCTTGTTTGTGTATATATCTCTTTATAAAACAAATTAAAGTTTTGTTTATTTATGAAATTTAAAAAAAGAAAGAAACTTTTCTATCCATTATTGAATCTTGGTCACGGGGTATATGATACCCACAAGTACAACTACTTCATGTGGCTGATGCATTGTTTAAAAAGAAAGGGTTTTAGTTTTTCTTTAACTGACCATGTGTTTCTATTTGTTATGGGTACGCAATGCCCAAGTATTTTAAAGGGTTCAACTTTTATTTTATTTTTTTATTTATCTTTTTATATTATGGATATATGATACCCATAAGTATTTTATATCAAAGTGTTATCAACTTCTTTGAGGTTACGTTCGCGAATGCAAGTTTGAGGTTAACCGACCCGCCTGATAAGGTGCTTGGCATAGGTCTCAAAATTAGTCGATATAGTTGCGTCGAACAGCCGATTATCCAAAAAATAAAAAATTCTAATAATAAATGAATCAATAAAAAGTCAAACAATGGATCACCAATCCTCATTTCTAGTGGATGGGAAGAAATTATTATATGGTCCGAGAGTAATGGTCATATCCAATCATAGAATGACATAATAAATCATTGAATTGGAGGAGCCGATTCCACACAGTGTTGACCTTCTTGTGGACCTTAAAAGATGAGAGATCGTGAGGGAGACACAACTGTAACAGAGAGATGGATAAAATTGGCGTATTTTTTAATTTGCAGATATGGGGTATTTCTTGACCTATTTTTATTTCTTCTTTTGATTTACAGATCTTTGAAAACAATGGAATTGCCCCTAAAAATGATGAGAGAGAAGACGATTGAGAGAGGAGAGACAATGGATTATTTAGAGTGGAGATCCAGAATTTTTCCATGGGAGTAGAGAGAGATCGTGAGAGTGATGATAGAATGTGGATGGTAGTAGGGGATAATTTAGTCATTAAGAAAAATATCACATTGCCACATTATCACTTTGGATTTTGGACTCAATCAATTTAAATACTTAGAGATTTTTCGAATAGCAATGTTTCTCCTTAAACTTTAGCTTGTAAACATTTATTTTAAGAGACATTTTATTAATTAACTCTTTATTTTAAGCAATGGCAGATGCAGGAGGGATGAGAGGGCCATGCCCCAAAAGAAAATTTTGGATATTGTATTTTTTATTACTAATTTTGTCAATTTTTTTAATAAAATAGGACTTTACCCCGTCATTTTTTTTATATTCATATGAACCCTATTAAATATTAATACTTATAATTTTACCCTCTAAAAAATTTAGATATTATATTTTTACTACTGATTTTATTAGAAGTATTTAACAAAATAAAACTTGACCATCCCAAATAATATATATATATATATATATATATCATATGAACCACTAATTTTAATACTTAATAGTTTGGTTCCCTAACTAAAATTTTTGGGCCCGCCGCAGATTTTAAGGTATTGATTTGAATTAGTTCATAAGTAAGAGTTCACCCTCCTCCCATGAATATATATATATATATATATATATATATATATATCTCTGAAGATTAAATCACTTAAATCTTGTTTTTTGGTTTTATTTTCTTCAATAAAGAACGAAAATCTTAAACGTAATCGGCACAAAACAAAAAATAAAAGGTTTTATTTGATTTTTTTTCCAAGTACAAGAAAATTTTCAAATATATATATATATATATATATATATAAATAAAAAATAAGAGCCTTAGTCTCAATTTTCTCTTGGTTTGTATCTCCTCTTCGTCCTTCTCCTCTTACTAGTTCTGAATCAATTGATATAAGAGCCTAAATTCAATTTACTTTTCATGGAAGCAACAAAAATAAAAAACATGGAAGCTTTGTTCACTTCGAAACGGCAGCGTTTCAAATCGATGCAACCCACCCTTAAGCCCCAAATTGACCAACCCTCAGCCCCAATCAATCCAACCCTAAGCTCCGATCAATGCACTTGTCTCATCGACGACAAGAATCGATAGTCGATGGCCTCTTACGAACTGTAATCAACGGTCGGCGAGCTGTTTTGTGCCATTCCTAGTTGATGGCGACTCTGTGACTGTGTGACGTGGCTTCTCGGTCTCCTTTGTGCGACAACCAGAGACTTCGAGGTCTCCCTTGCTCTCAAGCTCAAGCTTTTTGGCCTCTTCTCTTAGTTGAGAACTTGGGGTACTTTTATAGTTATAATCAACTTCCTTTTTTTTTTTCCCTGTTATCAACCTTGATTGTTCCAGACGACAACCTTTCCCTTCGAATGCATGTTTTTTTTCAAGGCTCGTGACCTGTTTCCATTGTTTTTGCTTTGGGTTTACATACTCTATTCTTCTCTTGGTGTGGTAACTGTTGTCTGTTCCTGGTCTATGATGATATTTTACAAAAGACCACCTTAAATTGTAACTTTTGTATTTTTGTTCCTCCTAAACTTAAGGTATAAATTTGCCAATGCTCTTGATGAGGACATAGTCCTTTATTCTCGAGGCTTTACCAACTTACTTTCCTATATAACCTTTATTATTCATGAAAGTATAAACTGGGGAAAGAAAATTACTAAATGTAAAGAAGGAATAAAAAGATTCTAAAATGAAGGGAGACAAAGGGGAACTTGACAGTCAGAAGCCTTGAAGTGATAGGTTGAAAACAAAACTTCTGTCCAATTTGCAGTAATGCAAGTGGAAGGAACCACCATCAATCTTCATGGGAATTTTGATGGTTCCAAAAACAGGGGCAGTTCTAAAGTTTTTTTAACTAGTCCAGTTAACTTTCTTATAATTAATATTAATAATTATTAATAATTAATAAATTTTTAAAAAATTGACTTAATTTCAATAATTCTATTAACTAATAATTAATATTTTTTTCAAAAAATTTTTTTATAATATTAATTATTAGAGAGATGAAATAGTTATACATGAACTTATATATATCTCATTTATGATATATCTTGGTAATTATATTTGTAAATTCTACTTAAATTAGAGTTAAATGTATTGTAAATGTAAAAAATTATGGTATGAGTAAGCGTAGAAACATAAATATTGAAATGCCTTTAAAAAATTAAATATGAGGTCTTTTTTTGTGTCAAAATTCATATACATGGATGAAATATTTTTTTTATTAATAAAAGTATAAAAAAATTATAATTAATAATTCTAATAATTAATAAATTTTCTATCCTCCAAGTCTATTAATTATAAAAGAGATAACTATACATGCCACCAGAATATGTATAGGGAGACTCATATTTTTAGCTCAAAAAGGACTCTAGCATATGTGCAACCATGTCTCAGCACTGTAAAAAAAAAAAAAACTCAGTTCTCCATTTTATGCAAGAAATGCCACACTCTGGTTTTGCTAACACTCTTTTCAATATATGCATTCTAGCTAGCATACAAATTAATTACATGAGTTTTTGACTGTTGTCTACTCCTTGGTTTGGTGCTGTGAGTTTTTTTTTTTTTTGTTGTTGCTATTCATTGCTAATTTGTTGATATGAACCATGGACTGTTTTGTGCATTTTTTTTGTGAAAATATTATCATCCTAATTGCTGCTATTCATTGCTATATTTCAGTTTTGCACTCTTTGAATACATGATAAAAAAGACTACAAAAAATACCAGTGGCAGTGATCCCACTTGGGACCACAATGAAAAAGTGGCCGAAGGGAAAGATTGTAGGTTGAAGCGAAAATGCATTCAATGTGGAAATGCCTATTGGGGAGGCATTTCAAGAATGAAAAATCATCTAGCGGCCAGTCATAAAGATGTAGCCGCTTGTAAAAATTGCTCAAATGAAGTTGTTGAAATGTTTAAGAAGTTATTCAATCATAGGAGTACAGATTCCACTATTTGTGTTGACGATGAAGATGATATGCAAGTAGTCGGAAGTGGCAGTGGTAAAAAAATAAGCACATCCCCGCTCACTTTGTATTCAATATTGAAGAAAAATGATAAGAATGATGTGTTTAGATATTTGTAGATGCTTAGATACAAATGCCCTTCCTTTTAATTTGGTTAAAGATATTTATTTTCAAAGAATGTTGGAGTCTGTTGCTTCATTTGGCAAGGGATTGAAGCATCCTTCATATCATGAGGTGTGATGCACATTTTTGGAAAAGGAAACAAATTCAATTAACAATTGGTTGTTGGAACTTATAAATTGAGTGGAGGAAGACAGGATGCACTCTTATGTCTAATGGATGGACCGATGGAAAACATCGATCTATTATTAACTTTTTGGTAAACAGTTCAAGGGGGACAATATTTCTTAAAAGTATTGACACTTCAAACATTATTAAGAATGCAAATAATTTGTTTGAGCTTCTTGATTCATTCGTGGAGGAGATTGAGGAGGACAATGTCACCCAAGTTGTGACTGATAGTGCATCAACTTATGTAAAATTTGGGGAATTATTGATGGCAAAGAGAAAGAAATTATTTTGGTCTCCTTGTGCTGCACATTACTTGGACTTTATTTTGACAAACATTGGGGACATTCCTATACACAATGAGACAATGTGAAAGGCCAAAAAATTACGATCTATATTTACAGACATTCTTGGGTGTTAAATCTCATAAGAAAACACACAACGAACAAGGAATTAGTGAGGGCCGATGTGATAAGGTTCGCGACCTCATACTCGACTTTGAGGAGTTTACATGAGAACGAAATTGGTCTTGGAGCAATGTTTTCTTATGAGTGGCAAATGAGTCAATACTCCAAAAAGGGAGATGACATTAAAGTGAGGGACATCATTTTAGCTGACTCAAACTTTTGGGGATCAATCAAATATTGTTTGAAGTGTGCTTTTCCATTGGTGAAGGTATTGAGGCTTGTGGATGGGGGTCTTAAACCAACTATTGGGTACATTTATGAAGCAATGGACAAGGCAAAAGAACAAATAGAAAAAAAAATTGAGGAGTGAAAAAGCATTACAAGCCTCTATGGGAGATCATTGATAAAAGATGGCATATGCAATTGCATGGGCCCCTTAATGTAGCCGCCTATTTTCTCAATCCGAGGTTAAAAAAAAAGTTATTTAAGTTTTTAAATACCTATTCTAGCTTTCTAGTTACTAATCTAAATATGCAATTGCATAGGCCCCTTCATGTAGCCGCCTATTTTCTCAATCCGAGGTTAAAAAAAAAAGTTATTTAAGTTTTTAAATACATATTGTAGCTTTCTAGTTACTAATCTAAATACCCATTGTAGATTTCATTATTCTTCTAAAATTAATGCGAACTATGAGATAAAGATCGGACTCTATGAGACTATTCAAAGAATGTGTCCCTCTCCAATTGTAAGAGAAAAAGTGGATAGACAATTGATACTTTCCACAATGTTGAGAAGATGTTTGGGATGGACATAGCAATTGAAATGACGAATAAGAAACAATCAGATCAATTGATAAATATTATCTTGATGTTAATGAAAGTAGGAAACAAAATTATTTTAGTTAGTTAATAATTGAATTTTAATGTTGATAGCCTTGTGATGGGAATCATTTGGAGGAGCTTGTCCAGAATTGCAACAACTTGTCATTCGTATCATTAGCTTGACTTGTAGTGCCACGGGATGTGAGAAAAATTGGAGTACATTTGATTAGATATATGGCTCATGAGAGGTATTATTTGGTAGTTTGGTTGATTATTTTGTTTTTAGTTTAATTTCGAATCTTTAAAATAGGTGCATTCTAAAAAGAGGAATCGATTAGAGCAACAAAGATTAAATGCACTTGTGTTTGTGAAGTATAATCTTAGATTGGAGGCAAGACACCAAAGAAGGGTAGCAAATGGTGATTTCTATTATCCTATTTCTCTATCGGATATGGAATCCAATGATGAGTGGATAACAGAGAAAGAAAGTGCAGTTTTACCAATGACACCACATGGATGTATTCAAATGAATGTTTTAAAGCTCAAGGAGAAAAAAGTAATAGAAAGAGAAAAAGAGGTAACCATGTAACATAGATAGCTTGTATATATATTTTTATTTATTGACTCATTACATAAGTGAAATATTTTATATTGCCTCTCTATAGGGCCTAGAGATCTTTCCATGAACAAGAACTGAGGAAAGCAAGTACTTTTAGATGAAGATGAGAATGATGAGGAGATATAAGAAGAAGAAGAAGAAAAAGAAGTTAAGAATTGTTGGCATCCGATGATGATGATATTGATGTGGATGCCATTGAATTTGAGGTTGATGAATTATATTTTCTTTCTTTTCTTTTGAGTAACTATGTTGAGAGCTTGGATTGTTAATCTTTGTTTTGAAATTTTTAGAGTTTTAGTATTGTATGGACTATGGATTATGGGATCTAAGTTAAATATTTGTTTTATAAATGAGTTAAAATGTTATTTGTATCATTTTTAACAATATATATTTATATGTATTTATATATATATATATATAAATTTATAACTATATTTTAAAAATTGTAACGTATCTTACGATACACGATACAATACACAAATTTTGAATATGCCCTTCAATACACGTTTCGACAACCTTGGTACATGGTACCGTAACTACCAACCAAGAAAAATACAAGTAAAAAAAAAAAGAAGAAAAAAAAACTAAACTTCTTAACAAGCCTTAAATATCTTTCTTTTTAGTGGTACCTGGTACCTTAACTAGGGGCCAAGGTGCCAAGCTGCTTGGGTTCAAGTTCTGAGCAACTTGATATGGGTTCAACTCAATAAAGTCTTATCTCAATTATTTGAGGCGAGTCAAAATGTAATTCTAGTATTAAAATCTATGTATCAGGTGCATGTTGCTCAACCAATTCACAAATGAAGCGCCCAACACTATCACACCATCGCCTTTTTTTCTTATGAATTTCAAAATTAAATAACTTTCAATATATAAATTCATTTTTCATAAAAATTATATATTTGGACTGAAAAATTCGAGATCTATCAAACAAGATTCATATTGCATAGGAAATACTATAAAAGAAAATTAGTCTTTTTTAACAGAGAAATTTCGTTATGCACATCACTGTCCGAAATTCTATGGTTGAAAAAAAATGTGAAAATCTCTTAATTTTATATTTCACACCTCGCACATCACCCATATGTTGTGGATGCAAGGAAGACAAAATCTTAGCTTGCACAATCTCAATGTTTTTCCCAGCCCTAAAAGTTACATCAAATTGGTAACTGGTTTCTTTGCTCTCTTTTTTGCAACCATATTCTACTAACAAATGAACCTCAAAGGGTTAGCTTAGTGGTAAAGTTACTCGGGCGCTGGTGCCATGTCAAGCATCAATTTTGGGGTTCGACTCCCACTAAAGTGTTATTAACTTCTTTGGGGCTACGTCTGTGGGTGCAAGTTTGAGGTTAACCAACCCGCTTGATAGGGTGCTTGGCATAGGTCTCGGAATTAGTTGATATAGTTGTGTTGAACACCCAATTATCCATAAAAAAAAATTCTAATAACAAATGAATCAATAAAAAGTCATACAATGGACCACCAATCCTTATTTCCAGTGGATGGAGAGAAATTATTATATGGTCCAGGACTAATGGTCCTGTCCAATCATAGAATGACATAATAAATCACTGAATTGGAGGAGCCATTTCCACACAGTGTTGAACATTCTTGTGGACCTTTAAAGATGAGAAATCATGAGGGAGAGACAACTGTAACAGAGAGAGAGAGAGATGGATAAAACCGATGTATTTTTTAATTTGCAAATATGGGGTATTTCTTGACCTATTTTTATTTCTTCTTTTGATTTACAGATCTTTGAAAACAATGGAATTACCCCTAATAGCGACAAGAGAGAAGACGATTGAGAGAGGAGAGAAAATGGATATTTGAGAGTGGAGATTCAGAATTTTTCCATGGAAGTAGAGAGAGATTGTGAGAGTGATGATAGAGGGGGTAATTTAGTCATTAAGAAAAATATCACATTGCCATATTATCACTTTGGATTTTGGACTCAATCAATTTAAATACTTAGAGATTTTTGGAGTTGCAATGGTTCTCCTTGGACTTTGGCTTGTAAACACTTATTTTAAGGGATTTTTCACTAATTAACCCTTTATTTTAAGCAATGGCAGATGCAGAAGGGATGAGAGGGCCATGCCCCAAAAGAAAATTTTGGATATTGTATTTTTTATTACTAGTTTTGTCAATTTTTTTAACAAAATAAGACTTTGCCCCACCATTTTTTTCATATTCATATGAACCCTATTAAATATTAATACTTACAATTTGACCCTCTAAACAAGTTAGATATTATATTTTTACTATTGATTTTGTTAGAAGTATTTAACAAAATAGGACTTGAACATCCCAAATTATATATATATATATATATATATATATATATATCATATGAAACACTAATTTTAATACTTATAGTTTGGTTCCCTAACTAAAATTTTTGGGTCCACCACAGATTTTAAGGTATTGATTTGAAGTAGTTCATGAGTAAGAATTCACCCACCTTCTCCCATGAATATATATCTGAAGATCAAATCACTTAAATCTTATTTTTGGTTTTATTTTCTTCAATAAACAATGAAAATCTTAAACGTAATCGGCACAAAACATAAAATAAAAGGCTTATTTGATTTTTTTTACAAGTATAAGAAAATTTTCAAATATATATATATATATATATATAATAAATTGAGGGAGTAGCTGACCCTATTAAGTCTAGGCTGGCTTCGTTCGTCCTGTCCATAATGGAAAAATAAGCCACAAGTAGTAAACAATGATGTTCAATCAATTGGACACCATGAAGATGGAAAAATCAATTAGACACCTCCTCCTCTGCTTGGCAAAAAAAATCAATTAGATACCATGGAGATAGAAAAGCTGGAGGATGCACCATTTACCTTTCTTTTTCCTTTATCCTGAAGAATGCTTCATTTATGTATTTTTATATATATTAGAGTTTAATTTATTTTTACTTTTTGAAAGTTATTTTATTTGGTAAGTTTAATTAAAATTTGGCTATATGTTGGTGTAGATGTATTGGAACTTCTATTCTTGAATATTAAGATATTAGAACTCCTCCTCTTTCTTCTCTTAGTCTCAATTTTCTCTTGGTTTGTATCTCCTCTTCGTCCTTCCCCGCTTACTAGTTCTGAATCAATTAATATAAGAGCGTAAATTCAATTTACTTTTCATGAAAGCAACAAAAATTAAAAACATGGAAGCATTGTTCACTTTGAAAAGGCAGCATTTCAAAAAAAAATTTTTTCTTTTGTCCTTTCTGCTTTTTAAAACGACGTCGTGTGTGTGTTTATACAACCCATATTCCCAATCGATGCAACCCTAAGCTCTGATCAACGCACTTGTCTCATCGACGACAAGAATCGATAGTCGACGGCCTCTCACGAACTGTAATCGACGGTCGGTGAGCTGTTTTGTGCCATTGGTAGTTGATGGCGACTATGTGACTGTGCGACGTGGCTTCTCGGTCTCCTTTGTGCGACAACCTCTCCCTTCGAATGCATGTTGTTTTTTTCAAGGCTCGTGACCTGTTTCTATTGTTTTTGCTTTGGGTATACATACTCTATTCTTCTCTTGGTGTGGTCACTGTTGTCTGCTCCTTGGTCTATGATGATATTTTACAAAAGACCCTCTTAAATTGTAACTTTAATATTTTTGTTCCTCCTAAACTAAAGGACTAAATTTGCCAATGCTCTTGATGAGGACATAGTCCTTTATTCTCGAGGCTTTACCAACTTACTTTCCTATATAAGCATTATTATTCATGAAAGTATAAACTCGGGAAAGAAAATTACTAAATGTAAAGAAGGAATAAAAAGATTCTAAAATGAAGGGAGACAAAGGGGAATTTGACAGTCAAAAGCCTTGAAGGGAGAGGTTGAAAACAAAAATTATGTCCAATTTGCAGTAATGCAAGTGGGAGGAACCACCATCTATCTTCATGGGAATTTTGATGGTTCCAAAACCAGGAGCAGTTCTAAAGTTTTTTTAACAAATACAGTTAACCCTCTTATAATTAATATTAATAATTAATAAATTTTTAAAAAACTGACTTGATTTTAATAATTCTATTAACTAATAATTAATATTTTTTTCAAAAAAATTCTCTATAATATTAATTATTAGAAAGATAAAATAGTTATACATGAACTTATATATATCTCATTTATGATATATCTTGGTAATTATATTTGTAAATTTTACTTAAATTAGAGTTAAATGTATTGTAAATGTGAAAAATTATAATATGAGTAAGCGTAGAAACATAAATATTGAAATGCCTTTAAAAATTAAATATGAGGTCTCTTTTTGTGTCAAAATTTATATACAAGAATGAAATATTGTTTTATTAATACAATTATAAAAAAAAATTTAATTAATAATTCTAATAATTAATAAATTTTTTATCTCCCAAGTCTATTAATTATAAAAGAATTAACTGTACTTTACATGCCACCAGAATATGTAAAGGGAGACTCATATTTTTAGCTCAAAAAGACTGTAGCATATGTGCAAGAAATGCCACACTCTTAACACTATTCAAAACTATGCATTCTAGCTAGCATACAAATTATTTATATGAGTTTTTGACTGTTGTCTACTCCTTGGTTTGGTGCTGTGAGTTTGTTTTTTTATTTTTTTGTTGTTGCTATTCATTGCTAATTTGTTGACATGAACTAAGAACTGTTTTGTGCATTGTTTTTGTGAAAATATTATCATCCTAATTGCTGCTATTCATTGCTATATTTCAGTTTTGCACTCTTTGAATAAATGATGAAAAGACTACAAAAAATACTAGTGGCAGTGATCCCACTTGGGACCACCGTGAAAAAGTGGCCGAAGGGAAAGATCGTAAGTTGAAGCGAAAATGCATTAAATGTGAAAATGCCTATTGGGGAGGCATTTCAAGAATGAAAAATCATCTAGCAGCCAGTCATAAAGATGTAGCCGCCTGTAAAAAATGCTCAAATGAAGTTGTTAAAATGTTTAAGAATAACTAAAATGCTCAAATGAAGTGGAAATGTTTAAGAAGTTATTCGATCATAGGAGTACAGATTCCAATATTTGTGTTGACGATGAAGATGATGTGCAAGTAGTCGGAAGTGGCAGTGGTAAAAAAATAAGCACATCCCCGCTCACTTTGAATTCATTGTTGAAGAAAAATGATAAGAATGATGTGTGTTTAGATATTTGTAGATGCTTATATACAAATGCCTGCCCTTCTAATTTGGTTAAAGATGTTTATTTTCAAAGATGTTGGAGTTGGTTGCTTCATTTGGCAAGGGATTGAAGCCTCCTTCATATCATGAGGTGCGATGCACATTTTTGGAAAAAGAAACAAATTCAATTAACAATGGGTTGTTGGAAACTTATAAATTGAGTGGAGGGAGACAAGATGCACTCTTATGTCTAATGGATGGACCGATGGAAAACATCGATCTATTACTAACTTTTTGGTAAACAGTCCAAGGGGGACAATATTTCTTAAAACTATTGCCACTTCAGACATTATTAAGAATGCAAATAATTTGTTTGAGCTTCTTGATTCATTGGTAGAGGAGATTGGAGAGGAAAATGTCACCCAAGTTGTGACTGATAGTGCATCAACTTATGTAAAAAGTTAGGGAATTATTGAAGGCAAAGAGAGAGAAATTATTTTGGTCTCCTTGTGCTGCACATTACTTGGACTTTATTTTGACAGACATTGGGGACATTCCTATACACTGTGAGACAATGTGAAAGGCCAAAAAAATTACGATCTATATTTACAGACATTCTTGGGTGTTAAATCTCATAAGAAAACACACAACGAACAAGGAATTAGTCAGGGTCGATGTGATAAGGTTTGCGACCTCATACTCGACTATGAGGAGTTTACATGAGAACAAAATTGGTCTTGGAGCAATGTTTGCTTCTAAGGAGTGGCAAAGGAGTCAATACTCCAAGAAGGGAGATGACATTAAAGTGAGGGACATCATTTTAGCTGACCCAAACTTTTGGGATCAATCAAATATTGCTTGAAGTGTGTTTTGCCATTGGAAAAGGTATTGAGGCTTGTGGATGGGGGTCTTAAACCAGCTGTTGGGTACATTTATGAAGCAATGGACAAGGCAAAAGAGCAAATAGAAAAAAAAAAATTGAAGAGTGAAAAAGCATTACAAGCCTCTATGGGAGATCATTGATAAAAGATGGAATATGCAATTGCATAGGCCCCTTCATATAGCTACCTATTTTCTCAATCCGTGGTTTAAAAAAAAGTTATTTAAGTTTTTAAATACCTATTGTAGCTTTCTAGTTACTAATCTAAATACCCATTGTAGATTTCATTATTCTTCTGAATTTAATGCGGATTATGAGATAAAGATAAGACTCTATTAGACTATTCAAAGAATGTGTCCCTCTCCAATTGTAAGAGAAAAAGTGGATAGACAATTGATACTTTCCACAATGCTGAGAAGATGTTTGGGATGGACATAGCAATTCAAATAAGGAATTAGAAACTACAAGGTCAATTGATAAATATTATCTTGATGTTAATGAAAGTAGGAAACAAAATTAGTTTAGTTAATAATTAAATTTTAATGTTGACAGCCTTGTGGTGGGAATCATTTGGAGGAGCTTGTCCAAAATTGCAACAACTTGTCATTTGTATCCTTAGCTTGACTTGTAATGGCACGGGATGTGAGAGAAATTGGAGTACATTCGATTAGGTATATGGCTCATGAGAGGTATTATTTGGTAGTTTGGTTGATTATTTTATTTTTAGTTTTAATTTCGAATCTCTAAAATAAGTGCATTCTAAAAGGAGGAACCGATTGGAGCAACAAAGATTAAATGCACTTGTGTTTGTGAAGTATAATCTTAGATTGGAGGCAAGACACCAAAGAAGGGTAGCAAATGGTGATTCCTATGATCCTATTTCTTTATCGGATATGGAATCCGATGATGAGTGGATAATAGAGAAAGAAAGTGCGGTTTTATCAGATGACACCACATGGATGTATTCAAATGAATGTTTTGAAGTTCAAGGAGAAGAAAGTAATATAAAGAGAAAAAGAGGTAACCATGTAACATAGATAGCTTGTATATATATTTTTATTTATTGATTCATTACATAAGTGAAATATTTTATATTGCCTCTCTATAGGGCCTAGAGATCTCTCCATGAGCAAGAATAGAGGAAAGCAAGTACTTTTAGATGAAGATGTGAATGATGAGGAGATATAAGAAGAAGAAGAAGAAGAAAAAAGAAGTTAACAATTGTTGGCATCCGATGATGATGATATTGATGTGGTTGCCATTGAATTTGAGGTTGATGAATTATGTTTTCTTTCTTTTCTTTTGAGTAACTATGTTTAGAGCTTGGATTGTTAAACTTTGTTTTGGAATTTTTTGAGTTTTAGTATTGTATGGACTATGGATTATGGGATCTAAGTTAAATATTTGTTTTATAAATGAGTTGAAATGTTATTTGTATCATTTTTAACAATATATATATATATGTATTTATATATATATATATATAAATTTGTAACTACATTTTAAAAATTAGGCGTATCTTACGATACACGATACAATACACAAATTTTAAAAAACGATATGCCGTCCAATACATGTTTCGATAACCTTGGTACATGATACCTTAACTACCAACCAAGAAAAATACAAGTAAAAAGAAAGAAGAAGAAAATTAAAAAAAAAACTAAACTTCTTAACAAGCCTTAAATATCTTTCTTTTTAGTGGTACCTAGTACCTTAACTAGGGCCAAGGCGCCAAGTTGCTTGGGTTCAAGTCCTAAGCAACTTGATATGGGCTCAACTCAACAAAGTCTTATTTCAATTATTTGGGGTCAGTTACATGAATCCTATCTTGCCATTCTTCTCTATTTAAGATTATTCTCTCCAAATTTATTATGATTATAAGATTTAAACCAAAGAAGCTCAATGACATTTCGAAACTCATTAAGTCATTGAGCTAAGGTAGAATACAACTTGCTAAGCCTACAAGCACTCTTAAGACATAATAAAAAAACCAAACTAATTCAAGGTGAAGCAAGATCACCTTTCATAGAAGCACCCCCAAGCTCACTTGTTAAGCCCAATATTCATATGAGAACTTGTTAAATTTTTTCAGCCAAGCTTCAACAACCTCTAAATGGCTTAACTCTATCCATCTACAGCCTTCCCATAAACACGTCTAAATTATACATGACATTGAAAATGTTTTTGTTATTATTGATGATGTATTATGCCATTTCATAAACTAAACATCCTTAAGCATACTTCTAAAAGAAGCAGGGAAACTAAGGAGTGAAGGGTGATAGGTCCTCCGACCTAAAATATGGGATAAATAAGCAAAAACTCTATATTAGAGAGGCTTATGGTAGCACCATTAAAAGAAATCAATGGAAGGTATCAGCATATGTTTTCCACAAAACAGTCTTACAAATAGAATTATCAACTTTGATGAGGTCCTTACCTCATCTTAAATGATAGCATTAAAATGTGGCCAGATGTATTTCTATAGAGAAGATTTAAATAATAAAAATCAAAGATTATCCTCATATTTAGTGGCTCATAAACAGTGATTGTTAAATTGGGGCAATGAAACAAGAAACAATTAATAAGTTTAAAAAACAGGATACCATAACTATTAACATCATTAACACTAATCAATTGAATTGAAATAATAAAGGCAAGGAGTGGAAACAATCAAAACTATGACAAAAGAAAATAATTAAACATTAATAAGACTCTCAATGTATTGGTGACCAATTACCCATTTACAATGCAATGAAATGTCCTCGTTATCTGTTTGATGCATTACATCAAAACACTTAATTATATAATTATCTTTCAGATTATAGTATATAACCTTACCGGGCATGTAAATAACCAAGGATGACTCGTTTTCAGTTTCTCCATGAAGAACACAAAGTACAGAGAACTTGCAATAATCCCATGACACCGGAAGTTTGTCTCCATCTCCGGAAAAGAAGCTACAACGGAATCGAGATCAACACGATATTTGACAAACCACTTAGAGTAATCTGGTTCCATCTCGAAGACATTAAGCAGAGCTGAGTGAGAACCAGAAAGCACAGCAAGATGTAAATGGCCTCCAGACTCCCCAAAATAACAAGAGGTCCTCTCATTCTCTCCCTCCTCAATTGGGGGCATAGGTATTGTTTTAAGACACTCTTGATCAGTATCGAAACACAAAGAAGTCTCCGATTGGCGGCTAAGCCAATGAATTGAGCCATTCCAAAAAAGTGCCTTATCAAACACCATATCAGATGGTCCTAAAACGATATCATCGTAGGGTCTCCAATTTTGAGTCTCAGATGAGTAAATTTCAATCCAGTACATTCCCCGTAATAATAATACACCATGAGAACAAACGCAGATGACCTTGTAGTGATGTGATTTTGAAGAATCAAACTGCCAGATTAACACCGCGAACAATTCTCTTCTCGAACCCAACGGGCCGAGGAAGAGCTGTGAATTGGTTAGTAGTAGGGTTGTAAACATAATAATTGCAAGAATGGTGTCGCAATCGGAAGCTAGAGCATAAGAGCAAGCCATTGCAAGACTGTAAGATATCAATACCTTCAGGGTCGTCGTCGACGAAATCGAGAGATGTGAAAGGAACACTAGACTGGTTTCTATTATCGAAAGGAATGTATTCGAGCTTCGGAATTCCTGAGTGAGATAATCGGCGTAATAAGAGGCCAGATACCGATTTTGGTTTGCTCCAGATGAGGGAGAAACGGGGATCGGAGATAAGAGACAGCCACCGCTTCGATACACTTCTAAATCTGAGCACAGATTTTGCAGGAAGGCGTATAAGGATCTCGACTAAGAGATCGTCGTTGCCGGCTATCGCAGCGGCGGCTGATGTATTCTCCGGCCATTTTGTCACAGTTCGACGTCGTTTGGGGGACGTCATTCCCCCGCGATGAATCCCTGAATTGGTAATGAACCTAGTATATTAGGTATTTTTCATTCGGTAACGCTATTTCCAGATAAATAATTGTCGCTTCCAAAGGTATAAATATGGAAGGACAAAATTACCCTCAAAAAGTCCTCTGCGAAAAAGAAATTGGTGGGGGCATTTTTGGACACAAAATCTTCATTTGCCTCCAACAACAGTGATATGTATCTCTCACCCATGGACGGCAACGAAGGAGACCAGATCGTAATTTTGTCCTGGGAAAAAAGTTTTTTTTCTAGATTTGCTTAAATCATGTGATAAATTGAGATGGGGTCTCCATTTATTTTTAAATATATATTTATTTACTTATTTTATTAAATTAATTATAATTAATATATTTAAAAAATAATAATTACATATGTTAAAATAAAAAATATGCATGTTAATAGAGAATTAAAATAATATTATTTTTTTTTAAACATATAACTTTGTTGTTAGTCCCTAGTGTGTTTCTAACCTAGAAGAGGGTTGAACAGGTTTGTCAATTTTTTTTAGTAACTTTTTATCTACAACTCTATTCTACCAACAATTTTAGGTACAAAATTGAATTGATGAAGTTCTATATAACATACAACATATAATGCAATTACATTCTCAACAATTCATTTAATCAATTCAATTGCTCAATTGTTCAATCACAAAATTAATTCACCTCAATTGTTCAACTCCAATTAATCAATTAATTAATTATATCATTCAACAACAAATTTAACTTCTCAATTTCACAATTTTTCAGTCAATTGAGTTCTAATTTCAATTCAATTTCTCAATTTTCAAAATTCTTTAATCAATTATTCCACTAGTTCAACTCGAATTATCAATTCATTAGTTATGATTATTCAATTAGGCAAAAGCATGATTGAATTTACAATTTCATGAATTGTAAATCAAATTAGGGAAATGAGAAATTCACACCAATTTTGGTGACAAAGAAACCATTATAATCACTTGTGATGAAAAATTCTGAGGCATTCCTTGCTCGATGAAGAAGCTTCACTATGAGGAATGAACTGATTACACTGCAGCAAGCATAAACCTAGTTCTCTAGTCCCGTTCAATCTCCCGATCTCGATTCTGCCTCCAATCCACAAGCGTCCTCCAATCCAATGAAGCTCTTTGGCACAATCATGAACTCCACACAACCTCGGACTCCTCCGATCGCTTACTCTTTAAAATCCACAATAAGGAACTCTTTTGTTGATGATGATTGTGTTGATATGGGCTCTCAAAATGACTTAGATCATGTGAGAATGGTGCAAATCATGATGGGTAGATTAAGAGATATAGATGAAGTATATATGAATGCTCTCTAATGGAAGCTCTCACTTGTCTTTAATGCTCTGCTCTCTAAAACGAATCTCCTCAATTGAAAATCAAATTTTCGTCATTTTATACTATGGAGCTCAGATCTAATATAACTCTTCAAAACATAAAAGTATTCTATTTTACTCAGGATTCATTTGAACGAAGCAATTACTCGTTCGAACGAGTCTCTTCGCTTGAACGATGATCAAATGAGATGTTGTTGCTCTTCGTTTGATTGAAATTCAATCGAATAATAGTCGAACAATAAAAAATGATCAGCCTCTGTGGGTCATTTGAACGAGCCCAAGGTTAGTTCGAATGACCAACTTTGACCAACAGAGAGTTGGTCTCCTTCTTGCATTTTGAACTCAATTTCTCTAAGTATAAAAAACATTAGTTTTTCCAAATATGCATTTTGGGATAATTATTTCACAACACAAGACAACAATACACACAATGACAAAATGATACACACTATATGCAATGCATGATATGTGTGCGTGTGTGAGATCCAAATCACAACAAGAGTCTAAAATACACTTCATGAACCAAGGTGACTGGAAGACGTGCACGACAATGGAGCTTGGACCATCTTGGAGTAGAACGAGGCTTGAGTAACACTAAGTTTAGGACTAATGTCATAATTATAACCAAAGCACATTTTGTCAAAATAGGATTAGCCAATCTCAACATCGGATCTCTGGTCCAAACAAAATCCCCATTTGACAATCCGTGACAAAACTGCACCAGTAGTACAAGAATACAATAGAATCAAAATCCATAACCCCTAAAGAGCCTAGGAGAAAAAAATTACAAATTTTGACCTAGTATTCTATACTATGCTAAACACTTAGCCTTACTCAAAAGTAGTCACACATGTTTCCTACACATCACACTAAATTATACCACATGAAATTATATCAAATAAAATATAACAAATAAATCCAATGAAATCATGAGAATAAGTAAATATATCAAAACAAGCACAAGCGCAATAAACAAAGTAATCTAAACAATCAAGTCATGTAAGCAAAATAAGTAACAAAATATATCTCAATCATGCAATCAAATCAATCACTCCCCCTCAATATGTGCATACAATAGCTCCCCTTTTTTGTCACGATAACTAAAGGGAGGAACTAATCAAGTAAAAAGTATTAAGATAAATAACATAAGCAATCAAGACAAACATGATAAACAAAAAATTCCTATCAAGTTTGTATAAATCTTTAATGGGTGAACAAAAAATAACATTATAAACATTTATTATGTAACACAAAAATTTTCTTTATTATTTTATTTTATATAATCGAAATGGTGCGAGACAGGGTGCCTTCTCTCCAAACCCTAACGGGATGGAAAAACCTTCCCTTTAACCCGTCCCATTAAGGGCAGGGTTGGTAGGTTTCCAACAGGGTAAGTTAAATTGTCATCCCTACTCTCACCATTATATATGAACTCCAGTCAAAATAAGTATTTATTTTATATTTTAATATTTTTTTCTCTCTCTCTTCTCACTAACCTATTTTTTTCTTTATCTTTTAAATAACTTTCACACCTATTTTCTCTGCCCTATCTCTCTTTCCATTGGATCGTTACATGAGCTAGGGTTCGACTACCTTCAACACAAAGGAAAGATGAAGGGTTTTTGCTAGGGGTGTCAATTTTTAACACGACACGACACGACAACACGACACGAAGTTAACGGGTTTGTGTTTAGCATAAATGGGTTTGGGTCATAAACAGGTTGACACGTATAACACGATTAATAAACAGGTCGAGTTTGGATTTTACTAGTATCAACCTGTTTAACACGACTTAACACGTTTAATTATAAAATATATTATGAGTTAAGGTAATTCATCTCACATCAAATATTTATGTAGGTTTTGAGATTTTTTATTTATAAAAGAGGTTTCTACTTTGATTTAGCCCATATCCAAAGTTACTAAACTTAAAAATTACCTATACATATTAATAGATAGGTAAATTTTTTTTATTTAAAAAATAAAAAAAATTAAAATAAACGGGTTAAGTGTGTCGACACGTGTAACCTGTTTAATAAATGGGTTGGGTTTAGGTTTTGAAACTTGACACGATTAGTTAATAGTGTCGGGTTTGGGTTCACACATATTTTCGAATATGTATACCTTGACACGACCCGAACACGATACGATAACACGAATTGACACCCCTAGTTTTTGCTGATTTTTTATATGCATATACAAATGTACACACATATAAATATTTATCTACACAACAAGGAAAGAAGGAATTAAATTCTTACCATAGTTGATGATCTGAAAACCCTAAGGAGGAAGAAGTCGATTCTTAGTTAGATTGAAGAGAAGGCTCAAGAATGACCAATGAAATTTCTTCATCACGTCAGATTTGCAGATCATTTAATGATTGTTTAATTTAAGGAAACTTTCATATTTATAAACTTAATTTTTTCAAAAAACTTTTACCATTAAGACTGATTTTGTTGTTTGTTTACTGTTACGATTTGAATCTCTAAAAATCCTGATAGCTCTTGTATGAATCAGTAACTAGGGAGTCAAAATTTTATTTTTTTCTCTCTTGTCAATTGTGGGGAGCGATTGGGTTATCCTATTTGTCATGCCCCGAGCCTCAAAGACCCGATGGTGACCTTGTAAATCAAGGTCAAACTAAATAAATAATTCATGTATATCTCAAACCACCATGTGATATGCATATTCTCACATGAGTTTTTTATAACAAAAATATTCATTTACATTTCATACATATAACCCAACAAAGTTTCCATACATAAATTCTAAAAATGTATTCATCTTGTGATTGTTATTTCTATGTCAAAAGAATAGTAGTCTTGTTGAGGTTTCCGACCTTTCACATCAACATATAAAGACCATAGAGTCTTTTACATTCCCAAAATAATAGAAGATCAAAATAGAGGTTGTGAGTTTAATTACATCCAAAATTAAACATAAGAGTCTAGAAAAGTTGTCTTTCTAATTCATGTCGTCAAACGCCCGACTTCTTGTCATTACCTACATCTGGTAGGGGTTAATAGAACAACTCCAGTAGAGCAACTAAACAAATGGAAGAATAAATAGTAACAAGTGTAGGCATGTGTTAAGTGCAGTGTCAAGCAAGTACTGCCAAACATCACCAAATATTTTAATTCAATGGACATTCATAGCATGATTAATTGAAATAAGAACATCAATATAACAATAGTAACATATTTCAATTCTCACAATAAGAATGTAACACGAAAAGGGGTTACTTAGATTATCATCACCTCACTCATCTCAACGGTACTACTTTTTATTTCCACTTTTTTTCGTAATCCTTCAAGACTACCTAATGGCCCCCGGTTGAGCCTGAGTGATTTTTGGGCCATTAACCCGATGGAAACATGTGACCACCCATGCAGAGTTACAGTTCGTAACCGAAATGAGACATAATCCCTGTCACAAAACTCTGGGTAACTATCCATGACTTCCCATTTCTCAACTTGTAATTTCTTCTTTCATTTATTCCAATTTCTCAACCCTTTAACTAGCTAGATTCTCATTTGTTCCTTACAAAGTATTTATTTAATCTTTCATTCAGTCAAGGGTATCCAAAGGGGTAATATCATTCACATCAAAGAAAAAATGTTGCATATGCAATACAACCAATAATTTCATTATGCAACATCATCATTATCATTTAAGCATTTTATCAAACACTTAATAGGCATGTCAACTTCCTACAAGTTCATGAATAACAAGTAAATAATTCTTGAACATTCAAATAAAGGAATTTTAAACCGGCACCATGCATCGAACACACATTTTAACATTTTAGACAAGATATATCAAGGGCTAAGCACACAATGTTCACTTACTAGTTCATTTAGACATTTACATCATTTTCTACACAAATTTCATACAAAATGGTCCATAAAAATGTAATGTAATGCATATTTTCTTCCTAACATTCTTTCTTCACCTAGGTTGGAAGCCCTACCTCCAAACATGTGTGGATTTGTGCGTAGAGAGAGAGAGAGAGAGAGATTCCAATTTCAAGCTTCAATCCTTGCTCCCAAAACCTTAAAAATGATTTATACCATTTATTTCATTCAACCAAACTAGATCTATAAGGAAATGCAAGAAATTTGAAAAAGAAATGAAAAGCCCTAAGTTTACCTTTTGTTCTTGAAGAAATCTTGAAATTCTAACTTTTCAATCGGTAGAAATTCTTCTTATACTTGAATCCTTGTGGTGTGATGTGTTTACAAGGCTTGAAGATTCATGAATGCCTAAGAAATTCCCTAACCCTAACTAACCCCTTGTCCAGAGAGAGTTTGGAAGAGAAGGGAAAGTGAAATTTTTGCACAATGGCTTTTTATCCCACATTTAAAAGTGTTCTATTGCACGTTCATTTGAACGAATAGCCCATTTGTTCAAAAAAGTACTAGAAAACCTTACACCTTTTTCTGATTTCTAAATTTCAAGTTTTCTTTTACTATTTTTCATTTATCACTCATGCATCATCACTCCAAATTACGTTGTTTAAATTCTTTCCAGCTCATTATTATGTTTGTGAGGTTTATTATCATGCAAAAGTGATATTATTTATTATTTATTTTTCAATTTTATGAAACGTTGCACAATTTTTCCAAGCATGATGAGAAGCCCATTGGAGGATGATATTTGAGGAAATGCTCTCTAAAATAACTTAAAAGCATGAATGGAGAGTCAGTTGGAGTTTCTTTAAGGATGAAAGTGAGTGTGTAAAGAATATAGTGTGTTGTATAGGTGTATACATGAGTATGTATGTATATATGTGAGTGTATGTGTGTGTGTATGTGTATATGGTTGCAAGAAGAAGAAGTAGAAGAAAGAGAAGCTTAGAGACTTGTTTGGAGGCATAGAGAACCAAGATTGGAAGGAGAGGCAACCATAGATGAGTTTTGAAGCCTTCTCTGTCTACACTCTCTTTCTACAAATGGAGCCACAACAATAAAGGTTGGGCATCTAAGACCTCTTATTTAGTCTTAGATGTAATGTGTGTGTGTGTGTGTGTGACAATGACTACATGTATATATGTATCAATGTGTGAAGTGTGTGTGTACACTATGAGAAGAGGAAAACCCAGTTATGAGTCCTCCATTTCTTATGGTTTTGATACTCATAATACCCTTGTAAGGTGTGGATATGAAACATTTGTTTATGTGTGGGTGTGATATAATTGTGTGTCTAGGTGTGTGTATTTGTGTATTTTATAAAGAAAGGAGACCCATGACTGGGTCCCCATTTTGTTGTGGTTTGGTGGAGTTCGAATTTGATTCAAACATAGCTTGAATACTAGAATAACCGATGAGGGTTTGGTCTTCATAGGGTGCAAATTTGTGCAATTGTATGTTAAAGTAGTGGAAATCAGAATTTGGGTCTTGATAATGGTGATGGATCTTTGATGCTTTAGACAATTGTAAACCTTGATTTGGAGATCTCGGACCTTAGCAAGATGTTTGAAATGAATTAAAGGTGAAATGAGTGGTTGTCGGTGGTTGGGCCATAGGCAACCATAGCTGAATCTCCATAACTTTGAGATTTGAGAGGTTTTAGATGTTTTTAATCCATGAAAATGATAAATGGTGTATTATTGTGTTCGAGCAAAGAGATAAACCAAGAAAATGCAAGAAAAATCAAATAAAAATTAGGGTTTTTGGCCGGTTGTTTAAAGAAAATGCTACTGTAGCAACTCAATGGAGTTTACTTAACTGAGTTCAGTGAGTTTGGACCGTCCTGACTTGGTCAACAAAATCGGGTCGGTCAACCAGGTCAAACATGGGTTGTGGTCTATGGGTCGTTGACCAAGTTCGGGTCATAGGCTTGGGGCATTGACTAGGTTTGACCTAAGCTTGGGCTCTATTCATTGGTTTTGGGCATGGGTTAGCCCAATAGATTATGTGTTCCGTGTTTGGCCACAAGGCTTGACTTAGCTACTATTTGGTAGCCGAAATAGGAAGGAGGTTATCCTTATTCTTTAATTTAGGAATAAAATTGATTAAGGGTTGTTTGATAACGTGAGTAAGAAATTGAAATTTTAAAAATTCCAAATGGATTAAAAAACTTTAGAAAATTATGAATTAGTGGACTTAATTAGGGAAATTATAAAAGAATCTAGTAGTTTATAAATTAAAATAAAAAGTCTAATTAAAATGCAGAAAGGACTATACACAAAGTTTGTGGGCGTTCCTTTCTCAAATATGAGGTCCATTTGGAGGGATGGTCTCATATAAATATGGAAAATGACAAAAATACCTCAATGCTAAATAAGGCAATTGAAATACAAATTAAATTCTAGAGAGGGTGTTTCGAAGGTTTTTGGATGGTCTAAATTCAAATATGATGTTAAATTGGGTAAATTGGGATTCGAAAATGATCCCACCGAAATTATTAAAATGATGATAATACCCCTAGAGTTAAATTGAGAAATTAAGTGACTAATTAGACATCTTGAATCCAAATAAGATGTTAGATTGAACAAATTAGAACATGAGATTGGTCTCATATAAATGTGTAAAATTATGATAATATCCTCGAGCATAAAACATATATCTAAAAGAGGAAATGAAATACAAAGAGAGCAACCTTAAGGTTTTTAGACCCTTTATATATGTTTCTAAGGTCTATTTGGTGATATAATATCTCAATAAACGTAAAACTAGGGTCAACAAAATTACAAAAATACCATTAAAGATTGATATACCATAAAAGCACAGGCCAATCAACACTTGACACGTGTGACCACAATCCGACCTATGCTCGGCCAACATGATTCTCACTCAGCCAATGACTAAAAGCTCAAGCATCCAGATCATCATATAAGGTCGGAAGTGACCGAACATATATATATCCAGAACAGATCAACAGGGTCCAGACCAACACTCCAGAACTTGTCACCGCCTTAGCGGATGCCGAGTAGGGAATAAGGAAGCGGTCTTCAACAAGGAAGCAATCTTCAACAAGGAAACTACCATCTATGGATATCTCTATGCAAGGTAGCTGCAATCTCCGATAATCAAATCCCTATATTCATGGCATCTATGGTTATCTCTATGCAAGGTAACTGCAATCTCCGATGATCAAATCCCTATATTCATGGCTTCGAATCCTAATCAACTTAGGAAAGCCACGGCTTATAAATTAAACCCTAAAGGTACGCCTTATTTCTTATGCTCATTCTTTGACTTTCAATACAGTCTTTCAATTCTTTTACTTACTTAAGCATCGGAGCGGCTACCGCCGGAGTCAATCCAGTGGTCTTCTGACCATCTTTCTGAGTGTTCTACAGGTCACGGAATCCATACTTATTGCGAGCCGAAAAGTGCAGCATCAATTTGGCGCCGTCTGTGGGAAACGACTAATCTCCAAAGTACTCTACTCATAAAACTCATCTCTTTCCCTACCGGAAAACCATGGCACCAAATCTCCGACCACGACAGAATACTCAGAATTCACAAAACACTCAACGTCAGCCGCCTGCTCCTCGCACAAAGGGACCAGCGGCCAATCCTATGCAACAAGAGATCGAAGCAATAAAACAACACAATGAACTGGTGCAGGAACAATTGCTTGCCATCACTAGAACGCTGGCAACGCTCACACAGAATCAAGCAGCGGGTTCTCCTAGCCCGCCGGTCAACTTCGTTGCAGGGACGCAACCTCCTGTTGCCACGGAGAATGAAGAACTTCGTGCGCAGGCTCCAACTAACCAGCCTGGGCACCCTTCAGGTGTAGAGACTTGAAAATAATAATAATAATAATAATAAAAAAAATAAATGAATGAATAGAAAGGGTTTTGTGACGATAATAATTAGAGATAGCCCTGAATATAGTAAGCCATGAGGGGATTAATTATTAAGAAATATAAAATTAATCCAGACAAAAAAAGAAAAAAAGAAATGAATATTATATGGAATAGAAAAGAAAGATAAGAATGAGCAGTGGGTGTAAGTCTTGTATATTAGTATATATTATATATATATATATATTAAGTAAGGCGGTGGAGAAAGATGTGGCCAAAGAAATAAAAGGAAGAGATAAGAATTGGGAAGAAAAAAAAAATCGAGAAGAGAGAAATTGGGAACAGGGGCTGGTCGCGTGAAAAACAGGGGAAGAAAAGAAAAAGAGAGAAAGAAAAGGGAAAGGAGAGAAAGGAAAGGGGGTGAGGCGGCGATGGTCGCGAAGGGGATCGAAGCGTGGGAGCGACGGAGTGGCGATGGGTTTTGGCTTTCTTGGGGCTGTGATGTTGTGGTTTTGTCAGTGGCTAGGGTGGACAACGGACAATATCATGGGAACCAGAGAAATCGACCAAGAAGGCAAGAGTTCGGATCGAGAGTAGATGGGTTTTGCGATGGTCGGTGAGATGAGAAAGTGATGACGATGATGGTGGAAGAGATCGATGCATATATACATATATATGGCAGTTCGGGATTGTGTGGATGTTACGGGTTGTAGGTTTCCCTTGTTCCTGCCGTTTCAGTTGAGAACAGAGGGAATTGAGGAGCAATGGTAGAGTCGGTTGAATTGGATTGGGTTGGATTTTGTTGGTTCGGTTGATTCACGAAGTAGGAACGCCACTGATCGAATCGTGGCAAGCGGAGCTGCGGCAAGTATATATTTGTGTATATATATATATATATCTATTTATCTATGTGTGTGGATTTCGGTTGGAGTGGCTTGGGTTGGTTTGAGATGTGAATGTGGTGTTGTGTAGTTGGTGAACGGTGTTGTTGGAGCTCGGTTGTTGTTACTCTGTGTGTGTGTGTAACGGTGCAAAATAGGTGATGGGGATGGCAGTAGCAACAGTGGTTGCTGCTATCCAGCAGCAGTAGCGTTGCGTGGTGGGTGTTCAGGTTCCATCCCAGTTTCTTTAAAGTTCAGAATGGATTTTTGAAGGCTTCGAGTTTGAATTATTGATTTCCCTAAGCAGCAGATTTAGTAAGGAGAAAGGAGAAAAAAATTTAGAAAAGAAAATAGAAGCAGCAGGAGCTGCTGTTCGGTGCCGCAAGTGGAACAGCAGCAGCAGAGCTGCACAGATGCAGCGTGTGCTGCGCTGTGCAGTGTGTGTTTGTGGTGGTGCTGTGTAGCCGTAAAGATGGCAGTAGCGGTTTAGGGGAGATATGTCGCGGCTGTTGGGAAATTCGTGTAGCAGCGGCTGCGATGGGGGTTCAGAATGGTGTTGTTGAGTTGCTACGAGTGGGACAGCAGCTGCAATAACATCAAGACGCTGCGGCAGGGGGAGATATGGGAGGAAAATTGAAGCAGACCTTGAAAAATTAGGGAATGCAGTAACAGCAGGAACTGCTGTTGTTGCAAGATGAGTTGCGGCAGTAGCGCGGCAAACCGGATGAATTTGGAGTGAAGAAACGCGAAACAACATGGTAAAATACTAAAATTTAGTCTTGGATTTTTAGAAACATGAATAATTAAATTGATTGTGGGATTTCATTAAATATAGAAATTGTTTTAGATCAAATGGGAATACAGAAAAATAATCTGAACAAAATTTAACGATTGAGTTTTGTATTTTATTCGGGCCAAACCGGGTTGAGTCCGACCCAACTCAACCATTCAGATAACTGCCTAAAAATATTACTGTATGGATAAAATTTTAGATTTGAGTTCGGGAAGTGTTTGGTTGAAAAGGAGAAGCTATCCAATAATTGGCTTAAATTGGAAACGTACAGGAAAAATAATATAAACTTATATAGGGATTGGAATAAGATTTTAATTATACCCAGAAATTAGGATTAATTGTGAATTGACCCGAGTAAATGACATAATATTTAATTAAATAATTATTTAAAGGGGAAATAACCAAAATGCCCCCAGGTCAAAGAGTAATCGAACGGAATCAGATTAAAGTAAACAAATAGTGAATTCTAATTATTCCGAGCATCCCAGACTCAACCGTGGAGTCTGATTTGCGAAAAGAGACCTCGTGAATTGGGAAATCGTGAAAGGACCAAATGACCATTTTACCCTTTAGGGTACAAATGTCCAAATTGAATTCTGCGAAAGCCTGAACCGACTTTGTTTGGCGTTCCGGCTTCGATGGTGAAGCCTAATTGAGTAAAAGAAATACCAATCATAAAAAGACATAAAATTTGATGAATAGCATAAATTTGTGTAGCGACATATATTGAGACCTGTTTGTGAATTTTAGGAACATCGAAGTGAAAGGCGAGGACTCTCTAAATAGCTACAGTAGGAGGACTGAGTCATTCATCAGTTGATTGGACTACTTAGTGGATATAGCTTCTTGGGGTTGAGATAACCCGATCAGGTATGGTACTTTACTAAGTAAGGAATAGAATTAAATTAGGATTGATGTGTATATTGCTTGAATGCTTTTTGTGCTTGTCTGCTGATAGAAGATCACATAGGAATGATTGCTTCTTTGAGTGGATTATGTATATGTTTCCCATGTTCTTTATGATTATTTGGGAGTTGTGATTTACTTCTTGAGTTGTCGTCCCATGTGATTTATGTTTGAGAAGGATTGTTGATATTGTGACATGTGGATTTGCATGAGTGTTGAGATTGATCGAGCATGACACGTAGATTGTGGATGAAGTCTTGTGATTTAATCTTAAATGTAATACATTATGTAAAGCATGTTGCATATGCGTATGAAAGTGACATTTCATTTGGACTGTATTATTGCATGATGATAGCATGGCATATTGGCATAGTGTGAGTGGGGCATTTGGTGTTGTGCATACTTGGTTACTCATGTCCTTCGGGGAAGGTCCGTAAAATGAGACATACTTGGTTACTCATGTCCTTCGGGAAAGGTCCGTAAAATGAGACATACTTGGTTACTCATGTCCTTCGGGGAAGGTCCGTAAAATGAGACATATTTGGTTACTCATGTCCTTCGGGGAAGGTCCGTAAAATGAGGCATACTTGGTTACTCATGTCCTTCAGGGAAGGTCCGTAAAATGAGGCATGGACATGGCATAGAATTGACATGGCATGGAGTAGACATGGGTGTGACATTGAGATGCATGGGTGTGTCACGCATATTGCCTGTGCATTGTGTTGATGAATTTGTGAACGTGATATAGGGTTTTTATACAGATGTAGTTTGTACATTGCCATTGTATTGTATGCATGATTAGGGAGGCATGTAGACATACCTGTACACTTGCACATGTCACGTCTTAATTTTGTTCCTTGCATTAGTATTGTACCATACCAGCATGTTGGCGCTGACCCATTCGTGGGCACAGGTTTCAGATAAAGCATCCTGGTACGCAGGACTTGATGAAGTCTTAGAGAAAGGAGAGGAAATAAATTTGGAAGAATATTTGGGCCCTTGGGGCGTATTTTGATTTTATAAAGGATTGGTGTGTTTCTAAAAAGAATGGAAATGGTATTGTATATTGTAATAAATGATCTTTTAGTTTAAGTGTAGGAGTAGATGTGATGGATTGGATAATTAGACAATGCATATTTAACTTAGATAAGGTTGTGGCCATCGAGTGAGGATGGATTGTGATGTATTTATATTTATATGATGTTGTATGATGCATTGTGATTATCAGGGGGAAAAAGGTTCGAAAAACAAAGGAGGTTCTGCCAAAATTTTTATAAACCGGGAATGTATGTGTATTGACAGAGATATATGGATGTAGCGTTATGTTAGTGGAATAGGCTTATATCGAGATTAGTTAAATCGTTATTCATCTATTTACTGTATCTATATTAGTTATAAATTAGCTAAATTAGTAAACTTAGTTAAAATTCGTTAAATATTTATTTATTTATTTACTCGTCTATTTATTTTCTTCTTTTGTTTCCTTCAGTCGCGTCCCCGGGTTCGGTCGGGAATTCGGGGCGTGACATCAGGCGTTGCTCATGCTGGCCGAGATCCGCAGCCATCAACAGTCCCTGGCTAGGGAACATCTGCCTTCATTCCTGACGTACATTACCAGAGCACTACCCGAGCCCCAACTCCAAGGGCCTCAGGAGCACACCCAGCACCGCAGGAGCCTCATCATGCAGCACCGATCCCTCCGGTTCGGAATCCTCCTCCGTCCGAAGGGCGTACTCCACCCTACTACCCTAAAGCCGAGGCTGTCAAGCAGGGTTCACAAGATGTCAGACTCAGAGATCCGCGGAGGGTGGAGGAAATCGTCGAGTCGATGGACCGAACGATTGCCTTAAGAGGACCTCAGAACCCTCCAGAGCAAGATGAACTGGCCAGGCTGCTCGGAAGACTGGCCACCCCATTCACTCAAGCCATTATGTCAGAAGAGAGGCCCAGAAAATTCATGGTGCCCAAGTTCACCTTGTACGATGGATCTGGAGATCCAGGAGATCACCTCTCTCATTACCAGCATACGATGGCCCTTCACGGAGCCTCTGATGCTTTCATGTGTCGAACGTTCATCACCAGCTTGAAGGGGACTGTTCTGAAGTGGTTCCACAACCTCCCACCAAACTCTGTTACCAGCTTCTACGAGCTCGATAGACAGTTCTTGGACAGGTTTATGACCAGCAGAAGGCTCAAAAGAGGGCCAGAATTCCTGCTAAACGTCAAGCAAACCAGGGAGGAATCCCTCAGAGCCTACATTGCGCGCTTCAACACCGAGCTCACGGAGATCACTGACTGCAGCCCGAAATTTCTTGTAGCAGCCCTGACTGCCAGGCTTGCCCAAGGCGGGTTCAGAGATTCCTTGACAAAGAGCCCTCCTGCCGATATGGCGGCATTAATGGATCGGGCCAGAAAATACATCAACCTGGAAGAAGCTAACCGCACGTCCCAGAAGGGCAGAGATCAGACCCAGAGGGACAATCCAAAACGGGAGGACCACAAGAAGGAGGATCACAGAAGAGACTCCAACAAAAAGAGGGCCAGGAGCCTAGAGAAGAGAACAGCACCCAGAGCTGTGTACAACTCCGGACCGAGGGAATTCACCAACTTCACTCTTTTGAACACCACACCGAACCAGGTACTCCAGCAGATCCGAGATCGAGAGAACCTGAGGTGGCCGGAACCAATCAAGGGAGATCCCAGCCTGCGGGACCAAAGTAAGTATTGTAATTTCCATAAAGATCATGGACATACAACTAACACTTACAGGACCCTCCGATATGAGATAGAGCAGCTCATAAAGAAGGGGCGTCTTCGGGAGTTCGTCAAGCAGGACGGAAGGCAAAACCCCCAAGAAGACAAGCCTCAGCAGCGGCCCGACCAGAGGCCCGAATAAAGGCAGGAGCAAAGGGAGGGACGTAACAAGCCCCAGAGGCAGAACAATCACGTCATCTACGTCCTCCATGCTGACTCCCCTGTCACAGGAATGTCCAACAGGGCAAGAAAGAGATACGCTCGGGAGGCCAGAGCTGCCCCAAACGTACTACAGATCTCCAACGTCAAAAAGAGGCTCAAGCCAGCACCGGAGATCCAATTCACCGAGCAAGATCTAGCAGGGGTACACTGCCCTCACAGTGATGCCCTTGTTATCACCCTCAAAATTGCCAACTTCGAGACCAGAAGAGTCCTGGTTGATACAGGCAGCTCCGTCAACATATTGTTTTACAAGCCGCTTAAACAGATGGGCATAGACCATGACAACGTCAAGCCCACCACCGCCGTCATGGCAGCTTTTGATGGCAACCTTAGCACCCCGTTGGGGAGAGTCGACCTTCCTACCACTGTAGGAGAGGGTGAAGGGCAGAAGACCACCATCTCGGAGTATATGGTGTTAAACATGAAGTCTCCCTACAACATCATAATCGGGAGACCTTGGTTACATTAGATAGGGGCAGTCACCTCAACCCTCCATCAGTGTCTGAAGTACGTCCACAACCAGAGCGTGCACTCTGTCAGAGGATGCCAGCCAACCTCCCGGGAGTGCCACGCTATTGCCCTTAAGGAAAAGGCTCCCAAATAGCAATTACATCACACTCGGGATTGTGCAGATCTGGTACTCACTCACTCTCCCGAGGTGGAGGATTGCCCATCCGGCATTGAAGAACCCCTGAGCCCAAGGGGACGTGACAGCCGAGCCAAACCTGTTGGCGAGCCCATTAAAGTACTGGTCAGTTCAGAAGCAGAGGGGCGTTACTTGTACATCGGCCCAGACCTAACACACACCGAGTAGGAAAAGATAGTCAGGTTCTTGAAAGACAACCTCTCTATCTTCGCTTGGGAGACCAGGGACATGGAGGGAATAGATCCTGATCTTATAACTCACAAACTGATGGTGGATCCGGATCACCCGCCAGTCAAACAGAAGAGAAGGCCGATTGCTCCTGAACGACATCGGATTATAAATGACGAAGTCCAAAGGCTGCTGGATGCCAGCATGATACGGGAAGTGTTCTATCCCGAGTGGCTAGCCAACACCGTGCTTGTCAAGAAGAAAAATGACAAGTGGAGAGTCTGCGTTGATTATACAGATCTCAACAAGGCATGCCCCAAGGACAGCTTTCCACTGCCAAGAATAGATCAACTGGTTGATGCCACCGCAGGGCATGAGCTTATGAGCTTCATGGATGCCTACTCTGGATACAACCAAATCCAGATGTACCCCCCAGATCAAGAGAAGACTGCCTTCATAACCGAAAGAGGACTCTACTACTACAAAGTGATGCCTTTCGGTTTGAAGAATGCTGGAGCCACTTATCAGCGGTTGGTAAACAAAATGTTCAGCCCACTGCTCGGCAGCACTATGGAGGTATACATCGACGATATGCTGGTCAAGAGCCTTCAGAAAAACAGCCACCTCCAGCACTTAGCCCAGACCTTCGATATCCTCAGACAGCACAGGATGAAGCTCAATCCCTCGAAATGCACCTTCAGAGTTACGAAGGGAAAATTTTTAGGATACATTGTCTCTCAAAGGGGTATCAAAGCAGACCCCACTCAGATCCAAGCCCTGATTGGGCTGAAGTCGCCAAAAACCAGAAAGGAAATTTAGGCGCTGAATGGCAGAATTGCGGCACTGAGCAGATTTATCTCCAAATCCACTGACCGCTGCCTACCTTTCTTCAAAGCTCTAAAGGGCAGCAAAGCTTGGCAATGGACAGAAGAATGCGAGAAGTCCTTTCATGAGCTAAAGGAGTATCTAGCCTCTTTAGAGCTCCTGTCAAAACTAGTACAAGGAGAAAAGCTACTCCTATACCTTGTAGTCTCCGAAAATGCAGTCAGCTCCGCACTGATCAGACAGGACAGAGGAGTACAGAGGCCTATATTCTATGTCAGTAGGGCACTACTTGACACAGAAAAAAGATACCCAGAAGTAGAGAAACTGGCCTATGCCTTGGTCATTTCAGCTCGGAAGCTTCGACCTTATTTCCAGGCCCATCCAATCGAGATCCCAACTGCCTATCCTTTGAAATCAATACTGAGGAAACCTGAGGTATCGGGAAGATTGGTGAAGTGGTCTGTGGAGCTAGGGGAGTTCGACATATCATATGTACCCCGAAACTCCATCAAAGGGCAGGCCTTAGCTGATTTCGTAGCCGAGTTCACCCCAGCACTTCAGAACAAAACACAAGTCACCGAAACTTCGGGAACCTGGCGGCTGTACATTGATGGATCGTCAACCGATCAAGGCTCAGGGGTAGGCCTGGTGCTACAGTCCCCTGATGGGCTCACGTCAGAAAAAGCAGTCAGCTTGGGATTCAAAACTTCCAATAACGAAGCCGAATATGAAGCCCTAATCTTAGGCATGAAACTTGCCTTGGAATGCGAGGCTCAGAACCTCGACGTCTTCTCTGATTCCCAACTGGTAGTGAGCCAGGTCTTGGGAGAATTTGCCATTAAAGACAACAGGATGCTCCGATACTCCGAACTGGTAGACCACTTGAAGCATTCCTTCCAGACATTTACCATCCAGAAGATTGAGAGAGACCAGAATTGCAGAGCAGACGCTCTAGCTAACATGGCCTCACGCCTCAAGTCTAAAGCAAATTCCACAGTAAAAATCTCCTTTCAGCCAGGACCCAGTATTGAGGAAGCCCAAGTTGCTTAAATTGATGAACAGCCCCCGAACTGGATGACTCTAATCCTCCAGTACCTAAGATCCGGGCTCCTCCTAGAGGATAAAAACAAAGCCAGGAGAATCCGAATCAGAGCGGCTCGGTACCTGATCCTGAACAACAAGCTTTACAGAAGGTCGTATTCTCAACCTCTGTTAAAATGCTTGGCTCCAGACGAGTCACAATAGGTCTTGGCTGAAATACATGAGGGAATCTGCGGGAATCATAATGGGGGTAGAACTATAGCCCACCGAGCTCTATCACAGGGTTACTACTGGCCCGGCATGCTAAAGCAGGCAAAAGAATATGTTCGGAAGTGCGACAAATGCCAGAGATTTGCGCCGTACCAACATCAGCCTCATCATGAGCTTATCCCGATTCCTAGCCCTTGGCCCTTTGCTCAGTGGGGGATGGACATCGTGGGTCCATTACCAAGGGCCCCTCCGAACAGAAAATATCTCTTAGTGGCCATCGACTACTTCTCTAAATGGGCCGAAGCCGAGCCTTTAACACATATCATAGAAAAGGAAGTTGAGAGCTTCACCTGGAAGAACATTGTGTGCAGGTTCGGCATACCACGTGTAATTATCTCGGACAATGGGACACAATTCACTAGTAAAGGCTTCAAGGCATTCTGCGAAAATCTCAACATCAGGCAACACTTGGCCTCTCCAGGCCATCCACAAGCAAACGGGCAAGCAGAGGTCACCAACCGAACAATCCTTGACGGGTTAAAAAAGAAGCTGGAACAAGCCAAAGGAAAGTGGGCAGAAGAACTCCCTGGGGTTCTTTGGGCCTACAGAACAACCAGAAGAACTCACACCTCTGAAACTCCCTTCTCACTAGCCTATGGAACAGAAGCAGTAATTCCGATTGAGATCGGTATGCCAACCCTGAGGACTGAGGCCTTCGAGCAAGAATCCAATGATCAGCAGCTGATGGAAAACTTGGATTTGCTCGAAGAGAGAAGGGATCAGGCCAGCATCAGAATGGAAGCGTATCAACAAAGAATGGTCAACAAATCCAAGGTAGGACTCAAGACAGTCAGCTTTCAAGTTGGGGACTTCGTCTTAAGAAGAGTCTTTCAAAACACCAAGGATCCTACCATGGGAAAGTTGTCACCAAACTGGGAGGGCCCATACAAGGTAACAAAGGTTGTTCGACCTACCACCTACTGGCTAGAAGACATGACTGGGAAGCTTGTTCCTAGGCCATGGAATGTGGAACACTTACGGAAGTATTATCAGTAGAGAGGTTTTCTTTTACTTCCATAAAGTGTCCATCTATTAATGCACAGGCCTTCAGAGCCTAGTCCACAAAATGCACAAGTTTTCATACTTGGTCCATCTATTAATGCACAGGCCTCCAGAGCCTGGTCCATAAATGTACAAGTCTTCGTACTTGGTCCATCTATTAATGCACAGGCCTCCAGAGCCTGGTCTATAAATGTACAAGTCTTCGTACTTGGTCCATCTATTAATGCATAGGCCTCCAGAGCCTGGTCCATAAATGTACAAGTCTTTGTACTTGGTCCATCTATTAATGCACAGGCCTCCAGAGCCTGGTCCATAAATGTACAAGTCTTCGTACTTGTCCATCTATTAATGCACAGGCCTCCAGAGCCTGGTCCATAAATGTACAAGTCTTTGTATTTGGTCCATCTATTAATGCACAGGCCTCCAGAGCCTGGTCCATAAACGTACAAGTCTTCGTACTTGGTCCATCTATTAATGCACAGGCCTCCAGAGCCTGGTGTATAAACGTACAAGTCTTCGTACTTGGTCCATCTATTAATGCACAGGCCTCCAGAGCCTGGTGCATAAATGTACAAGTCTTCGTACTTGGTCCATCTATTAATGTACAGGCCTCTAGAGCCTGGTGCATAAATGTTCAAGTCTTTGTACTTGGTCCATCTATTAATGCACAGGCCTCCAGAGCCTGGTGCATAAATGTACAAGTCTTCGTACTTGGTCCATCTATTAATGCACAGGCCTCTAGAGCCTGGTCCATAAATGTACAAGTCTTCGTACTTGGTCCATCTATTAATGCACAGGCCTCTGAAGCCTGGTCCATGAATGTACAAGACTCAGTACTTGGTCCATCTATAATGCACAGGCCTTCAGAGCCTGGTCCATAGTATACAGGTCTTAAATACTTGGTCTATTTCTTAAATATACAGGCCTCTAGAGCCTGAACCACTCTAATACACAGGCCTTCCGAGCCTGATCCGTCTTCGATTAGCAAACTCTATGATCCAGTCCATTCAAAAGTCCCGGACATCTACAAACTAAAGTTTCCTAGATCGGAACATCCCAGATCTGATATTTATATTATTTGGCTTATCTGTCAAACAAGCAACAAGTACTATGGTACCGATCAGGAGCAAAGTACTTTGATTCAAGCATTTTTCTAAGTTCCTTTATTCTCAAGAACATTCAGAAATATACAAGGAAGTGTTTTAACTACAGAAAAGCACATTTGAATACAGAAGACATCAGATCTGAGAAAAAGAGACTCAATTTTATTTATAAATCAGAAGATTTACAAAAGCTACTACAGAAGCTATTACAGAAGCTACTACAGAAGCTATTACAAAAGCTACTACAGAAGCTATTACAAGAAGATACAATTCTCAATTTAGGGGCTTCTCTTCACGGGATGATAAAGGGGCACAGGAACCACAACTTCCATTACCGCCGCCACCGGCTCTATTTGAAAGGAATGGGCCCTGAACCCCAGTCTGCATCAAGAAACGCCCAGGCCATTTCATCATCACTATCACTGGTCTCACGACCAACGGATGATGAGGGCTCTAGGTCTCTGGGGACCTTCAATCTTCTTCTTCACACCGTCTGTTTCACCCCAGCCAAATTGAGACAAGGCATGAAGAAGAGGAGGCACCCCACTTGCGTCTACATCACCGACGCTCCAGGCCTCGATTGAATCAAGGAAGGGCCACCACCAATCGGAGGAATCTCGACTGGATGCCAGAGGAGACAAGAAGACTTGTACCTCTTTCAATCCTTCCTTGGAGACTGAAAAGAGGGGAAGGTTAACTCTCGGCCACAGTTTAATCGTTCCTAACTCAGGCAAGGAATCACCCATCATCTCCGGGCAAGTGGCAAAACTCCGGCAGCATATGAAGTCTTTTTCACAAGGGGACAATTTGAAATCAAAAAGTTGAACGCAACCATATGCCCTCGTTTCCATTTATATAGACCCTTGAAGTCCAAAAGCCACCCAACTGAACCGTCGCAACGGTGAAAAAGAGAGTGGCCTCGAAATCCTAAACGACGGTCGAATAAATAAATGGTGCATTAAATGTGCCTCTTCGATATACCAAGAGACAGGGTACAGAACTTTCTAAATAGAGACCACAGTCCGGCACTGAAGCTCCCAAATTGGCAGAAAGGGGAACAAAGTCTAATTGTACAGACCCCCTATTCAAGATTCAGATCTTCCAGTCTTAACTATTTTATGACAGGCCAAGTCATATGACAAAACCCAAACAGCTCAGATATATCCCAATCCTGAGTACTCAGCATACCAAGCATCATAACGACAAGCACAAGCTGCCTGGTTATCTTCACAAGCTCTTGATTCAGAGCAGTCTACCTTAAGAGATCTACAAGAGTCTACTCCCACTCTATCAGGCTCTGACTATCTGATTATATTTACTTTCTTGTCTTATTATAATGAGACAGTTGAAATTAATCTACGTCCCTCATTCAGTGACAAGTGTCGAAGTTCGGAAAGCGACTATTGACTGCTGAACAGTTGATCTAACATGCAAGAGGCCCAAAGCAGCCACACTTACACAGAAGGGAAGAACACAAGAAGAATTTGAAGGAAAGTTAATTTTATTGATCGGAAGTATACGCCTATTACATCAAATAGCAAAAACAAAAAAGAAATAAAAACCCATAGAGCCTCAAGACTTCCCAGAAGGGCCTGCGTCCTCTTCCAAGTTAAGGGCACGAGCCCCAGCCGTCTTATCCGGATCAGGACAAGATGAGGCAGGTTCAGGGGGAACAATTGATGAAACATCAAAACCCGGGAACTGAATCTGGAATCTAGTTCAGAAGCTTTCAAAACCAAACAGGATCAGCTCATCACCCATCTGGTCAACTTCATCTTTCAATATCATCTCAGTCTCAGCCCTGGCATGATCAGTCGCCTCCTGAACCTTCTAATCGAAGGAACTCCGGAGATTAACCAACTCCGCCTCAAGCCCCTCAACCTTCTAAGCATTTATGTCCCTCTCAGACTCTGCCACAGTAAGGTTAGTGGTAGCTTCCTTCAGATCCTCCTCAATGCTCTGAATTTTGGATCGGGCTGTCCCAAGCTCCACCTTCATCTGTTCCACTTCAGCCCGCAACTTCTTGGCCTCCTCAAGGCCCATGGGGGTCACAATCAGAGCAGCCAAGCTATGCATACTCTGCGCAAAGCAAGACAGACGGTTTAAATTGAACAAACAGACAAACAGAAAAGTCAAGAAAAAGCTTCAGAAACTACCTTCATCTGGAGATTCATCATCTCAGTCATCAGCTTGGAGGGGTCATCCCCTCTGTATCGGTGCGGGCCATAAGCCCATATTTGATCAAAATGCCCTCTTGGCAATCTGATAGTCCGGCTCATTAAACGGCTCAGACGGTGCAGCAGGTGCTTTCCCCTTCCTAGTCCTCCTGCTCGGACCAGAAGAGGCAGGAGGAGCAGTCGAAACAGGGACGGCAGGTTCAGCCTCGGCAGAGGCCGGCTCAAGAGAGCCAGAAATCAACCTCCTCCTCTTTACTTCAAGAGGGGCATCAGGCTCAGCTCGGGAGGAAGACTCCCCCACCACTAGGGCCTCCGGCACAGCCCATCTCGACGTCAACCTCTTCTTAAGCTCTACATTACGGGCAGCCATCAGGTTTGCTGGAGTTATAATGACAGAATGTGCCCGGTCAGGAGTCGAAAGCAGTGCTCGGTACTGATCCCGCAGTGCTTCGGTAAAATCGGGCCTCTTCCAAACACTCTTAACTGCACACAAGTAAGGAAAGATATATCAGTTTATCAGTTCGGAAGGCATAACAAGGCTAAAAGTAAGTCTAAAAGAATAAGCCTCACCCTTATGACCCGTAACACGAGGGAACGACGAGGCCTCTCCTTCCTGAAAGCCTTCATGCTCCCATCCTCCTCCGACGAAGAAGTACCACTTCTTCCACGTTTTGTTGGAAGTGGGAACAGAGGTCAAGGGTTGGAACCCCTTCTCGAAGGACATATAGAAAAAGCCCTCTGCCTGTTTGAACTTCAGATCCATATTGCTACGGATCAAGTCCAGAGACACATTCACCTTGTTCAGGTGTCCCAACACCACAAACCCTAGAAGTTGCTGCCAGCTATTGAGATTCAGGTCGGCAGGACAGAGCTTGTACCAACAAAAGAACTACCTGACTAAATCCGGCAATGGGAGTCTCAAGCCCATTTCAAACCAGGCAAGATAAACACAAATCTCTCCGGCTTCAACATTATGGGGACGATCCATGGGGCCTGGCACTCTGCAGGTCACATTCGTGGGAAACTTGAATTTTGCCCTCCACTCATCCAGAAGGCTCTGAGTGACAGGACTCTCACCCTCTTCTCTACGAGAAGACCTACCAGAGGTCTCCCCAGCCCTGTTTCGAGGCTCCTCAAAAGCATCAACTATCCTAACCCCTGGACTAGCGGGAGGATCAACAGGCATCTCCCCAATAACTTTGGGAGCAGGATTACCCACATCTTCCACAGAAGACGGTACAGCCATCTCAGGAGGATTTCCCACTCCCTCATTTACAATTGGGGATTCAGAAGGAACAGACATTATTCCTAAACTTAAGAAGAAAGAAGCAAGAGAAGAGGAAAAATCAGTCGAACCCGTTCTAACTCAGGGAATCAGTATTCTTCAAGGTCGCACGAACCAACAATGGCGAATGAAATCTTCTAGCACAGTGAAAATGACGGGGGAAAGGTCATTCCAAAATCTCATCCCATATTTATAAGCATAGTATCAGAAGGGACCCATCAAGCCCAAACGCCATGACGGTTCGGAACAATGATGATTTCGAGAAACCCAACTATCAGCCCAGTACAATGATGGCCTTGAAAAGACCTAATCTCCGGCTGTGCAATAAATGCCTTGGAAGGCAAACGGACAAGACACATGACTCTCCGAAAAAAAGCTTAGCCCTAGTTGCTTGCTAGCATCAAACTAGGACTTGGGGAGGGAGTAACTGATATACCATAAAAGCACAGGCCAATCAACACTTGACACGTGTGACCACAATCCGACCTATGCTCGGCCAACATGATTCTCACTCAGCCAATGACTAAAAGCTCAAGCATCCAGATCATCATATAAGGTCGGAAGTGACCGAACATATATATATATCCAGAACAGATCAACAGGGTCCAGACCAACACTCCAGAACTTGTCACCGCCTTAGCGGATGCCGAGCAGGGAATAAGGAAGCAGTCTTCAACAAGGAAGCAATCTTCAACAAGGAAACTACCATCTATGGATATCTCTATGCAAGGTAGTTGCAATCTCCGATAATCAAATCCCTATATTCATGGCATCTATGGTTATCTCTATGCAAGGTAACTGCAATCTCCGATGATCAAATTCCTATATTCATGGCTTCGAATCCTAATCAACTTAGGAAAGCCACGGCTTATAAATTAAACCCTAAAGGTACGCCTTATTTCTTATGCTCATTCTTTGGCTTTCAATACAGTCTTTCAATTCTTTTACTTACTTAAGCATCAGAGCGGCTACCGCCGGAGCCAATCCGGTGATCCTCTGATCATCTTTCTGAGTGTTCTACAGGTCACGGAATCCATACTTATTGCGAGCCGAAAAGTGCAGCATCAAAGATTAAAAAAAAATTCTAAAAGACATGAAATCTTCGGAATAGGACCTCCTTATAATTTTTTAGGTCTAGTAACTAATTTTTAGCATTCATTTGGGCAAACCGATACTTATGTATAGATTAAGGTACAATTAATCTTAAAAAACTTATAGAACTTATGTAATAAGGGTTAAGCTGACGAAGAATGTTATAGTATAAATTTATATGAATTTATATGAAACTTATATAATTTTATTTTCAATAATTTGATTTTTAAGTTGATTGCATTTTCATTTGTTTATCATTATCAAATTATTAAGTTGATTTTAGTTTTATAATTGCTATAAGTTAATTATTGAAAATAATAATAGAGAAGTTTTACGAAATTTTTCCAACAAGAACCAGAAGATATTCTGCCAATTTGTTGCCTCTCTCTATTATAACACTTTAAAGAACTCCCTTTGTGTAATTCAAGTCCGGACCTTTTAAGAATTTTCAACCAGTACAAAAAATTTATTAAAATTTTATTAAGAGGTCAAATTAAAATTAAGAAAAATGCAAAGTGTGAGGTTTTTAAAATCTAGGGGGGGGGGACTTAAATTAAAAGGTTATGTTTAACTATTTTTAAAACAATATAATAAAAAAAATTCAAATAAATGAAAAAATGAGAGGGGACAGTTGCTCACTGGGCATGGGCTGGCCTCGTCCCTGGATCCATTTTCCTTCCCTTGACATTATATTATTGACGTTTTTTCCTCTGTGTCCAGCAAAAATAGGCTGATCAGTGCACACACATTTTCCACAATAGAAGTCATAAGATTGGCTGCTATAATTCTTTTAATGTCAAGCCACTTCTGCAACTGAAGTGTGCTCTTATGCAAAGGGAGCAATTATTTAGTGGTCCTTGGAAGTTGGAACAGATGAAAAGGCACATGTACAACACTGTATTATAGATGCACATATAACATATCATCTAACTATTGAAACCATTGAACCGAGAACATTGAATAATTTTTCATGCAAAGATTGGAGTTTCTTGTTTAAAAAGAATTTAAAATAATAATTTTTTTTTTTAAATAGGCCATTACCAAGCATGAGCAGCTACTAAAAGGAGACATTGAATACAGAGCTCCCTGCTTATTTGCATGAAATGGTTGTTATTGGACTTAACCCTAGGTTTTCATTTTTGGCAGCCTGAGCTTTTTAAGCAATAGTGGTATTACGTTGAAAGTTGCAACCACCCTTTCTAATATTTTCCATTTTCACTGAATTAGACATAGCCTATACAGAGTCTCACGTGCTGGTTGCCAATCCTTGCCCAGGTAGGCACACACTGCAACCTGCCAACTTAGTGCTCCGTGTAGTAGGAAGCAAAATCACTCTTCCAAATGGAATCTGATTTCCGCTTCTGGTCTTTGTTTCTATAATAGAATCACCATATCTGCACTCGCTTGAAAGCTATAATTTATAGCACTTGTTTCATTTAGATTGGCTATCAGACTGCAGTAAGGCTACATAAAGAAGGTACTAGCAGTGTATTATCATACTTGTTAAGAGATCCTGCTATGGTCAGCTAGAATCTTGCGGATGCAAAACAAAAGCACCAAAGTAAGTTCATTGAGTACTACTTATGTGGCTATATTGCTCACCATGTTAAAAGTTAGATTCAAACACCCTAGTGCATCAAAGTCTAAGACAAGCATGTTTAGAGAACATCACATGGTAGTGTCATGCCTTCAAATCCTTTGAATCAAGGCTGCACCAATATGGAGGGAATGGGAACTCTCTTCTCCAACACAGTCCAACTAGTTGTTGGGATCGTATACAGTGTGTACCTCCATTAACAGTGTATGTGGAAAATAAACAATCCTACCTACCATCAATAGTTGTAGCAATACAATTATATATACTTGCATAAAATAATGCCTATCAGTGGTTGGCTAACAGATCAGGCTATTTTTGAGAGTAAGAGGATAAAGAAGCCACCATATTAACCATAATCAGTTCTGAATGAGTTGAAGGGGGAAGAAGATTTCCAAGCTGTGCAACGGCATCAAAGAACAATGTTACTAATTCATCAAACACATCCTCTTCCTACATATTACTACTAGTACTATTGGAACTTAATAGAAAGGAAAAGTTCTGAGCAAGAAAACATACATAATGATGTGCTGGATCTCTCCAAGAAGGCATCCGCGAGTACAATTCAGATGTAAATTACACAACATGAAACAAAACAGAATGGGGAGAAATAAGGTTGGGACTAAAGCAAATGCTTCTAAACCATGTTGGAAGCCTATCAATCTTGAGGTTATAGTACTGCCTCATTTGGGGAAAATACTGAACAAGATCACGCTCCCAATGCAGGCCAAACTTGCTCACCTCGAGCAAGAAGCTGTCCTCACCCAACATACTAACCAATACCGGCCGAGAGAAAACATTCCAGTGAACATACATATCACAAGTATAATGATGGACCATGCAGTTCCGTCCCCTGTTACTAATCACTCGCCATACATGCATTAGCCTACATTCATCTTGTATTAAAGTTATGACGCCTGCTAAATTCAACAATTGCAAATTACCATCATACCAATTTGGATTGTACCTTGGCATCCGGATATTGGAAGGAATCGTTATGGTTCGGAACTCTTCATCACTTAAATCAAGCACAAGGATGTATTCGTTCCCAACACTATGAGATACTTTATCAATGATCCAATAGAGGGCACCCTCACAATATATTGGCCCCACAATGCCCCAAAAAAGTACTCTATAAGGAGCATCAAGTTGCCTCCATGAGCTTTCTCCTAGTGTAATGATCTGAAACCTGTTGAACTCAGAATTGTCCATGTACATTCTCACAACTTTGTACTTCTTAGTTGAAAGATCATAGCCCAAACCAATGTGATGATCAAAGAAGGGAAAATCAGGCACCGACTCTGGCAAACAGATTTGTTCTCTTGTTATTGGGTTACATATTATCGCAGGATTGGGCGACCTTTCAGAAGCCATGCATAGAAAGCCGTTGCAAGAACCCATGATGCTAAGGTACCGTCCATGCATTTTCTCTAGGGGAATTTCTCTAGCCTTATTCTGCTCGGTGTCCAATAAAAACAGGCTGTCCGGCAAGTTAGGAATAAAGATGACTCGGGGTGGTTGATGAAATGTTCTGCTCAGTTGCAAATTGGTGAAATGTGGATTTTTTGTCAAACCATACCAGGTTTTACACACACTCCTACATCTCAAAATATCCTCTATTGGAAGCCAAGACAAAATTTCAGAGATGATGTCAAGTGGCAGAATTCTAGTTCCTTCACTTGCAAAGCGGTTACTATTGCTTCTATTTCTTCCACACCCCTCTGACATTTTAGTATGATCCAATATGCCACTTTGAATGTTGTTTCTAATGAAATATTTTCTCAGTAGAAAATCCTGAGCAAGTAATTGTAGCAGAAATCTTACGTTTTTCCAGTCAGATACCTTAAATACATAGAATATAAAGGATAACTATTGCGTTGAGAGATGAGAAATATATGAACAGTGCAGAGAAAAAAATAAATAGACATAGTCCTATCTAAAAAAAAATTTCTCAGCTTTTGAAATTTTTTCCTATAGGATAATTTAATCCTCCAATCAAGCTAGGATGATACAGAATTATGGATGTTCCAGCTACAAGTGGAAAGGTTGAACTCAAGGCACTAGTTCCATCAATCATAATAAAGCATGCATGTGGAGCACCTAACCAATATAAAATTGTCCAATATAACAATTCTATTGAGTTTTTGATTGATCATGAACTCTCACAAATTGGTTTAGCATTGTTTTGATATTTCCAAGATTTTAACATATCAAACTGTGTCCAAATAACTACAATAATTATTATATATCAATTTTGATGTGAAATAACAGGAAAGATAATGCCATCTGCAATGAGCTTTGCTTGGTGAAATCTTGGTGATCACTATGATTGTAGATGGCATTACTAGAGAGAAGTACAAGTGACCTATTCATCAAGATGGAAATAGTTAAATCCACAAAGTTACTGCACTGATGTAGCAAAATCAAGCAGAGTGAAATAAAATAATACATTACCCATAAAAAGAAATAAAATGAAAATTGAAGACGAAAGAAGAAAGGAGTTCAAACAATTCATGCGACCAAATACAACATATGGGCAATAAATTTATTTTTCTAAGTCAAATATTAAGTAATATATACTATGATTTCCAAAAATGATAAATTAAAAAAAGCATGATTTTTCCTATTAATCAGTCCACGGTGTAGTCAACTAGCAATTCAGATCATACACATAATGAAAAAAAAAACAAGTGTAAAGTGATAAAACCATATTGAGAATCAGGATCAAAATAACACCAAGGAAAAAAAACCTTCCTCTGTTTTCACTACATCCCAGTTGTTTATTCTTAACTTTCTACATAGCCAGTACCAATCCTGTATAGATGAAGGTTGTGTAGGGTTCAAAAGAAGAAAAAAAAAAAGGCAAAGAAGGAAAAAAAAAGAGCTATGTTAGGCTGACAACCAGCACGAAACCCTAATCAAACCTTTTGAACTACCCAGTTCCAAATTGTTTGGATGAGGATTTATGAGTTCACTGAACTTGGAGTTTATTGCTTTCTACCTAGGTACAAGAATATGATGACAGAGACCCACAACTGTGCATGTTTAACTTACCAACAAATTGAAGAATAAAAGAAATAAATGTGAATAAGACTCAAAAGATAATAGCTGTCAGAAACTCCATGTGAATGTTAGCCAAGGATATGTTCTACTGTTTGAATTAAAAGTTTGATTTCAGTATACATTGATTCACAGTACATCAATTAGCAGACCAGTCCTAGCCTAAGTAAAATATTTGAGCAAGCTATGATCTCACGGCTGTCTCCCTAAATAAAAGATTTGTTTATTGGCTTAAAAACATACAAATAGAGTATTTCTTGTTTTACAAATGTATCAATTATGATCTTTATATCAATGTCTGAGAAGTTATTCCAGTAACCATCATAGTATGTGATGACCATTGTGATTTCATTACCGATGGTAGGTCTAAGTAAAAGAAGTAACGAATGCGTTACAGTCGCATGAAATAATTTTCTCATCTAGACCAATTGGATGCTGGAAGATGATTATTTTCAAAAATAGATCTCTTCACCTGTTTGACCATCACAAGATAATTAAACATTGTTATCAAAATTCAATTCCCATTGTTTTGGTTACTTTTCTTTCGGAATGACAATCATAAGGAAACTAAATCAGAAAGTTCTAGATGCCGACATGTAACATTTTAGCATCAAAGTGCACCATGATTTTGATCATGCAATCTAAAATTGGGGTTAAGGGGGGCAATGGCCCAAACTTTTAAAATTTTAGTTTTTTATAGATTTTTTTAAAAAAATAGGATTTCACCTGCCACAATTTTTTTTTTTTTTTTTATGTTTTCACAAAAAAAGAAATCCCCTTAAATTCTATTTTTTCCCTCTTAAGACCTTTGTCTAAATCCCCCACTGATTGTATGTGTGACTATTGATCTGGTCAACAATACCATGAATGTTTTGGGCTTATGCCCACTAACTGCCCTTGGCCTTGTAGGTTCACCCCTCAGCCTCAAACTTCACCATTCCACCACGCAGCCAAACTCCATTTAAGTAATATAATGGAAATTTACCACAATAAGGAATTAAACACAAATCAAATTAACAGAACTAAAAAAAAAACAGACATTTTCTCAAAACATCAGTTTTGAAAGGGGAGGGGGGAGAACAAAATTGAGAAAAAAATATCATAACATTAAAATCTATTGAGGCTTTTGAGAATTAGGAGAATCAACATAACACACGATGACACCATAAATATAGAAATTGATCATAATCAACACAGAAATAATAATCAATACACTAATCATTTAATCAAACATGTCCAAACCAAGAAAAGTATGACTTAGGAAGTGAATAAAGAACCAAACCTTATTCAATTGAAGACCCAATTTATCAAAGTCCCAAATTCAGTCACAATCATCATAAACCCATCGGGCTCTCTCTCTCCTCTCTCACTCCTGAGTAGTATATGCATGCTTAAGCGATGATATGAAAGAAAGGCAAAGATTTCATTTGAGGTGGAGTCACACATGTGGCTGTTAGTTATAAACACGTGGCTATTAGTTATAAACACCTGGCCGCTTTCTTCAGTGTCGTGTGTCGAACTCTTTCTACAAGATTGTGACTAGTGGAAACCCGATTACAAGTGTAAACTGAAAGAAATTATTAAATGAATTGATTTTAATTGTTTTAACAGTCAAATGATAAGCCACATAAATATGTATAATACATTATTGGAGACGTGACACTTAATCTGATCGTTGAAACCACCGAATAATTAATTGTAAACTGATGTCCGGTCTGGGCCTGCACAACACTGTTGTTATGGCACGGTATGGGTGGATGGGCCATGTTAGGTATGATTTGATGAAATTGATCATTTTGCCGCTCTTAACAATTATATAACGATTAGTTTTAAAGCTAAAATTAAAATTTCAGTTGCTAAATTTTTTTTCTATAAATATCCTACATATCATTTCATTTTTCCTCAACAATTGATGCACATTCTCTCTACTCTACAATTCTCACTTCAACCTCTCTCATTCAATTTTAGGTCTCTTTATATTTGTAAGTAGATTAAAAATTAAAATTTGTCGGTGTTAGAGATTAAAGAGTGATAAAGTCTATTATTATAATTGAAAGTTTGCAAATTAGAGAAAGCCCATTCACATTCAAGATTTCAATTGTCAACATTGAGATATAATATTTTTAAGGAGAAATTACTCACCTATAGTTAGCGTGTTTGCACATAACAGACTGATGGTTCAAAAGTGGACATTTACCCTCATTGTCATTAAAACTAAAGTAAAATTGTAAATTATCATTAACAAAAAATATCAAAAGACCAAAATAGCCCCCCATTTCCTTTCTAAAATTTAGGGTATAAAAGTGTACATATCTCCCATGTTATATGGTTCAAACTGCAACAACTTGGGTATTTAGCGTGTGAAACACACGCGTTGTGTATTTTGATGAAAAATATGACAATTTCACTTTAGTCTTAATCTCATGGAGGTTAAGTATCAATTTTTAATCTAAAGGGGGTTATTTAAAAATAGGGCTAACCATAGGGAGTAAAGTGCAATTTTTCCATTTTTTTTTAAATTATTGTTGTTCAATGAAATTATTACTCCCTCTATCCCAATTTAAGAGTCTCTTATTCCATTTTGAAATATGTCAAAATATGAGTGAAATTCTCAAAGTCAATGGATAAAAGTGTTGTGACATTCTCAAAGTATCAGTTTCACCAATTTAATGTGAATCCACTACTTAATTTGAAACGAGGTTAGATTGCTAAATTTATATTTTTTATTCAAGTGTGAAAACATTAAATGCTTGTCCCCTTAAAAGCAATGTTTTCAAAACCGGACCGTTCATCGAACCGAAAAATTGTCCGGGTTACGGGTTATCGGTTCAACCGTCGGGTCAACCGGAATCAAACCGTGATGTCATAATTATGTAATTAATAAATTTAATAATATATATTATTAATATTTTAAATTTAAAAAATTATACAAAAATTACTAAAAATTATATAAATTTTTTTTACAAAATATGAATTTTTTTAATATATAAAACTTCAACAAAAAAAAAATAAAACCACACTCCAATCACTCCATAACCATCAGTGCATCACCACCGCACCTTCACCACCACCGCCGCACCATCACCACCACAGCCGAACCATCACCACCACCCCAGCCGCACCACCACCACAGTCCATAACCCCCGCGCCTTCACCACGACCCCAGCCGAACCCACAGCCACCGCACCTCCACCGTAACCATCCTCTCCCACAATCACCACCGCCCGTCGCTTCCATCGCACCGCCACCATCATCACCCGAAACAGAGAAAGGGAAAATCCGAACAGTTCCATCGCACCGCCCGTCGCTTCCATCGCTTCCATCGCACCATCGCATCGCCACCATCATCACGCGAGTCACTGTCGCCGTGCGGTAGCCGTCGCCGTCGCCGTGCGGTGGGAGTCCGAACAGTTCAAGACTTCAAGCGATGAGATGAAGAGAAAGGGAAAATCCGAAAATGGGAACTGAGAGAAATCTCAGATCTGAGATCTGAGAAAGTGAGAATAGAGAAATTAGGGCCATTCCGTGGGTTTTTTTTTTTTATATATAGGAAGAGGCGAACCGGTCCGAACCGGTGACCCAGTGACGGGTCGACCGGTTCACCGGTTGAACCGCCCGGTTCGGACGGTTTTGCCTTTTAAGCCCGGTTTTGGCGTTGGAACGGTTTTTGGGGTTCGACCGGACCGTTCCTTGGACCGGTCGACGGTTGAACCGGTGAACCGGTCCGGTCCGGTCCGGTTTTTAAAACCTTGCTTAAAAGTTGGTTCTCCCAAAAGTGACTCTTTTTATGGGACAAAGGGAGTATTACTTACTACTAAAATTTTGCTATTCTTATTATTTAATAATTAGTGTTATAAAATTAAAATCTTATATTTTAATAATAATAATTGTTGTTGTTGTTATTATTATTAACTTTTTAAGGAGGACAAACATTTAATGCTTTCACATTTGAATAAGAGTATAAATTTTCAAAATTAACCTCATTTCACATTGAGTAGTACATTCACATTAAATTGGTGAAAAGGGTAATTTGAAAATTTTACAATAATTTATAAATTGACTTTTCAAAGAGGACTCTTATTATGGGATATTTCAAAATGGAATAAGGGACTCTTAAATTGGGATGGAGGAATTACTTGTTATTATTAATTCTAATAGTTAGTGTTTTGTTAATTCTAATTGTTAATATTTCTTATTAATTGAAATTTAAAAAAATAGACTTTAAAAAACTTAACCTAGAAAATCTTTAATTTGGTAAAATCGATAAAGGTTTTAACCAACCTTTCACCAACCCTACTACATAAACTGAAGCAACGTCTAGTCTAGTCATCCTAAGCTAAAAAGTAGCCATATATCATCTGTGTGGAATCATTTTACCATGGAAGAAATAAAAAACTCTAGTGGAGAAATGAAACCTAGGGCTATGTAAATATTGAAAGAATAGTTATACTTGCAAAAGTAATGGTGGCATAGGCCACCTTGTACAACATTCTCAAAAACACCTTGAAAAACATGGCGTTTTTAATGATCCTAGGCAAATCCGACTTAGCCAAGGTAGTAGTAGTTTGGGAACTTTTACATACTCTTAAAGTAGAATGAGAAAGAGGTTGGCTAGATATGCAGCTACTTTCAACCAGTCTTTTACTCTTGGAGATGATGCACATTTTCAAAATTTTATGAGAGAATATCTAGATCTTTCCTATATATACTAGTGTTTCTAGTAACATTACAAGAAATAATTCATCGTGAATTTCTTTAAGACATTATCAATGCAGGATTTATGAGACATTTTTAATGTCCTTTGAGACTTGTCTATGTGAATCTTTATGCCAATGATATAAAATAACTCCACCCCTATCCTTCATTTGAGAGACAAACTATTTAGTTTGATGTAGCAGACCCAAATCATTAGCTGCAAATAAATATCATCAAAATATAGAACTAAAAAAAATGTATTTACTCCTACTGATCTTGAGGTATAGACAATTATCCACAACAATATCCGAGAAACTATACGAAGAAATAACGTTGTGAAACTTCAAAAACCGTTGATGCTTTAATCCTATGTGGATTTATTTAGCTTGCACACTAGATGACTATCTTTATTAGAGAAAAATCCTTTAGGCTGCTTCATGTAGAATTTTTTCTCAAGATCTTCATTCAAAAAAGTTATTTTCACATCCATTTGATGTAACCCTAAATCAAAACAAGTTATTAAAGTCATGATAATTGCAAAAAGAAAGTCCTTCAAAACTAAAAGGTATCTTAGTAATCAGTGCCTTTTCTTTAAGTGAAACCCTTGGCTATAATTCTGACCTTATATTGCTCAATGTTATCATTTGAGTCCTTTTTTGGTTTTGTGAACTGATTTACAATCAACGACCATGACTCCCTTAGCTAACTCTACGATTTCCCAAACTTGGTTCTTAACCATTGATCTATTCTTTTATGGGATCACATTAGAATTTAGAATATGCCTCATCCATGGCTTGTAAAAATGAAATGGGATCATCATTAGGTCCAACATCGAAGTTAGACTCAATAAGGAACACAAAGCAATCAACAAGAATTGTTGATCTCCTTATTCCTACAATCTCATCTACATTTTACAGATTTTGAGTTGTGGCCTCCATGTTGACATGTTCCTCGTATGGAGGTGATTGTAGGATTGGTTATTCTTCAAGGACATCAATCTGACCTCTTTGAAGAATAATCAGTTCAACTTTGTCCATAGGTGTTGAATTTGAGTCTCATGATTCCTCCCACTTTATCTTTTGAGAAACACCACTCCCACTAATGCTAACATCCTCAATAAATTTTACATTCTTAGCCTTAATGATTCTAGATATATGTGAAAGAAAATTGAATATATAACCTTTAGAGTTTTCTAGATAGCCAATAAAATATCCACTGATTGTTCTTAGGTCTAATATTTTTTATTGTGAATTGTAAACCTTTACCTCAGCTGGATAGCCCTGTATGTTTTAAACTGGGTTTCCATCCTTTCCACAATTCAAATGGTGTCTTGAGGACAACTTTAAGGCTTTAAGGCTTCACTTCACAAATATAAAATAAGGGTACAATTTCTCAATATACACGTCTGTCTTTAAGGCTTCACTTCACAAATATAAAAGGAAGGTTGTAATTTCTCAATAGACTCCTTACTATATCAATAAGGGTACAATTTCATTTTTCTTCCAGCCTATTTTGTTGGTGTGAACCTAACATGGTATACTAGGTAATTATACCTTCTTTCTTAAGAGAATTTGCAAATGGACCCACTCCTTATCCCATGTTTGTGTACCTACCATAATATTCTCCACCCTTATCAGATCTTATGCTCTTAATCTTTTTCTCTAACTGTTTCTCTACTTCCTTCTTATACACTTTAAAGGCATCTAATGCCTTAGATTTATCAAAAAGGAGATAGAGATACATAAATCATCAATAAATGAGATAAAATATCTCTGAACATTTATAAAAGGGATAGGAAATGATCCATAAATGTCAGCATGTATGATCCTAAAATTTTTTTCACTCCCTTGTCACCTTTATTGGACTTTTTGATACGTTTTTCCTTTATGCAATTCACACAAGTAACAAAGTCACAAAAGTATAAGGCCTCTAAACTCCATCATTAACCAACCTATTAATTCTCTCAATGGAGTTATGTCCCAATCTCCTATGCCATAATGCTGAGAAAGACTCATCAATTGTTTTATGTTTCATGCCAACATCATTCAAACCAATTAAAAAATTGTGCTCAACAATGGAGTCTAAAAATGGTTTATATAAGCCATTATTCAAAATTGCAAAATCAATAATAGCTGAGTCTTTAATCAAAGAGAATTTTGTACCAACAGAACAAAATTCAAATTCAAACAATATTGGTTTTGAAACAAATCAAGTTTCTAGAAAACAAAGGAACACAAAAAGTATTTTCAAGGTCCAAAATAAATTCATTTTCTAAAATAATTTTGTACATTCCCATAGTTTCGATATGCGAATGCATCTTATTTTCATAATAGATACCTTTTTTTCTTTTAATCGGTTTGCTTAGGCTGAGAAAACCCTACATAATATTGACAATGTGAATTGTAGTATCTGAATCATTCCACCAGTTATTTTGATTAGCATCAATAAGATTAGATTCATTACACACAAGAGATGAGAAATTACTTTGCTTTATCTGCCAATTCTTGGCACAACTTTTCTTTTTATGTCCATTCTTCTTATAGAAGAAGCAACATCTTTATTACCATGTTTCTTACACGTTTCTTTACTATCATTCTTCTTTATTGAAACGCCTTTTTCTTTCTTCCTTGTTTCTTTCCATGTGTCACCAATTGTGCACTTTTAACTTTCTCATCAACCTCTCATCTTCTTGAACACATAATTAGAATTCTATTAACAAACTATTGCATTTATGTTTATTGTAGGAAATTTTGAATGGTCCACAACCTGTAAGAAGAGAGTTGAGAATAAAATGGATAAGGAATGACTTGGATATCTCAATCTCTAGGTATTTAAGTTGAGCAACAATGTCCCTTATTTTCATATTGTGCTCACGCACATCTTTTGAACTGTTTAGTTTCATGCTTCGTAGCTTATTTATCAAAATACTTGCTAATTCCTTATCGAAACTAGCAAATTTCTCTTCAATGCCTTTTATATAGTCCTAATATGGGTCTTGAACAAATAACATAATCCAGTCCATAGTTGGACGAAAATAAATACTCACATCTTTCCAGTAAAAAATAAGACTTGAACTCTCATTTGAAAGAGGCATTGATGGCCAATGGACCCAATTGGTTTTATATATAGAAATAAGTTAAAAATAGTAAATAAATAATTTTAAAAATTACCAAAACGACCACACTGGTTTAGGCATGGCGCGTGGGACCCACTAGAAAAAAAGAAAGAAAAAAATGGGATCAAAATTGACCCCTCACGTGCTTCATGCGCCTAGTGCACGAGTGGGCCTTGTATTGACATAATTCATCTTCCTCAGATAGTTTGTCCAATTCTAAATGTGTTCATGTAATTTGGGTCACAATCATATAAATAAAACCATGCAATTCATTCACGATTGACTTGCATATACACGAGCACAAAGATATATAAATAAAATCATATAATTTTTCAATACGAACACAAAGATATATAATACATCAAGTTTCAATTGACTTTTCACTGAAAACTAGGGCTTTAAAATTCATCATCCACCATTTGAATCTTATTTCCATGGGCTTGAATCAATTTATAACAATAATATAATATAACAAATTAAATCAAAACTTAAGGCTCATATTTCCAAAATCCAAAATACCAATACACAAAATTCGCTTAATACAATGAATTACTGCGAATTTAATCTATACAATTCAATTCATATTTTAATGGAGTACAATAACAAAAGCCCCAAATCAATTTCAAACAAAAATGAACCGATTTTTTCAATTAAATCAAATTAAACTTGTGCAAATTCATAAATCCGAAAATTATATGCTAAATCTGATCAAGTATTCATACAAAAATCAAAGAATTATTATGGCTGATTGCTATTCATGATTATAAAATCTAAATCTCTATGATTTTTCACTATGTTTAGATGGAAGGAATTAGAAAGAAAGGGAAGAGAAGGAGAAGGAAGGGGAGCTTAGGGAGGGAAAGGGAGGGAGGGAGGGCTTAACCTTCATTTAAGTAATTTTGTTATCTCTCCAAAAGTAGAAGGAAATTGAGGAAAATGAAACAAGGATTTAATCAATTTTTAATAATACCAATATTACCCTTAAAATTATAAAAGCCAAAATAAAAATGACACCTCTATCCTAAGACATCCAAAGGGTATAATAATAAAATAATATAAAATCATTTCCTTTCCTTTCTCTCATTTATCATTCCCAAACAAGATGAAAGGATTATATTAGTCTTTCCTCTCATTTCCTTTCATTAGTTATCCAAGCATAAAGAAAAGATTACTCTCTCATCTCCCCTCATTTCCTTTTCTTCATAACTAATATTCTGATTTCCTTTCCTTTCCCTCCTACTTATCCAAACGAAGGGTTAAGCTCAGTCTGGTAGTTGAGAAACTGCAAGGAAAAGGGAAAAATAGAATGAATGCAGATTCTTGTGGTTCTTGCTATTTAATCAAAAATAAATAAATAAATCAATTATTCTAAACCAAATACCGAAGCACTTCGGGTCTACTACATATTTGCTACAGTAGAAAAGATATTCCAGGAATGCTCATTTTAATTTTTTCATTCTTTATTTTTGTTTGATATAAGAATGCCTATTCCATGGAATAAGCATTCCATTAAAAACAATTCCAAGCATTTCTTTAGCCTACACAAATAATCTTTATTCTATTCCATGTCATTTTCATTCTATTTTCTATTTCATTCTTGTGTACCAAACATACCCACTATTTAGTGAAATGACTATTCTATTCCTGCATATCAAACATAACCACTATTTAGTTAAAGCTAGTAGGGTTCTTTTTTTAATAATCCAAGTTTCCCACCCTCCCAGTTTATGAGTGACAAAAGACTAATCATGAAGGTGCTTATCCCACCACTCACAAGCAGAGACATCACTTAAAACGCAATACTCGCTGGCTGAAAAATCGAACTTGACACCACGCGCCTACCACACCGTCCCTAGTCCGCTCGCAAGCTAGTAAGTGAATGGAGTTAATTGGGTGCTAAATCTCTTAGATAATAAAAAAGTCTGGCAGGCCAAACATAATTCTAATTTATTTCTCTTAAATTTTGCTACCAACGAAAAACAGGATTATGAATGTTTTTGAATTCTTGGTCCGACCAGGGAAGCTGTTGAATTGCCAAAACTGTCCGTTACCATTAATTCTTATCATCCCATCCTCCAATTCTAGTTTCTATTTCTGCATATTTAGAATCGCAAAAATTGAACTTATAAACAAATATATGCATGGCTTTTCAGAGCGTTTTCCAGTTCGACTGGCTACTACTCAGGTATGGGTTTCAAAACATTCTTAAAATAAATAATAAATAATAAAATCAAAGAGATTTTCAAAGCGTAGCACGAGCTGAGCAAGAAACTGATTAAAACAAGTGAAATGCCAAGCGCCTACCACTACAACTTAGGTTAAGCACTACTAACAGGCAACAGCGTCGTCTGCAAGCAGTAAGATCACAAGTCTATATCAAGCTTGAAATATGCTACTTAAATTTCTCCCATGATTAGCAACAAAAAAAGGGATAAAACCCTGAAAATTTAATACAAAATGCCCTCTATTTTACCAACACATTACACATTAATTAATTAATACAGAAGACAATACTCATAAACCAAACCCAATTATCATCGCATGTTACCCTCCCGCAACACATCAATCATATTGTAGATCCGCTTTTCTGCCTTCAATTTGACCTGCATTTACACCAATATATATACATTGAATTTAAACAGTGTAGTAAGAGAATACACAAGGATTTATAATAGAACATTGATTATGCAGAATTAATATAATGCTAGAAATAAAGGAATCCATATCAGCATAGATCTAGGTATGCCTCCACTTAAAATGTTTTACGCATTAGCTTCACAATAACAAAATAAAATTTTAGGGGTATGCCTCCCTTGTTTGTATTTTGTTTTCTTGATTTAGGGGATTGCCCCCTTTTTTCTGTACTATTGATTATATCTTAATACAAAATCAAATTTAACAAGAATAAATAAATAAATAAATAACTAAAAAAGTTTAGATTAAACAATGAAATATTGCAAAAACACAGAAAAAAAAAAGATTACCACCACTATTGCTGCTATCACAACAAGGTCCATATCGTTACGAATTGTTATAACGTTAAGCAATAAAATAAATTCATGCAAAAATGGTAGTGAAACAGAAGCAGAAGCAGAAGCACCTTCTGAGCAAGAAAAATTGTAGCATCAATAGTACCCTCTGCATATATCGATCTACCACAAACATTATGCTGAAACTCAAAGGAAACTCTGCAGAAAATGAAAACACAGAGTAATTAATGCTTTTATAGGCTGATTCAAGAAAAACAAAGAAAAGACAACAAAAGCGTATAAATAACAATGTGGAAAATTACGTTTGATCAGGTGATGTCAGATGATACAAATGAAATGCATGACCGGAAAGGTGCTCCACTGGGACGCCCACCATCTCAATCTGTTGCTGGGGATCCCGGATCATTTGTATCTGATAGAACATTTTTAAGAATAGTTGAGGAAAGAAGCCAAATCCACACCCCCCTCTCCCCACCAAAAAATAGAAGAAACAAAACATGTGTTGCCTAATTGTTTCTCAGATAGCTAAGCAATAAATGAAAACAAAAGTTTGACCATACAGGCAAATGGGTGATTTTATACAGTCCGATTTAGATTAATATGAATTAAAGGTCCTACAGCTTGCTAAAAGTCCAGCCACAGAAACTATTTAGAACCAAGTAGTACTTCTCAAAGATTATGATCTTATATAATATCCCTAGCCACCACTCTGAAGGACCATAACTAGAACAAAGACACAAAACCCAACCTCCATGGTCCGCCAGCAACACCATCCTCTACCCCTAAATAAGATATTAACTCCACCATAGGGTAATGTGACCTAACATCAATCCAGTGAAACAGGACTGAGTGCGGGATGCTGCCCTGCAATCAGAATTTTTTTTATGGTTACAATGACATGATGACAATGTTTTAGATACGTGCCTGACTCTTCCCTTTTCTTTTTCAAACCCTAAATATTCCAATACCAAGCATTTTAACTTGGAATTAGAGCAATGATTAATGGAAAAATACAATCGAGAACACTGTTGGAGTAATCAGTGAAGAAAATCATCCTAGGACTAGTGCTGAGATCAGCATCAATGTGATAACGTCATGCTGAGCATGGTATTAAATATCGACCCTTACGTAACCTGTTTTGAACCCTCCGATACCGTTACACACCAATATATCGGTATGTAGAAAATTCACAGGCGTAAGGGCCGATACCGTTACGTAACGGCCGTTACAAACCGATGTGTAACGGTATCGGCCGATACATAACAATAATGGTACATTTTTCTCTTTTTCTATTCTAAGGACTCAAAAACTCATTTTTGGCCATAGATCTAGTGATTTACATTTATCAAACACAAAATTTGCAATTATGGATATGTTCAAAGTGTTTAATAAGTCTTAGAATTATATCTAATTATTTATTACCACAAACTTAAAAGTAAAATTTTCTCTTATTAGATTTAGTAGATGTTGCTTAAAAATGAATGAATTTTATCACTAGGGCCTAGGCTACTTCTACAAAAAAAATTGTAATTGTAAAAATTATTTATTTGCTACTTTTGTTTTTGTATTAATATTTTTGCTCTAAAATCATATAAAAGTATCTTGAGTTTTTTTTTTGGGGGTAGAAAACTCGAATATTGTAATATGATTAATCACATTTATATTTTTTGTTATTTTTGCCAAATTATGTGTTTATTTGGTTTTAAGTCCTTTAGTTAACAATTAATATTCACTTATAGTGTATTCTTTGTCTATGTTTTATTTTATTTTTTTATATTTGCTGAAATTACTTAAAGTTGCATTTTTAATTATTAGTTGTCATAGTCGGTCGTAATAAATTGTACTTTCTTCTTACTTTGATATAAAACCAATGTAAAGTCTTATACAATAAGTAATTTTTTTCATAAAAGCTATAAAATTAACTAAAAATAATTAAAACATTAAAAAGTAATAAATTTGAGTAAAACCATGCATATCAATAACTTTTAAGGGATTTTCTAGTCATTACAAAAAATTCACGGGTGGGGTTCCCGATTCCCATTACATATTGACTAATACTCCCGATACTGTTACACTGCCATCACGACCCTTACGTGTCTCGATACCGCAATTTAAAACCATGATGCTGAGCATGACGTCACTTTTTCCCGGCAATGGGAGCCGACCGATCAACTCAAATTTGCCTTCTAATTATCATGGATATTATTTCCAATTTTTTGACGTCATATAATTAGTGTTTTCCATTTTCAAATGATTTTTTTGAAAATCAAAGCCATTTTAGCAATTTGAAATTTTGGCCATTTTTGAGGTTGTTCGTTGCTTCAATTCAGTCCCTAGGAGTGCAACTAGACCTTTTGTGGTTGCCTTTGCTAAATCCATGTGGTGTTAATGGAGTTTAGTGCTTGTTTTTCCTTCTCCAATGGTTAGCTGAGTGTTTTTTTATTGCTTCGGATAATGCATGTTGAATGTATTTTGGTGTTGGCAGTCAGTACAGTGCTTGATTAATACTTTTTAGTGTGTTTTGTTGGTGATTGTTCAACATGGGTTCATATTGAAGCTAATGCAAGGGTTGACTGGTGTGTTTGGGTGCTCTCTGGACTGTTTGGTTGGGATTTCTATATTTTGAGTTGCTGGAAATATTATTCTACATTATTTCTTGAGTATTGTTCTGTTTTTGTTCCCTATGGCATCTTCAGATGATGTCAAATCCGCCTCTATGGATGATCAAATGAGAACCATTACTTATGTACCATTCTTGGTCTCATGCTATTAAAGTTTTCTTGCATGCAAAGAAAAAGTCAAGTATCTTACTAAGGATCCACTGCCTCCAAAATCAAAAAATTATGCAGATTGATACAGTGATAATTCATTGGTCATGACCTAGTTGTGGCTTAATATGGAGCCTTATGTGGTCTTGAATATTCAGCTCCTTGACACAGCCAAGAAGATAAGGCTCTTGCTTGAAGAGATGTACTCACGAGAGCATAATGTCTCTAGAGTTTATGAGCGTTATGAGCATATTTTATATACCAAATAAGGTGATAAGACACTTGCAGAACATTATGGTACCTTGAAAGGTTTATGGGTTGAGTATTGACTTTGAGGTTCAACGTTTTCAGCGTGAAGAGTTTCAGCTTCTATTTACATAAGTTTTTTATTACGTTTTATAATAAAATCAAGATTTTACGTTCTGATAATGCCCTTGATTATATTCAGTCCCTAATGCACTAATTTTGTGTTGAACGTGACATTATTCACCAAACTACATGCCCACATACGTTTCAATAAAATGGCATTACAGAACATAAACATTGTAATTGATTTGATGTTGCTCGTAATTTACTAATTCATACATGTGAGACAATATCATATTGGGTTGATGTTGTCCTTATTGCTGTTTATCTCGTTAATAGCATGTCATCCTCTATTTTGGCCAACAATTCCCTTTTCTCTTTGCTTTCTCCTAATGTTCCAAATCGTTTTTTTGCTTGTGTTGCCTGTGTTCATCTTCTTGATCTTGGTTGTGATAAACTGTTTCATTGTTCAGTAAAATTCGTTTTCTTAAGATGTGCTCATACTCATAAATGTTATTAGTGTTATGACCCCATCTCAGATCGGTATTATACCGGTGCAAACATTACCTTGTTCAAGTCCTCTATTTTTTAATTTTTTTTTTTTTGCAACAAGACGACATCTTGAGCCCACCTTAGTTCATTCTCATCAAGGGGAGCTTCCCTTATCAACTCTTTCAGATTTCAGGGCTTTTGCTTCTCCACCAACGCCTATTTCTACTACAGTCCTACCTAGTGCACTATCTATGGTCCTATCTTTTCCTGATTTGTCCATTGCATTGCAGAAAGGTACTCATTGTTGTACTTAGCATTCCATTTCCAAATTTGTATCTCTTCATCGTCTTTTCTCTTCCATTCATTGTTTTGTTACTTCATTATCTTCAGTATTTGTTCCTATAGAGGTGTCAAATGGGTCGACTTGGCACAGCACAACACGACACGACTAGTTAACTTGAGGCCCCGTTAGTGCCAACTTACTATGTCGTGATGGCCCATTTAATTATCGTGTTGTGCCATGTCATGCCTAAGTCCTAAAAAATCCATCCCAGTAAGCCCATAAGCACGGCATGTGGTGAGCCTAGACCTTGCCTAGGCCATCCTAGGAAGCACGGACATGTATAGAAGGCCACCATGTCGGTGTTCAACATGTCTAGGACAGGGACACATTTAGACATGTATCCAACACATTAAAATTGAGTATCCAAATTTTTTTTTTTTTTTCAAAATTTCGGACCAACAAGGTGGAACACCTTAATAGTAAAGGAAAATTGAGTAATTCAAGAAAGCAAAAAAAATAACAAAAAGATTATTGAAGAGTGAATAGTCATCAAATCTAAGGTAAATAAAGAAGAGAAGAGAAGAGAAGAGGGAGCCTACCTCTGAGAGGCTGTCATGAAATACCCAAGTACCACCACCTTCTTCCTCTCTCTCTCTCTCTCTCTCTCTCTCTCTCTCTCTCTCTCTCTCTCTCTCTCTTTGCAGTCTCTTGCTCTCTCTCTCTACTCTCTCCCAATGTATTTCGTCGGGATCGATCTCACTATATTTCCTTAGAAGGTTCCCGCTTCTGTATTGAGCCCCCCTTTTCTATTTTGACAATACCCCTCCCCCTCTTCTATTTTAACCAAATCGTTTCAATGTGTCAACTGTTTTATTGTGCCATCCTCTCTCGAGTTTTTATTAACATTAATTTTTTATTTATAACATTTATTAAACTCTTTTAAATTAATTTGTACTTAATTCTTCTCTTAACTTTCATTATTAATAAGTCTAAAAATAATAAATCCATTCCTTGTTTGGTATCACTTTGATCTTTATTATATGTTGGATCACATAATAATAATAATTTATATTTAATTTGTGTACTTCATCAATATACTTCTTTTATATCACTAAATTGGTGCAAATAAATAATATTAAATTTTTGTAAATCAACTTAATAAAACTGGTCATAAAATAGGTTTTCTATTATTAATATTAATTTTTGAATTTTTTGTTATTTTTGCTAAATTATGTGTTTATTTGGCTTGAAATCCATTAGTTAACAATTAAGATTCACTTAAAGTGTATTCTTTGTCTATGTTTTATTTTATTTTTTATATTTGCTGAAATTACTTATACTTGCATTTTTAATTATTAGTTGTCATAGTCAGTCATAATAGATTGTACTTTCTTCTTACTTTGATATAAAACCAATATAAAGTCTAATGCAATTAGTAATTTTTTTTCATAGGAGCTATAAAAATGACTAAAAATAATTAAAAATATTAAAAAGTAATAAATTGGAACAAAACCATGCATATCAGTGACTTTTAAGGGATTTTCTAATAATTACAAAAAATTCACGGGTGCAGCTCCCGATTCCCATTTCGTATCGACCAATACTCCCACTACCATTACATCGCTATCGCGACTATTAAGTGTCTCGGTACCACGATTTAAAACCATGGTTGGGAGGGACAGGCCCACCTAGCCATGTCATGCCTAGCATGGCCTGGGCCGATCCAACCCATTTTACACCTCTAAAATGCATTTTCTTAAGATATGCTTGTACTCAGTAATAACAAGAAAGGTTATTACTGGTATGACCGGAGCAAATGTTACCTTTTTCGAGTCGTCTTCTTTCTTTTTTGAGACCAAACGACATCTTGAGCCTGCCTTAATTCCTTCTCATCGGGAGGAGCTTCATTTGCCGACTCTTTCAGATTTTAGGGCTCTTGTTTATTCACAAATGCCTGTTTCTACTGAGGTCATGTCTTTTGCCGCCTCTGCAGTCCTATCTTTTCCTGATTTTCCCATTACATTGCGAAAATGTACTCATTATTGCACTTAGCATTTTTTTTCTAATTTTGTATCTCTTCACCGTCTTTCCTCCTCTCATTGTTTTGTTGCTTAATTATCTTTGGTATGATGGTATCTAATTCCTGATTTGTTTCAATTTTGTATCTCTTCATCGTCTTTCATCCTCTCTTTGTTTTGTTGCTTCGTTATCTTTGGTATTCTTGATTTGTTTTCATAGGCCTTAGCATCCCGTGGATGGAAACAGGCCATGGATGAGGAGATAGTTGATCTTCATAAGAATCAAACTCGGGATCTCACTCATCTTCCTCCTGGCAAGCATCTTGTGAGTTGTCATTGGGTCAACACTGTCAAGTATCATCTTGATTGTTCTATTGAGCGCTTGAAGGCCCAACTAGTTGCCAAAGGCTACATTAACACATGGTGTGGATTATTGTAGGACACATAGTGTTAAATAACGATCATTACGTTACGTATCGGTTTTTTGACCCTCCTCTGATAACGATATATCGGTGTTTCTAAAATTTACAGCCATATCAGCCAATACCGTTACGTATCGGCCGTTAGGACTGTTATAGGCCATTACAGGACCGTTACGACTATTACACGACTGTTACATCTATTTTATGTTTTTTTTTTTTTTTACAATTTTTATTTTCCTTACTTTTTATTTTTTTTTTCTATAGAATTCTTATAATTTCTATTTTTATAACATTTATATGCAAGAGAGATACTTAACAAAATAATCCAAAAAAAATTGAAATGGGTTACCAAAACATTCGGGTTAATACGAACTCGAAAAAGCCTCTTGGCCTCAAAATTTTTAAATTTTTTTTATTCCATAACTAATTAACTAAATTGATTTTCATGCTTATAATTATTTTTTGTTATTATTTATATTATTCTTTGTAATGTTACACAAATTAAATGATATTTCTTAGTAGTTTAACTTTAAAATATCCATATAAAATAATAAAATATCTTCTTAAGTGTTATTTATAAAAACAAATATTTTTTTAAGTGTTAGAAAATTAAAAATTAATAGTAAAAAATATTAAAATGTGATAATTGTAATCAAGATATGTGTATCAATGACTTTTAAGAAATTTGCTAGTGTTTGAAAAAAATTCATGCTTGCAATTTCTGATTCCCGTTACGAATGACCCGATACTCCTAATACTATTACACTGCAACTGCGACCGATTCTTATCCCACGACCGCGATTTAAATCCATGGTAGGACCTCACTTGTATGTCTAAATTCTATTAGAGTTCTTGTAGTGAATCTACATTGGCCCTTATATCAATTAGATATAAAGAATGTCTTTCTATATGGGGATTTAAAAGAGGAAGTTACATGGCCCAACCAACAGGGTATGTTATTTCAAGAAAGGAACAATTGATATGTAGGCTGCGAAAGACATTGTATGGGGTATGGCTTGAAATAGTCCCTCGGAGCATAGTTTGACAAGTTCAGTATTGTAATATTTCAATATGGTTTCTCGCACCTACCTCAAATCATTTTCTGTCCACTCATCATTCCTCTTCAAGAATCATTACGTTGATAGTTTATGTGAATGACATTATTATTAGTTGAGTGATTTATCAAGTATAGCCAGTTTAAAGCTTCATTTGAGTAAACAATTTCAAACCAAAAATTTGGGTCTCCATCACTGTTTCCTTGGAATTGAGGTTGCTCGATCCAATGAATCATCAGTTTGCGTCACTGGAAATATGTCTTGGCTTACTCTAGATTGGTACTCTTGGTGCTCGTCATATTGATACTCCGATAGATTCTATTATGAAGTAAGATGTTGACAATTGAGAGGTTTTTGAGAACACAATGTGATATTGGAGGTTCGTAGGTAAACTGATTTATCTCAATGTGACACGCCTAGATATCACATGTTGGTGTAGTTAGTCAATTTATGCATGCTCTTAAGCCTATGGGGAGGTTCTCTCTCATGTTCTTTGGTACCTCAACGGAGGTAAGGCATGAGATTGTTATATAAGCCATCATCATCCTTATCTGTCACTTTATTTTTTTGATGGTCCAACCAATCGTAGTGATCAAAGATTTACTTTTAGATATTGTATGGTCATTGGTGATTATCTTGTTACTTCTTGTAATAAAAAAATCAGAATGCGGTGGCATGCTCTAGTATTAAGGCTAAATACCATGCTATGGCTCATACTACTGTGAGATGTTGTGGATCGGATCTCTACTTCACGATATAGGTGTTGATGTGTCATCTCGTACATCAATGTATTGTGATAATCAAGCAACTATCTTCTAAATTTGTAATAAAATATTTCATGAACGGACCAAATACATCGAGGATGATTGTCACTTTATTTGGATTTATCATGCAAAAGCAAATTGTCACCCAGTAATTTTTTGCAAACCATTGGCTTGGTTCACCTTTAGGATTTATGTTCTAAGCTGGGCATATTTGACCTATATGTAATCTTTTGTTTTATTTGCATTATATAAATAGTTGATTTTGTGTAGACAATAGACATACAACCAACACTTATTACAATATTTTCTCTCTTCTTCTTTCGTCCTCTCTCTCTCTCTCTCTAAAAAATTAAATAAAATACAACTTAAATCATTTATATAATAATCAAAATCAATTTGAAAAATCTTGTTGTAAATATTGAATGTAAATATTGACTTAATATATAGCTTAATTTAAGCATTAAATTAATTGTATTGATTGTACGAATTAATTTAGGATAATTTCCTTATTTACTTATAAGTTGTGACTATAAATATTGACCTCGTAGAAAGAAGAATATATCTTTTTTATTCTCTAAAATACTTTCGACAAATCTAAACCAAATATACCCTATATAGCTCTAAGATCTCAGACTCAACTCAATAAAGTCTTAATGCAACATCTCTTTGTCAAAGACCATAAACCAAGATGATACCCTTGCTACATAACTTTCATAACTTTCAACATGCAGGCTCACTTGTGGGCTAAGGCTGGATTTTGCCTGAATGGACATTTGGATAAGTCCCAGCTCAAATGATTATAATAATTGAAACTTAGAAATAAAAAAGAACACATTTTTTATGTCGTGTGGGAAAAAGTCAAGCTATGAGAAAAGTATAGTTTTGGAAGAACCAAAAATGGTCTATTAAACAAGTATTGAAACCCACAAGCACAAGAAAAACTAGTACATGCACAAAACAAAACAAAAACCATGTATATAAGTAAACACAAGTTTCTAGTCCCCATCTATCCAAATAAATCGAAGTCAGGAAAGTGACTGACTACTTCCATATCAATAAACTAGTCTTCCCTAGAGCTACAGAGAAAAATAATTATTGTTATGAACCATGGATGTCCTAAACATACCTGATCCAATTCAAATGAGACTCCAAGTTTCTTAAAGCATGAGATGACATCCTTGGCAGTTCCAGAAGTGTCAAGTTTGCTTGCTTGATGAGACTCCATCACCTGAAAGTTTGAAGAAACACATCAGGTGAAAATATAACCATGTCAATATCAATTTAATGGCACGAGCCCATCCTTGAATAGTTAAATTCATTTGTTATAGACAATATACTGACAATAAGTTTCAAGAAATCAGATTCAGAGTATTGCAGTAAAGTGAACGAGAGAGAGAGAGAGACAGAGAGACAGAGAGAGAGAGAGAGTTATGAGAAAGCAAAATGATAACAATACATTTAACTGGGAGAGGGGAGAGAGAGGGGGGGGGGGGGGAGAGGGAGGGAGGAGATGAAAACATTAAGAAAGAGATTTGATCATTACAACCAATAAAAATTGGAAGAACTTCAATTTATGGTCAGCTTATTATTTTCAGAAGTATCCTTGATAAATTATGCAATCATGTGACAAAATGCATCCCTAGGAATTTATCTTGACTAAATTGGGTTGGGATTGAAACAACCTGCTGTAACCAAAAATTTTTAAAATATAAAATATACAAATCTGGGTGCTATTCGCACTCCCCAAATTACTAAACCAGCCCACATTTATAAATGAGATCACGATTGTTGAAACATGTATAGGAGGGCGTACCGTTTTTCAAAAATTGTATATCGTACCGTATATTGTAAGATAAGCAGAATTTATTTTTAAATATATTTTTATAAATATATATTGTTACAAATGGTATAAATAAAATTAGGATTCTGGACAACCCAACTTTAATCAAATAAAAGTCCAACCAATAGTTTTAAAAGCTCAAAATATAACAATTCAAACAAAAACCCAAAAGGCCAACCCAAGGAGTCCTTATCTATGCTCTCGCAAGACGCAGCCCTTATCCTCTTTCACTCTTGTAAATATCCTGCACAAAAGAAGTCAAGAACTGGAAAAAAAAAAAATCTGCGCACAAGAGAGATCGACAATCTCATCTAGATCTTCGAGACGATGAAGTCTGGTCGGAGGCTAAGAAGCACGGATACGGACACAGATACGACACGACACAACACGGACACGATATTTTTTTAAAAAAAAAGGACACGAATACGTCGAGGACACGTTGAATACATATATTTTTATATTTTTTATATGACTATATAATAAAAATTTAATATTATTTCAATCAAAATTGGCATAAAAATACAAAAATGACATAAATATTATTAATATATCAAAATAGAAAATCCATTAAATAAAAATTTAAGGTTCTGTTTGGATACATTTTCAAGTGGTTTTCAAATTGGATTTTTTTTCAAAAAGTTGTTTGGATACATATATTTTGTAATTAAAACTTTTTCCTACTTTTTCAAAACCCGTCTCCTGTTTTCCTACTTTTTCAAAACCCATCTCCTGTGTTTTACTTTTTCAAACCGTTTCACTGCAAAATCACTCACCCACCAAACCATCAAACCCAAAACAGATTTTCTCTCAGATTGCTTCTCTGAACTACCGCCACCGTCGTAGCTCTCTGCCACCACCGTGAAACACCTAGTCGCCGACTCGATCTCTTTACCGTTGATTGCATCGTCGCCGTCATCGAGGCATCGACACCGGCACCGGCACCGTCGATTGCATCGTTGCTATCGTCTGCCATTGATTGCATCGTCGCCGTCCTCGAGGCCTCGGCACCGGCACCGAGCCATGTGCTCCATGGGAGCTTTGTAATTTTTTCTCTCAAAACCCAAAAAATTTCTTCCACTTTTCTCTCTCTAAGAACCCAGAAATCTCTCTCTAAAAACCCATTATCCATGATTCTCTCTCTAACTACTCTGTAAGAACCCAAAAATCTGTCTCTAAAAACCCATTCTTCATGGTTCTCTCTGCAACTACTCCATCTCTCTCACACCCCATCCTACCATCAATCTGTACAAAGTTATGCACACACATATATATTGTATATATAATTAGCATCATTATATATATATATATATATATGTTTGTGTGTATGTTTGTCTATGTATTTCTTCATCAAAGGAGTAGCCATGGAAGAGAGAATTTATGGATTGATGACAATGGTTGGGATCTTGTACAGGGAGTAGCCATGGAAGAGATAATTTATGGATTGATGAACTATGGTTGGGATGTTGTACAGTGATGATGAAACTAGTGATGGATGGTTCATGGGAGAGGGGTTACAGCTACAGGTTGAAAAAACACCAAAATAACCGTTGAGTATGTTGGATTTATTTCTTTCATAAATTAATTTTGAATAAACGGGTTGAGTATGTTGAATTTATTTTTTTTATAAATTAATTTTGAATAAACGGATTAAAAGTTAAGCTTGAGTAATTTAATATTTTATATATTAAATTAATATATTATTTATTTATTAAATTAAATTAATATAATTTACAATATGTTTGAATTTAATAAATTATAAGTTAGAAATTTGACAGAGATAAATAATACTACTCAATTTGGTGTATATAAATATATTTTTAAAATTTTTTATATCTAAATGCATTTTCACAGTTTTTAACTCAGAATCTGAATTCTGATTAGCATATCCAAACGTATTTTCGCAGTTTTTAAAAATCAATTACAAAATTCTGAAACACATTTCAGAAATATTTTTCAAAAAATCATATTTGAATCACTATCCAAACGTAGCCTAAAATTTTCATTTTATAATCAACATTCATGATTCAAATTTCAAAACAAATTTGTTAACTACTATATATATATATATATATATATATATATATTTGTGTGTGTATTAAAAAAATTTAGTGGAAAAGAAGATGAGAGAAAAAGGAAAATTCAAAAAACAATTCTAAAAGTAAAAAATAAAAATTCAAATACGTGTCCGTAACATGTTCGAGACGTGTCCGAAATTCAAAAAAATTAAACACTCCTTTTTTGCGTGTCCAAGACATGTCTGAGTGTGTTCATGTCCGACACGAATATGTGAGGCAAAATAGAGTGTATGCGCTTTGTAGGTTGGAGGAGATCATTGATGCACACAATCAGTGACAATGACGACAAGGATTAGTTCAGATTGATAGTCTCTCTTCGATTCTTCAATTTTTTGTTCATTCTCTGTCCAAGAATGTTCAAATCACTGATTTCTTCTCTCTTCCTTCTCTTTCTCTATGCTATCTTAGCTCATGAAACAAAAAAACAAAAAATTTTGCATGGGTTTCTCTAATTGCTCATATCAGACAATACATGTGATGCGAAACATATCGTACGATATGACCTTCGTATCGGACGATGCAATGCGAAAACGATACAAAAGCACGAGTCGTATCATTTTATAGTTGCATCGTGGCGTATCATATGATATTTATCGCATAGTTTTTAACAACTATTAATGACATTACTAAATTACCCTTACACACTTATAAAATCATCTTCAATCAAGGATAATTTCGTAATTTCATTTATGGAAGTGGAGCCTCATAACTATTTGTGGAGTGTGAATTGCGTCAGCCTTTAAAAAAAATATGTGCAATTAATTTCCAATGTCGTGTCAATTTTCCTTACCAAATGGAGAAAATTTACACAAGCCAACCATTTATATAGTTATCATTGTTTGTTTTGTATATACATATATAAAACAAATAGACCCATGTCTCAATGAATACTTGAACCCAGCACCTCCCTTTTCGAATGGGGCAACAGATACCACTTGAGCTAGCAGCTAGTTGTTTCTAGAGTTATTTGTTTGTAGAACAGTTTAGAATGGAGTTCTGACTTGCATAGCACCATAATGAAACAACCCTAATATGAAAAAAGGTCACCACATTTCACAATCACACACACTAGAAGACTACCGAAGTTTTAAATCCCACATTCCCAATTCTCACTGTTCTTCTTTTTAATCAAATCCATGCTTCCTTCTTTCCCTACTTCCATATTACTGTTCGGAAAATATTATATTCTTACTAGAAATTTGTTGGAACTGTACCTGTCAGTCAGATTTATCCTCAGCAGACAACCTGGACTCTTTTGTTAAATTTGAATCAATCATGATAACCAGTACTCCCCTTTTATTATATTTGCACCAGTTACAAACACTTCACTGCTACCATATTCATCAAAGCAAAGATATTTTATCAGAGTCACAAGCAGCACTCAGTTTTATTATGTTTGCATCTTTCTTTCAAATCAAATGATGCATCATTAAAAGTTTAAAATGCTTATGCTACCCATGTAAAGAAAACCACCTTCATGGAAACCTGTTACTCCCCACAATTAACTAAAGTCTCATAGTATGATTTTACTGGAAAGAAACCATGAGACTTCCTTTCTCCACACCACATTCATGGCTCCTCAAGTAAACAGTGCTATTTTGGCCCTATTCATAGTATTAAATTGAAAATCTCAAGAAGTTTTTGTCCAAAGAGATTGAAACTCTAATCTTGGATTTTGAGACTGGAATATTACCTTCACTGATACCACCAGCTAATGCCACAGTCACCAATATCAAACTTTGAACTTTCTCATCTCACATTTGTGTTGCCTTGCACTCGTAAATAATTATCTTAGTCTCTTATAAAAAATTATCAAGATAATAAGAACATTAATCACAAAATTGAGTTGGGCCTACATTGTAAAACCACAAGATCACTTCTAGAGTATAATAGACACCCATATATTTGGGAAAGGGCAGCTCAGTTTTGATATATTACATGCCAAAGTTCCCCTTGAAGCCCGGAAGATCTACCAAATTGGGCGAGCACTGCCACCTAAAACAAAAGATTAGAGGTTTGTGAAGTGATTGGATCAACACTTGGTAATGTTGACACAACTGCATTGTTAACAATTTTCAAAGGGGGGAAGGAGGTCAAGAAATTCAGTTGCCCAAAACAAAAGAGAATAGTAATCGGGAGTGCTCAGCCACCATAACTAGGTCTTGTAATTTCAGCTTTACAGATTAGTACACTAATATATGAGAGAACCCAAAAAGAGAAAAAGAAGAAAAGAAAAAAAGGAAGAAAACAAAATGAACCTGTAGGGAATACCCAGAGAAGGCTCCGGGAAATTGCCCAGCCATAATTTCCATAGCAGCAAGAAATGCTACAACCTAATTGAAACCAGCCAATCAAAGTTTTATGAGGAAGACAAGATCAGAGTGTTAAACTACATTTCAGCCAATCTAAGTGTATTGAATCCTGATCACCTGCTTTCCCATTTGAGGGGAGATCACAGCATAAACCTTTGAGTTCTCTACAGTCTTATACAACCACTTCCTGTCTCCACCAGTGGTTCCCATTACAAAGGGCACCCCAACTTTGCAATATAGCTCTGCATTCTCTGTAAATTGCATGACAGTAACATAAAATTTCAGAACTATTTAACTCAAAACACACTCATTGGGTAAAATTTCATAATTCCTACCTTATTTCTTTAGCTAATAATAATAGGACATTTGAAAGTGGATCAAGTGGCATAGGATATGACAAGATTGTGACTCAACAGTCCCTATGAAAGAGAACTATGGGACAACCATTATAACCTCCAAAAGCAACTCATCAATATAACACAGATTGCAGCATAGAGTCAGTAAGAGAAAGGCTCATAAATTCATTTGTATGTCTAATCCATTGCATGTGTGTGCACCAGCATGCATGCATGTTTCATCTATAATCTCTCCAACTCTGTTAGTGATCTATAATAGCAGGCCCCTTTCAACTGATGCACGAGAACTAACTACTGATTCTGAAAATAATTCTAACTTAAGCAATTACAACCCCCTCCACCTCTCTCTATCAAAAAAAGAAAATCTTGGAGAGCAGATGTGCCTTCAACAACGTGGTGATTATTCAATCTCTGCTTGGAAGGTGGGAGTGCTTAGTTAATAATGACTTAAGTCAACAACTTCTTTGTGGATAAGACAATAATTCTTAAGAATAAGGACCAAAATGGGAAATTATGCATCAGATTTATGACCCGAATTACTACTAAATGGATTCTCAACAGTCAGAACAAATCTGATTTTACAAACAATCTTGCAATCCAACTGCTTTCAGATGCCATGTCTACTAATGTAAAAATCAAAAGATGCTTTGTAGCCTACAAGACACGATTATTCAGGATACATGTCATAGACAAATTTTTTTGGGATTCTGATGCTATGCCTAAATTTCCCATTCTTTTATTTGCACATGGTTAATTTACCTCCACGGTTCACAATCAACTACGTTTTGCACCATTCCAAAGCTTCTAGGAGTTAAACTAGTAGAGCTTTTGTTCAAACTTATAGAATTTGATTGAGAAAAGTATATTTTACCGGTGCATAAACCTTTTTTATTTCGATACGCGATAAATTTTATTAAGAAGTGGCATGGCTCAAGAAAGACAATAATCAAAAACCTCTTTATAAAACCCCTCTAGAGGACAAGGAGTAGGCACTGAAGGAAAGGATTCTTACTAATTCTCAAAGACTCCTATTTCCTTTCACACACAACTCAAATGACAGAGGGGCGCCACCTCCCATATTAGACTTCAGCAGCCACAGGGAGATTTCAACCACCATCCTCTTAAAATAACAATAAAATACCGGATATGAGAGAGAGAAAGGGAATATATACAAGTATGCTGTCTCATAAAGAGGAAACACCAAAGCTACTTACCTAATAAAAATAAAAATGCTTTGGAGTTGAGGTGGACAGTGTGAAGCTTATTGTCCAAGGGAAGACTTTCCAACGATCTCAGGTTCTGAATCTCCCTAGAGCTGAGAATCAGCGAACTGAATGCCCTTCATAGGTACAGAGTAACATTCTATCAAACTCGATCAACTTCATTGAACAGGAGAACTTGAACCAAAATCAAAGGATTATCAGTCAACTATGTGTACTCTCAGTCGACTAAATGAGACAACCTAAAATCAGAAAATTATCAGTCGACTAAACAGGCCAACAAGGCTAGGGCTCAAATCAGAGATCCTTCAGTCAACTGAATGAGGGACTCAGTCAACTCTATCTGCAATTTTATAACTTATTGCTTCTCTTCATTTTAGATTACAAAACACAACCAATCAACTTTTGGTTCACTCTCTCTCTCCACTTCTCTTAATCCTTCCAAACCTCTCAAAATCCCTAAATCCCTCCTATTAATCCCACCCTTTATGGATTACGAACACAATGGCACCCAAATCAAAGTCCACAACATTTAAATCCACAAGAAAAAGGGCCCGAAATGAAGAGAAAACTTGTACCAAGTCACGACAAAACAAACAATCATTCCTCATCAATGAATACTTGGACAAATACAAGTTTGACTAAGTAACGAGCACAGTTGTTTTTGGTAAGATTGTTGACCCTATCTTCTTCAATTCAAACGGTTTTAGAAGGGAGAACTTTTTGGGCAACTAGGATAGAGTAGCTTTATAACACAACCAAGCCCAATCCACAAACCTAGTTAAACTTTTCTATTCCCATTTCATACTCATTCACCATCATAGAGTGTGGTCCTTTATGGAAGACCACAAAATCAACTTTAACTACAATGCCAAAGGAAAATTCCTTCATGTCCCTAGGGATTAGTTTCAACAATTTGAAACTAACTCATGGGTTCATAAGAATAAATAAATTATTTAGAAGCCATTAGGAAAACATTTGGGAGGAATGATATTTGATGAATCTTTCAAACCCAAAGCCTCCCAACTCACCCTTGAAGCCCAACTCATACACCATTGAGCCGATGGGAGAATCCATGTTGCATGCATGATATCTTTTTTATATGGTATATTTTGAATAACAAGAAATGAGACTTTCATTCCTTATAGTCCAACACATGGCTGACTACCATAAAAAGAACCCCACCCTAACCTACGGACTAATCTTCACAATCACCTTCAAGCACTTTAAAATCGCCCTAAATGAGAGGAGATGGACAAGAAAGAACAAACCCATAACATGTTAACCATCAACTCCACTAAAAGCTTAAGTTGTTAGAGAAGGTGTAACTTAAGCATTTAAAATACTCTAACATGCCACCTCATGTGTGGCCAGACTCTTCACGATGAGTGGGTCAACACAGACATCAATTATACTTATCAGGGTGACAGCGAGTTTGAACCTAGCACTTTTGCCTGCTCTGATACCATTTTAAACCATCAACTCATCTAAAAATTTAAGCTATTAGAGAGAGTGTAACTTAAGTATTTAATATTCTAACATGCCCCTTCACGTGTAACCAAACTTTTTATTATGAGTGGATCAACAAGTGCATCAATTATAATTATCAAAGTAGCAGTGAGGTTCAAACCCAGGACCTTCGCCTACTTTGATACCATGTTAACCACCAACTCCTCTAAAAGCTTAAGCTGTTAGAGAGGGTGTAACTTAAATATTTACTTTTCTAACATAACAATATCTATCTTGAGGCAACCTTAAAGATAATGGGGAATAAGAAAACAAATGAAGGTTAGATTCCCAAGAAGGATAGAAGAGAGCAGCCAATGAAGGTGGAGCATGAAGATCATAACATTGAGCGTCAAGAGAATTCTCAAGAACTTGAAAATTTACATGATAGACCCAAGCCCCAATCCTCTAGTCCTTCACACATCATGGACGAAATGTTCAACTTGCTCATAGGTCAAATGTACTTCCTCACCACGGCAAAGTGATAATTGACCACAACAGTTAACACTTGCTTCTATGGCCCGAATGAAAGAATGGTTGAGGTTAAAGGGGAGATTGACATCCTCAAGCAGAAAGGGAATGCACTCCATGACCTATTTGGATGGTGTCTCTTCCAAACTGACCGTGCTATTGAGGCGTTGATGAAAAGCTGTCAACTATTATGCAACATGTTAGACTAGCGATTTTATTGTTTTCATGACCTTTTTCCTTTTAGTTTTATAAAATTGGCACAATGAAACATTTATTATGTTTTCGATAACAACAAAAGGGGGCGAACATGTGTTTGATGGCATTATGGTATATGATCTATGGTTATTTGGCAGTTGTTTGGAGTTTTTTTTTATTTAGTACTTGTTTGGTGTTTGTTTTTGTTTAATGGTATTAATGTATTATGATGAAATGGAAACAATTTTTTTAATGGAATGGATATGGAATTTGTTTTATATGAATTAATAGCAGATTTATTTATATTGTTGAGTGTATGTGGATAGCTGATTTGCAATATCATTATATGTGAGACAAATCTGAATAAATGCACATAGTTGGAAGGAGTTGAATATTTGATGCTTGAATTTAGAGGGAGCATTACTTATTATAGAATCTTTATTGAACTATGATTTATAGTACAATCTCACATTTTTTTTTATCATTGGCCAGGGTTTCAACCCAAAAAGTCATTATCAGAAGGGGGGAGATTATTAGCCCAAAGTTTCAACCCAAGGGTATAAGGGTAATGTTGATGAAAACAAAGTATTGATGAGAAGCATTAATTATTTCTCTTCAAGTATATTAACCAAATAAAGTACAAAACTGGACAACAAGCAAGTAATTGACATCAAGCACAAGGCAAGTAAAGAATATGAAAGCTTGAAGACTTGTAGTTAGGCTGAGTGAGTGCTTAGGTTTAAAGTTACAAAGTTATATTTAATTGAACACTATCGCTCAATAAGACCTTAAATGGACTCTAGGACCTAACTTAAACTCTTCAATTTTTAAAGTCCTTAGTCTTAATGAATTGGCCCAAGGAGATAATCATTTGGAAACAGGCCAATTAGTCCCAATTAATTGACCTAAAGCCTAAATCAGTCAACTCAGTCGATTTAAAAGTTGATCATTATTTTGAATATGGGACATTCAGCCGACTTAATGTAGAAAATCAGTCGACTGAATCTGCCATAAGACAAATTAATTGAAGTCAATCAACTCAGTGAGATATGAGGTAGACTGAATAAAGTAAACAAAACAAAAATTTAGTCCACTGGGTTATTTAGCCAATCGACTGAACATATATATGCTTAAAAGTAAAACTAGTCTTTGAACAAATCAGTCGACTAAATATAGTAGCCTAAAAAGAAAAAATTGATTCTGATCATATCATTTGACTTAAGGTTGCTAGCCACAAAACTGAAAATGGGCTCTGGACAATTCAATCGACTCAGTATTCTGATGGAACAAGAATGGTTTGATCAAATTTGAAGATAAACATTCAGTTGAGTATAAGTCGACCGAAAGTGCAATCTGACAACAAAAAAACTAGCTTGAAATGGATCTTTTTGAATATTGAATCTCCAATGGCTACAAATATTAACAGGCTACAAATATTAAGTTCAAAAGGGTTGTTTTAACAAAAGTTATGACCATTAATTGATCATTGACTGACATCATAAAGATTCCAAGCTCTACATTTGTATATTCTTGAGACTTCATGTTCAATCATTGAATTACTCTTAGATTGAGTTTCATTGTATATCCAACTCCAAAAGAGAGTTATTACTTTGTAAAAATTATTATCTTATCATTTGTTGAGTGATTGAAAGAGTGTTGGTGTAACCCTTGAAAGGTGAAAGAGCTTTTCATCTTGGTGAAAAATAGAGTGTTGTACTCTTGTGTAAGAGGTTTGATCTTTGGAAGAGACAAAATACAGTGGATTAGAACACTCGGGAGATACTCTTGAGGGGTGGAGGCTTGCAGGTATGAAGCACAGACACTCTATTTTGTTTCACGTACCCGTGTTGGACACGCAAAAAAGGAGTATCTAATTTTTTTGAATTTCGGACAAGTTGGGGACACATTTTTTGGATTTTTTATTTTATTTTTTTGGGATTTTTTTTTTTTGAATTTTTCCTCTTTTTTTCCTCTTCTTCTTCACTATTTTTTTATACACACACAAACATATATAGTAATTAAAAAATTTGTTTTGAAATTTAAATCATGAATGTTGATTATTAAATAAAATCCTTAAATTTTTATTTAATGATTTTTTTATTTTGATATATTAATAATATTTAGGTGATTTTGTGTATTTTTATGCCAATTTTGATTGAAATAATATTAAAATTTTATTATACAATCATATAAAAAAATAAATATATATACTCAACGTATCCATGTTTTACTTTTTTGAAAAATGTCATGTCCGCGTGTCTGTGTCGTGTCGAATCTGTGTTATGTGTCCGTATTCGTATCCATTCTTCTTACTTCTTAGGCTGGCAAGGTGGCAACAAGGAAAAAAAATACTAAATTTAATTCTCTCTCTCTATTGTTAATGCTCTATTTTAGACTCATTTAATTATTGTGCATTTATTTGAGTGTTAAAATTCAAATTCTCAAATTAATTTCAAAAGTTTGCCATTTATTTGAGTTGGTTTTTGACATGGCAAAGTATCCTATTGGATACGGTTTGATCTGGTGTTCAAACAGGGTCTGATTGTAAAGGGCATTTAAATGGGCCTTCACGGCATTCGAACAGGCTTCCGTCTATTTGAAAACTAGCAGCTCCAGAGGCCACCATTTGATGGCATTTGATGATGCTTTCGAGCAGTATTAAAGGGTGTTCAAATGAACCCTAAGGCATTTTGAACGGGACTAGAATCTTGAGAGATAAGGATTCCTTTTTCAGTTTTCTATTTAAACAACACTTAACCTAGTTTCAATGAGAGACTTTTTGAACGAATTTTAAGAGCTTTTTGGTAGTGTTTTTCTCTGCACCTTATACTTCATATCAATAGAGTTTAAATACTTAAGTATCTTTGATGATTTAAGAACCCACAACAATGTTATACATTCAATCAAGATTATGTGATTGAATTTGGTGATATTCTGAGTTCGTTGTTGTTAGCGGAGGATTCTGTGTCAGTAATTGGTTATCAGTGGACACCAAGGTTCAAGGATTCACACTATGTGAAGCAATTCGAGGATCCGAGCATTGTGAATTGTGAAGATTAGTTGAGGATTAGAGGGTGAGTTTCAAGATCGACATTTGCAAAACTTGTGGATTCAAGTCGTCGTGTAAGTAAAGCCGAGTTTGTAAACTCTATATCTTCATTATAGATTGGTTGTGGTTGGGTTAGGTCCCATGGTTTCTCCCGCTAGGTTTTCTGTGAAAAAATTTATTTTGTTCCAAAAATTAGAATTCATCCAATCCCTTCCAATGGAATTCCAATGGCCAACCCCAATTAGTCTTTCAAACAGTTATACCCATTCAATGCCAAATAAACACAAAATATAAAACCCAAAATATTTTCAAGTTCTATCATGATGAAATTCCATGCAGAGGAAACATGTCTTCGATTGTCACAATTCTACTTAATTCCTGGCTCAAACATTTCGATATCCATGCCAAAGTCTGCAAGGGCAAAACCAGGAAAATTATTAGAGGGGGTGCTAGAAAATTTAGGAGAAAAGTTTAGAGAAAATTTTGGTTGGAACAAATTTTTGGATAAAAAATGAGAGAAATGATGGGTAAAGATTGAGTGGGGCCAAAAATTTTGGGGGTAGGCTAAAATTTTGGGTGAGAAATGGGGGAAATAATAAGTAAAGATTGGGTTGAGTCAAAATTTTGGAATGTGCTAATTTTAAAAAGGCCAAAATTTTAGACTTGAACTCTCACCAGTTCAACAAAGGGATTCAATAATTGTACATTATGAAGTACTGAATATATATATATATATATATATGCATCGTATTAATTGAATGGAAAATCCACAGAATAGTTTATGATCCTAAAAAATTGGTGCATTTAGTTATAACAAACAGATTTGCACCACATGCATGACTACCATTATAACATTCAGTATCGCGACTGCATCGTCTCTCACGACTGCAATTTAAATCCAAGATCATATTGGGCTAACACCAAATTTTTAACATATCATAGGACAATTCAAGCATCTCAATATGATCACGTAATACAATAGACAACTTTTAAGTTGTATTAAGGCATGGAAAGAGGATATTAGAGCAACCCACCAATGTGAAGTCACTTTTTTTTATAGGATAAAAATTATTTGTTTCCCATTTATAAGCCAATGTAAAACCTGAATGATTAAATAACTCAAAAGGGATTCAAAATAGAATAATATTTATACTCTCTAGGTTTTTCTCTTTTCCACTTTGAATTTTTTCTTATTGCCAATGATTCACGAAAATTTACCATTCACTGCAGCAGGCACTGTGTAGTCCACCACAATCAGATTTGGGTACTCATCAAAGAGAGATGCTAAAATGTTTTCTCTGTCAGAAGGACCATGGACCTGAATCTCTTTCCCACATACTTGCACAGCATGTCCAGACTCCTCTGCATTGCCAAATGATACAGGAAGAAGATGAAGTCCAGCAGAAACCACTGCTTCACTAACCGCCTTCCCCATTCTACCACTACAACCATTAACCTGCAACAGAATTACATAACAAGAAGACTATGAGATCAACCATGCAAAGTAATACAGTAACTAGTCTTTGTGAAGAAACAGATTAAAACAAATGTGGTCATACTTTTCTTTAAAGATTATTTGAAATGGTTTGAACAATTAATAAAATTAATATATATATATATATATATATACATATAATGTGGACAGAAGTGGGGTAAATGGCCAATACCACTGGAAGGATTATTCTTTGGCTTTTAGGTACTGTAACTAGTATCCTTGTGATTGGTTTAATAGGTATTTTCTTTATGGTACATATTCTAGGTTGGCTTCATACCTATAGTAATTGGCTTATTTGAGTTGTAGGCATGAATGCATAAGAAATCAAAAAGGACTTCCCCCTTGAATCACACAAACAAAGAAGGGAATCTGGTTGAGTTTTAATATCAAAATACTTTCATAGAAATGACAAAATGGATATCTTTTGTTTTGAAAAACTCCATCCCACTAATATAAATAGTAACTTAAAAAATGCACTTACTGTGGAAGACAAAAATAGAAACTAAATTAATACAAAAAATAAAAACTAATAACTTTATGAACCATCATGGAATCATGCTTTTTATCTGATTTCATTTTCTAAGAAAATACAAGGGGAAAAAACTAGTTAAATGCATCATCTTCTGAGAAAACACAAGGGCGGAAATACCATAAGAGCGAGTTAAATTAAGTTTTTTATTTTTTTATCCCATTTGTTAGTAGAATATCCCCAGTTAGATGATAAATTCTAACTTTCATTCGTAATCTTTTCATTTGTTATTTTCCTTCAACATACCCGTGCAGACAAGGGTCATTTGCTTGTGTTTATGTGTATTATTACCAGTCAAAGAGCCATCAAGGAGAGTGTATGTCTTTATGAATATACTTATGTATACAGTCGTGCCAAATCCAAGTAGTATTACTGTATTATACATACAATATGTATGGCATTCCAATTTGTGGCTTAAGACAAAACATCAACTTTTAACTCATGACCACTCATGTTAACTAAATTCATTTTAATTGGGAGCAGGGAAAAAAACACACAAATATGTAGATCTAATGTACACCTTGTGCTATGGAAAATGAATAACACTTAATTGGGCAAAATATATTAATGAGTCAGTACCATGATTGGGAGCCCAACGTTTTGTGATGCAATCAGGGGATTCTCGAGACATTGGCCAGGCACGCTTGACATTGACATGGACACTATAGGACTTGACAATCTTTGCTTTGGCAAAATAGTGCTGCTAGTCCTTGTTCTGCCTCCAGAAAACAACCCAATGTTCTTGTGTCGCTGAAAAATATTATTCGCCGGCACTTTAATAACAAATGCCATTATCTGCACCTACGACCAACAGTTAAAATTTATTGCAATATATATATATATATATATATATATATATTAATCAGTACCAACGAAAAATAAAATAAAAAAGACTGAGAACTAGTAGACCGAGACATGAATAATTGAGAGAATTACAGTTGAGGGTGAGAAAAAAATGTTTGAAGTCGCCAATGTATATTTGCAGGGGTGGTGGAGAGGATGACGTAGTAACTCGACGGAGAAGTGAAGCAGCTTTCTCTATTTCCCAGTGTTGGTAACGGGAAAACCTATTTGGGCTATTTCAATATTGAAAATTCAAAACAAACCATGAAAGATATGATTACCAGGGCGGGACAAGCCAGCGCCGCAGGGCTTTCCAAGCAGGCCGCCCCCAAATGACCCAAAATTTGGATTTGTTAAGAAAATTATTGAATCTAATTAAATCTCATTTATAAATTCTTATTTCATATTCGAATTAAGTATAATAATATTAATATATATTATATTTAAAAAAATATTATATTATAATATATATTAATATATTATATTTAAAAAATATTGTGTCATAATATGTAAATTTTAATATATTATAAAAAATGTATAATATATATTATATTTAATTAGATCAAATCATTAATAGCCAAATTTACTTAAATTTATATTCAATGTATTTAATTAAAGACATTATCGAATTTAGATTGGATTAAATTTTTTTGTGCCATTTTTAAATTTAGATCAAGAGCCGATTCATTGACAATCTTATTTTAAAGGAATCCAACTGAACCAATTTGCAGCCATGAAGCTTACCCAAGCCAATTGGTCCATTTCACTCTGCTAAAACCCAGCATGTTCTACTCTCGTAAGAGTGAAAATTAGGGATGGCAGCTTGTCATGTTTCGTTCTTAATGAAGCGGGTATAAGATGCTCATAAAAAGGGTCTGGTGGGACCTTTAAAATCTCGTCTAGTTGAAGGCGAATTTAGAGGATGGTCACCCCGCCCCAACCCGGGTCCCACCTCGTTTATATATTAATTTTCTATGTATTCTTATATACACTACATTTACTAATAAATAACACTATATAAAATTAGATTTAAGGCTTTTTATATCACACTCATTATTTTTTTTTATATTAATTATTTTGACAATAAAAATTTAATTTATTCATCAAAATAAAATTTTTAATTTGCTTATATATATATATATATATATATATATATATATATCAGGATTTGAGGTGGGAGGGGACAGGGTGAAGTTGAGAAATATAAACAAGTAGGAATAAACCTCTAAACAGGATAAAATGAGATTAGAAGCAGAGAATATAAAGATGGTCGAAGTTGAGAAAAGGCACTCCCACCCCAAACTCGTTCGGTTATCATTTCTAATGAGAATGGATTGATTTCAGATAATTTTCTTTCGAATAGCCTGTAAAAACTTGCCTTTTTTTACAGAAGGGAAAAAAATGTAGATTCATTTTTTATTTTTGAGTTTAAAAAAAAGATAAGAAGAAAAGGAATTTCATTTAATATAATAAAAGACATGTACAGGCCAATAAAACAATCGTAGGAAAGTAATAACAAAGTTACAATGAAATTATCACAGGCTATCAATATAACAACCACAAATTATATAATTGATCCTCATATAATTAATATTTAAATAAGTTGATAATTTTTAATAATTAATAATAAATTTTAAAAAATTAACTTGCTTCCATAATAGATAATTAATAATTATATTATTTAATAATTAATACTTTTTTTCAAATTTTTTTTTATAATATTAATTATTAGAGAGATAAAATAATTATATAAATTTATATATATATCATTTATGATATGTCTTGATAATTATATTTATTACTTTTACATAATTGCAGTCAAAAGTATTTGTAAATGAGAAAAAAATTTAACATCAAGAATACAACTTTTTTTACTTGAAATGAATATTAGAAATTTTTTATGCCATAAGTTAAATATTATATGTATTTTTTTATGAAAAACTATAATTTTTTTAAAAATCACATATAAGATTTTATTTTTGTATCAAAAGTTATTTATTTATAAGAAACATTTATTGAATAATTAAAGTATGAAAAATTTTAATAATTAATAAATTTTTAATTTTTTATATCTATTAATTATAAATTTATAAGAGGATTGACTGCAGTTGGACCAATTAGTTTCGCAGTAGACAAAAACCCAGCAACCATTTGCTAGTTCAGCCAACTTCTTACAAATGGAATAGGCATTCCATTTCATTCCATTCCTCTATTTGATTAGGCTAAAATATTCCGAAATGGATTTTTTTTTTAAATGACTATTTTCCCGTGGCAAGTGATTAGTATTCTTTTCCAAAACTTAAGAAATGTCATTTCATTTCTAAAAGAATGAAATTATTTATAAAAAAAAAAACATTGCACATAATTTACACACGCGCATGATTCATATATATATATATATATATATATATATATAAATATATATGTGTATGTACACTTATCCATCTTATAATTAATATTCAATAAGTTAATAATATTTAATAATTACTAAAATTTTAAGAAACCGTCTTGGTTTTATGGTAAATAATTAATAATTTTATCACTTAATAATTATAATTTTAAAAAAAATCTTTTATAATATTAATTATAAGAGAGATAAAATAGTTATACGTGTTAATTTTATTACTTAATAATTAATCTCTTATATTAATTATAAGAGAGATAAAATAGTTATAAATGTAATTATATATATCTTATTTATGATGTCCTAATAATCATATTAATAAATTCTACTTTAATTGGAGTCAAAAGTATTATGAGGAAAATTGTGACATAATCCATAAGAAACATAACCTATTTAGTTAAAAAAATATGTTATGAATTTTTGTATGCCTTAAGTTGAACATTATTTGTACTTTTTTATCGAAATTCTTTTGAAAAGTTACATATAAGATCTTTTTTGTGTTCAAATTCTTATACATGTATGAAATATTTTTTATTAATAAAAATATATGAAAACTTAATAATTAATAAATCATATATCCCCTATGTTTATTAATTATAAGAGAGTTGACTCTATAAATATAACAAATAGAGTCATTCACCTATTATAGAGGTTACATTCCTAATTATTCTGGGATTGTGACTACAGGGCTGGCTCTAGACAATTAGAGGCCTAAAGCGATAAAATGAACAATTCTAAATTAGGCCCTTTTAAATATTAACATAATTGTTTACTTTATTTTATATATATATATATATATTTTACTTTTGTAATATAAAATTTAATTGTTTTCAACAAGAGAGAGGTATTTATTAAATGAAACTCTAATAATAAATTTTTTACATAATTTTTTTTTATCGAAATAGATAGTAATAAAATATTAGATTAAAATATGAATAAAATTTTATTAATAGAATTAAATTTTTTTATGAAGTTTTTATCGAGCCTTTTAATAGTGTTCGATTTTTATTAAACTTAAACTTTTAATTTGAATATACTATGAATTTATAAAATATGGGCCTTTTGTAGAGTTAGACTTTTATTAATTTTAGACTTTTAATTTGATTATACTATAATATATAAAATTTTGGACCTTATTTTTAAGTAGGGCCTAATACGATTCCTTCGTTGACTTTATGATTAAGTTGCCTCGTGACTACTTCCCACTTTCGAATATTTGAATGGAGTTAACTTGGTTAAAAGATCCGAGTTGCTAATAGACCCGGGACTACGTCTGAGCTGCGATGGCTCTGTTTAGGACGAATCACGTTATTCCAGTTTTGATTTGTCCAAGTTGGACTCTGGTTGGGTTTGGCTATCATTTTTATTCGAGCTTTGGTAAATATGGGTAATTTGGATACTATGTCATTGTTGTACACGTGACATGACATAGTTCAATGAGTAAATTTATGTCCTTACAATGACCATTTAAAAGAAAAAAAAATACTTGAACTACACTTAAAATAGATTTAGTTTTAAGGTCGAGATAAATTAAACCATAATTAATTAACAGCTAATTTTTAATAAAATAAATGAAATTAAGAAAAAAAGAAGAAGTCATGCTTATAGTTATAAGATATATATTACATGTACATGCAATGCTAGTAAAACACTATGATGGTGAAAGGGCGGATTCTCTTGGGAGTGGGGATGGAAAAGTAAGGTCGCTTTTGTTTCTTTCACAAAAGATTATATGAAGTCACCATGCGATCCATGTACGGAGGTCGTCGTTGTCTTTGTTTATTAATGTCATCAAACCAATCACAACTGTTAGTGTTCATGTCTTTGACATGAGAGTCATCTTCTTCACTACTATCAGCTTCAATGTCTTCGACATGAGAATCATGATCAGAGTCATCTTCACTCTTGTCAGTGTCCACATCTTCGACATGAGACTCATCATTACTATTGTAAGTGTCCATGTCTTCGTCAAGAGAGTCATCGGAACAAACCTTCATGTCGCAATTTTTGCATGGTTCATTAAACCAGTCAGTAATGTCACTGTCAGTGTCTTCCTTGTACACTAGATAAATCCCAATTTCTTTTATGTGTGTATATGTGTGTGTGTGTGTGACAATGAGGAGGAGGACTAACTTTAAAGTAGTGCGTACATTGTCAGATATCATGTGGAAAAGAAAAGCAGCTTAACTCTTTAAGTATTCCAAAGCTTCCTTTGTGTACAGGGTAAAGATTCTCCCTCCGGTGCATTTGGGTAAGAATTTTTTTTTAAGACAAGTGATTTTTTTAAAAAATATTTGGCACACTCAAATTTTTTTTTTTTTATAAATCGGTCACGGAATATCTTGGGTCGGCTTAACGCTGCCAAGAATTGACAAAGAGAAAATTCGAACTCGAAATACTTAAATTTTATCTTCAACCACACTTCGAAATAGTCACACTCAAAACCTTTTAAAGATAGAAAAATGCTACAACTTCCCAAAATATGTATTGTAAATTTTACATCTCAAATAATATAACTCTATAATAGTATATTAAATCATGTAATTAATGTGCTAGAGTGATATACTATCACCTTATTTGAGATAAAAAAAATTTGTGATGTATAACATTACTTTTAAAAATATTTGAAAGATTCATAATGTTTAAGATGCATGTTTATTGAAGATACCTTTAATATGTGTGCTTTTTCTATAGAACATGAATTTTTCAAATACTTTTAAAACATTATGATTGTGCTAAATATTTTTTAAAAAATTCTTAAATACAAGAAAAACTCAAATATGAAAAGCTGAAAGTAGAACTCCTCGAGCTCTTATAGCCCAGTTGGATGTGATCATGTGAAAGGTTAATTTATTAAAACCCACCAACACATGTTGAAAATGAGAAATGGAGAGGAGTTATGGTCAAGAGGGGGCAGAGTATATAACAATTTGCCAAAGTGCTCCATGCTCAATGCTACCAACACCCAAAATGTTTCAAGGAACACACATTTTTACATTACATGGCAACACTTTCCCAACATACACTAGGTCCCTGTAAACCCTTTTGGCAAGCCTAGCTTCCTTTAATTTCTCGCTTATTGGATTACTAATCCAATTGAAACAAGTACCACTTGACCAAGTTTTTGATTCGCAAACAAAGGGCACCAAGTCTCGCTCAAAATTCCAAGTCATTCATACCACTCACACTCACATTCACAAAGACTACACACACCAAATGCATTCAACCCGTGTCACAAAGTGGCACAACATCATCTTCACATTCTCAAGTGCATGCATCCATGTCACCAAATGACACATCATGTCTAAAGTTCTCAAGTGCACTCATCCATGTCTCAAAATGCGTGCACAGCATCATGTCTATAATTCTCAAGTGCACTTACCCAAGTCAAAAAATTAATGACACAACAACCATGTCAACATATTCAAAGGCATTTACCCAAGTCACAAAATGACTTTAACAATCATGTCTACATAATTCAAGTGCATCTACCCAAGTCACAAAATGGCACAACAATCATTTTTACACATTCAAGTGTATTTACCCATGTCACAAAGTGATGAAACAAAATGTCTACATTAACAAACACAGTGTGCATATTCAACATAATAGTACACAATAATTGGGGCATTTCATTTTAATTAAACCTTTCATTCCAAATTAAATACCTAACATTTATGCTTCAATAAGATATATACATGAATACATACTCATCATGGATAATATCATACAATTTATATTCTTCATTTTCATCAACTCAAGTAAGGGTACTCAACGTGATAGTACAAATTTCACATGCCCAAGTGAAATAATCAAGTTCACATGATGAAAACATATAAATATGCATGAGATATTCACAAATTTACAAGGTAGTGAGAATACCTACCTTAATCACTTTGGATGTGAAACCCTAGAACTTGACCCTTCTCCAAATCTTGAAATTCCTTGAAGATTAACTCCACTAGAAGCTTTTAGATATGAGGTAGAACACTTCAAAACTAAAAGTCCTAATTTTATTTCACTAAACCACCACTATAAGAAAATGAAGAGGGAAAGTGGGAAAGTGAGAGAGGGCCGAACGTTGGGAGGGAAAATAAGGGTGGTCCGCCACCCACGGTCTCTCACTCCTGTTTTATACTACCTTTTAAGTTACTTTAACCAAAATCCCATCCTTAAAATTTCATAAATTTCCTTCTTGTTTCAAGTCTTCCAACTTTAATTTAATTTTTCTAAATTGATTTAATTAACCACTACATGTTAATTTTATTATTTCCCAATCACTATTCCAGATTCCACCGGTGTAATCCCATGTTGGAGATAAAATTACTAAAATACAATACATTGGTAAATCGAAAGATGCTAAGTAAATTATTTAGCCATGCTAATTATCTAATTTAACCTTAAATTATTTAATCAGCAATTATAAATATTAATTAATTATCAAAATTTCTTGGGAGACTACAGTAACAGTTGTCAAACCACTGCTAAACCTTTCAGACTTTGAATCTTTAGCAGCAGTTCAACAAATTGCCACTAATACCCCATCATCAGTAGCAATTTTGAGAAACTACGCTAAAACGTGTCCTGCGAAACCGCTGCTAAAAGAATTTATAGCAGCAGTTTTGTAAACTTTAGTAAATGAAATATAGAGGAAGTACTTGCTACGGTTCCAGGGACTGCTGCAACTTTTAGAGGCGCTGTTTCATGCCACTAAAAAGCCTCTGTTCTAGACAAAATATTACTTAATAAAAGAAAGCATTTTGTTTAGGATTAATAGAACTCCAAAAAGTAGTTTTACAGAAAGTATATATATTTTTAAACTAAAAAGATAAAATAAGGAAAACAATAATAAGAAAAGCATGTATGGTGCACAAATAATCCATCTTTTCTAGAAATACATGTATTAAAGAATGTTTCAACAAACGGAACTGAGTTGCCATCCGAAATGGCAAAGTCCTTTCTTTTCACATACACGGTCCAAGTTCGAGGCTCAGCATATGCGCGCACACACTTCAGTAGAATTCCCCCCCCCCCCCCCCCATTTTTTTTCTTAAAAAAAAAATGTTTCAACAAACTAAAGAGTAAAAATATCATAATAAGATAATTAACAACCTTAAGTTTTAAGTCATAAACGAAGCAGACCAGTGTTCATGTCTTGGCAAGTTGGGGTATATGAATGTGGCCGGCCTACACGAACTGCAACTGACTAATTGATTTGGACAAGGCGTGCTCATGTAACCCGCGTTTTCCTCTTGCTTTCTCAAACCAACCATCAACTGCGAACTTAGGTGCTTCGGGCTCAAAAATCAAATTGCCGGGAAAGTCATCACAACAGCCACTGCTGTCACCTACCTTGTGAACTAGACGGGCTCCACATTTCTTTACCTGGAACGTCTTGTAGTTAGGAATAATATTGAAATTGGTAACAAGAACCTCAAATTGACACCAATCATTCGGCCCAAACCTACAAAAAGGACATGTAGGCTCCAAGTTGTCAATTGATATATAGCTCAGCCACAAATGTTCGGAATTAATCTTTTTGTTCCGGACCCTTTTACAGAATAAACAGCTTTCAGTGACCACCGCAAGGTCATTGCTTTTCAGTTTGAAGTGGACAGAAATTTGAATTACATCTACTCCTGTCAATTCACAAACAAGGCATTAAGCAACTCCCATCAAATTTTGAGGAAACCAATGTGGAGGCAGCTGCATTGACACTGTACAACCGATATTCTGATGGCTGAACCACTGTGGAATCTCGGTTCCAGGAAAGAACAAGCTATATCCTTCGTTCAAAAATATGAGTCTCTGTTCAATGAAAATCATGTTATCCGGTTATATCTATTAAATCTCATATAGACACATAATAATGCATATGAATGAATATACACGTACCTGAAGCCCACATTGCAGCAAGATGTTAGACAGATTCTCACTCTGTTTATTCTGTAACAGTTTCAGGCAATTAATGAGCGAGACCATGAATAATTTGTTATTCATTGATAGATCAGTGAGGGTTTTTAATGATTGGCACTCATCCGCGTACAATTTAGCTATATTTGATGGAAGCTTCGGTAGCGCCTCAAGATTTTTGCAACCCACCAACTTGAGGATTTCTAGCCGAGAAAGTTGATTGATGCTTTCCGGTAGATTGACAAAATTCCTTCCACTTAGATTTAATACTTCCAAAGATGATAAGTTACCAAGATCATTGGGGAGAGCTGCCTCAAACATATTACAACCACTGAGTTTTAGCTTTGTTGACAAACTTAAACCTGATAGAGAAGGCAATACCAATCTGATGAAATCATGGTATTTTATGGGTAATATCCAGGACAGAAAGAGTGAACTCTTTGATTGATGTGTTTCTCCTTCAAATTTGCAGAAAGATAAAACTTTGAGGTTTTTCAAACGTCCAATAGAGGATGGTGGTCGCATAATTGCAGTCCCATCTACATGAAGCTCCTCTAAACATTCCATATCTCCAAAGTTCTCTGGTAACTTGTCAAGTTTTGAGCAGCCAGACAGTATAAGAGTCTTTAGACATTTCAACTGATAAATGGTCTCTGGGAGACTCGTCAGACTTTTGCAGTTTCTAAGATTTATCAAAACGAGGCTGGTGAGCTGTTCAATTGATGATGGTAGTTCTTTCATAGCAGTCCCATCAGCAAAGAGCTCCCCTAAACCTTCCATCTCCCCCAGGTTCTCCGGCAATTTGTCAAGTCTTGAGCAGCCAGAGACAGGAAGAGTTCTTATGTGCTTCAACATACAAATGCCACTAGAAAGAGTTCTAAGGTTTTCACAGTTCCTTAGATCTATTAGGGAAAGGTTGGTGAGATGTTCAATTGATGAGGGTAGACCTTTTATTGCAGTCCCATCCAAATAAAGCTCCGATAAATGTTCCATATTCCCACAAATTTCTGGAAATTTTCCTAGTTTCGAACAGCTAGAGAGAATGAGAATCTCGAGAGATGGCAACTGAATGCTTCTTGGAAGACTCTTAACACTTTTGCAGTTTCTTAAATTTACGAAACTAAGCTTTGTGAGAAATCCGACAGATGGATGAAGCTCCACCAAACTTGTACAGTCTTCAAGAATTAGTGTTTCAAGATTTGGGATCCCAGTGAAGTCTGGGGTCCTAATTAGCTTGTGGGAGTGACTAAGATCGATGAGTTTCAACTTCTTTAGTTGCTATGGTAAACAAAAAAAATAAATGTTAGAATACATAAGCTTCCAAAAATAATGATAGTATATTGAACAAAGGAAATATATCAAACTAAGAACCATACCAGAGTTCCCCTCCAAAGTTTTACAATGTTGCTGTAACACATTATAAGTCCAACAAGGTTCTCTGCTTGAAAACTTGTTGGCAGCGATTTTGAAGGGTATCCATTCCAATCAAGCCACCTCAACTTGTTTGGAAGAAATTCAATGCCTTGAGAGATGATCACATTTCTGAACTTGAGTAACCTTAGTTTGTTCATCTTTATGAAGGCTTCAGTACTGAAGTTTACCTTTTCCGGTACTTCCAAGTCCAATATTATAGCTTCAACTTCTGTTGGACCCTAACAACCGAGAGCAAAAAATTGTTAAGTATACAGTATCATCATGATTACAAGAACTATAAGTTTGCAGCTTGTTCAATGGATATAAAACGTATAAAGCTTATTTTTTGCTAACAGCCTTCATACCATATTTTCCTTTAGAACATTGCGAACATCCTCTAGACGCCACAACCTGCTCCATTTCTCAGGCTCATTACGGTACCCTCCACAAACAATATGCCGCCCCATATCTCGAATCAAGTCATGCATTATAGGACGACCATATGAATCAATTATCAGGCACTTTTCAATGAGAACCCTTATTCCAATTTTTGCGTGGAAATCAAAACTATCAAGTATTCTAATTACAGAATCCTCAATCAAGTGAAAGAAACATGCAATGTCTAGAAATATTTCTTTTTCAATATCCCTTAGTCCATCGTAACTTATTTTTAGTTTTTCTAGAATTTCTTCTTCTGGTACATCTTTTAGACTATCCACTGCACTTCTCCAAATCCTTGTGTCTCTACCAAATAAAAAAGAACCTAAAACTTTAAGAGCTAAAGGAAGGCCGCCAGCATAATGCACTACATCATATGAAAGCTTCTCATACTCTTTAGTAGGATGGTCCAACTTAAAGGCATTCATACTAAAGAGCCTAATGGCTTCATCATTATTTAACAAAGAAACCTCATATATTGCATCCACATGTAACAAATGTTTATCTCTTGTTGTTATGATAATTCTACTCCCCAAGCCAAACCAATCATGCTTTCCTGCTAAGCTATTTATTTGTCCTAAATGATCCACATCATCAAGGACAACAAGAACCCTTTTATTGTGTAGCCTATTCTTTATCATGTTAATTCCTTCACGAACATTTTGTACTTTCTCATTCTGACCGAGAACGTCAGAAATAAGTTTTTCTTGTAAATGTTGCACACCATGATTCCTTGAAACTTCTCTAACATTTTGAAGAAAGCTCCTACCTTCAAACTGATAAGAGCTTTGGTTAAAAACAGCTTGGGCAATAGTTGTCTTACCAATTCCACCTAGTCCCCATATACCTATGATGCGAATATCATTTGACCTTATTGATAGCAAAGAATTCAGTTTCTCCACACGGGACTCTATTCCAACTAGATCTTCATTTACTATCGAAAATGTGGGAACCAAGTCACTCAAAATATCTCCAACTATTTCTTGGATGCATCCTGATTCATAGCTGTAGATTGGAAAGAATAACTAAAACATGGTCAGTTCGATAAATTGCAAAGAGAGAAACAAATTAACAATAAGTAAATTAGTGTTTATATTTGTTCATTGCAACTAAAATATGATCAAATGGAGCATAAACTAATTGCTTGAAGCTGAAATCAAAAGAACTAAACACAACCATTTTGTTAAGAAAACAATACAATCATATAATAATATTGAAGCTCTTATCTAAACCTGTGGCTGAGTTTTAAAGTAGCGCATCATTTTGCTGCCAAGGTTCCTACATATGTTCAATTGATTATAATATTATTTATCTATTGATGACCAATTAATTTTCTTTAATTCTTATTAAACTGTACTTGGATTTATTCACTTTCCTTATCTCTAAAATTTTGTCCCATTCTATACTATGTGAAGTCTTTTCTAGCCTTTCATTGTTAATAGTTTCTTTAAATAAAAAAAATGTACTTACTTTTGTTTAACATAAAATTTTAAGAACGTTTCATTTCATTTTGATTCCTCAAAACTACAACAAATGGTTCTAAGAGTTTCTTTTAGGACACATTCAATAAGATTATAATAAATGTCTCCTCTAGTGCTCATATAACTCATTTTTACTTGCTAAAAAAATTGATACATGTATTATTATTCTTAAGTAATTTGATTCCTCATTTTGCAATTATTAATGCATCATGTCCTTACTCCAATTGTAACGTTTTATAAAATTGAAAAATAAATAAATAAATAAATAATGGATAATATTAGTTTTGCATGATAATAAATCTCACAGACATTATAATGAGATGGAAAAAATTTAAACAACGTAATATGGAGTGTGAGGATACATTTAGAATAAATTGAAAATGTGAATTTGAATTGAAAAAATTAGAAAAACGTAAGATTTTTTTGGGCTTCATTCGAACGGAGGGTTTGCTCGTTCGAACGAGCATCCAAAAGTCAGTTGTGACCATCGTTCGATACTCGTTTAACAATCGTTCGAACGAAGGCCTTGTTCGTTCGAACGAACGTCCGACAGAACACTTTTAAGTTGCGGGCTGAAAAGCAATTTTGCCCAAATCTTATTCCTCTTCTTTTCCAAACTCTCTCAAGCCAATGGAGAAAAATTAGGGTTCTTGGAGATTGATGCATTCCACGGAATCCTAAGATACACACATATCTTCTAGTGCAAGGATCCAAGCTAAGGAAGATTTCTCATCGATTGAAAGTTGAGATTTCAAAGATTTCTTCAATAACAAAATGTAAAATTTGGGACTTTTCATTTTCTTTTCAAATTTCTTGCATTTCCTTGTAGATCTAGCTTGGTTGAGTTAAATAAATGGTGTAAAATCTTTCTTTGGATTTTTGGGCAAGGATTGAAGCCAAAATCTTGAAGTCTCTCTCTACACACAAATCCACACGTATTTGGAGGTAGAGATTCTAACCTTAAGTGTTTTTCATGTGAAGCATAATGCATTTTACTCATCTTGAGATTTTCTCTACAATGTCATATTTTGTTATATTGCTCATGCCTTAGATTATAATGAAATATAGAATATCTTGATTTCACTAGTATTAATATATCGTTGTGATAAATGATGAGATTGTTGAATGTCATGAATTTATGTATTTTCCATACTTGAATTAAATGATTGGATTGTTGAAGGTTATGAAGTTGTGTTGGCATTATTGTGATTTTTTTTTTTGTTTTTTTATAAATGATGAAATGATGTGAACCTTGGACATGTTTGTAAATGAAGTGGGAAACATTGATAAAAGATGAGATGTGAAAATGAAAATGGAAAAGGGGAATGTGGATAATTGATCCTTAGAATAAGTTGAGGGACAACGAAGAGTGGCATGTTGTGAGGCCACATTAGAGACCGTGAATATTTTGTGATAGGGATTGTGTCTCTCTTCGGTTGCAAACCATAACCCTGCGCGGGTGGTAGTACATAGTCAACGGGTTAGTAGCTCGTGAAGTACTAGGTTTTTTCGGGGGCTATTAGGTGATTTGAGGAAGTGATTATATTTAAGCGAGAGGAATAAAATGAAACTTGAATGGTAAATTGGTTGGTATGCATTTAAGTGTGATTGCATAATGATCATCCCATTTACTTATTGTTATGTTCTTCTTGTGGTTGGGTTGACGGTGTACATTGTTGGAAATATAATGATCATCCCATTTAAATGTTGTTATGTTCTTCTTGTGGTTGGGTTGACAGTTTACATTGTTGAAAAACATGATGAATAACCTATTAATATATATATGCATGTTGGTTGAACACTTGTATTGATACTTCACATTTCACATGCCTACACTTTGCACCGCCTTAACTTTTCCTATTTTAGAATTTCTACTGAGGTTGTTGTATTAACCCCTACCAGTGGTAGGTAATGGCAAGGAGTCGGTCGCTTAAGGACATGGATTGAAGGATAACTCTATTTTGTTCTTTTGTTTAATTTGGGAAATGCAAAAGACCTTTTGGTCTCTATTTATTTTAACAAGAAGGCTTGGAAGCCTCAATGAAAGTTGAACTTATTTCGTGTATGTACAAGGTCGAACCTTGGAACTTACGACTTGTATTCTTTTGATTTGGAGGAGAGATCACATTATGAACATCCTTTTAGAATGTATGTATGTAAATCTTGTTGGGTTGTATGTATGGATTATGAATGAACATTTATGTCACAAAAACTCAAGTAAAGATATGTTAAGCATCGGCTGGTTTGAGATATACAGGAATTGTTTATTTAGTTTGACTTTGATTTATGGGATCACCCACGGGTCTGTGAGACTCGGGGCATGACACCAATACTTATGGAGCCTAAGTGTTAAACATATGTAGTTGAAACAATTTCTTCCATAATTTACTTAATCAAACTCAGAAGAAGAAAATTGTATATCACAATTTGAGTTTGCTTATTTATGAACATCAGATGTTGACGATAAGACAATGAGATGTGTGGTAAAAATGGATTGGATTGAAAAACTGCAAATGCTATTTCATTTTACTAATACCATAGTCAAGAAAGGATGGTGCTTTTTCATGGGAAAAGGAAAATATGTCTAGTGGAAAGTGTGCTTGGCCTGTCCCTATAACAACATCGTCCGTATAGCCACACCTAATTTTCTACTCATATAAATAAAAAATTGTCATAAGCTTTTCAGAGTAACCATTCAAACTATTTCAGGGATTTGAATGTCAAAACAAAGCAATATATTTTTGTCTTCATAAGTTTTTTTTTTTTAATAAATTTATCATATGTTGGAATCAGAAATTATAGAGGTGAATTTGTACTCAATTCTAAAACATAGATGATTCTCCACAGAAACTTCAAGATTTAATGGAAGACACTATTGCTAGATTCAACTATTCTCAAATTAAATTCAGCTTAAAGGATTTTCACCTACTAAAGCATCAAAGCATTAGATAGTTCATAGATGTAATAAGTGGTTTTTCCCTCTTTTTTTCCCCTCTCAGAATATAATGTTGAAATCTATAATCCAAGGATCTATAAACAATGAATAAAATAGATGAAATTCAGAGAATAATTACTCATTTGGCGTAATTGGATGCCCATTTATATTTGCTGCTTTGACCAAAGCTGCCCTCCACTTTTGTACCTTCTCCCCGTTCTCACCAAAAACCCTCTCATGGTTTGCAAAGGCTGCTGCAAAGCTCCCGCTCTGATGCCGCACCTCGGAAGGTTGTACATGATAGAAGACAGGTACAATTTTCTGTATCTTCTTTTCCTCCAAACAGTCGATGATCTTTGCAAGTTCGTTCAAACACCAGGAGGAAGAAGCATATTCTTTAGAGAAGATTATGATTGCAGATTTTGAATCTTCAATAGCTTCTAGGAGTGCAGGACTAATTTCTTTTCCTTTCCTGAGTTCTTCATCGTCTTTGAAAGTATGAATTCCTTTTTGACGCAAAGCCGAATAGAGATGGTCAAGGAAAGTTGTACGGGTGTCTTCGCCTCTGAAACTCAAGAACACGTCATACCTCCATCGAGGTGCCGAAGACGAACAGGCACCATCATCCCATCTTGAAGCCATTGGAAACCGTCAAGCTTCTTAGATTTCAAAAATCACAAACTGAACAGATCAATCAGAGAACTCAAGAAAAGTCAACGCCTCTAAAAGCCTCAAAAACAGATAATGAATTCTTTATGGAAATCAAACTCACACAGAGTGAATTAGATATAGCCTGTTCTTGACATATCAACTGATATAAGTGTTTGAGATATCAGAGTAATTGAGATTCGAGAGACTTGAGCTAGGGTTTTGCATTCAATGTGTGAGGCGAGAGGTGAGACGAGAGAGTGAGATGAAGCGGTGAGGCTTCCCCGAGTTGTAGCCTACGTGAGGGGTGAAAGATCGTTGTCTTAAAATAGTCTTACCTCCCTACGCGAAGGTCTTTCGAGATCCATTCCAACCTACGTGAAGGTCTTTCGAGATCCATTCCAACACTACAGATAATCCTTTTTAGGATTCACATACACAAGTAGGTGGGAGTGAACAAGTTTATTCAAAAGTTGCTCAAAAATAATCACCGAAAGCATAGAAAAATATAAAATTACAGTAATAGTAGAAGAAGAAGACATCATAGATTTTTAGATGCTAAATACAAACCAAAGCTATCCATAGAAACTACAGCAACATCAAAGATCAAACGGTTAGAAAATAAAGACAAAATAAAAGCTGAAATAAAAGTGTAATAAAGCTTATATCTGAAAGAATTAAAAAAAGTAAAAAAATTAAAGTTTTGAAACTTTCAAAATTCTAACAATTATTGGGTCAAGCCCACAACACGCGTGCCCTTTTTCACATGACATTCAGGAAGAAGTTACCAAAATTTAAGTAGGTTTTAAATGTGAGAGGAATTATTTTAATCCGATAGTGTTTGGCTTCAGATTAGGAAGGAAGAACCTTCTTTAACTTACATACATGTCACAATTTTAGTGAACGATGCGTATACTCATATGTATATTTTGTAACTATTTAGTTTTAACACAAAACAAAATAAATAAATAAATAAGTACATGTGTATTGCATATGTGGTCCACTAAAGTTGTAACACATATATAGATCGAAAAAAATTCATCCTACTGAATTTGGAGCTAAGTATTGTTTATCGTGACTCATGCTTTATTTTTTCATTAGATAAGTTTAGTCATGACACTCATTTATAAATTCTTATTTCATATTCGAATTAAATATAATAATATTAATATATATTATTTATTTAAAATATTATATTATAATATATATTAATATATTATATTTCAAATATATTGTGTTATAATATGTAAATTTTAATATATTATAAAAAATGTATAATATATATTATGTTTAATTAGATCAAATCATTAATAGTCGAATTTGCTTAAATTTATATTCAATATATTTAATTAAAGACATTATCAAATTTAGATCAGATTAAATTTTTTTTGGCACCATTTTCAGTCTGAATCATTGACGATCTTATTTTAAAGGAGTCCGACTGAACCAATTCGCAGCCATGAAGCTCACCCAAGCCAATTGGGTCCATTTCACTCTGCTAAATCCCAGCATGTTCTACTCTCATAAAAATGAGAATTAGGGTTGTCAATTTATCCCGTTCCGCTCCTAGTGAGGCGGGTATAAGATGCTTATAAAAGAAATCGAGTGGGATCTTTAAAATCCCATCCGGTTTGAGACGGGTTCAGATGATAGTCACCCCGTCCCGACCCCATGCCGTTTATATATTAATTTTTATTTATTTTTATATACACTATATTTATTAATAAACAACGCTATATAAAATTAGATTTAAGGCTTTTTATATCACACTCATTATTTTTCTTTGTATTAGTTATTTTGACAATAAAAATTTGATTTACTTATCAAAATAAAAGTTTTAACTTACTTTTAAAAAAAAATTATATATATATATATATATATATCAGGATTTGAGGTGGGAGAGGGCGGGATGAAGTTGAAAAATATAAACAAGTCGGGATAAACCTTTAAACAAGACGGAATGAGATTAGAAGCGAAGAATATAAAAAGAGTCGAAGTTAAAAAAAGACACTCCCACTCCAAACTCGTTCAGTGGTCATTCCTAATGAGAATGGATTAACTTCAGATAATTTTCTTTCGAATAGCCCGTAATAGCTTGCCTTTTTTTTACAGAAGGACAAAAAAAATGTAGATTCATTTTTTTATTTTTTAGTTTTAAAAAAAAAGTTAAGAAGAAAAAGAATTTTATTTAATATAATAAAAGACATGAGCAGGCCAATAAAACAATAGTAGAAAAGTAATAACAAAGTTACAATGAAATTATCACAGGCTATCAATATAACAATCACAAATTATACCAAGTGTAGTTAATCCTCTTATAATTAATATTTAAATAAGTTAACAATTTTTAATAATTAAAAATAAGTTTTAAAGAACTAACTTGCTTGCATAATGGATAATTAATAATTATATTACTTAATAATTAATACTTTTTTTCAAAAAAAATTCTTTATAATATTAATTATTAGACAGATAAAATAGTTATATAAGTTTATATATATATATATATCATTTATGATATTTCTTGGTAATTATATTTATTACTTTTACATAATTAAAGTCAAAAGTATTGTAAATGAGAAAAAATTATAACGTCAGGAATACAACTTTTTTTTACTTGAAATGAATATTAGAAGTTTTTTATGTTATAAGTTGAATATTATATGTATTTTTTTATGAAAAACTATAATGTCTTTAAAAAATCACATATAAGATTTTATTTTTATATCGAAAATTATTTATTTGTAAGAAACATTTATTGAATAATTAAAATATAAAAAAATTAATAATTAATAAATTTTTAATTTCTTATGTCAATTAATTAGAAATTTATAAGAGAATTGACTTAGTTGGACCAATTAGCTTCGCAGTAGACAAAAACCCAGCAACCCAGATTGCTGGATTCCAAGGGACCCACAGTTTGCTAGTTTAGCCAACTTCTTACAAATGGGTTTTTTTTTAAAATGACTATTTTCACGTGGCAAGTGATTAGTACTCTTTTCCAAAACTTAAGAAATGTCATTTCATTTCTAAAAGAATGAAATTATTTAAAAAAAAAAAAAACATTGCACATAATTTACACACGCACATGATTCATATATATATATATATATATAATATATGTATATGTACAGTTAACTATCTTATAATTAATATTAATAAGTTAATAACCTTTAATAATTACTAAAATTTTAAGAAACCGACTTGATTTCATGATAGATAATTAATAATTTTATTATTTAATAATTAATAATTTTTAAAAAATATTTTATAATATTAATTATAAGAAAGATAAAATAGTTATACATGTTAATTTTATTACTTAATAATTAATCTCTTATATTAATTATAAGAGAAATAACATAGTTATACATGTAATTATATATATCCTATTTATGATGTCCTAATAATTATATTAATAAATTCTACTTTAATTGGAGTCAAAAGTATTGTGAGGAAAATTGTGACATAATCCGTAAACGTAAGAAACATAACTTCTTTAGTTAAAAAAAATATTAGGAATTTTTGTATGCCTTAAATTGAACATTATTTTTTTTTTAATCAAAATTTCTATGAAAAGTTATATATAAGATCTTTTTTTTTGTGTTAAAATTCTTATACATGTATGAAATGTTTTTTATTAATAAAAAATAAGAAAACTTAATAATTAATAAATCTTCTATCTCTTATGTTTATTAATTATAAGAGAGTTGACTGTGTAAATATAACATATAGGGCCATCCACCTATTACTGAGGTTACATTCCTAATTATTCTAGGATTGTGACTATCAGGCTAGCTCTAGACAAATAGAGGCCTAAAGTGATAAAATGAACAACTCTAAATTAGGCCTTTTTAAATATTAATATAATTTTTTATTTTATTATATATATATATTATTTACTTTTGCTATATAAAATTTAATTATTTTCAACAAGAGGGAGATATTTATTAAATGAAACTTTAATAATAGATTTTTTACATAATTTTTTTTTATTTAAATAGATAGTAATAAAAGATTAGATTAAAATATGAATAAAATTTTATTAATAAAATTAAGTTTTTTTTATGGAGTTTTTATCGAACCTTTTAATAGTGTTCGATTGTTATTAAACTTGGATTTCTAATTTGATTATATTATAAATCTATAAAATTTGAATCTTTTATAGAGTTAGAATTTTATTAATATTAAATTTCTAATTTGATTATAATATAATATATAAAATTTAAGGTCTTATTTTTAAGTGGGCCCTAATAAATTGTTTTATTGGTTTTATGATTGAGCTGCCTCTGGTTACTACTTCCCGCTTTAGAATATTTGAATGGAGTTAACTTGGTGAGAAGATCCGAGTTGCTGATAAACCCGAGACTACGTTTGAGGTGCGATGAGCTCTATTTAGGACAAATCACGTTAATCTAGTTTGGGTCTGTCCAAACTGGACTGTAGCTGGGTTGGCCATTATTTTTATTGGAGCTTTGGTAAATATGGGTAATTGGGATACTATGTCATTGTTGTACACGGGACATGATATAATTCGGTGAGTGAATTTATATACTTACAATGACTATTTAAAAGAAAAAAAATACTTGAACTACACTTAAAATAGATTTAGTTTTAAGGTCGAGAAAAATTAAACCATAATTAATTAACAACTATTTTTTAATAAAATAAATCAAATTAAGAAAAAAAGAAGAAGTCATGCTTATAAGTTATATTACATGTACATGCAATGCTAGTAAAACACTCTGATTGTGATAGGGCGGATTCTCTTGGGAGTGGGGATGGAAAAGTGAGGCCGCTTTTGTTTCTTTCACATAAGATTATGTCCAGTCACCATGCGATCCATGTCCAGACCACGTCGTCTTCCTTGTTTACTAATGTCATCAAACCGATCACAACTGTTAGTGTTCATTTCTTTGACATGAGAGTCATCTTCTTCACTACTATCAGCTTCCATGTCTTCGACATGAGAATCATGATCAGAGTCATCTTCAGTATTGTCAGCGTCCACATCTTCGACATAAGACTCTAATTTCCTCATCCAAGTGTCCCTAAACTTCGCCACCATTTCGCAATTTTTGCATGGTTCATTAAACCAGTCAGTAATGTCACTGTCAGTGTCAGTGTCTTCCTTGTACACTAGACGAATCCCAATTTCTTTTACCTGAAACATGTTGCATGGATAAAAATAACTCGGATTCTCGGCAACATTAACCTCCAATGTCAACGCATTGGGCCCAACCTTACAATAAAAACATGGAGCATCCAACTCCTCAATTAATACACAGCTCAGGAATAGATATGCCGAATTGATCTTTTTGTTTGGGATCCATCTCCTGAATACAATGTTAGCATAAGCTGACCAGTCGCCCCGATTTCTGAAGTTGAAATTGACCCAAATTCCGCCTAGGACTGTGAATTCACACACAATACATAAAGCAACTCCCGTCAATTTTTTACAAAACCAACCTGGAGGCAGCTGGATTGACACCGATGGCCCCAGATTCTTATGGCTAAACCATTGTGGAATCTGTGTTCCAGGAAGAAAAATACCATATCCACTTTGGCTAATCCATTGTCGACGAAAAATACTATATACACTTTGAAAATTAAGAAGTGCCTGTACAATGAAAATCGTGTTATCCACTCATGACTCATAATCTAATATAGATAGAGATAGAATATATATATATATATATATATATATATAGAGAGAGAGAGAGAGAGAGAGAGAGAGAGAGAGAGAGAGAGAGTAACCTGAAGCATACACTGCAGCAACATGTCAGCCATATTCTCACTCTGTTTATTCTGTAACAGATTTAAGCATTTAACGAATGAGACTACCACCAATTTGTCATTCATTGATAAATCTGGGATGCTTTTTAATGAATGGCACTCATCTGCATACAACTGAACTATATTTGATGGAAGCTTCGGTAGCGCCTCAAGATTTTTGCAACCCACCAACTTGAGGATTTCTAGCCGAGAAAGTCCATTGATGCTTTCCGGTAGATTGACAAAATTCCATCCACTTAGATTTAATACTTCCAAAGATGATAAGTTACCAAGATCATTGGGGAGAGCTGCCTCAATCATATTACAACCACTGAGTTTTAGCTTTGTTGACAAACTTAAACCTGATAGAGAAGGCAATACCAATCTGATGAAATCATGGTATTTTATGGGTAATATCCAGGACAGAAAGAGTGAACTCTTTGATTGATGTGTTTCTTCTTCAAATTTGCAGAAAGATAAAACTTTGAGGTTTTTCAAACGTCCAAAAGAGGATGGTGGTCGCATAATTGCAGTCCCATCTACATGAAGCTCCTCTAAACATTCCATATCTCCAAAGTTCTCTGGTAACTTGTCGAGTTTTGAGCAGCCAGACAGTATAAGAGTCTTTAGACATTTCAACTGACAAATGGTCTCTGGGAGACTCATCAGACTTTTGCAGTTTCTAAGATTTATCAAAACGAGGCTGGTGAGCTGTTCAATTGATAATGGTAGTTCTTTCATAGCAGTCCCATCAGCAAAGAGCTCCCCTAAACCTTCCATCTCCCCCAGGTTCTCCGGCAATTTGTCAAGTCTTGAGCAGCCAGAGAGATGAAGAGTTCTTATGTGCTTCAACATACAAATGCCACTAGAAAGAGTTCTAAGGTTTTCACAGTTCCTTAGATCTATTAGGGACAGGTTGGTGAGATGTTCAATTGATGAGGGTAGACCTTTTATTGCAGTCCCATCCAAATAAAGCTCTGATAAATGTTTCTTATTCCCACGAATTTCTGGAAATTTTCCTAGTTTCGAACAGCTAGAGAGAATGAGAATCTCGAGAGATGGCAACTGAATGCTTCTTGGAAGACTCTTAACACTTTTGCAGTTTCTTAAATTTACGAAACTAAGCTTTGTAAGAAATCCGACCGATGGATGAATCTCCACCAAACTTGTACAGTCATTCAAGAATTAGTCTTTCAAGATTCGGGATCCCAGTGAAGTCTGGGGTCCTACTTAGCTTGTGGGAGTGACTAAGATTGATGAGTTTCAACTTCTTTAGTTGCTATGGTAAACAAAAAAAATAAATGTTAGAATACATAAGCTTCCAAAAATAATGATAGTATATTGAACAAAGGAAATATATCAAACTAAGAACCATACCAGAGTTCCCCTCCAAAGTTTTACAATGTTGCTGTAACACATTACAAGTCCAACAAGGTTCTCTGCTTGAAAACTTGTTGGCAGTGATTTTGAAGGGTATCCATTCCAATCAAGCCACCTCAACTTGTTTGGAAGAAATTCAATGCCTTGAGAGATGATCACATTTCTGAGCTTGAGTAACCTTAGTTTGTTCATCTTTATGAAGGCTTCAGTACTGAAGTTTACCTTTTCCGGTACTGCCAAGTCCAATACTATAGCTTCAACTTCTGTTGGACCCTAACAACCGAGAGCAAAAAATTGTTAAGTATACAGTATCATCATGATTACAAGAACTATAAGTTTGCAGCTTGTTCAATGGATATAAAACGTATAAAGCTTATTTTTTGCTAACAGCCTTCATACCATATTTTCCTTTAGAACATTGCGAACATCCTCTAGACGCCACAACCTGCTCCATTTCTCAGGCTCGTTACGGTACCCTTCACAAACAATATGCCACCCCATATCTCGAAACAAGTCATGCATTATAAGACAACCGTATGAATCAATTATCAGGCACTTTTCAATGAGAACCCTTATTCCAATTTTTGCGTGGAAATCAAAACTATCAAGTATTCTAATTACAGAATCCTCAATCAAGTGAAAGAAACATGCAATGTCTAGAAATATTTCTTTTTCAATACCCGTTAGTCCATCGTAACTTATTTTTAGTTTTTCTAGAATTCCATCTTCTGGTATATCTTTTAGACGATCCACTGCACTTCTCCAAATCCTCGTGTCTCTACCAAATAAAAAAGAACCTAAAACTTTAAGAGCTAAAGGAAGGCCGCCAGCATAATGCACTAAATCATATGAAAGCTCCTTATACTCTTTAGTAGGATGGTCCAACTTAAAGGCATTCATACTAAAGAGCCTAATAGCTTCATCATTATTTAACAAAGAAACCTCATATATCGCATACTCATGTAACAAATGTTTATCTCTTGTTGTTATGATAATTCTACTCCCCAAGCCAAACCAATCATGCTTTCCTGCTAAGTTATTTATTTGTCCTAAATGATCCACATCATCAATGACAACAAGAACCCTTTTATTGTGCAGCCTATTCTTTATCATGTTCATTCCTTCACGAACATTGTGTACTTTCTCATTCTGACCGAGAACGTCAGAAATAAGTTTTTCTTGTAAATGTTGCACACCATGATTCCTTGAAACTTCTCTAACATTTTGAAGAAAGCTCCTACCTTCAAACTGATAAGAGTTTTGGTTAAAAACAGCTTCGGCAATAGTTGTCTTACCAATTCCACCTGGTCCCCATATCCCTATGATGCGAATATCATTTGACCTTATTGATAGCAAAGAATTCACTTTCTCCACACGGGACTCTATTCCAACTAGATCTTCATTTACTATCGAAAATGTGGGAACCAAGTCACTCAAAATATCTCCAACTATTTCTTGGATGCATTCTGATTCATAGCTGTAGATTGGAAAGAATAACTAAAACATGGTGAGTTCGATAAATTGCAAAGAGAGAATTAACAATAAATATATTAGTGTTTATATTTGTTCATTGCAACTAAAATATGATCAAATGGAGCATAAACTAATTGCTTGAAGCTGAAATCAAAAGAACTAAACACAATCATTTTGTTAAGAAAACAATACAATCATATAATAATATTGAACCTCTTATCTAAACCCGTGACTGAGTTTTAAAGTAGCGCATCATTTTGCTGCCAAGGTTCCTATATATGTTCAATTGATTATAATATTATTTATCTATTGATAACCAATTAATTTTCTTTAATTCTTATTAAACTGTACTTGGATTTATTCACTTTCCTTATCTCAAAAATTTTGTCCCATTCTATACTATGTGAAGTCTTTTCTAGCCTTTCATTGTTAATAGTTTCTTTAAATAAAAAAAAATGTACTTACTTTTGTTTAACATAAAATTTTAAGAATGTTTCATTTCATTTTGATTCCTCAAAACTACAACAAATGGTTCTAAGAGTTTCTTTTAGGACACATTCAATAAGATTATAATAAATGTCTCCTCTAGTGCTCATATAACTCATTTTTACTTGCTAAAAAAGTTGATACATGTGTTATTATTCTTAAGTAATTTGATTCCTCATTTTGCAATTATTAATGCATCATGCCCTTACACCAATTGTAACGTTTCGTAAAAATTGAAAAATAATTAAAGAAATAAATTATGGATAATGTTAGTTTTGCATGATAATAAATCTCACAAACATTATAATCAGATTGAAAGAATTTAAACAACGTAATATGGAGTGTGAGGGATACATGTAGAACTAAATTGAAAATGTGAATTTGAATTGCAGAAATCAAAAAAAGCGTAAGATTTTTTTGGGCTTCATTCGAACGGAGGGTTTGCTCGTTCGAACAAGCATTCGAAAGTCAGTTGTGACCATCATTCGATACTCGTTTAACACTTGTTCAAACTGAAGGCCTTGTTCGTTTGAACAAGCATCTGACAGAACACTTTTAAGTTGCAGACTGAAAAGCAATTTTGCCCAAATCTTATTTCTCTTCTTCTCCAAACTCTCTCAAGCCATTGAAGAAAAATTAGGGTTCTTGGAGATTGATGCATTCCATGGAATCCTAAGATACACACATATCTTCTAGTGCAAAGATCCAAGCTTAGAAAGATTTCTCACCGATTGAAAGTTGGGATTTCAAAGATTTCTTCAAGAACAAAATGTAAAATTTGAGACTTCATTTCCTGTTCAAATTTCTTTCATTTCCTTGTAGATCTAGCTTGGTTGAGTTAAATAAACAGGTGTAAAGGGTTTTTGGGCAAGGATGAAGCCAAAATCTTGAAATCTCTCTCTACACACAAATCCACACGTGTTTGGAGGTAGGGATTCTAACCTAATTTGAAGGTTAAGTGTTTTCTATGTGAAGCATAATGCATTTTACTTATCTTTAAATTTTCTCTACAATGTCATATTTTGTTATATTACTCATGCCTTGGATTATAATGAAATATAGAATATATTGATTTCATTAGTATTAATATATCGTTGTGATAAATGATGAGATTGTTGAATTATGTATTTTCTATATTTGAGTTAAATGATTGGATTATTGAAGGTTATGAAGTTGTGTTGGCATTGTTGTGTTTTTTATTTTTTTATGAATGATGAAATGATGTGAACCTTGGACATGTTTGTAAATGAAGTGGGAAACATTGATAAAAGATGAGATGTGAAAATGAAAATAGAAAACGGGAATGTGGATAACTGATTCTTAGAATAAGTTGAGGAACAAGGAAGAGTGGCATGTTCTGAGGCCACATTAGAGACCGTGAATATTTTGTGATGGGGATTGTGTCTCCCTTCGGTTACAAACCGTAACCCTGCACGGGTGGTAGTACATAGCCAACGGGTTAGTAGCTCGTGAAGTACTAACCAAGAAAACACCCTTTACCTGCTCTATATTGTTGTAACTCGAAGAGAAGGAAAATCTAGAATTTCTCCTCTAATGATGGTTCAGAAACCAAACCTCCCTTTAGCCATTTATGAGCTCCAAAAATTCCTTAGAGCTCTTATCCCAAGTTTTAGTGGTTACCCATGTAAATAGGGCTATGCTTCGCGTTGAGAGAGAAACCGCCCCTTCCACTATTTTTCCTTCCTAATTCATGGTTTCTTCTTCTTTCCTTCTCCTTATCTCACTTCAATTTTCTCTCTTCTTCATGCATATCCATGCATATGTATATATATGTTTCTATTTTTTCTCTTCTCTATTGTCTCACTTTTTAATTTTGGCCACTCATTCCATGCATGTGGTTCTGCCACCTCCCACTTGTGGGTCACGCGTATATCTTATATGTACTACGATTGCTCCCATTCATGTTGTTGGGAAACATGGGTATTTCAATATAGTTGTGTCTCACATTGGTTAGAAAGCAAACCTTTCCTTGATATAGCCTTGTAAGATTGTGTAGAGATGTGGGATAACTCACGCACACGAGACCATGGCAATCCCAGTGGAATTTGGGCTACTCAGTCGGAAACCAATTAACCGGCACGTCACATGCCATCATCGCGCAGAGGGGGGGTGTGTGTGTGTGTGCAAATCCTCAAATTTGAGTCTCGCGCATGTGTAGAGAATATCAACCGTTTTTGCCACTTAATTTTTTTCTCAGTCAAAGCTTTGTAGTTTGATTGCGTCGAATGTTCTTCATATATCAGATTTGCTTCCCATTTTATTTTGTCAAAATTTCTTATTTGGTTTTAATTTACTTCTAATATGAATTGTCCAACCTTCCTTGTACATGTTTTATTTGTCTGCAAATCTAACCGTTACATATCATTGATTTTATTCTACCTTCCTCATTTAATAGCTTTTATAGTTGTTGCAAACAAAGTCCCACTGATCTGGACACGAAATTCTCCATAGAATTTGCAGTCTTTCTTTCCATTCTTCATCTCCTCTCAAACACTATAAATACCAAGCATTCCCTTGCATTCTGACGCACAACCAATTTGTGCTTTTCTATTTCTAATAGCTCTCTATTCATGAAGAATCCTTAAGAGTGTGTTTCTGATTTGAGAGATATCTGAAGAGCTTGCAGAATTCCATTGCTACATTGCTACTGCTTGTATTGCCTCAGTGGTTGCTTATGTTACCCAAATATAGCTTCTATTTCATGAGTTTCTTGCTGCCGCTGCCTCATTCTGTCAAAGACCAGAGATTTGTGAAGGAAAGTTCATTCGACCAGGCATTTGCGAGTGTACGCTTGCGAGGACCGGCTATTGTATCCTAGAGGGTGGATCGCTACTAACTTGTTACACCGAGATTCTTTCTTCGAGGGGCGAAATCACTCTTAAGGGCAGTGTATTCACACTCCTCAGCCGCTAAGATATCTTTCCCTTTTCTTGTCTAATATTCTGTCATCAGTCTATTGATTTAATTTTGTTCTTGTAACAAACTAATTGACGAACCAAAGCAATAATCCTAGCCCTAAAGCCTTAAACTTACAACACATGTTTCCCAATTCTTCTTGGCCAGGTTATTACCATCTTATGCCTTTTCTTGTGCCACATGTCAAGTCTCAGATTGTGTTGGTAGATATGCATGTGAAAAAGTCACCATCTCAAAATCATGCCAAAACTAATAGGGTATTGTATTTTGATGTGTAGATTTTGATTGTGATGTCCATTTTGTCTAATTATTTCTCTAAATATTTTCCATTAGACAACGTCCTACATTAGTTTACAAAATAATATGATTCATTTTTATCAAATAAAAGTAAACTTAATTCTATTTTATTTAAAAGATTCTAGGTTAATCCTAAGAAAATAAAATAAAATTTCGAGATATTACATTCTCTTTCTCTTTCTCTTTTTAGAAATTTGGTCCTCCAAACTTAGTAGACTTTAGTCCTCAAAAGAGCTTTATATGTCAATTGATCTTACAAACCACACTTTTGTTATGCTATTTTGATACACTATTGCATTATTGTAATTAATCCACAATTTCTAACATCTGCCAAGTTCTATAATACGAACTTTATCACCCAAGATCCAACAAAATATTCCAAATGTGACATACCTCAAAGTTTCCCTTGTCTCGCTTGATCTTTCTTGACTAAACATCTCTATCACAAACTAATCTTCCAAGATTCATAATCTATTCTTCTAGTATCACACATTGTATCACTAGTCGTCTAAAAACATATAATCTAATTCTATAATGTATCTTTCAAGATTTGATAACCTTACCTTCGATAATAGTCCTCATAATTCAATGTTATCTAAGAACCACAAAACCTTAGTTTTAATGTATTCTTTGTCACGAATCTTCAAAGATCTAATAGCCTTTGCTGTGATAGCTGTTACACCAATCACCCAAGAACTAACCGAACAACATTGCTTGCTATTCTTCCCAAAATCATGACCATCATTCAGATAATTTTCTCAACAATTACTAATCCCAAGTACTCACTAATCTCACAAAATCATAATCATTGCTATAATATTATCCCTATCATTCGCTAGTACTTCAGGAACTTTAACTTTATCACGACCTTCCCGAAATTATAAAAACCTATAGCTTTGATCCACACTGTTACAACCTCCCATAGTTGGCAGGTTTAGGTGAATGATCAATCACTTATGAAGCACATATCCTCTATTTTTTGCTTACGTATCCGTGTCGGACATGTGTTAGGCACGGACATGCTCAAACACTTACAAGATACGTGTTGGACAAATGAAAAAAGAGTATCTATTTTTTTCCTTTTTTGAATTTCAAATACATCCTGGACATGTTTTTTGTTTTTTTTTCTCTTTTTTTTTTTTTTGTATTTTCTGCTTTTTTCTCCTTGTCTTTTTTTGGCTATATATATATATATATATATATATATATTCTATGCAGTAGTTAGTAAATTTGTACTTAAACCTAAACTTGAATTATAAATGTTGATGATTAAATTAAGAAGTTCTTAATTTTTTATTTTTTTTTGATGATTTTGTTATATTTCGGAGGCTATTAGGTGATTTGAGGAAGTGATTATATCTAAGTGGGAGGAATAAAATGAAACTTGAATGGTAAATTGGTTGGCATGCATTTAAGTGTGATTGTATAATGATCATCTCATTTACTTATTGTTATGTTCTTCTTGTAATTCGGTTGACGGTGTACATTGTTGGAAGTATAATGATCAACCCATTTACATGTTACGTTCTTCTTGTGGTTGGGTTGACAGTTTACATTTTTGGAAAACATGATGAATAACCTATTGATATGTATGCATGTTGATTGAACACTTGAGTTGACACTTCACATTTCACATGCTTATACTTTGCACCGCCTTAACTTTTCCTATTTTAGAATTTCTACTAAGGTTGTTATATTGACCCCTACCAGTGGTAGGTAACGGCAAGAAGTCGGTAACTTGAAGACTTAGATTGAAGGATAACTCTATTTTGTTCTATTGTTTAATTTGGGAAACGCAAAAGACCTTTTGGTCTCTATTTATTTTAATGAGAAGGCTTGAAAGTCTCAATGAAACTTGAACTTATTTCGTGTATGTACAAGGTCGAACCTTAGAACTTATGACTTGTATTCTTTTGATTTGGAGGAGAGATCACATGATGAACATCCTTTTGGAATATATGTATGTAAATCTTGTTGGGTTGTATGTATGAACTATGAATGAGCATTTATGTCATGAAAACTCAAGCAAAAATATGTTAATCACCGGGTGATTTGAGATATATTGGAATTGTTTATTTAATTTGAATTTAATTTATAGGGTCACCCACGGGTCTTTGAGGCTCGGGGTGTGACACCAATACTCATGGAGCCTAAGTGCTAAACATATGTAGTTAAAACAATTTCTTCCATAATTTACTTAATCAAACTCAGAAGAAGAAAATTGTATATCACAATTTGAGTTTGCTTATTTATGAACATCAGATGTTGATGTTAAGACAATGAGATGTGTGGTAAAAATGGATTGGATTGAAAAACTGCAAATGCTATTTCAATTTACTAATACCATAGTCAAGAAAGGATGGTGATTTTTCATGGGAAAAAGAAAATATGTATAGTGGAAAAGTGTGCTTGGCCTGTCCCTGTAACAACATCATCCGTATAGCCACACCTAATTTTCTACTCGTATATATGAAAGATTGTCATAAGCTTTTCAGAGTAACCATTCAAACTATTTCAAGGATTTGAATGTCAAAACAAAGCAATATATTTTTGTCTTCATAAGTTTTTTTTTTTAATAAATTTATCATATGTTGGAATCAGAAATTATAGAGGTAAATTTGTACTTAATTCTAAAACATAGATGATTCTCCACAGAAACTTCAAGATTTAATGGAAGACACTATTGCTAGATTCAACTATTCTCAAATTAAATTCAGCTTAAAGGAATTTCATCTACTAAAGCATCAAAGCATTAGATAGATTATAGATGTAATATGTGGTTTTCCCTCTTTTTTTCCCCCCTCTCTCTGCTCTAATAGAATATAATGTTGAAATCTTTAATCCAAGGATCTATAAACAATGAATAAAATAGATGAAAATTCAGAGAATAATTACTCATTGGGCGTAATTGGATGCCCATTTATATTTGCTGCTTTGACCAAAGCTGCCCTCCACTTTTGTACCTTCTCCCCGTTCTCACCAAAAACCCTCTCATGGTTTGCAAAGGCTGCTGCAAAGCTCCCGCTCTGATGCCGCACCTCGGTAGGTTGTACATGATAGAAGACAGGTACAATTTTCTGTATCTTCTTTTCCTCCAAACAGTCGATGATCTTTGCAAGTTCCTTCAAACACCAGGAGGAAGAAGCATATTCTTTAGAGAAGATTATGATTGCAGATTTTGAATCTTCAATAGCTTCTAGGAGTGCAGGACTAATTTCTTTTCCTTTCCTGAGTTCTTCATCGTCTTTGAAAGTATGAATTCCTTTTCGACGCAAAGCCGCATAGAGATGGTCAAGGAAAGTTGTACGGGTGTCTTCACCTCTGAAACTCAAGAACACATCATACCTCCATCGAGGTGCCGAAGACGAACAGGCACCATCATCCCATCGTGAAGCCATTGGAAACCGTCAAGCTTCTTAGATTTCAAAAATCACAAACTGAACAGATCAATCAGAGAACTCAAGAAAAGTGAACGCCTCTCAAAACCTCAAAAACAGATAATGAATTCTTTATGGAAATCAAACTCACACAGAGTGAATTAGATATAGCCTGTTCTTGACATATCAATTGATACAACATAAAAGTGACATATTCCAAGTAGGGTTGTAAACAGATCGGATTCGGATCAGATTAGAGGTGATCTTAATCAGATTCGTTTAAGAAGAAATCTGATCCAATCCGTTAATCCGACGAATCATGGAAACATTAATCCGTATCCGAATCCTTTAATTAAAAGATCTCCGATCCGTTTAACAATTGCTCAAATGCCAACACTTTTTTTCAACTTCAAGTATTAAAAGTAACATCCATCCTGAGCATTATTTACATGCACCGATACAAATAAATTAAATTATTACTAAAACCAAATTAACAACCACTCATATACACAAATTATTTGCAAATCCTACTGACACAAGAATACATAGGTAAATTGATATAATAATAGAAACATATGCATCCATCATCAATAAAAATACTATATTGAGCATTGAATGCTTCAAATTCTAAATGCAATATTAGTATCCACAGTTGATGTTGTTCGTGTGAATGATTCCTCTAATTCAGTAATAATTGTTATTGATCTGCAAGAAAGGGTTAACCAAAGAAATTTAATATGTTGTCCAAAATTTCAACATCCATCGAACGAAGAAAAATGAAAAAAAAAAATTTCTTTTCACATTATTTAGTTAACCAATATTCAGGTTCAACCAAAAGCAAAAACCAACCTTTACCATAATTTACTGCTATCAGCAATTATCATAGCTGATGCTGCACTTTTTGACTCGCAATAAGTGAGGGCTCCGCGACCTGTAGAATACTCAGGAAGATGATCAGAGGTCCACCGAATTGGCTCCGGCGGTAGCCGCTCTGATGCTTAAATAAGTAAAAAGGAATTGAAAGACTGTATTGAAAGCCAAAGAATGAGCATGACAATAAAGCGTACCTTTAGGGTTTAATTTATAGGCCGTGGCTTTCCTAAGTTGATTAGGATTCGGAGCCATGAATATAGGGATTTGATCATCGGAGATTGCAGTTACCTTGCATAGAGATAACCATAGATGGTAGTTTCCTTGTTGAAGATCGTTTCCTTGTTGAAGACTGCTTCCTTATCCCCTGCTCGGCATCCGCTAAGATGGTGACGAGTTCTGAAGTGTTGGTCTGGACCTTGTGATCAGTTTTGGATATATATGTTCTGAGGGCGTATGTTCGGTCGCTTCCGACCTTATGTGATGATCTGGATGCTTGAGCTTTTAGTCATTGGCTGAGTGAGGATCGTGTTGGCCGAGCATGAGCCGGACTATGGTCATACGTGTCAAGTGTTGATTGGCCTGTTCTTTTATGGTATATCAGTTACTCCCCCCCCCCCAAAAGTCCTAGTTTGATGCTAGCAAGCAACTAAGGCTAAGCCTTTTTCAGAGAGTCATGTGTCCTGTCTGTTCGCTTTCCAAGGCAACTGTTGGGGCGCCATTTATTGTGCAGCCGGAGATTAGGTCTTTTCAAGGTCATCATTGTACTGGGCCAATAGTTGGGTTTCTCGAAATCACCATTTTTCCGAACCGTCATGGCGTTTGGGTTTGGTGGGTCCCTTCTGATACTGTGCTTATAAATACGGGATGAAATTTTGAAATGACCTTTCCTCGTCATTTTCACTGTGCTAGAAGATTTCATTCGCCATTGTTGGTTTGTGCGACCTTGAAGAATACCGATTTCCTGAGTTAGAACAGGTTCGACTGATTTTTCCTCTTCTCTTGCTTCTTTCTTCTTAAGTCCTGGAATAATGTCTGCTCCTTCTGAGTCCGCAATTATAAATGAGGGAGTGGGGAATCCTTCTGAGATGGCTTGTACCGTCTCTTGTGGAAGATGCAGGTAACCCTGCTCCCGAAGTTGTTGGGGAGAGGCTTGTTGAACCTCCCTCTAGTCCTGGGGTTAGGATAGTTGCTGCCTTTGAAGAGCCCCGAAACAGGGCTGGGGAGACCTCTGGTAGGTCTTCCCATAGAGAAGAGGGTGAGAGTGCTGTTACTCAGAGCCTTCTAGACGAGTGGAAGGTGAAATACAATTTTCCTCCAAATGTGACCTGCAGAGTGCCAGGCCCTATGGATCGTCCCCAAAATGTTGAAGCCGGGGAGATTTGTGTTTACCTTGCCTGGTTCGAAATGGGCTTGAGACTCCCATTGCCGGATTTAGTCAAGCAATTCTTTTGTTGGTACAGGCTTTGCCCTGCCGACCTGAATCTCAATAGCTGGCGGCAGCTTCTGGGGTTTGTGGTGTTGGGACACCAGAACAAGGTGGATGTGTCCCTGGACTTGATCCGTAGCAATATGGATCTGAAGTTCAAGCAGGCAGAAGGCCTTTTCTATATGTCCTTCGAGAAGGGGTTCCGACCCCTGTCCTCCGTTCCTACTTCCAATAAAATGTGGAAGAAGTGGTATTTCTTCGTCGGAGGAGGATGGGAGCATGAAGACTTCCAGGACGGAGAGGCCTCGTCATTCCCTCGTGCTACGGGTCATAAGGGTGAGGTTTATTCCCTTAGGTTTGCTTTAGCTTTGTTATGCCTTCAGAACTGATAAACTGATATATCATTCCTTACTTCTGTGCAGTCAAGAGTGCTTGGAAGAGGCCCGATTTTACTGAAGCCTTGCGAGATCAGTACCGAGTGCTGCTTTCGACTTCTAACCGGGCTCATTCTGTCATTGTAACTCTGGAGAACTTGATGGCTGCCCGTTCTGCAGAGCTTAAGAAGAGGCTGACGTCGAAGTGGACAGTGCCGGAGGCCCAAGTAGTGGGGGAGGCTTCCTCCCAAGCTGAGCCTGATGCTCCTATTGAAGTAAAGAGGAGGAAGTTGATTTCTGGCTCTCCTGAGCCAGCCCCTGCCGAGGTTGAGGAGGCCGAGCCTGCCGTCCCCATTTCGGCCGTCCCTCCTGCCCCTTCCGGTCCGAGCAGAAGGACTAGGAAATGGAAAGCACCTGCTGCACCGTCCGAGCCGTTTAATGAGCCGGACTATCAGATTGCCAATAAGGCATTTGATCAAATATGGGCTCAAGGCCCACACCGATACAGAGGGGATGACCCCTCCAAGCTGATGACTGAGATGATGAATCTCCAGATGAGGGTAACTTCTGAAGCTTTTTCTTGACTTTTCTGTTTGTTTATTTGTTCAATCTAAACTGTCTGTCTTGCCTTGTACAGAGCATGCATAGTTTGACTGCTCTGATGGTGACCCCTATGGGCCTTGAGGAGGCCGAGAAGCTGAAGGCCGAGATGGATGAGATGAGGCTGGAGCTCGGGACAGCCCGATCTAAGGTTCAGACTGCGAAGGAGGGTCTGAAGGAAGCTACCACCAACCTTACCGTGGCAGAGTCTGAGAGGGACATATATGCTCGGAAGGTTGAGGGGCTCCAAGAAGAGTTGGTTGAGCTCCGAAGTTCCTTCGATCAAAAGGTTCAGGAGGCAGTTGATCATGCCAAGATTGAGACTGAGATAGAATTGAAAGATGAAGTTGAACAGATGGGTGATGACCTGATCCGGTTTGGCTTTGAAAGCTTCCGAACTAAATTCCAGGTTCAGTTCCCAGGCTTCGACGTGTCGTCAATTGTTCCCCCTGAACCTACCTCGTCTGGTTTTGACCCGGACAAGACGGCTGGAGCTTCTGCCCTTCACTTGGAAGAGGACGTAGGCCCTTCTGGCAAGTCTTGAGGCTTTATGAGTTTTGTATTTCTCTTTGTTTTTGCTACTTCTTTTTGATGTAATGAATATATTCCTTTGATTAGTGAAATTGACTTTCCTTCGGATTCTTCCTGTGTTCTTACCTTCTGTGCAATTTTGTCGTAAGCGTGGCCATTCTGAGCCTTTAGATCAGTTGTCCAGCAGTCAATAGTTGCTTTCTGAGCTTCGATACTTGTCACTGAATAGTGAATGTAGATTAACTTTTAACTGCCTCATTATAATAAGACCAGAAAGTAAATATAATCAGATAGACAGAGCCCAATAGAGTGGGAGTAAACTTCTGTAGAGCTCTGAGATAGACTGCTCTGAATCAAGAGCTTGTGATGATAACCAGGCAGCTTGTGCTTGTCGTTATGATGCTCGACATGCTGTTTTCGAGCATTCAGGATCAGGATATATCCGAGCTGTTTGGCCTTTGTCATATGACTGGCCTGTCGTAAGATAGTTAAGACTAGAAGGTCTGAATCTCGAATAGAGGGGCCTGTACACTTAGACTTTGTTCCCCTCTCTCTGTCAATTCAGAAGCTTCAATGCTGGACTGTGGTTTTCGTTCAAAGAGTTCAGTACCCTGTCCCTTGGTATATCGAAGAGGCACATTTAATGCATCGTTTATTTATTCGATCGTCGTTTAGGATTTCGAGGCCACTCTCTTTTTCACCGTTGCGACGGTTCAGTTGGGTGGCTTTTGGACTTCAAGGGTCTATATATATGGAAACGAGGGCATACGGTTGCACTCAACCCTTTTGTTCCCCAAATTGTTCCCTTGTAAGAGAGACTTTATATGCTGCCTGGAGTTTTGCCACTCGCCCGGAGATGATGGATGATTCCTTGCCTGAATTAGGAATGATTAAACTGTGGCCGAGAGTTAACCTTCCCCTATTTTTAGTCTCCAAGGAAGGATTGAAGGAGGCACAAGTCTTCTTGTTTCCTCTGGCATCCGGTCGAGATTCCTCCGATTGGTGGTGGCCCCTCCTTGATTCAACCGAGGCTTGGAGCGTTGGTGATGAAGATGAAGGTGAGTTGCCTCCTCTTTCTCGTGTCTTGTCAGAGACCCTTGCTCTAATCGGCTGGGGTGTGACAACTGATGTGAGGAAGATAAATGGAGGTCCCTGAGACCTATAGCCCTCATTATCCGTTGGTCATGGGATGGATGATAGTGATGATGAAATGGCCTGGGCGCTCCTTGATGCGAATTGGGGTTCAGGGTTCCTTCCTTTCAAATGGAGCCGGCGGCAGCGGTAATGGAAGTTTGGCTCTTGTGCCCCTTTATCATCCAAGAAGAAAAGTCGTGATGTTGCCAAGTGTAGCTTCCGTAGTAGCTTCTGTAATAGCTTCTGCAATGATATCTTTGTAGCCTCTGTTTTATTTCCAGTCTTTGTACTGATGTAAATCTTCTGATTTATCAATAAAATTGAGTTCCTTTTTCTCAGATCTGATGTTCTTTGTATTCAAACGTGCTTTTCTGTAGTTAAAACACTTTCTCGTGCACTTCTGATATATGAATGTTCTAAGAATAGATCAAAGAAACTTAGAAGAATGCTTGAATCAAAATACTTCACTTCTGATCGGTACTATAGCACTTGTTGCTTGTTTGACAGATAAGCCAAATAATATAAATATCAGATCTGAGGTATTCCGATCTAGGAAACTTCAGTTTGTAGATGCTCGGAACTTCTGTCTTTGGATGGACTGGATCATAGAATCTGCTAATCAAAAACAGATCAGGCTCGGAAGGCCTGTGTATTAGGGTGGTCCAAGCTCTGGAGGCCTGTGTATTTAGAAAATGGACCAAGTATTTAAGACCTGTATATTATGGACCAGGCTCTGAAGGCCTGTGCATTATAGATGGACCAAGTACTAAGACTTGTACATTTATGAACCAGGCTCTGGAGGCCTGTGCATTAATAGATGGACCAAGTACTAAGACTTGTACATTTATGGACCAGGCTCTGGAGGCCTGTGCATTAATAGATGGACCAAGTACTAAGACTTGTACATTTATGGACCAGGCTCTAGAGGCCTGTGCATTAATAGATGGACCAAGTGCTGAGACTCGTACATTTATGGACCAGGCTCTAGAGGCCTGTGCATTAATAGATGGACCAAGTACAAAGACTTGTACATTTATGGACCAGGCTCTGGAGGCCTGTGCATTAATAGATGGACCAAGTACGAAGACTTGTACATTTATGGACCAGGCTCTAGGGGCCTGTGCATTAATAGATGGACCAAGCACTGAGACTTGTACATTATGGACCAGGCTCTGGAGGCCTGTGCATTTAGAGATGGACCGAGTGAAAAAACTCGTACATTATGGACCAGGCTCTAGAGGCCTGTGCATTTATAGGTGAACAATCTATGGAAGTAAAAGAAATATCTCTACTGATAATACTTCCGTAAGTGTTCCACGTTCCATGGCCTTGGAACAGGCTTCCCAGTCATGTCTTCTAGCCAGTAAGTGGTAGGCCTAACAACCTTTGTTACTTTGTAAGGGCCTTCCCAGTTTGGTGACAACTTTCCCATGGTGGGATCCTTGGTGTTTTGAAAGACTCTTCTTAAGACAAAGTCTCCAACTTGATAGCTGGCTGTCTTGAGTCCTACCTTGGATTTGTTGACCATTCTCTGTTGATAAGCTTCCATCCTGATGCTGGCTTGATCCCTTCTCTCTTCGAGCAAATCCAAATTTTCCATCAGCTGCTGATCGTTGGATTCTTGCTCAAAGGCTTCAGTTCTCAGGGTTGGCATACCGATCTCAACCGAAATTACTGCTTCTGTTCCATAGGCTAGTGAGAAGGGAGTTTCAGAGGTGGGAGTCCTTCTGGTTGTTCTGTAGGCCCAAAGAACTCCAAGGAGTTCCTCTGCCCACTTTCCTTTGGCCTGTTCTAACCTTTTCTTTAACCCGTCAAGGATTGATCGGTTGGTGACCTCTGCTTGCCCATTTTCCTGTGGATGGCCTGGAGAGGCAAAGTGCTGCCTGATGTTGAGATTTTCACAGAATGCTTTGAAGCCTTTACCAGTGAATTGTGTTCCATTGTCGGAGATAATCACACGTGGTATGCCGAACCTGCATACAATGTTCTTCCAGGTGAAGCTCTCAACTTCCTTTTCTGTGATATGTGTTAGAGGTTCGGCTTCGGCCCATTTAGAGAAGTAGTCGATGGCCACCAAGAGATACTTCCTGTTTGGAGGTGCCCTTGGTAATGGGCCTACAATGTCCATTCCCCACTGAGCAAAGGGCCAAGAACTAGGAATCGGGATAAGCTCGTGATGAGGCTGATGTTGGTACGGGGCAAATCTCTAGCATTTGTCGCACTTCCGAACATATTCCTTAGCCTATTTCAACATGCCAGGCCAGTAATAGCCCTGCGATAGAGCTCGGTGGGCTATAGTTCTGCCCCCATTATGATTCCCGCAAATTCCTTCGTGTATTTCAGCCAAGACATATTACGACTTGTCTGGAGCTAAGCATTTTAACAGAGGTTGAGAATACGACCTTCTGTAAAGCTTGTTGTTTAGGATCAGGTACCGAGCCGCTCTGATTCGGATTCTCCTGGCTTTGTTTTTGTCCTCTGGGAGGAGCCCGGATCTTAGATACTAGAGGATTGGAGTCATCCAGTTCTGGGGCTGTTCGTCAATTTGAGCAATTTGGGCTTCCTCAATGCTGGATCCTGGCTGAAAGGAGATTTTAATTGTGGAGTTTGCTTCAGACTTGAGGCGGGAGGCCATGTTAGCCAGAGCATCTGCTCTGTAATTCTGGCTTCTCTCAATTTTCTGGATAGTAAATGTCTGGAAGGAATGTTTCAAGTGGTTCACCAGTTCGGAGTACCGGAGCATCCTATCATCTTTAATGGCAAATTCTCCCAAGACTTGGCTCACCGTTCTGAGCCTCGCATTCCAAGGCAAGCTTCATGCCTAAGATTAGGGCTTCATATTCGGCTTCATCATTAGAAGCTTTGAATCCCAGGCTGACTGCTTTTTTCTGACGTGAGCCCATCAGGGGACTGTAGTACCAGGCCTACCCCTGAACCTTGATCGGTTGACGATCCATCAATGTATAGCAGCCAGGTTCCCGAAGTTTCAGTGAGTTGCGCTTTGTTCTGAAGTGCCGGGGTGAACTCTACAACGAAATCAGCTAAGGCCTGCCCTTTGATGGAGTTTCGGGGTACATATGATATGTCGAACTCCCCCAGCTCCACAGACCACTTCACCAATCTTCCCGATACCTCAAGTTTCCTCAGTATTGACTTCAGAGGATAGGCAGTTGGGATATCGATTGGATGGGCTTGGAAATAAGGTCGAAGCTTCCGAGCTGATATGACCAAGGCATAGGCCAGTTTCTCTACTTCTGGGTATCTTTTTTCCATGTCAAGTTGTGCCCTACTGACGTAGAAAATAGGCCTCTGTACTCCTCTGTCCTGTCTGATCAATGCGGAGCTGACCGCGTTTTCGGAAACTGCAAGGTACAGGAGTAGCTTTTCTCCTTGTACTGGTTTTGACAAGAGTTCTGGCGAGGCTAGATACTCTTTTAGTTCCTGAAAGGATTCTTCGCATTGTTCAGTCCACTGCAAAGCTTTGCTGCCTTTCAGAGCTTTGAAGAAAGGTAGGCAGCGGTTAGTGGATTTGGAGATAAATCTGCTCAGTGCCGTAACTCTGCCATTCAATGCCTGAATTTCCTTCCTAGTTCTTGGTGACTTTAGCCCAATCAGGGCTTGGATCTGAGTGGGGTCTGCTTCGATACCCCTCTGAGAGACAATGTATCCCAAGAATTTTCCCTTCGTAACTCCGAAGGTACATTTCGAGGGGTTGAGCTTCATCTTGTGCTGTCTGAGGATATCGAAGGTCTGGGCTAAGTGCTGGAGGTGGCTGCCTTTCTGAAGACTCTTTACCAGCATGTCGTCGATGTATACCTCCATGGTGCCGCCGAGCAGTGGGCTGAACATCTTGTTCACCAACCGCTGATAAGTTGCTCCAGCATTCTTCAAACCAAAAGGCATCACTCTGTAGCAGTAGAGCCCTCTTTCGGTTATGAAGGCAGTCTTCTCTTGATCTGGAGGGTACATCTGGATCTGGTTGTATCCAGAGTAGGCATCCATGAAACTCATAAGCTCATGCTCTGCAGTGGCGTCAACCAGTTGGTCTATTCTTGGCAGTGGAAAGCTGTCCTTGGGGCACGCCTTGTTGAGGTCTGTATAATCAACACAGACCCTCCACTTGCCGTTTTTCTTCTTGACAAGCACGGTGTTGGCTAGCCACTCGGGATATAACACTTCCCGTATCATCCTGGTGTCCAACAGCCTTTGGACTTCTTCATTTATAATCCGATGCCGTTCAGGAGTAATCGGCCTTCTCTTCTGTCTGACTGGCAGGTGATCCGGATCCACCATCAGCTTGTGAGTTATAAGATTGGGATCAATTCCCTCCATGTCTTTGGTCTCCCAAGCGAAGATAGAGAGGTTGTCTTTTAAGAACTGGACTATCTTTTCTTGCTCGGTGTGTGTCAGGTTTGGGCCGATGTACAAATAACGCCCCTCTGCTTCTGAACTGACCAATACTTTAATGGGCTCGCCAACAGGTTTGGCTCGGCTGTCACGTCCCCTTGGGCTTATGGGTTCTTCAATGTTGGATGGGCAATCCTCCACCTCGGGAGAGTGAGTGAGAACCGGATCTGCACAGTCCCGAGTGTACTGTAATTGCTATTTAGGAGCCCTCTCCTTGAGGGCAATAGCGTGGCACTCTCGGGAGGTTGGCTGACACCCTCTGATCGAGTGGACGTTCTGGTTGTGGACGTACTTCGGACACTGATGGAGGGTTGAAGTGACTGCCCCTATCTGATGCAACCAGGGTCTCCCGATTATGACGTTGTAGGGAGATTTCATGTTTAACACCATGTACTCCGAGATGGTGGTCTTCTTCCCCTCACTCTCTCCTACGGTGGTAGGAAAGTCGACTCTCCCCAAAAGGGGTGCTGAGGTTGCCATCAAAAGCTGCCATCACGGTAGTGGTGGGCTTGATGTTGTCATGGTCTATCCCCATCTGTTTAAGTGGCTCATAGAACAGTATGTTGACGGAGCTGCCAGTATCGACCAGGACTCTCCTGGTCTCGAAGTTGGCGATTCTGAGGGTGATAACAAGGGCATCACTGTGAGGGCAATGTACCCCTGCTAGATCTTGCTCAGTGAATTGAATCTCTGGTGCTGGCTTGAGCCTCTTTTCTACGTTGGAGATCTGTAATACGTTCGGGGCAGCTCTGGCCTCCCGAGCATATCTCTTTCTTACCCTGTTGGACATTCTTGTGATAGGGGAGTCAGCATGGAGGACGTAGATAACATGGTTGTTCTGCCTCTGAGGCTCGTTTCGTCCTTCCCGCTGCTCTTGCCTCTGCTCGGGCCTTTGGTCTGGCTGTTGTTGAGGCTTGTCTTCTTGGGGGTTCTGCCTTCCGTCCTGCTTGACGAACTCCCGAAGACGCCCTTTCTTAATGAGCTGCTCTATCTCATATCGGAGGGTCCTGCATGTGTTAGTTGTATGTCCATGACCTTTATGGAAATTACAATACTTACTTTGGTCCCGCAGGCTAGGATCTCCTTTGATTGGTTCCGGCCACCTCAGATTCTCTCAATCTCGGATCTGCCGGAGTACTTGGTTCGGTGTGGTGTTCAAAGGAGTGAAATTGGTGAACTCCCTTGGTCCGGAGTTGTACACAGCTCTGGGTGATGTTCTCTTCTCCGGGCTCCTGGCCCTCTTTTTGTTGGAGTCTCTTCTGTGATCCTCCTTCTTGTGGTCCTCCCTCTTCGGGTTGTCCCTCTAGGTCTGATCTTTGCCCTTCTGGGATGTGCGGTTGGCTTCTTCCAGGTTGATGTACTTTCTGGCCCAATCCATTAACGCCATATCGGCTGGAGGGCTCTTTGTTAAGGAGTCTTTGAATCCACCTTGGGCAAGCCCAGCAGTTAGGGCTGCTACAAGGAATTTTGGGCTGCAGTCAGTGATCTCCGTGAGTTCGGTATTGAAGCACGCGATGTAGGCTCTGAGGGATTCCTCCCTAGTCTGCTTGACATTTAACAGGAACTCTGGGCCCCTTCTGAGCCTCCTGCTAGTCATAAACCTGTCCAAGAACTGTCTACCGAGCTCGTAGAAGCTGGTAATTGAGTTCGGAGGGAGGTTGTGGAACCACTTCAGAGCAGTTCCCTTCAAGCTGGTGATGAAGGTTCGGCACATGAAAGCATCAGAGGCTCCGTGAAGGGCCATCGTATGCTGGTAGTACGAGAGATGATCTCCTGGATCTCCAGATCCATCATATAGGGTGAACTTGGGCACCATGAACTTTCTGGGCCTCTCTTCTGACATGATGGCGTGAGTGAACGGGGTGGCTAGTCTTCCAAGCAGCCTGGCCAACTCGTCTTGCTCTGGAGGGTTTTGAGGTCCTCTCAAGGCGATTGTCCGGTCCATAGACTCGGCAATCTCCTCTACCCTCCGCTGGTCCCTGATTCTAACGTCTTGCGAACCCTGCCTAACAACCTCGGCTTCAGAGTAGTAGGGTTGAGTACGCCCTTCGGACGGAGGAGTGGTCCGAACCGGAGGGATTGGTGCTGCATGGGGAGGAGGCTCCTGCGGTGCCGGATGCGCTCCTGAGGCCCTTGGAGTTGGGGCCCGAGTAGTACTCCGATAATGGACGTCAGGAACGAAGGCTGATGTTCTCCAGCCTGGAGCTGACGGTTGTGGATCTCTGCCAACGTGGGTAACGCCCGGGGGGTGCCCAGGCTGGTTAGTTGGAGCCTGCTCATGGAATTCTTCATTCTCCGTGGCAACAGAAGGTTGTGTTCCTGCGGCGAAGTTGACCGGCGGGTTAGGAGAACTCGCTGCTTGGTTCTGTGTGAGTGTGGCCAGCGTTCTAGTGATGGCAAGCAACTGTTCTTGCACCAATTCATTGTGTCGTTTGATTGATTCGATCTCTTGTCGCATGGGGTTAACCGCTGGTCCCTTTGTACGAGGAGCAGGCGGCTGACGCTGAGAGTTTTGCGAATTCTGAGTATTCTGTCGCGGTCAGAGATTTGGTGCCATGGTTTTCCGGTGAGGAAAGAGATGAGTTTTATGAATATAGCACTTGGAGATTAGTCGTTCCCACAGACGGCGCCAAACTGATGCTGCACTTTTTGACTCGCAATAAGTGAGAGCTCTGCGACCTGTAGAACACTCAGGAAGACGATTAGAGGTCCACCGGATTGGCTCCGGCGGTAGCCGCTCCGATGCTTAAATAAGTAAAATGGAATTGAAAGACTGTATTGAAAGCCAAAGAATGAGCATGACAATAAAGCATACCTTTAGGGTTTAATTTATAGGCCGTGGCTTTCCTAAGTTGATTAGGATTCAGAGCCATGAATATAGGGATTTGATCATCGGAGATTGCAGTTACCTTGCATAGAGATAACCATATATGGTAGTTTCCTTGTTGAAGATCGTTTCCTTGTTGAAGGCTGCTTCCTTATCCCCTACTCAGCATCCGCTAAGGCGGTGACGAGTTCTGGAGTGTTGGTCTGGACCCTGTGATCAGTTCTGGATATATATGTTCTGAGGGCGTATGTTCGGTCGCTTTCGACCTTATGTGATGATCTGGATGCTTGAGCTTTTAGTCATTGGCTGAGTGAGGATCGTGTTGGCCGAGCATGAGCCGAACTATGGTCATACGTGTCAAGTGTTGATTGGCATGTTCTTTTATGGTATATCAATAGCCAACAATTTGTTAGATTCAAAATCCATTACAGCACCATGTCTAAAAAAAAGGCTTCAAAAAAACAAAGAAACAATGTCCCAAAAGCCAAATGATCCATGACCCACAAAGAAACAAGGTTGGACCAGATCGTGCGCCACAAAAAAAAAAAAGCAGTGACTAGTTCTGAGGATCCATGACCCACAAAAAAAAAAGAAGAAATCTAACCTGAAAATCGCAGCAGAGGGAAGCGGAAGCCGACCAGATCTTGTGAGTATAAGATCTGAGGATTCTGAGCAATGGCTGAACCAGATCGCACTGTTCGACCAAACTTTGGTCTGAAATATGGAAGAAAGCAGTGGTAGTTCCGAACTTCTGACGACGGTGATTCTGGCCACCCATCTATCAATGATTCTGAAAGTGATTATGATGAAGAGAGAAGTTATAGTTCCGGAGAACTAGCTTCAAGAAGACGAAGAAACCGTAGATCGACTCAGTGCCTTGCCGGGGGTTAAGGAGACTTAGGAGAGTGACAGTGCCGCGAACGAAGGAGGCGGCGGGTATTGTGGAAAGGGGCAGAGAAGATTTAGGGCAGCATGGCTGATGATATAGTAATATATATATATATATATATTATATAAACGGATCGAATCGGATCGTAAACGGATCGAATCAGCTTATATCATATCTGATCTGTTTATATTTAGGATAATCGGATTCGGATTGGATCGGATCAGTCACGAATCACTATCTCTACCACTATATCCGGACTTAACGGATTGGATCTCGGATCGGATCGAGTCACGATCCGTTCCATTGACAGCCCTAATTCCAAGCATAACACTGTATATAGAGCGGGTATAAATTGAAAAGATTATTTTATTCAGATTAATCAGGCACGATGGTTCAGAGGTATATGGTCTAAAATATAACACCGTTAGATATAGCATGTTCTTGACATATCAATTGATACAACATAAAAGTGTCGGATATATTCGAAGCATAACACTGTATATAGAGCAGGTATAAATTAAAAAGATTATTTTATTTAGATTAATCAAGCACGATGGTTCAGAGGTATATGGTCTAAAATATAACACCGTCTTTCATATTCTATCGATCACAGAATAAGAAAAAAAGTTCAATATAATAACTATTGTCTTAGGATATCTTCAAATTCCTATTTTTATGACTCCTAATCCTACTCAACTTAGAAGATCTACATCATAAGATATGCTTTCAATTTATGTTCAATTTTTCTTTTAAATTACAATCTCGACTTTATCATCGGAGCAGCTCCCACTAAATGGGGGCAGTTACTTCAACCCTTCTATCAATGCTTGAAATATGTCTACAACAACAAAGTTCTCACTATCAAGGGCTGTCAGCCCATTACCCGGGGATGTCATGCCCTCGCTCTAAAGGAGAAGCCCTTCAAATAGCAATTACAAGTACCCTCATTGAAAGGAAAGTTCCTCGTCTTCCGACCTTTATGAGGTAGAAGAATGTCCTTCCAAGATTGATGAGCTTGCTAAATCCTAGAAGACAGGACAACGCAGTCAAACCAATGGAGGAACCCATTAAAATACTCATCAGTGCTGAAGGAGAAGGAAAGTACATACAAATTGGCTCAGTCTTATCTCCTTTCGAGCGCGAGGATATTGTTAAATTCCTAAAGGACAACCTTTCGATATTTGCTTCGGAAACTAGAAATATGGAGGGAATAGATCTTGATTTCATCTCTCACAAGCTGATAACAAATCCAGACCATCCCCCAAGTAAGACAAAAAAGGAGAACATTTGCCCCTGAATGCCATAAAATTATCAATAAAGAGGTCCAAAGATTGCTAAATGCTGGAATGATAAAAGAAATATTTTACCCAGAATGATTTGCCAATACAGGTTATTGCAAAAAAGAATAATGGTAAATAGAGGGTCTGTGTTGACTATACCAACCTAAATAAAGCTTGTCCCAAAGATAGTTTTCCTCTTCCCAAAATTGATCAACTTGTTGATGCCACGGCAGGTCACGAACTTATGAGTTTCATGGATGCTTACTTTGGATACAATCAAATTCAAATGTATCCTCCTAGACCATGAGAAAACAACCTTCATATTAGAAGGAGGTCTCTATTGTTATAGAGTGATGTCGTTCGATTTAAAGAACGTTGGAGTTACGTACCAGAGGCTCGTAAATAAAATGTTCGGCCACCAAATTGGGAATACAATAGAAGTCTATATCGACGATATGCTTGTTAAAAGTGTTCGGAAGGGTGACCACATCCAGCACTTGAACCAGACGTTCGACATTTTGAGGAAATATAGAATGAAGCTTAACCCTTTAAAATGTACCTTTGGGATCACAAAAGAAAAATTCTTGGGTTTTCTAGTTTCCCAAAGAAAAATTGAGGTAGATCCCTTATAGATCAAAGCTCTGATTGAACTATAATCACTTAAAACTAAGAAAAATATCAAAGGACTGAATGGAAGAATAACAACATTGAATAGGATAATCTCTAAATCTACGGATTGATGCCTCCCATTTTTTAAAGCCTTGAAGGGGGGGAGTAAGGCCCTAGAATGGACCTCTGAATGCGAAAAGGCCTTCCAACAACTTAAGCGATACTTAGCCTTCCTCGAACTCTTTTCAAAATCAGTGTCAGGGAAAAAATTACTCCTATACTTACTTGTATCTGAAAAGTGTCATCAACTCTGCGTTAGTCAAGGAAGACAAAGGAACTTAGATACCTATCTTTTACGTTAGCAAGACACTTCTAGGACATTAAGATAAGGTACTCCGAAATTAAAAAACTAGCTTTAGCCATGGTGATATCCGTTCGGAAGCTCAGACCATATTTTCAAGCCCATCCTATCATAATCCCTACATTCTATCCTTTAAAATCGGTCCTATATAAACCCAAAATTTCAGGACGACTGGTCAAATGGTCAATAGGACTGGGAGAATTTGACATATCCTATGTGCCGAGGACTGCTATCAAAGGTCAAGTATTAGTAGACTTTGTAGTAGAGTTCACTAGAACACTGCATTCAAAAGCTCAAACAATGACAAACATTTCGGTATGACTATTTTACACTGATGGTTCATTTACCGACAAAGGCTCTGGAGTGGGTATAATACTTCAGTCTCCTGATGAAATCGTAACCAAAAAAATCGTTACCTAGGGATTCAGAGCCTCTGATAATGAAGCCGAGTATGAAGTACTTATCTTTGGGATGAAATTAGCCCTAGAGTGTGAAGCTCTGGATCTTTACGCATTATCTGACTCTCAGCTTGTGGTGAGTCAAGTTCTGGGAGAAGTTTTCCACCAAGGATAACAAAATAACCAAATATTCAGAACTAATAGAATTGCTAAAGCAGTCATTCCGCAAGTTCACTATTTAGAAGATTGAAAGAAGCCAAAACTCCAGGGTAACGCTTTAGCAAATATGGCCTCCCATCTCAAGCTTAAAAAAGGACTCAATGGTAAAAATCTCCTATCAAGCAAAACCTAATATTGAGGTAATACAGTCCCTTCAAATTTCAAAACAGCCTCAGAATTGGATGACTCTCATCATCCAGTATCTAAAGGAAGGGTTACTTTCAGAGGAAAAGAATCATGTCAGGAGAATTTGAATTAGGGCAACTCAGTATTTAATTCTTAAAGAAAAACTTTACCGAAGGTGTCATGACCCCCAAACCCACCCTATGCAGATTTAGGGACCCCGTGACCGACACTTGCCACATGGACAGACCGTACAAAATCAAATAAATCGCATAGAATGATAAATAAATTTTTACATTTCTTCATATTAATAAATCATAAATCATTTAATGCGGAAGCTACTCCAAATGACAATTCATTCGATACCAATCTCCACATTAGTCATTTATAATATCTGCTCAAAATAAGTTCATTATCACCACTGTTCAACATGAGTCATCAACATTTATATACATACCATATATGTATCCACAAAAGTTCAAAAAGATAGTTCTTAACAATCTAGGTTGTCATTAGACCCAAAAACACACCATATGATTACCCAAAAGATCCCACATTATATCCAACCCAGATCCTGTACAAGATTCATTATATCCACATCCTCGGCTATCCTGCATAGACTTGTTATCCCTTGGCTAAGTCAATTACTTGAAATATATTAGATAAATCCACATGAGCTTCACTAAACTCGTGAGTAATTCCTATATCCTGTCACATGTTTTGCAAACCAGATTTTTGCACAAAATACCATGGGCACCAAGTTTTTCAAACAGGTAATATAAATATATATCAGGATAACTTAAAACATGATTCAGATTTCGCAATAGATAACATGATAACAAATGACAGATACGCATGAAAGAATGCTTTTAAAATATGATTTCAAATAATGGAAAACTGACACATATGATACACATCGAAGATTCACATACATAAAATCCACAACGAATGAGAGCACCATATGGGTAAGTCTCAAAAAAGTCGGAGCCCCATGTGGGTAGGTCTCAAAAGAGTCGGAGCGCTACATGGGTAAGTCTTAAAGAGTCGGAGCGCCAAATGGATAAGTCTCATGTAGAGACACAGGAATCAAGTCAGAGCACCATGTGATGTGAGTAAATCTCAAGAGTCAGAGCGCCACATGGGCACACCAGCATGTGGGTAAGTCTCAATAGAGTCGGAACACCACATGGGTAAGCCCCGGAATAGACATGTGATCAGATTCAAAACACGCACATTTCAAGTTTCATAGTCAAACTGGAACACATAAATCATTTTTCTCATTTAAGGGGCGCCATGGTTTACAGTTGTCTTTCAAATCAGTATACACATGTCATTTCAAAATCTAGACATGAAATCACGAATTGCAAATAAACATTTGAGCAGATATAAAACATTTAGGCATGGTCCAAGTAGAAGACAAAACCATTGATTCAAAGTACAAGGTTACTCACAAACACATTTAGCATTTTGAACAGGATATAAAAGCATTGATCTAGAATACAAGGTTACTCACAAAAGATTAAGCATTTTTCTGATAGAATATAAAAATACCACTACTTCAAGACACAGGATTACTCACCTCAAACCATTAGTCAGCCATGCTAACTCCTTTTCCTTTATTTGTAGCTCCTAAATCATAAATCACATATACATAACCATGTATTAGAACGTAATTGAGGCATTTCTATTAGCTACTTATGATTTTATAACCTTAGACTTTAAGTTGGGTCCCGCCTTCCGTTTCTAATTTCATTTAATAGTTCAATAATTGTTCGGGACATAATAGATATTACCTCAGTTGTCGTGTCATATTTTTTGGAGTTTATTTAGGCTTAACGGACCTCACCATTGAGTTGGACTATCTAAAATAGTCAAATTAGACTACCTTTCGTATTTAATTGGTTCCGCGTATTATTAGGGGTAAAATCATAATTTCACATTTAACGTGTCTTAATTTTTGGAAACTTAATTTCACAAATCGGACTCCGTCGTTGAGTTCAGGAATGCCCAAAAATATTGGACTATACTATCTTTTTATTTTATTTGGGCGTCATAGCCATTTTTTCAAATTAAATTAAATTTATTTATTTAATTCCTTTATTATATATTATATATATTCAAGTAACATTTTTTACAAAGTGCCTTAGTGGCACAGTGGCTAACCCACTTGGCTTAGGTGTTATCTTTCCACGTGCATCAGGGTTCGAGTCTCAGGGTTGCCACTTTGCGTGTTTTTTTCTAATTTTTCTTAAACCAAACAACGAACAATGACTTAATCCATGAATAGGATATCCTCTATACCAAACATGATTAATTAATTAATTTATTATACTTGTAACCAAACATCACATTTTATTTTAAATCAATATTAATATTATGCCGTTTTAGGTATAACCCAAACCCATTTCATTTTGGGTCGGGGCCCGACTCGACTTTGAGCCATAACCAACCAAAACAATCTTCTTCTCCTAGCCATCTTCCTGGCGTCTTCTCCAGTGCTGGACAACTATCTCCAGTGGAATTTCAAGCTATAACAAGGTTTGACTCCATATTCCTCAGGGATTCCTTCAATGGTTTTCCATTTTCGGGTTTGCTACTCAGAAATATTCGAACTAAGGTCTCACAGTTGGGCTCTGGCGAGAGCCCAACTTTCTAGCGACACCTTTTTCTTCTATTTCGTAGTATTTTAGATAGTGCTTTTCCCTTTGTTTTTCTTCCTATACATTTCTAGGATTTAGGGGAACACTTCCCTGATCCCTAAATCACTCAAATCCACCAAAATCCACTTCACCCGAAATATTCCTCTCACTTGCACCTCTTATTTCCTTCCTCATTTATCCACCAAATTACTCCCTATTTCTTCCTAAATTCATCATTTTTAATATACTTTTGGCACCCTATAATTTTTTAGAAGTTTTGCTTAAGTTTTTTTACAAACCCGGTTTATTAACAGTTCAACTCTAAATTCAAAATATAAAACTTAGCAAAGCTTATGTACCTGTTTAAGCTTCCTATTTTCCCCTTCTTCTTCTTCTTTTCTTTTCCTTCTTCTTTTCCTCTTCCTACTACACTTTCTGCCGCTTCTTTGTTTCTCTCTCTTTCTACCTTACTTTCTTTCTCTACAGCCGCACATTCTCTATCAATTCACAAACATATCCACTACCACTTTAGGTCGGTTGATCACATATACATCCATATACTCAATTCAGTAGGTTACACATATCACAACACACTCACCCACGTGTATATATATGCTGACTCATGCATATATATCTCCAAACACACCTGTTACATCACTTCACACTTCCACATATATATAAGGTGCTAACTCACCTATATACACATATATGTACCGCACATATATACCTCACACAAATTACACATATATATATACATCATACTTATTTTATATATATACATATACAACATACCTTACACATAATATATGTGTATATTTATCACTTTTATTATATAAGAATATTATATATATATATAACATATATATATATATCATCTCATATATATATATATATATTCACATAAGATAATAGTGATATAGAGGGGTTCAATAATACACTGTCATCTCGGTTTGAGCGTGCCGACATTCGAGCTTACCTGAGCATGTGTGTATATTTAGTACAATGTGTAACATTCATGTGTTTCAGCCACGTTGGCTTATTTTAAACATAAGTCGTTTTCACTTTTTGGGTCTCGGGATCAAATCCTAGTGGCCAACACTTTTGGCTTCATTTTTTTATGGCTTCTATTTTTCTCATGTTGTTTTATGACTTTTATAAGTCTGGCTAATTTGTCATAATTATTGCCCTTTAGTAAATTAATTCCCGTTAATCGGGCTGGGTTATTATAGAAGGTTCTAGACACAACTCCTCATATGGTGCTTAACTCTAGAAGAGGCTCACTACGTCCTAGCCGAGATACATAAAGGGATCTATGGCAACCATAATAGTGGTAAGACCATAGCCCACCGAGCTATTAACTTAGAACTACTACTAGCTCGGTATGCTAAAAGAGACTAGGAATATGTTCAGAAGTGTGACAAATGTCAACGTTTCGCCTCATACCAACATCAACCTCATCATGAACTCATCCCTATCGCGAGTCCCTGACCCTTTCACTTAATAGGGAGTGAACATTATAGAGTCATTGCCAAAAGCCCCTCAGAACAGGAGATTCCTACTAGTCGTTATTGACTATTTTTCTAAATGGGCAAAGGCTGAACCACTGACCCACATAATAGAGATAGAAGTAAAGAATTTCACCTGAAAAATTATAGTATGTAGGTTCGGTATACCTCACGTCATTATTTTGGATAATAGGACGCAGTTTGTTGGAAAGGTATTTAGGAAGTTCTGTAAAGACCTACACATCAGTCACCACTTCTACTCTCTAGGCATCCTCAAGCTAATGGGTAAGCCGAAGTTACTAACTGCACTATTCTCGAGGCAATTAAGAAAAGTTTGGAGGAAGCGAAGGGAAGATGGGTTGAAGGACTCCTCGGAGTACCCTGGGCCTACCGAACCACTAAAAGAACCCCAACGACAAAAAACACCATTTTCATTCACCTATGGTACCGAAGCAATCATTCCTATGGAAATTGGCATGCCAACCCTTAAAATTGATTGTTTTGACCAAGAGGCCAATAACCAACAGCTTGTAGAAAACTTGGACATACTAGAAGAAAGGCATGAGCAAGCTCGGATTAGGATTGAAGCCTACCAATAGAGAATGGCTAAATGCTTCAATCAGGGGTTAAAATCCATCAACTTCCAACTCAGAGATCTTGTAATGTCCCAACCTGATTACCGAGAAATTAAGTCACGAATTTGGGTAATAGAAATTTTACGAGGCGAAATAAAAAGTTATGGGAATTAAACCGGGATATAAAAAAAGTAAATAAATAAATAAAATAAAATAAAACAAATAATTTAAAATGTTGAATGAGGCATAAGGGAAAAATAAGGAAGAACAAGCCAAAATTGAGGCTAATGGGTTTTGAACCCTTGACCCAAAGTAGGCAAAATTTTAAAAGCCCAAAAAATAGCCACTTGGGTTGCCCACTTGTTTGTGTCTTATTTTACAATATATATATATATATATATATAGATACACACACATAAAAGAAAAGCCCCACCTCTCAAATGAGCCAATAGAATTACATGCAGCAAAAAATTATTTTTTTAAATAAAAATGCATGATATATAATTATGTTGCGTATGGGGTATGTGTTCCAGAAATTAGAAATCAAAAGAGTGAAGTGAGTGCATGTGGGCTAGAGAGAGAGAGAAAGAAGAAGAAGAAGATGAGGAAGAAGAAGGAAAAAGATGGCTTCCATGCAAACTTGAATCAGACCTTAGGAGCACAAGAAGGAATCGGAATCAAAGCAAGGAGAAGGAAGCCCCACTATTGAGGTAAAAACACACCAAACCAAATTTCTTTTTTCTCTCTCTAAGAATCATGCTTTGAAGATGCAAGTTAAAGAGATTAGAATACATGTATGACTTTGTTATTACTGTAAGAGAAAATAGGGATAAAATGGGGCGGTTTGGGCTTGAAAAACCTTAGGATCCGCCATGGCCGAACCTAATAGGATTTGGGTCATGATGAAAACTTGAATGAAACTTGAAAACAATTGTAGGGTTAAAAAGAGCATGAAATTCAGAGTATTTTGCAACTTAAACCATATGAAATGGTTAAGAAACCAAAGAGTTACAGTGAGTTACGACAAGACGATAATGGAGTCAACTGAGCTCCATGGTCGGATTTGAGGCCTTCAAACCAACGCTAAAATGGAGTTTAGGTTGCAGGAATTGATTAGGCTTGAAAACAAAGGAGAAAAGTAGCTTCAAAACTCACGAAATGGAAGGAAAAATTCTAGGGTTTTGGATGAACAATAGTCGTCGTGATGGGGAAGACGACATTGTTCGAGTTGAGTCTCGGGTAAAACCTTGGGTTAGGCCCCGATTGAACTAAAAGAGGGTTTTAAAATATTTACCAACATTGCATCATTTTGGGTTAAGTGGATTTAAAAATAGAACTTAGGGCTGACGTCAGCAAGACGTCAACATGACGTAGTGAACCGAACTGAACCGGTTGGTTCTAAGATTTTTGAACCGGTTCAGTCCTTAAACCCTTTGAACTAGACGGCTTTCTTGAAACTCTTTCTAAAATTTCATTTTGACCCCCCAACTTTTGGTTAATTATGAAGTTACCCAGAAAATTAATTTTAAATCCTTTTTAAATTTGAAAAATTGTCAAAACACCCCTAAGCCAAAAATTAGCCAAATAAAGACCAATTAAAACAAAAAGATAGTGTAACCCAATGTTTTTGGGCATTCTGGACTCAACGACTGAGTCTGATTTGTGGGATTAAGTCCCGAAAATTAAGACATGTAAAATAAAAATTACCATTTTACCCCTAATGATACCCGGAGCCAATTGAATATAAAAGGTAGTCCATTTTGACTATTTTAGACAATCCGGACTCAACAGTAGAGTCCATTTCAGTAAACGATGTACCAAAAAATATGACACGTAAAAACATAAAATCACGAAAATGTCCCTTGGCTTAAAATAAACTATAAATACCCAAATTTAAATCTAGAAAAATCTAAACCAATTATCTTCAACACTTTGGACCTAACGGTAACATCCTTTTGAGGAAAATAAGACCCGGTAATAAAGTGAAAAATGATCAACGCGTCCTTGAGACTTAATGAAGCTAAAGGAAGGGGGTAATTGGAATAGAAAGAGCTCTAAATTGACAGTTAAATTATGTGATACTTTGAACAAGAAAGTAACAAGATCTTGAATTGTGATTATAGGGACCCTCGTTAAGGAAGGATTTTTGGAATTAGCGTTTGGGACTTCAAGTGAGTTTTTCATTCCATATTGAGGCGGATTTTCATTATAGATATAAATATCGACTCTTTTATGACTTTGATAATTGACTTCATGTGAGTATTTTTCATCCCTATGTCTAAAGTGAATTTTATTACACATACAAATATTGAACTCTTTTCTGAGTTGAAAATAGACGCCCTTCATTGATATCTATATTGTCTTCCCTTTGACTCAGAAAAATGTTTTGTAAGACACTCATGAAACTATACAGTTTTCTTACCAAACTCTGAACTGCTTTGACTAAAGGATAAATATGGAACTCTTATTTGAATAACTGAGATTGTTATTGATGTTATTGATTTCGGATATGATTTTAATGTTTTGAATGAAACACTCTTGTATGATTGATCATTATTGAATAGATTGTGACCTTATTGAACCCTAACCACTGGGTATATTAGTGGTGTTATTGAATTTTGATCCCAGTCAACGATGTTCTAATTTGCTGGCCATAGAATCTTCTATGATTGGTCATTATTGAATAGATTGTGACCTTATTGAACCCTAACCATAGGGTATTTTGGTGGTATTATTGAATTTGATCTCAATCAGCGAGGTTCTAAGTTACTGGCCATAGAAGGGGAATTTTAATGATTTGAACTCTTGTAAATATCGAATGTGAACTATGATTGAACTTTGAATCATCAAACTGAGAACTATTGAACCACGATTTTGATTGTCAAACTATGAAATTGTTATCGAACTATGTTACCGAACTATAATGTTGATTTGACTATGACTATTGATATTGAAAATGAATTTGAACCGTAACTATGATCGAGTTATAATATTAGACTATGATGTTGATTTAACTATGACTATTGTTATTGAAAACGACTTTGAACCATGTTTGAATTACAACACTGATCATCATTATCAAACTATATTGTTGAATCATTATTACGATTGTGTTATGTTATCGATTTTTAATTTACGACTGTGATTGAACTGAGACTTATTAAAAATAACTTTGATACTATTTTCTGATATGTTGTACTTTGATATGACGTATTCTAATTTCATATGAGTATAGACATTTCAAAATGTACTACATAGTAGTTTTGAAACCCTTGACATGTTATGGAATACTCACTAAGCTGTCGAGCTCATACGGATTTTTATCCAATATATTTTAGGTAGCTGATATTGGCAAGGAACTAGCAAGATCAGTCAGGATAGCCCAAAGCTTATAAACTGTGAGCCCTTTTCATATTAGGATCCTTGTTAGAAATGATATAGTTATTTTTGAAAATTATGGAATGTATATTGAATACGACGTCAGCAGATTTTGAGAATTTACATCATGTACTTTTGTAGTTACTATGAAATATATATGAATGACTGATATTGAATTGTATATTAACGCTTCCGCAATAGAAAAAGAATTTTATTCCGTTACGTTTGATTAAATGAAAAGGAGAAAAGTATTGTGATCATTGAAAAAGGCCTCGGTGGCCGATCATGAACCCCTAATCCGCATAGGCCGGGTTTCGGGTCGTGATAGATCTCGTCTTAAGAAAGATCTCCCCTAATTGGGAAGGACCTTACAAAATAACCAAGATTGTCAGACCTATGACTTATTGGTTGGAAGATTCGACTAGGGAAGCCTGTAACTAGACCTTGGAACATCGAATATTTACGCAAGTATTATCAATAAAAAGCTACTTTTGATTCATTTCAGAATTTGTTATCAATGCACAAACACCTAAAAGCGTTGTATCCATTACAAGTCCTACAGGTCTTGTCCATTTCACTCAATATATAAACCCTTAAAAGCTTTGTATCCATTATAAGTGCTACAGGTCTGGTCCATTTCACTCAATATACAGACCCCTAAAAGCCCTGTATCAATTACAAGTGCTACAGGTCTGGTCTATCTTACTTAATATACAAATCCCTAATATGCTTGTGCTCGTTACAAGTATCATAGGTCTGGTCCATTTTTTCTCACTCTTTAGACCTCTAGAGAAGTCTTGTTTTATTTGCAAGTGTTGTAGGTCGGTATATTATAAATTACCTAGTATGCAGACACTTGAAAAATCTTGTTTTAATTATAAGTGTTTCGATTATGTATATCCTGCTTTTTAGACCTTTGAAATAACTTATGAGTGCTTTGGAGTCTCTAAAAAGCTTATGTTTTCTACTAGCTTGGATATTAAATAAATTATCTTGAAATCAAATATACCACAAAGATATCAAAGATGACACAAGTTCTGGAATGAGTAAAATTTCATATATTAACCCAAAAATAGAAAAATTATAGGATAAAAAAAATAATAATACAAAAACATCCCTAGTCTACTCTACTACTGGTTCGGTAGTCTCTGAAGCAAGCAACTTAAGGGAGTTCTGGATCCACCTCCTCTTCTTCGTCGTTAGCATCCGGCACATCAATCTCAACTTGGGAGACTTCAATATCATCTACCCTAGTCAGATCCAAGTCAGGATACTTCTTACGGAGCTTCGCCCTGAAAGTTTGGTACTTCATATTCCATCAGCTCCCCACCTAGATCTTGGACTTTAACCTTCAGATCCACCTCAGTTTGGGCTCTGATGGCTTTAGTGGTGTCCTGAATCTTTTGAATAGAAGCAGCCTGGAAGTGTGCAAATCTCTTTTTCAGGTCTTCCAGTTCGATAGCAAAGGCGTCCCTCTCGGACTCCATAATGGAGTGGGAATTGGTAGCCTTCTTTAGTTTTTCCTCAATTACCACCACTGAGGATTGCATAGTCCCCAACTGAAACTTGGCCTTATCAAGTTCAGATTTGAGGGCGTCAATCTGCTTGGGATCCTCGGGGGAGTCCATGATGGCTGTTAAGCCATGCATAGCCTGAAAAAAATAAGCAACACAATCAAGTCAGAATAGGTTACGTGCAAACTACAGAACCAGGAAATTAAAAAGAGGGAAAAGTAATATAGAACTCACCCTCATGTGAAAGGCCATTAAATCTTTAGCAGTCTTTTGAGGCCTCAGCCCTTTGAACTTGCTTGGGTCCTATTGCCTAAGAATCCTTATAAGCCTTTTTCACGACTGTTGCGCCGGAATCATCAGTCCCTGAGAAAGCAACAACAGATTTGCCCTTCCGCCCTTTTCTTCTTCAAAGCAAAGGGCACCGGGGGCAGAAGAGCTTTTTGAATAGGGAAAATCCTCAAATCCTCCGAGACGGTTCTCTCAGGGGAGTTGGAGATCAACCTCCTTCTCTTCACTTGAAGGGAAGGCTCGGTAGGGAAAGAAATTTCCCCAACCTGCTTCTTCCCTAGCACCTATTCTGTCACCAAAGATTTCTTCAAAATTTCAGTCCGGTCTCGCACTAAACCAGCCTTCATCAAATTTTTAGGGCAAAGAATGGCATCGTAAGAGTGGTTGTTGGTCTGAAAGAGCCTCTTGTATTTCTGTTGAAGAGCGACGATGAAGATCGATCTCTTCCAAGCTCTCTTATCTACACAGAAGCATAGGATTAGGCTAAAAAAGAAAACAACAAACAGAATGAGAAAGCCCAAAGAATGCAGAACAAAAAGGGACCTTACCCTTAATCCCAGTCTTCTATGGGAAGGTTGAAACTTGGCTCTCGAAATCCTCGAACTCTCAGCCTCCTTTTACAAAGAAGTACCACTTCTTCCAAGTCTTGTTAGAAGTGGGTACAAAGAAGAGAGGTCTGCACCCTTTGTCGAAAGACATATAAAACATGTCAGGTATTTCATGTCCATATTGTTTCTAATCAATGGGAGGTTTACCTCAACATTGTTCAAAGGTTCTAAAACTATGAACACAAGTAAATGCCTCCAATTTTTTATATTTAGATTAGCAGGGGTAGATGTTAAACCAATTAAAAAATTCCTTAATAAAAGAGTGGAAGGGAAACCTAACCCCTATCTCAAACCACTCAAGGTAAGCACAAATCTCACCTTGCTGAGTACTAGAGGGGCGATCTATGGGTCTTGGTGCCCTATAGGACACGTTTGCAAAAATGTCAAAAGTAGCCCTCAGAGTATCTATCATACTCTGAGTTATAACGCTTTTTCCTTCCTCCCTTTTGTGAGATTTACCCGAGATCTCCCCACCAATGTTCCTAGGTTCTATGAATGCCTCTACTGTTCTAACTTCAGAACCGAGGGTTGGGTTAATGATAATTTTATTTTTTAAATTTTCAATGGGCTACTAGCTACAAGGTTAACTACTATTTGGTCATATATCTCCAAAGATTCTTCTGTTTCATGGCCAGCGCTTGATTGAGCGTCAGAGACAGACATTGTTCAAAACGTAGAAAAAAGATAAAAACATCTGAAGAGATTTGAGGAACGTTTGTATACCAAAGTTGATTGAGGTCTTGATCGGAGGGAACTCTCTGGTACATCGAAAATCACTTCAGAAATTGCTCTTGGGAGACTGAGTATTCTCAAAACTAAAATTCCAAATATTGAAAAGGGGAAATGGTGATGTGTTGCCCCTCTTTTTATAGAAGCCCAATAGGGTGCTTATCTTAGGGGATGTCGCTTCTAAACCGTTGTGGCGGTTGAGGCAATGATGGCTTCGTAATTCCAACCGATGACTGACGTAGTAAAAGTTGTATCAACATCTGTCTCCTCGAAATACAGAGCGACGCATTTAGAACTATCACACGTGTAACGCCTCAGTAACCCTAACCTTCAGCTCTTATCATGCCCCAAATTAGAGGCTCAGGGGGGGAGTAACTGATATACTATAAAGTGACGGATATATTCAAAGCATGACACGTGTATGTATAGAGCTTTTCAGGATATAGATCAAGAAAGATTGCTTTATCCAGATCAACCAGGTACGGAGGGTTTAGAAGTATATCGTCTAGAACATAGTACCGCCTTTCATATTCTACCGACCATAGAAAAAAGAAACAGAGTTCAATATGACAACTACTGTTTTCGGATATCTTTAAATTCTTACTTTTATAACTCCTAATCCTACTCAATTTAGGAGATCTACAACTTATAAATAAGACCATAAGGTACGCTTATAATTTATGTTCAATTTTTCTTTTAAATTATAGTTTTTTTTTATTTACTGACTTTATCATCGGAACAACTATTATCGGAATCTTTTCGATAACTCTCTGATCTCAAATTCTTAACAAGTAGCGAATGATAGAAGGCCATTCTAATAAAAAAGCATAACAACATCATCAATAAATTTTTAACTTCCAAAAAGTCACAGCAATTATATGATATTCAAAGCAGCGAAAATGAGTTGAATAGGCACGCAACGACGAACTTTGAAGTATCGTCACAGGACTTTAACCCTTCTTCTGTGAAAAAAATTCTTCAATGCTCATCGTATGAACACAAGACTCTACTTATTCAAAATTTAATTGGGAGATCTTTTGGAGAATATCTCAATCTTCTCACGTGGTTTCTCAGTTAACAAAGGGTCTTACAACTAGTTTGGTGAAAATTGTTGAATACATTATGTATACTGAGGTCACAATATGTCTATTTAAAAGTATTTTATTATGTGTAATATAATTAATTTTTTAATAAAATATAGTACATGTGATAGATTGTTATGAAAAGACGCATTGACATGTGATGTATCAAATTCATCCAAAAATGTCTCTTGACTGGGTTTTCTAAAAATATCTCTTATTTACCTACGTGTCACAATTTTAATGTGTCACGTATACAATCGCATGTATATTAACTATTTATTTAGTTTTAACTAAAAAATAAGTATTAAATAAAATAAAAAAATACATATGCATTACACATGTGAGAGATTGTGATTAAGATACTTACGCGAGTAAGAGGAAGTTTTTCCTACTGACTTTGGAACTAAGTATTGTCCAAATAATAAATTAAGGTAGAATGGATTTTGAGTATTTAGATGATAATGAATAACTTATTGAATGTTTAATTAAACTTACGATAATAGGATAATTTATTGAGTGTTTAGTTAAAATTATAGGTAAATTACACTGACTTTTCTTGGTTTCTGATAATTACAAAGATCTCCCTTGAGATTTCTGAAATGACATTGACCTTCTTTACTTTTATTAACAAACTACAAAGACCTCCCATCTAACTTTATTTATTTTTCAAAATAACAAAAATGCTCCTTTCATTTATTTTTATTTTTTTACATTTTTAAAATTTTGAACAATTTTTTTTAGTTTTTTGTTTCATTTTCAAATAAATATTAATTATAAAATTTTTTAACTAAAGAATATAATTTATTTATCTTAATTTTTTTTTGTATAAAATAAAAAAATTCTTTAAAAAATGGTCAATATTGAGAAACTGCAAAAATAAATAAATAAATAAAAATGAAACTTTTATTATTTTGAAAGGAGGTATTTGTAATTGTCAGAAATCTTATAAAAAGTTAGTATAATTTATCCTAAAATTATTTGTAAGGAATTCTAGAGTATAAAATTTTACTGTCCCTAATATTAGATAGTATTTGGTGCTGTTTGGTGGTATGTTATAAAATTAACTGATTAAAATCTAATTTTATAATCACAAATATTGGTATTAAATAATTTTTAAAAATGAATAATTTTATTTTAAAAAATTGATATGGATAATCACAAACATTGGTGTTTTTATTTAAAATATTTATATGAAATAAAATGACCAGGTTAAATTGAATATTTTTCAGCAATGACATACGTGTGGCTGGTTTGCACCGGAGGAAAAGAGGAGAGAGAAAAAAAAGAAAGGAAAGGGAGAGAGAATCTGGTGTGGTTTTTGTCCTTATTAGGACATTAATGGAAATTCCAAAAATGTTGGTGGCACACTTGTAAAATGAGGTGTTGATTTTTTCGTAAATAATTCTCTGATCGGCAATTTCGTAATTAAAATGAACAGAAGGAAAAATTCACTCTATTCAATAAGCGTTGGGCCAAGACGCTGTTGTTGTCAGCGTCGACGTCCACTAAATGGATTCGGTGCAATTCGGATGGGCTGGTCTTGAGTTGAGGTATGTTTAGGCTCGAGTTTAAAGACAGTTAGCTGGAGCCCGTCTCGAGTCTGACTTTGAGCTCCAACTACCCAATCCGAGGCCGTCTCAAACTACAATTCACAAGTTTCGAATTTAGCTTGAGCCCGACAAAGTGAGACAACTACAGATGCAAATCAAAACAAAGAAGCCAAAGTTATATGAATCACATCAATAGATCAACAGATTGGTGTAAAATCAAGCCATAAGATATCATGTTAAAGATGCAAATTATTGGCACATATCGAAATAAAACCCTAGAACAAAAATTACCAAAAAAAAACCTAAAATAAGGACACGATAATGATAATTTAATGTAGAAAATGCAAAATAATGTTTCACAAATTGCAATGAGTTGTCGGGTAATGGGTCATCTTTAACGGTGGTCGCATTGGTTGCTTCCATTCCTTCAGCTGCTCTGTATTTTGATCGGAGGAGAGACAATTTGTAGGTAAGCAGTAAAGGAGACCACTTGGCGGCGCTACAACTACGACCGTGGTTTGAGATATCAAAGAGATTGAGATTTGAGAGATATAGTTATAGACCTATGGTTTAAGTGTTTGAGATACAGAGAAATTGAGAGTTGAGAGAGTTGAGCTGGGGTTTTACGTTCAATGTGTAAGGCGAGATGTGAGATAAGAGGGCGAGATGAGGTGGTGAGGCTTGTTCTTTTGATTGTATATATATGATGGATATAAATGGCTAGGATTTATTAGGACAGAAATCTAATAGTGGAAATTAAGTGACAATATACGATCAGGGCTCAAGCTAGGCTCGGGTTCCTCAAGCACTTGCCCAAGCTTAGTCTGATTAAAAAATGTGTTGCCCAAGCCCTAAAATTTTTAGGTCAGGCTCAGATTGGCTTGCCCGAGTTGCAGCCTACGTGAGGCGTGAAAGATCGTTGTCCTAAAACGGTCTTACCTTCCTACGTGAAGGTCTTCCAAGATCCAATCCAACATTACAGATGATCCTTTTTAGGATTCACATACACTAGTAGGTGGGGTGAACAAGTCTATTCGAAAGTTGCTCAACAATAATCGCCAACAAGCATAGAAAAATATAAAATTGCGGTAATAGTAGAAGAAGAAGACATCATAGATTTTTAGATGCTAAATACAAACCAAAGCTGTCCTTATATAGCTAAAGGAATCCATAGAAACTATAGCAACATCAAAGCTCAAACGGTTAGAAAATAAAGACAAAATAAAAGCTGAAATAAAAGTGAAATAAAGCATATATGAAAGAATTAAAAAAAATTAAAAAATAAAAGTTTTGAAACTTTTAAAATTCTAACAATTATTGGGTCCAAGCCCACAACAAGCATGCCCTTTTTCACATGACGTTCGCCAAGAAGTTATCAAAATTTAGTAGGCTTTAAATGTAAGACGAATTATCTTAATCGGATAGTGCTTGGTTCTAAATTAGGGAGAAAGAACCTCATTCAACTTATATACATGTCACAGTTTTAGTAAGCCACGCATACACTCACATGTATATCATGTGATTATTTAATTTTAACAAAAAAAAAATTAAATAAATCAAAAAGTATGTGTATTGCATATGTGGCTCACTAAAGTGGTGACACATATGTAAATCGTGAAAAAATTTCTCCACCGAGTTTGGAACTAAGTATTATTTATCTTGACTCATGCTTTATTTTTTCATTAGATATGTTTAGTCGTGTTTAATGAATTAATACTATTATAACCCAAACACTACTTATTTATTAATTGTATTAAACATATTGACTCGTATATTACACATCAATTTATACTCAATGAAAACTCACTAAGTCACTATCATATCATGTAGTGTCAAAAATTAACACTACCGTAATAAACTCCGACTTTCTTACAAGATAAGTTGTAGTCTTCATGTCTTATGTTTATTTTTTCTTTTGAATAAATGGTTTCTATAATAATAATAATAATAATAATAAGAGAGTGCAATTTACCGAAAGAAATAAAAATAATAATGGTTTCAAAAATTACACAAATAGATTTTATAATTATATGTAATTGTTTGGGACCTTTGAGAGGTGAATACAATTTACCCAAAGAAAATCTCATTATATAATCCAAAAATACATTTGTCAATCTTTCGCATTGCGTTGTCACTCCCTCCTCGTTTTAACAAATTTACAACGAAGTCCTCATCACATACTCCCAACATGCGTTCGCCGATTTTTCATATTTCGTCATTACGCCTTCTTTTTTTAACAAATTAAGGGTCCGACCCTCCCACGTGCTTCATACTCTCTCGTCCCAGTATTGACTTGGCCGCCTCAACGTTACTCTCTACAAGGTTGTCACTTAGTGGACTCACAGTACCGTCCTCCAACGTTGATTACGGTAGATGCAAAGTGGTGGCCCCACCTGAAAAGACCGGAAGATGCGAGTGACGGTGCTCGCCTTCGTAAGTCACGATTAGCATCGTTGGATCGTCATGGGCCCTCTCCACGTGTTTCCTCGCCGGGCATCCTTTTATGCTGCTGCACCTATAGTATCCTCTGTTTATACAGACAAACATATATTAGTGAAACTGGCCCACTCATGTAGAATTCATGCAGTATTTACTTGCATATTATAATTAAAAATATATACTATTATTATTTCTGTAAATTAGAAAAAAAATGAAAAAATTATCACAAAATTTATTAAAACGCAGTGTAAAAATTACAATAATTATGAAAATACAAAAAAAAATATAACAATAATATAATGAATTTTGAATAATAACTAGAAAAGCTTATTGTGAAATTCTATACCTTAAGACTACTCGTGTGCATGTAAATGAGTGTATATATATAGATACATACATAAACATATATATAATATATACTTCTGTGGTTGACTTTGACAAATTATGCGTGAAAAGGCGGTAGCGGTAGTGGTCCAAGGAATAGAATAATACCGTGGGAAGGGTGAGCCCTTGATCGGCTTCTGACCGTACTTTCTCCACGAATACTCGTCGGCAGGTATCTCAGCCACCTTCGGGCTTATTGCTGCCACTCTGATCGTTCTTTTAACTCTTGCTTTCCTGAGACCATAAATAAATAAATGTTTTAAAAAAAGGCATATAAATTATAGGAGAAAAAAAACGGAAGGATTGAGAAAGTCATTGTCTAAACTCTCAGTCATTCGCCGATTCTTCCAGCGTGTTATAGCAAGGGAAAATTATGGGCGTAGGTTAGCCTTTGGGCTATGGAATAACATTATGCAAGTGTGCTGCGAGTGGAGGAAATTCCGTACCTTCTTTTGGCACAGTGACAGCCGCCGGAGAGGGAATGTTTTCCGGCGAGTTCCTCAGAGATGCCATGCTCCCTGCACCTTTTACGATTAGATGACCCCGAGAGGCGGTTTACCGGAGGAGAAGGCCGGTGTCGGAGCTGCAAGGATCATCGATCCCTGTTTTCCTTTCGAAACGCTACCGTCTCCGGTGATCGATGACAAGAACGACGAATTCGCCGACGATATCGGAGGCGATATGCTGAACCGCTCCTTGGAGAACTGGCTGGTCGTTGGCTCGCTACCCTTGGGGTTTGGTTTCGTCAGGATCTGAACCGCGTCTGGTTTGACGACCGATTGGACCGGATTTGCTTCTAATTGTGAAGAAGAAAAAGAAGCAGCAGCTTCAGACAAGACAGAATTTGACGGTCCACGGCGAAATCGGGCGTGACCGGTCCGGTTCAAGATGGAGACGACGTTTTTGAACTTAGAAACGGTGGAGTCCGTGAGTTGTTTGCAATCAGACCGACTCTGCTGTTGGCTCTGGTGAGACAACATGCGAATCAGATGTTCCATACTCTCCAATCCAGCTGTAGCTGCTTCTTGAATCGCAATATGATCGTCCATTTTGGGAAAGCCAAGTAGATCAACCGCCATTATAGAAAACTCTATATTTTTTCTAGATCTATATATGTATGCGTGTATATGTGTATATATATATATACAGAGAGATGAGTTGGGGAAGAATGGGAGAGAGGCGTGGTGTTTTATAAGGTTAGTGGAAGGGTTGAGAATTGAAAATGAACGATTCAAAGTCAAACCTACAAACTTTAAATCAACGGTTTAGATTGGTTTAGACTTTTCGATTGAAGAAAAAACAAAGTGGATGCTAAAGTAAACGTCTAAAGGAGTAGGTGGTAGGTCCCACCACAAAAGAAAAAATCAAATCCCAAAAGTCAAATTTTGAGATTTGGCTTTTTATTTTATTTAAATGGGACATTATTATCATAAAAAAGTAATTAATTAAAAAAATATTTTGTAAGAGTATCTGATTCTTATCAAAAGTCAAATTATTTTACCAACAAGGGTGATTTTTAATTTTCTTATTAGAGTCAAAGTTGAAAACCAGATCAAGTAAGTTTAAGTGATAGGTTGTTTCAAATTTGACAACAAAATTAATATATTTTAGTTTGTGTTAAAGTATACTTATTTTTGGAAGTTAGTTTGAATGAGTTTTTAACCCAAGTTATCAGAAGTTAGACTTTGAGGTATTCTAGTTTTTTTAATGTAATTTTTAATTAATTATTAGTTTTTTGTTTTGAATTTAAGGCGAGTTAAGTAAATTAATAAATTTTGAGCTGTTTATTTCATGTATCGAAGAAGTATCTTATTAAGCCAATCAAACACAAAACGTGAACAATTAAGAATTCGAAAATATTATACAATTTATATTAAAAATATAGAGATATATACTTTTTTTTTCAGTATAACGACAGAGAGGAGAAATTATTCTAAATATGTGTACACGGATATGAAGTTCGAACTGTAACTTAACGTGTGAAAATATAAATTTTAAATTTAATTAACTCATCTTGATGGGTTTTCACGGTATATAATTTTTGAATACTTTAAAATAGTTTTACATTAATTTGAACTCAGATAAAACTGCTTTGGCAATAAGTTAAATTTTCTAACATCTTTATGGTATATTAGGAATGTATAAATAACTGAGAACTAAAAAATTGACCCAACCCGACCTAACCAAATTTCAATGAGTTTGAGTTAGTTCAGGTCCAAGTGAGTTCGGATTGAAAGCTCCTTGTGGGTGTTTCTTTTTTCCTAGAAAGAATTCCAAAATTCAACAAAAAAGGATAAAATTGTTTTTGAAAATGTAGCTAAAATGTCATGTGACCTATTTCAGTTTATTTTTTTTGGTCAGCAAACTAATGAAAGGAGTTAAGAGTACCAAAATGTAATACTTGAACGAGTTGACCCATCTAATAAAATAGTTTGGGATAGTGAGTCAAAACCAATCAGAATATAGAATCATAATATAGGAGTATTTCTATAATTAATCCAATTTTTATTTTGAATAAAGTCCCCATTCTGCATTATCTTTTACTTATTATATTTATTTATAGTTGATAAAATCTAACTCTTAATCCCATTCATCTCATTGAACTTGAGAACACTAGAAGAACATTGGATACATTAGGAAAACAATATTTCTATTTAACATAGGATCATATCAGTCTCAAATCTAGAAAACAAAAAATAATTGAACATTAATCTTGATTAATTGCATAAAAAGAATCGTGAGACGGAATTCACGTAATCGAACTCAAATAATTAAAATAAAATTTTATTAAGTTGAATTAAATTTTTTTTTACCAAATTTTGCACAATGTACAATTAATTTAGTTAATAAAACCTTCAAGTGGACTTATTAAATAAATTTGAGATGGAATCCTATTCCAAATCCACTCAAGATTCTGCAAAATCTTTACAACTGAAAGTACTATCCTGCCCTTTAGTCCAACTATTTTATTTAAATGGGACATTATTATCATAAATTAAAAAAATATTTTGTAAGAGTATCTGATTCTTATTAAAAGTCAAATTATTTTACCAACAAGGTTGATTTTTAATTTTCTTATTAGAGTCAAAGTTGCAAACCAGATCAAGTGAGTTTAAGTTATACGTTGTTAAAATTTGACAACAAAATTAATATATTTTAAGTATACTTATTTTTGGAAGTTATTTTGAATGAGTTTTTAACCTAAGTTATGACAAGTTGGACTTTGAGGTATTCCAATTTTTTTTAATGTAATTTTAAATTAATTATTAGCTTTTTGTTTTGAATTTAAGACTAGTTAAATAAATTAATAAATTTTGAAATATATTTAAAATCGAGCCGTTTATTTCATGTATCGAAGAAGTATCTTATTAAGCCAATCAAACACAAAATTTGGATAGTTAACAATTCAAAAATATTATACAATTTATATTAAAAATATAGTGATATATAATTTTTTTTTTACTACAACCACGAGGAGGAGAAATTATTTTAAATATGTATACACGAACATGAAGCTCGAATTCTGACTTCACGTGTGAAAGTATGAATTTTAAATTTAATTAGCTCATCTTGCAATAAGTTAAATTTTCTAACATCTTAGCCTTATAATTGTTAATTTTTGAATTTTTAGAACTACATTAATTTACACCAACTAATAGGTTTTATTAATATATTTGCTTTCAAGTAGAAGACAGCTAGAGAAATTCCACAGAACATTGTCACATCTAATTTCTTGAGATTCCAAAACATTGTAATGTAAACTGGGAAAATGATAACAATGTCTTATTCCAAATATTTAAATAAAATTTTTAATTAAAAATAATAATAATACTAATAATTTAGTTTTTGATTCTTGTCCAAATTAAAATGTTTAAAATTGCCCAAATTGAAAAACTAGTCTTCCAAAATTTGATAAACTTAAAGACAACATGCGGCAATCAAATTATATAATGTTAAGATTAGGGGTGCATAAATAACTGAGAATCAAAAAAATCGACCCGACCCGACCTAACTTCAATGAGTTCAGGTGGTCCAAGTGAGTTCGGATTGAAAGTTTCTTGTGGGTGTTTCTTTTTCCCTAGAAAGAATTCCAAAATTCAACAAAAAAGGATAAAATTGTTTTTGAAAATGTAGCTAAAATGTCATGTAACCTATTTCAGTTTATTTTTTTGGTCAGCAAATTAATGAAAGGAGTTAAGAGTACCAAAATGGAATACTTGAACGAGCTGACCCATCTGATAAAATAGTTTGGGATAGTGAGTCAAAAACCAATCAGAATATAGAATCATAATATAGGAGTATTTCTATAATTAATCCAAATTTTATTTTGAATAAAGTACCCATTCTACATTATCTTTTACTTATTTATATTTCTTTATAGATGATAAAATCTAACCCTTAATCCCATTCATCTCAATGAACTTAATAACACTAGAAGAACATTGGATACATTAGGAAAACAATATTTCTCTTTTAACATTATTGAAGCATTTCGGCCTTTTATAATAAGATCATATCATTACGTTATCAGTCTCAAATCTAAAAAATGAAAAATAATTAAACATTAATCTTGATTAATTGCATGAAAAGAATCGAGAGACGGAATTCATGTAACCAAACTCAAATAATTAAAATAAAATTTTATTAAGTTTTTTTTTTTTACCAAATTTTAAACAATGTACAATTAATTTAGTTAATAAAACCTTCAAGTGGACTTATTAAATAAATTTGAGATGGAATCCTATTCCAAAATCCACTCAAGATTCTGAAAAATCTTTACAACTGAAAGTACTATCCTGCCCTTTAGTCCAACTATTGATTAAAATAATTAAATAATGTGTTAGCTAACCTAATTGGTAAATTCTTAGTACCATAGTACCAAATATCTACAATTAAATATCATTTTCTTGGAGAGTCAATGACTTTAAAAAATGACCAATTGTTCTTAGTGTGTCGTACAGATCATGCATATCTATATATATATATATATGTGTGTGTGTGTGTGTGTGTGTGTGTTGGCACCACTTATTTAATTTTGATTCTCAGATGCTGATTTGCTAAAAAAAATTGGTAATATTTCAAAAGAAACGAGTGGGGGGTGGGGTCCCTGTGTAGAGAAAAAAGCTTGGTTCATTTTCTCTGTTGCAGTCAAAAACAAGGTTGCCAACCTAAAAAGGAGAGAACATTGGGATGTATCAACAAACAGCTAGAAATTGAAGAAATAGACGTTGGAAGCTGGAACAGGTTTGGACCATTTGAAAAATACAAGGTGTTGTTGCCTTTGACCTTTGACCATTTATAAAACTGTTGACCAACTGTTCATTTCTAGGTCTCTCTTTGAGGCCCTAAAGAATATTATGAGCCTCCACTAATCCCACTATTATAAAGTGGTTGACCAAATGAATTACTATAAATTACCTATAGGAAATATATATGATCTCTACCAATTTTTATAAAATTTTCTATGGACAGAAATTTAATTTTTGTCAAAATATTATGAAGATTGTTATATATATATGTTTAAAGATTACACAAAAATGCTTTATAATTTTTTTTTTGCTTTTAATTGAATTCTTATAACTTAAAAATTCAATAGAGCCATTATTTATGTCTTAAAAATATTTTGAGTAAATTATACTGATATTATCTGAGGTTTCTAATAATTAAAAAGAGTTCTCTTGAAATTTTTAAAATGATACTGACATTTTCTACTTTTACTGACATATTACAAACACGGCTTTAGTCTTCTTTTTTTTTTTTCTTTAAAAATCATAAATGAAAAAAGTCTTTTAAAAAAAGTTAAAGAAATAGTTGAAATTGAAAAAATGAAAAAATAAAAATAAAAATGATAAAATGAAAGGGACATTTTTTTCATTTTGAAAAAAAAAAAGGCTAGAGGGGAGGTGGTCTTTGTAGTTTGTCAATAAAAGTAGTGGAGGTTAATGTCATTTCATAAATTTCAAAGAAAATCTTTGTAATTATCAAAAACTTAAATAGCGGTAAATGTAATTTATCCAAATATTTTTTATATGTATCAGCTATGGGAAAAAAATACGTTAGTCACAATTGAAGATTCAAATCAAATCTTGCAAGTACGAACAACCTTAAAAAGTGTGTAATTCATATTAATGTTAACATGCATATAATACATTAGACTTTAGACATGTGACTTTAGGGCTAGTACGAACAACCTTGAAAAGTGTGCAATTCAAATTAATGTTGACATGCATATAATACATTAGACTTTAGACATGTGACTTTAGGGTTTAAGAATTGGTCTTGAAAGTTTATAATGACATCATTAAGTTAAAGTTTGGTTTTAATTAGAGGCTAAATGTAACTTTTAGAAGTTGATTAAATTAATTCTAAACTCACTTTATATTTTGTGACACACAACGTAGAAATCTAGTGACTTAATTGTTCAGATGCATCCCGTCCGAAAGGCAATGATTAATTCTCATGTTATTAAAATTCTAGTAGGTTAATCGTTTGATCGGAATCGGAGCTCTTTGCAAATGGTAGTTCTATTCAAATGTATCGATTGATTGTTCAAAAGCATTTCTTGTATACGTGATTTTTTATTGGATACGAGATCGCTATTCGTTGAAGGACTAACTCCTTTAAATATTTTATTATAAATTGAATCTTAATGTCTCTGATTGGTAACGAGATCACTATTTTTTAAAAGATTAGGTGCAATTCAAGATATGTGACCATGCCTTATCGTGTATTATATTTGGATCCTATACCTTATAATTGAATTTAAGTTTAGATATGAACTTTATAATGATTAAAATGACTTTAAAAAAAGTTAGTTTTGACTATAGGCTACATCTATTTATAATATTTACTAAAAAGTATGTTTCTATACTTATTTTGATTTTCTTTAAATAGTTATTCGAAAAAATTGTTAAAATTTCATCGTAAAAAATGAATTAGAATTCCAGTAGCTTTTTCGTTCGAACGGTCTCAAAGACACGTCCGAACTTAACACCGTTTGAATAGAAAAGTGTTCCCTGTCCTAACGCATGCGGGAAAAGTTGCACACAAATTGGCTACAACTTGCTAATTTTGTTGCTTAAACCTATTCCAACTAGGATTAGGATTTTGCACAAATTTTATATTATAAATAAGGTGCCTTGTGATACATAGAGGGAATCTTGGCATAAAATTATATTGGGATATTTTTGTTTTAGTTTTTATTCAATATAGTTAGCTTTTCTAAAAGGTTTTCTAGCTTGTGTGTTGAAGTCTATATACTTAATGTTAGGCAGTACACATGGACTCATACAATAAGGCATGGTGTGTACTTCCATTGCAGAAAGAATTGCATATTATGTGGCAGTGAATATATGGATTATGGATAGTGATGTGGTTGTAGAAGACTAATCAAGAAGAATCAGACATTGAGTGGTAATCCATTGGTTTGTGATAAGCTAGTTGTTTGAGGATTATATATTTGTGAATTTGTACTGTGTTTATTATTAATTAGTGAATTTTTTTGCAACTAATTGGATTTTATTTCTCAATATCCTGACATGGGATCAATGACAAATTGTAGTAAAAAAGTTGTATATATTTGTCCAACTACTAGATTGTATAAGCCCACAATTAGAGGAAGTGCCCAATGCTCACGGTTGTGAAAAATGTTTTACAGTAAAATTTGGGCTGCCATTGCCAAGGCTGCTTTTCCTGAGATGACAAAATAAAGGGAATGCTAACCTCTATTGTTTGGGGTCTTGTGAGATATATGGGCATCCTAGGGGGACAATGGGTCCAAAGTGAGCAATATTATACAATGTGTGATTATTTATGTCTGATTTAATTAATACAAAGGATAAACTGAGATTGTATATTAGGCAAAAAGGAAATATTTGGAATTAAATGAAAACTTGACTTATTGTTTTTATTTAATTGATTCAGTGATTGTTCAATGATATGTATGAATTGTTTATAAACTGGGGATCCGGGTTTGGGGTCAAGGTTATAATCTTGAATATACATTTATTACATTGAGTGTATGAAAATATCAAATATAATCTCATCTTATAATATGTTGTGATATGCCAAGATGTATATTTATGTGTTAACTTAGGAATGTATCTATCTATCTATCTATCTATTTACATTATATATTATTACATTATATAGTGCCTCCGTGGCACTCTTTTTCTTTTTTTTTTTCTTCTAAATCTTATGTGACACACTCCTTTAGAGTCCTCTTCACTTTTTTATCATCTCTCCTTTATTCTCAATTATTTAAAATTAAACGAAAAGATATTCAATTCAATTCGATACTTTTTCCTTTCTTTTTTGTTTCAAAAAAAAAAAAAAGATTATTCCGTATTAAACAAAAAATATATTCAATTCGATACTTTTTTTCTTTTCTTTTTTTCTTTTTTTTTTTAAATTATTCCGTTAGATATTTTTTCCTGTTTTTTGCAAATCTTATTTTCCTTTCTTATTTTCTAAATTTTTAATGATTTAAAAATCCACCTAAATGACTTAAAGTTTTTTCAAATCTTATTATTCTCCCTCTCTCTCTCTCTCTCTCTCTCACACACACACACACACACACATACGCACGCACACACAGAGCTCGCCGACAACCACCATGACAACGACCGCCCTTGCACTCAAGTTCAAATACTCTTTGCACTTGATTTGTGTTTGCACTATTTGATTTGATCCTTAGGAATTTTGTGGAGAAGACAACACAAGAAGGTTGTTTGCTCGTGGCTTAAGGGAATACAAGCCAAGGTGGAGATTTGTTATTTGTGTCTTGCATTCTTGAACCAACTCGCACCCAAACCGTTTCGGGCACTTTTTGGAGGTCTACCGATTGACACTAGAACCCAGAAAACCCCCTTCTCTGTTGACCAATTGGTACAAAAAATAACCCATCGGCACACGTGTGTGCCGATTGGCACTCAGAGGGTGCAATCGGCACTTAGGGAATGCCGATCGGCACTCGAGTGCCAGCAACCCCCTCTCTGTGTGCCAATCGGCACTTGAGGCCCAGTTTCATGATTTTCACTTCTTTTTTGTATTTTAGGGTTTGGGAACATTATATAATGTATTATTGCAAGAGAAGGAGTGAGAGAGAGTGGCAGGAAGTCTTCTTAGACATTTGTGAATGGATTTTAACACTCAGTTTTGTATTCTTCACCTTTTGATAGTGGATCTTTTGCTGTGCTTGGCCTGTGAACGTAAGCTGTTTGCCGAACCACGTATATTTGGTGTTATCTTGTTCTTGCTGTGTTTGTTTCTTTTCTCTTTGTTATTTCATATTTCGCTTCCATTGCACAACAATTTATTCATTGGATGTCCTACAACAAGTGATGTTCTCTTTCTCAAATTTTCATGTAGTTTTAAAAATACAGGAGAAAAGAGATAATCTATGATGTAGAAGGGGAAGTTTTTCCATAAAAGTCATAGACTCGTAGTGAAACATAATGTATAATTTATTAATAAATGTGAATCATCATTAATTAATCCTTTTTATCTTCTGTTTATTCCTTATGATCTATGATGTAGAATGTTGACCAATCCACTTTCTTTTATTTTGTTTGTGCTCCTAACTAATTTATTTTCATTAAGTTATTTCAATTTATCTATCCTTTTCATTAATTTTTTTTGAATGAGTTTTTTTTAATAGTCATTTAGATAGATTATTTCTATCTTTGTGACATTACATAAAATTTATTGTCATAAAATAAAACAAATATTAAAACATAATGGTCTACAGTCTATTCTAAAAATTAAATGCAAAGTTCCCAAATTAAGATAAGCTATATGAAAAATTCATTGACAATTTAAATATATATATATATATTGAATATAAAAATGAATAACACAAAAACAGATTGAAAGATAACAACTAACTAGTGATTATAATGCAATGATATATTATTTTAGAATTGTAATTTATTACATTATTGAATGTTAAAATTATTTAATTGGTTTCTACAAGATGATCGGGGTCACACTAGAATATGATAATTGTCTGTTTCTTCTGTTGAAAGAGTTAATATATAAAGTACTGTAGAATTTTTTAATTATTATTTTTCATTAATTTGATGTGTTATAATAAATAATGTGAGAATAAGTTCTGCAATTATATTTTTAAAATATTATATTTTTTATAAAAATTATAAAATATTATATTTAACAACCTATCTCTATTGGTGAAAATATATAGAGATGAGATAGTTCAATCCCTTTATTAACAAGGGAGTTTAGAGTTCTTCCTCCTCCATTGTTGCACTAAAAAAAACAAAACAACTTATCTCTATTGAATCTCTATTGAAACTGCTGAATTTTGCAATTTTAAGATATATATTAAAAATAAAATAATATCTATTTATCTCTAATGCCTCTCTCAAAGGATGTTTGACTTTGCCCCTTTGAATTATGGCCAACTTTAAAATATTTATTAAAAATAAATATCAATTTATTTTTCTTGAAGAATCTCCCACTCTCTGTCCTATGATGTTCTCAACCACAAATTTAACCCTCTCAGACTCCATATTTAATAGCAAGAGTGCTACATTGAATAATTTTTTTTTAATGTAGTTGTTTCACTTATTTTTTATATTTTTCTAAAATAAAATATTTTTTGCTATCATTATTTGATTTTTAAAATTTTGTAAAAACAATTAAGTGTCTTTTAGATAATTCTTAGAAATGCACATACAAAATGAAATTATAAAAGTTATTCAATGGAGCCCAAGTCTTTATCTTAGGGTTGTTTTATAACTTTAATCAATAAAATGATAAGCATATATTTTATTTTATTAAGCATGCTTAATGACTAATATTTTCTTTATTAAAGTGTTTGTTAATGTCTTATTAGAACTCACAATTTTTACATTATAGTGTTGTCGGATAGAGACTTAAATGCTCCCACTAACATGTGACTTGATGAGCGTTTGATTTAAGCAATTAGATTGCTCCTACCATTCTTAAGCATTCTTATCTGCTATGGAACTTGCTTTCATGGGTGCAGTCAATTTCATAGAGATTACCAATTGAGTTTCATATTCTTTATCTCGAGTGTATATGAGAATGAATATTTTAATTTTTGAATTGTTTAGGAATTAAGGTTTTATTTATTTTAATCATTTAAGAAGTACGGATATAGATACGGAATACGAATATGCATATACGTTTTTTTTAAAGATAATATGCAGATACGTTATTTCTTAAAAAAATAGGATACGAACACGTTGAATATATATAAATTTTTTATATTTTTTATATAACCATATAATAAAAACCTAATGTTATTTCAATTAAAATTGTCATAAAAACATACAAATTTTAAAAATATTATTAAGATATGAAAGTAATAAAGCCATTAAATAAAAATTAAAGAATTTTTTCATTTAGTCATAAACATTTATGATTCAAATGCCCGGATACGTGTTCAGAAAGTGTCCGAAAGTATCAGTCTCCGACACGGACACGTGAGACAAAATAAAATGTCCGTACTTCATAGCCAGACACCTTATCTCTAATTCCTAGACAATCCAATAGTTAAAATACTTATTCTCATATGTACTCGAACTTACAATCGCATTACCTTATTATTAAAGGTTTTTGTCTATCCACAAGAGTTACTACTGGTTCATACAATGTAAGAAAACTCCCCATTCAATCAATTAGAAGGGAAAGCAAAGACCAAACTCAAACCAGGCTACATGGAAGCACACTTCACCTAGAATATGAATACCTAAGTTGATCTAGTTTATCTTGAGTCATGTTTGAGGCTTAATAGTCCTCAAATGCATCTATCACTCTAACTTGGGCATTATTTATTTACAAATTGAAAATAAGTATAGATTTACAAAAATAGTGAGTAAGTTACAAAATAACAATATGCTCAGAGATAATAAAAATATTTTAGGGAAGAATCAAGTACAATTTTTTTTTTGTCCAAGGCTTAGAAAGATGAAGAGGATGCAAACAATACATGTTTAGGATTATAACTTCGATATATGATATTTGAACACTAACCTACAGAATTGTGGGTATTTGCTGTCCAGACTACTGACCAAGGTAAAGGGGTCTACTGAGCTGACCAACCAGAATCATCCTATAGACCAACCTCTTGAGATAGAGTTCAATAATGAAACTTCCAACATTGAATACATTCCATATCTAATTTTTTTGTTCCTAATCGTTATCAGAATCAGCAAAAACTCAACCAATAAATAAGAGTGCAAGGTACTACTAACCACGGTAAAGGGGTCTACTGAGCTGACTAACCAGAGTCACCCTACAAACCAACCTCTTGAGGTAGAGTTCAATAATAAAACTTCCAACATTAGATACATTCCATAACTAATCTTTTTGTTCCTAATCGGTATCAAAATCGGCAAGAACTCAACCTATAAATAAGGGTGCAAGGTACACCCTAAACTCATGGTGGATTATTTTAGCCAATTGCATTCTCTTTCAATTTCTTCTCTAATTTAAGTATCGGTGTGGGTCAAATTCGGTAAGCTATGAAGGAAATTACGAGCAATCAATAACTGGTAACAACAAAAGTAAAAAATATATATAAGTTAGAAAATCAGAAAAAGGTATTACAATATCTATGGAGCAAATCAACAAAGAATGGCAAAAATATTTTGAACACAAGTAAACAGAAGTATTGCAACCAAAAAAAAAAAAAAAATTTAGAGATGAAGGAAGGGGAAGGAAAATACTTAGAACATAAAGACGAGTCATAAACCTTAAAAAACACAAATTCCAGGGGTACAGGATCTTCATCGATATCAATAAATTGTGGTGACTGAGCTTTAGAGAAAGTTAATTTGTGGTGGTGACTGAGATATATAAAAAGTTATGTAAGAAAACTAAGTATATATACATACATTTAGTGGGACATTAAATGAGAATAAGAGGTCATCATTTCTTACTATGGCTTAGTCATGTCAAAGCATGTTAAACGACATGCATTTACAAGGACGAAGTCAAGAAAATATCTAAAATGAGTTAATTTGAAATTGATAAAAACTTTATATCTATATATATATATATATATCATTTTTTTGGATGCGCTATAGTCTACCCTATCTCCGTCATGCCTCAACCCTTGCAATTCTAAACAGTTGTCTCTAGTCTATCACAACGGATCAAATTAAAGATTAAGGGAGAGTTGATAGGACTAAAGTTACAAGAACTTAAATGCAATTCTAAACAGTTGTCTCTAGTCTATCTCATGAGTCTATCACATCGCTATGTTGAGACTAATTCATCCCATCAGCATATCATTACTTCATATATCTAAAACTTAAATGCTGTTATGAATGATTTGAAAAAAAATATTATTTAAGTTAAGTTGTTTGAAATTAATTCAAGTAATATTTTTTTTCACATTTAATTAAAAACACAAATTGTACTTTTCTCAGCTTATCCAAATGTGTACTGAATAAGTAGTTGGAAAAAAGTTTTGTTTATGTTAAGTTATTTAATTTTTAAGTATCTGAATGAATGTATTTGATAAATACTTAAATAATATTGTAGTGTTTAGATCAATTATTAATAAGTTTTACTAGGTTACTTTTTAAAATAATTTTATTGTGACTAATTTTTGAAAAAATTCTACGAATTTATTAAATATGACTAATAAACCAAACCAAACACTTAACAAATTAGAAAAATCTGTCTTGACTTAAAAAAGCCATAAATACGCTTTATAAATTGAACCAAACATAACCATACACTACTACTAGAATTCTAAGACAAAATCGAAACAAGGAGACTCCAATTTGCGAACAACTACTCCTCCAATTTGACTAAGGATTCGTCATATGGAAAAAGGCAAATCCTAAGTATAATCCAATAAGGAGAATACTTTAATTGGCAACCTAAAATCACTATAAAGGGGTCAAGGTATGCTTTTAATTTATTCAAATTGTATTATTTTCAATTCTAGTTCTTCTATGTTGTTCTCATCATTGACTTATCTATCGGAGTGGCCTTGACTGGTATTCCATTAGTGCCAAAGGTTTGATTTGGTGAAAATCTATCAAGATCGTTCGCTGGACTTCATCGTTCCGTTAATTTAGTTGACTAATTTTAATGAGTCAATGCTACATATTCTAAATACTAGTACTAAAATTTACATTCTAAATGATGTGAAAATAAATAATTATCAAAATATATCTAATATGTCTAAAGCCTCACCAATAATCTAATATCACATTATTTATGCAAATTTTGTATCAAAATTTGAGGCAAAGAGATATAAATTGTTATCGGACATTCTCCAATATCCTTAATTTTCTCATTACTTAATTCTTTTGTTATTCTTTAAATCTCTTCATATAAGGGTCTGTTCAGAAAATGTTAGAGTCGATTCTGTAAAATACAAATGAATTGGTTTTAAATTTTTTGTTCTTTGTTAAGTATCTTTTAATAGTATATTGGTTCATATCTGGTTCTAAAAAATACTTAAAACCTAAATAAAGTCGAACAAAAAAAAAATTAATTTTTTTAAAAATGGGATAATTCTGACTTAATTTAATTTGAAAAAATCTTAAATAATCCCTAAATCTTTGATTCATCTTGATTTCCTTTATTTAAAGTATAGATTTATTTTTTCAATAATGCTAGACTTACTTAAAAACTCTACCAAAAGTATTTACTTTCATGAGTTAGTAGTGTTGTATTGTTATGATGTGATATCCGGTCAATATAACACTGCCAACTCATAAATGTAATTTTTTTTTGATAAAATATGAAGGTAAGAGTAGCATTACTCTTATTTTTTAATATCTTGATCCTGTTCTGATTTGTACAATTAATACCTCCGCCCAATCTGATCAAGCTTTAATGAAAAATCTTCATGAATTTGATGTCAATTAATTACAAATCTGTTGCCAATTGCTAGACATTCCTTTAGAGGCACCACTAAGGTTAAAATGGGCCTCTAAGTGGGCCAAATGGCCAATAAAAATTGAGAAATAAAATAAGGCTTTGTACTGTCAAAATTGTGAGAGAATACTTAGTTTTAAATTTGATAAAATGAATTTTTTTTTATTTAAGTATGTATTTTAATTATAATCTATCATATATGTGATATACATATATTTTTTAATTTTATTTAATTATTATTTTTTTATTAAAATTAAATAAACATATGATATACATATAATTGTACAAGTAACACACTAAGATTGTGTGATATGTAGTTTGAAACTAACCAATGTCCATAATTTTTTTCCTAACTCGCAACTTTGAACCTTCTTCTTGAGATATGAGAGAAATTTTTATGAGTAGTGGTATGTTGACCATATTTATTTATTAAAGTAGATATGATATTAAATTACTATAAAACTGTTTATTAAAGTAAATATGATATTAAGTCACAATAAAATAGCCAAGTCAGCAAGTAAATTACTTTTAATAAAATATCTAAAACTAATATTAAATGAAGACTCCTCAATTAATTTAAAAGTCCCTATATTAATTAACATTTCTCGGCATTAATTTCTTGTTGTACTAGAGCAACTCAAGCAATGAATGTAAGAGGGGAGTCATCTATCCTAATTATTACATCGGCCTCCAACAAAGGACCTACCATTATATTCAAAATGGATACAACCCATAAAAAGTGACCAACTTAAGGAAATATGATTCCAATGGGAAGAAAGAGAGAGTCAAAATTGGTAAAAATGTTAGTTGAAAAAGAGAGAAATAGACAGATTGCTAGAAAGAGAGAAATGAGATACTAATATATATTAAAATATAAAATGAATAATCCTTATGAATGCAATTGTTTGAGTGATGTATAATGCCGAGAGCCATTGTTGTATGCATAAACAGTGTAAAAGTATCCAAATGAGTGTTTTTTTTTCTTTTGGGTCCAAAAATGACTCCCATTGTTAGAGTTTTTCTTAAGCCTCATATTTTTAATTTAAAAAAATTAGAAATTCTCAATTTATATCTCTAATTATATATTGAATGTGATGTGTCAGAATGTAATATTTTTGAATCTTACAAGATGTGATTTTTAAAATCATTACATTTTAACACATCACAATAAAATATAATTGGAGATCAATAGCATTATACGTTTTCAATTTTTCTTTATTTGAAATATTTTTGGAAAAAGTAATTTTGCCTTTTAATTAACTAGCATCAAGGCTCAAGCTATTCAAAGCAAAAAGTTACTCCCTCCATCCCATATTAATGCTCTCTTCTTCTTGGAACTAACTTTTTAAGAGAATATGAATTTAATATTTTCTTACTTGAGTATATAATATAATTTTATAATCCTAACTATTCAATGGAAAAAGTAATTAGCATCAAAACTCAAGTTATTCAATGAAAAAAGTTATCCCATTCCGTCCCATATTAGTAGTCCTCTTTTGGGAAACCAATTTTGTAAGAGAATATTAATTTAATGTTTTCATACTTGAGTATATAATATAATTTTACAATTTTAACCTTCTTTCACACTACTTGTTACAACACACCAATTTGATTAGAAGGGTAATTTAAAAATTTTATAATAATTTACACATTAATTTTTCAAATTAAAATATTATTTTGAAACATAAAAAATTAGAATAAGGAACTCTCAAATATCTTTTAACATAAAAAGTAGATTCAATGAGATTGTGTCAATCTCTCACCCAACCGTCCACAATCCACCCCAATTAAAACAATAGAAGAATTCCTCAGTCTTCTTCTAGTCAAACGTTCCATTTCAGAGTGATTAATTTTGAGTTAGCTACAAGCACAGAATCTCATGCGCACCCACAGAAGACAAAAAGACTTCTAGCCATTGCTGGTCAGTCCTCCTCCGCAATCCGCATGATCAAGAAAAAGAGAAATGTAACGTTAAGCGTTTTTCATTGTTTTCATATAACTTCATTTAATTCTCTTTGTTTTACTCAATTCATTTTCCAACTTGCTTCTGAATTCCTACAGAACCCACAGGACTATATTTACACCTCTCTCTCTGAATTTTGAATCACTACTTCTTCTTTGTCAACCATGATCAACGGGAAGGACATTTATGATGTTCTTGCAGCACTCGTGCCGCTGTATGTTGCCATGGTTCTAGCCTACGGCTCAGTCCGGTGGTGGAAAATCTTCACACCAGACCAGTGCTCCGGCATCAATCGTTTCGTTGCTGTCTTCGCCGTTCCATTACTTTCCTTCCATTTCATCGCCTCCAACAACCCTTATACCATGAACTTCCGCTTCATCGCAGCCGACTCTCTGCAAAAGGTAGTCATTCTTGTAGCTCTCTTTTTGTGGCATGCCTTCAGCAAAAACAGCAGCTTAGACTGGGTGATATCTCTCTTTTCCCTATCTACCCTTCCCAACACTCTTGTCATGGGCATCCCTCTCTTGAAGTCCATGTATGGAGAGTTCTCAGCCAATCTGATGGTTCAGATTGTGGTTTTACAGAGTGTTATATGGTATACCCTCATGCTGTTTTTGTTCGAATATAGAGGAGCAAAGCTCCTTATCTCCGAGCAATTTCCAGAAACTGCTGGCTCCATTTCCTCCTTCAGGGTAGAGTCTGATGTAGTTTCGCTTAGTGGCCGTGAACCTCTGCAGGCTGATGCTGAGATTGGTGATGATGGTAAGCTGCATGTGGTGTTGAGGAGATCAACATCATCGTCTGCGATGTCTTCCTACAACATATCATATGCATTGAACCCATTGACCCCACGATCATCAAATCTCACCGGTGTGGAAATCTACTCAGTACAGTCTTCTCGGGAGCCAACACCGAGGAATTCAAGCTTTAACCAGACAGATTTATATGCCATGCTTGCAAGTAAAGCTGCGAGTCCGAAACATGGATACACAAATAGTTATAGAGGGGGTGTTGGTGGGGATGTTTATTCGTTGAAGTCCTCGAAAGGGCCAACGCCAAGTACATCAAATTTTGAAGAGGAGGTGTTGAGAAGTGGTATGAAAAGAGGAAGCAGAAGTATGAGTGGGGACGTATTCAAAAACTCTGGTTTAATTTCTTCTTACTGGCCGCCTCCAAATCCCATGTTTTCAAGGTCTACTAGTGGGGCAATGCCTAACAATGGGCTTCACATGTATGTTTGGAGCTCAAGTGCATCTCCTGTTTCTCATGAGGGGAATCTAGGACATTCAGTGAGTAGAGTTGCTTCTACTGAATTTGGAGTTAACATTGATTGCTCTAATGCTGTTCTTCAGCAAGAGATTACTGCATCAAAAGGTACACAAACAACACCCCCACCTCTGTCAGGATTTCATGGAAACAACATACTTCTGCCTTTTTTCCTCCTATTTCTCAAATTTATCAGAAATGTGTGGTCATTTGAGATCTTCTATGGATTCAAATTCTTACCATTTTGATTAGTTTCTGTGTTGAAAGATTTGAGAGAGAATGCTTCATGCTTGTTCAGGTACAAAAATCAATGGAGATAGAGAGATTATAATAGAGGAGCATTCAAAGTTTGGTCCAACTAGTTCTACTTTCACATTGCAGGGGAATGTAGGCGTGGAAGGAAGTGTAGAAAAGAAGCAGCAGATGCCACCTGCAAGTGTGGTGACAAAGCTCATACTTATCATGGTTTGGAGGAAGCTCATAAGAAATCCCAACACCTATGCCAGCCTTTTGGGCCTCATATGGTCTCTCATTTCATTCAGGTGGCCCAAAAATCTCTCTCTTCCATATGTTGGGGAAATTTTATATTTTTTTTGGTGCAGTGATGTGGAGGCGGAACTATTCTAACTGAGTGTGCGAGATAGGGGACTTGAACCCTAGTCTACAATGTGAAGTGAGGGATTTTAACCATCCTCATCTCAATGTGTTTCCACCAATATGTCGGGGACTTTTGTTTTGGCATTTGTCATTTATTTTTCCCTCAATGGACCAAATCATTTAATCTTACTCTCCATTTCTTATGAAATAAACCATGGGACTTTATAGGAAAAAGTAATGAAACTTCTGCTACAACACAAAAATAATATCAAAACAATTTCCTTGTAATATACTCCATTATTATTGTTGTTTGTCCCTTTTTTTGTTTTCAAACAAATCACTCAAACTATTTAACTGGATTTTGAATGATATACCAGTAACCCTTTTCAGGTTTGATTGGTACAACTTGAGAGAAAACTGCAATTTTCTTTGCTTGAAGAAATTTATTATCAATATTGATGTTGCTACTGACTATCCCAATTGTCACACTCTTTGATGAAATTGCTCTCTAATTGCAAACTATATTAAACCCCACATAACAGGACAGACTATGTTGTGCATATGCCAGTATATTGGGTATGTTCTCACCAATATGACAATTAGTACTAATTAAAACATGTCAATATATAATCAGTCACAAATAAAATCTTGAAATTCTTATTGATTGGCAGGTGGAACATCAAAATGCCATCTATCGTGAAGGGATCGATCTCAATCTTATCTGATACAGGACTGGGAATGGCTATGTTCAGTTTAGGTATCTTTCTCTTGAACTCATATATCTAATGAATTAAATAGCAAGTATGAAATGGTTTGCTATAATCTTCTTTAATTGTTCCAACAGGATTATTCATGGCTCTACAACCCAAGATCATTGCCTGTGGAAAATCTGTTGCAACCATTTCATTGGCAGTTAGGTTCTTGGCAGGCCCAGCAGTGATTGCAGCAACCTCCGTTGCTATTGGCATCCGAGGTGTTCTTTTACAAGTTGCAATCCTTCAGGTGCTCAAACTATATCCTTGGTCTAGAACCCTAGTCTCAGATTATGCCTTTTCTTCTTCCTTTTTGTTTCCTCCCTCCTTTTTATGGTCCTAAAACAGTGATGACTGCAAAATGCATGGAGTAACCATCCCTTACCAAAAATCTCCCAACCGGGATGAAAGCGAAACACAAAACCATTTTTCAGGTTTTGTTCCAGATTAATACTACCTCTACCTTCCCACACACACGCACATGTACATATATATATATATATATATATATATATCAGCACCAAAATGCCATTTCTATTTATTTAATTTTTTAAATTCTTGTTCATATAGTTTTTGAAGTAAACTTTGGATTAAAAATTTCAAATTTCTTGTTCACAGGCTGCTCTTCCCCAAGGGATTGTTCCCTTTGTATTTGCAAAAGAGTATAATGTTCATGCTGGCATACTTAGCACTGCGTAAGTTTCTTTCTTCAGTTGTCATTGTTTTTGTACATGTAAAAAGAACTTGGAATGACTTAATTGATACATAAAAATGATGAACACACAAGAAAAATAGAAATTGATTTGGGGATTTGTAAATTTTGCAGGGTTATTTTCGGAATGCTGATTGCATTACCCATAGCAATAGTCTACTATGTGCTTCTTGGGCTCTAAGTTTTGTCAAATGTATGAAGGAAGAAAATTATTAGGGTAAATCCAAGACATTCTTGTATAAATCGACAGATGAAATGGTTTAAATATGGTTCATTGGATTCAGTTCACAGCTTGGAAGTCTATGGATATGCTCCATTTGCATGAGACTTGGGGTTTGAATACACCATTTGTACGCTTTTATTATTAGCTCTTTCTTTACTACTATACATATAAATAGCAAAAGTTATTTTTAGTCATATTAAAATTAATTTTTAGCGGTGTGTTACCGTACTAAAAAGTTAATTTTTTAACATTTATATTTCAATAGTGAAAAGTTGTCGCTATTGTTTTTTTTCAACTACCATTATAATTTAAGCATTGAAATAAGAAAAAAAGTTAGTAAAATCTAAATTATGTATTTGAAATAATATGAACTATTTAAATGAATGTATGGTAACTACTAAAACAAAAGTCATATTTGAAACAACATTTGATTCGATCAAATTTTAAGAGTATGAATAATCAACCATTAATTAGAGCATTACTTTAAAGCTGAACAACTCAATTATAAATATAGCAAGTCCAATAACTCAACCGTTGGGGCTGTAATGCAATGCAAATGAGAGGATTGTTGATGTTTTGGTACTTCTTACACTAATATTATCAATTTAGTTAAAAAAATCTAGTGATAAAGTAATATAGAGAAACTTTATAGCTATTTAAATCAGTTTTTGACATGTGATTTATATTTTAAATTATAATATCATAATAATATCATTTATGTCAAATGTCTAACATTGATTTGAATGACTATAAAAATACTCCTATCTTACTAAGAACTATTTTTTTTTGCATATCACATCATGATATAAAACTAATACAATAATATCACATGATTTAATAAACAACTTGTGATAAAAAAATTCTTTTTGGTAAGAATGATATTCTTCTTTTCCTAATTAATATTGTTTTAAGAGTATTGCAGAAACTTCAACAAAAGATCATGAAAATAATACCACAACTTTTACTGATCTTTTTAAGAAGTTTAGGGTTTGTTTGGGAAATGTTAAAATCGGTTTTGTAAAATACAGATAAACTGATTTTAATTTTTTTCTTATTTGATAAATACATTTTAACAGTATATTGATTCATGTCTAGTCCTAAAAAATTCTTAAAACTTGAACAAAGTCAGACCAGAGAGAAGTTGATTTTTTTAAAAATCAAATAACTTAATAGAAATGGTTCTAAGTGATTTAATGTAAAGAATTTTCAAACAACCCTTGTGATTTGTTTTGGAAACCAAATATTTCATATTATTATCCATAGTCAAACCTAATATACATGATTTTTTGGGGAATTAATTACATACAACCGAAAGGGTCCAAAACACCGACCTTTATCAGATTTTGTCATTACTTCCCTCCATTTAAAAAAACAAACAAACAAAAAAAAGATTACAATGACTTATTCTAAAATTTATGATAATTACAGTAATTTTTTTTTGAGATTTTTCAAATTATACTGATCTCTTTTACTTTACCTAAAAATATACAGATATTTTTTTCCTGACAATTTTTTTTTATATGACGAAACTGTTTATTTTATTTATTTATTTTTGCATTTTTCTATTTTTGACAAATTTTTTCTAACTTTTTTTAAATATTTTTTTATTCAAAAACAAATTTAAGGTAAATAAATTATTTTTATTTGATATAAAAATAAATTTAAGGTTTTTATCAATATTTATTTGAAAAAATGAAAAAAACTGGCCAAAATTTTAAAAATTGAAAAAAAATATATGAAATGGATAATTTTGTCATTTTGAAGAAAAAACTGATAAGAGGAAGGTATCTGTATATTTTCAGTGTAATTTTAGAAACTTCAAGAGAGATCAATGTAATTATCATAAGCCTCAGGGGAGGTCAATGTAATTTACCTAAAAAAGAAGTATGCAGTGGACTCTTTTATTAATAGTCAATAAATTAATAATCTATAATAATTAATAAATTTTTAAGAATTGACTTGATTTTGATTCTGTGATTGATAATTAATAATTTTATTATCTTATAATTAATATTTTTCTTTTAAAAAATTATTTATAATATTAATTATTAGTGAGATAAAATAATTATATATGTATTTTATATATATATATATAAATATATCTTATTTATGACATGTTTTAGTAATCATATTTATTAATTTAACATGACTGAAATCAGAAGTATTGCAAATGAAAAAAAAAACATGACATTAAAAAACATAACTTCTTTACTTGAAAAGAATTTTTAAGAGTTTTTTTTTTTTTTTTTAATCTTAAGTTGAACATTAATTATCCCTAATTTTAATGAGAAACTAAAATGTTGTTGAGAAGCTGAACATAAGAACTTATTTTTGTACCAAAAATTATTTACATGTAATAAATACTTATTGGTTAATAAAATTATGAGAAAACTTAATAATTAATAATTGTTCATCTCTCATGTCTATTAATTATAAGATGGTTGACCGTAAATATATATACAATGGAGCACAAGTAGAAAGTAAAGAAAAAACACCACGTAGGGGTGTCAATTTTTACATGATCGACATGACAACATGACTCAAATACAATACGAAATTAACGGGTTTGGGTCGAGCATAAATGGATTTAGGTCATAAACAGATTGATACGTATAACACGATTAATAAACATGCTGTGTTTGAGTTTTAGTAATGTCAACATGTTTAACACAACTTAACACATGTAATTATAAAATTTTTAAAAAATAATTAATATAATTCGTCTTACGTGAAAAGTTTATCAAGATTGTGAGTTTTTTACTTATAAAAATGTTTCTATTTTAATTTTTTATTCGACTCACAATCAAAGCTGAGTAAACTTGAAAATTATCTATGCATAAAAAAAGAAGATAAGTAACTTTTTTATTTTAAAAAAAAAAAAAAGTTAACCGTGTTAACACGTTAAACCTATTTTATAAATAGATTTGATTTGGATTTTAAAATTTGACAAGATTAGTTTATAGTATTGAATTAGGGTTGATGCACCAACTAATTTCCTTCGATATTAGGTCAGTGTTACAACTTTTGCCTACCAAATTTTTTTTTTTTTAAAGCTATTAGCCAAATTGATCAATTAGTAAAAACATAGGCAGAACATTCAATAAAATGTTCCTATCATCATCTCTTTAATTTTTTTCTCCACTCATTAATACAATATTTATATCTCATTATAAACTAGAGAGGGTTGAGTTCAAAGACACATTGAAAAGTCAAATTAAAAAATTCACTTTGCAGAAATTTTATTTTATTTTGAGAAAATCATTGAAATCGGCAATTTAATTGAGAAATGTTGTAAATGAATGATTGGATGAATGGGTGTCATCACCCTACTTGATTCATAGCCATCTTTTGTTTACATTTCATTGTTACGAAATGCATAGACAAAATGTCGGGATAATATTTTGTTAAGGCAGCAAGTAAGGCAGTGAATTGAAGGCGCTGAAAATTAACCTATAACTAATGAATGATAGAAACATTTGAATAAGGAATTACCAAAAATAATATAGTACAGTTACCTTCATCCCTAGAGTTCTTGTCACGCCCCGAATTCTAGCGAAACCTGAGGCGCGACTGAACGAACAGAAAGTAAATAAAATATAAAGTAAATAAAGGACAATCTAACGGATTCAACCCAAACTTACATTCATTTCCTTCAATGTACATCTATATAAAATACAGTCAATAAAAACATTCAACATGTCATTCGGGCTTAAGCCCTACATCACAAAATATGTCCTCATGGGCCAAATATCCTCCTAAGCTCATATCTCCTCCACCCTGTAAGACTTCCTCAAGTTTCAAGTGCCGGGAGCGTCATCTGAAATGTTTGTCTCACGAATGGGTCAGCTCAACTGTTGGTACAATATAATGCTAATGCAAGAAACAAAATTAAGGGCGTGGCATGTGCAAGTGTACAGTTATATCTACATGGCATTCAACATCATGCACACAATATACTAGCAATAATCTACATGTCATCCAACTCATTAACATAATCTAAGGTGTGGCATGTGCAAGTGTGCAATTATTTCTACATGCATTCTAAATCATCCATGCAATGTAATAACAATAATCCACATGTTTTCCAAATCGTCCATGCCACATGATAGTAATAATCCACATGCCATCCATATTATCCATGCAATGTAGTAACAATAATCCACATGCTCTCCAAATTGCCCATGCCATAGAATAGTAATAATCCACATGCCATCCATATTATCCATGCAATGTAGTGACAATGCCCATGAAACACCCACACCACTCTATGCCACAATCATGTCAAATCTATGCCATGTCCATGTCAACTCATGTAATGTAATGTAATGCAATGTAATGTCATGTCCCTTCACGGATCGCTCCCGTTAGTTCGGGTACCAAACACAATATCATGTCCCTTCGTGGATCGCTCCCGCTGGTTCGGGTACCAAATACAATATCATGTCCCTTCGCGGATCGCTCCCGTTGGTTCGGGTACCAAATGCAATATCATGTCCCTTCGCGGATCGCTCCCGCTGGTTCGGGTACCAAATGCAATTTCATGTCATATCAAGTCATGTCATGTCTAAGGAATCATACTATGCCAATAAGCTTTGATTCCACCATACCATAATGCAATCTCAATAAAGCATCATATCCACACATGAAGTATGCTTTAAATAATGTATTACACAATAACATTCAAATCAGAAAATCCTTTCATCAAGGTCACATATCATGCATAGTCCATTTAACACATGCTTCAAGTCACATATTTCATAATCCCAACAATTCAAAAAAAAAACATAATCCACACACTATGCTAACACATGCGATATACACATGGTCATGATTCACATTCATCACCAACTTTCAACAAGATAACAAGGAGCACATAAGCATATGAACAATAAAACAAACATGTGAATCATCAAGTCAATATGGCAGTTATTCCTAAACTTAATTCTATTTCTTACTTAGCACAATATATCGTACCTGATGGGTTGGTCTCAACCCAAGAAAGTGTACTCGTAGTGTAGCTGGATTACAACAAGAATGCAGAAGGTTAGACCATCTTCTCTTTGCCCTTCAGTGTTCCTAAAACCATAAAATATAACTCAGTTGTTATGCCACTTGAATTATGATATTCATCAAATTTTGTCTTTATTTTATTGGTTTCTATTTTGCCAAATTAAACTCTACTGTTTAGTCCGGGACGTCGAAGAAAATAGATTTGGGCTTTCACGGAATTTAATTTGGATGTTCGGGCCAAAAAGGGCAAAACTGTCATTTTGCACTTTTACGGGTCCTTATATCCCGAGACCTCTCCTCGTAAATTGGACTCCACCGTTGAGTCCGGAACGTTCAAAATAATAAGAATTGACTATTCGTTTATTTCAATCAGGGTTCGTTTAACTGTATTTTGACTCAAGGGCATCTTGGTAATTTTTAAGGGTTCCACGGGTCTTTTATTTTTGGGACCTCATCTTGGGTCACAGACCTCACCGTTGGTCTCAGTAGGTCCAAAATAGTTAGAAAACATATATGGTTTGTCCCATTTGGGCGTCTGGCCATTTCGGGACATTTACTTTAATTAAATAGATAAATTTAATTAATTTATTGTAGTTCATAATATATATTTATTAAGGGGAATGGTTACCACGGTTGGTAACCGTCCCATTGGTAACATGCCCTGCCCTCACGTACTTGGTCTTTGGTTCGACTCCCAGGGACGCCACTGTGCGTCCCTTTTGTTCTCTTTTTTTTTTTTTAATTGATTGGGCTCAAGACCAACAGGCCCAACTTCCCTTTTATTTTTATTTAAAACCAACCCAACACCCTTCAGTCCAAGACAGGCCCAAAGGCCATTTGAACCCCAAACAGCCCAACCACTACAGGCCTAATTCGACCCAACCACCAACCCAAGCGCCCCCGATCTTCCGGCCAACATGCCGGTCTTCTTCTCCGGCCAAGTCGCCGGAGACCGCAAGCCATTCCTCATGTTTTTCCACCTATTTCACGTCCAAACTTTATTATTTTTACACTAGATTGATCCTAAAGTATTGAGGAGTATTTTAAAATCAGGCTTGGCCCCAAACTCCACCATTTTCTGACACCCATATTGATTTTTCGGCGTTGCACCGGTGAAGGGATAATCGACCATACAATGGCCATTTCTTGAGCATTTTCCATGATTCTAAAAGCTTTAGAATCCTAGCATAATTTCCTATCTATTTCCATACCTAAATCAAAGTTTAACTAGAGTCAATTCACACCCAGTTGGTAAGGTCCATCAATGGCGGCCTCTACGGGTTTGGTGTTCTAGGACTGGTTCAAGGCCCAAATCTCATGCCTAAATCATGTCTTACACATTCCAAATGCCATGCATGCATTTAAAAATGGCTTAACAGTTTGAAAATGAAGGATTTCTTTAGAGAGGGAAAATAATTGATTGTAGGGTTTTGTACCTTTTTGATCCTCTTCTCCTTCCTGTTTCAGCTTCTGAATCTCCTCAACCTCTTTCTCCGTTTCTCACCTCACTCTCTTTCTTTCTATCTCTCTTTCTAACCCACTGAATCTATATGCATATACCCATAGCATTTTCTCTCTCTCTCTCTACCCTCTCTCTCTCTCTACACGATCAGACCTGTTCTCCTCATCATTTCTGATCTTATACACTCCCATACACAACCTGCAACAGCCCCATTTCTCTGGCCTTCTCACTGTCCAAGACACCTTTCACTTCACTAATGCAACTTTTCATTAAATGCAAAGTTGACATTTTAGTGTGTATATATATATATATATATATATATGTTATATCATACCCATATGCATACGGCAATATATTGCCACACACCCTACTCAGATATATATATATATATATATACAATTATTTAAATGCATTAATATACCTATATACACCCACTTAGCCAATTTAAACATACACACTTATACACACATCACACACATAACAAAACAATAATAACTATAATGATAATAATAATACTAATAATAATAATAAAAAAAAAAAAATTTCTCATTCCAAAAATTTCAAATCTTTACAGTTCTACTGAGATTGAAAGTGGTAACTTATTGTGAGTTAAGTGAGATTCTTTATTGTATCTACTTACATAAATAGTCAAATCTTCTCTCTCTTGTTCGTGAACGTAGGCTTGAAGCCAAACCACGTAAATATATGTGTGCACTTGTGTGGTTAGTATTGCACATCAATTTTATACTACATTATCAGCATGAAACTTTGGTCCACTACGGAGGTATTGAACTAGAGGTAATATTTAGTACAGTTAAATCTAAATATTTTTTTTATTTTATTTATATTATGTCAAATCTCAGCAAGCTTAAATTTGCTGCATTGGATATCACTGGAAAGAATTATTTATCTTGGGTCCTTGATGTTGGACTTCACTTTGAAGCTAGTAGTTTCGGTGATACTATTAAAGAAAAAAACACTGCATCCTTGAAGGATCGTACACATGTACTGATATTTCTTCGCTGTCATATTCATGAAGGCTTAAAAGCGGAATATCTCATGGTAAAAGATCCACTAATCCTTTGGAGGAATTTAACAGAAAGGTATGACCATCAATGTACTATCATTCTCCCAAGGGCTCGATAAAATTAGTTGCACTTGAGGTTGCAGGATTTTAAATCAGTTAGTGAATACAATTCTGCATTATTTAGAATTACTTCACAATTGAAATTGTGTAGAGAAAATATTATAGATGTAGATATGTTGGAAAATACATTTCTATATTTCATGCCTCGAATATTGTCCTGCAAGACCAATATTGAGAGCGTCGATTCACTAAATATTCTGAATTGATGTCATGTTTTCTCATGGCTGAGCAGCATAGTGACCTTGTGATGAAAAATCATCAGTTACGTCTCACTGGCTCTGTATCATTTGTTAGAGAGAATGGAAATGCATATCCTGAAGCAAATGCAACTTCATCATATAGACAGAGACATGACCGTGGGCATGGATATGGCCGTAGACGTGGTCGCGGTCGCGGCTAGCATAATAACTCATAGCGAGGTCATCACAAGAATAATTCTCCTAATTGTCCCAAAAAAGACATACCGCAATACCTGAAGTGCAATAATAATATTGAAACAAAGCAACAAAAGGGGAAGCAAAAATTAGTTCAAGATCCTGAAAAATCTTGTTATCGTTACGGTGGAAAAGGACATTGGTTGGGTACCTATCGTACGCCTAGACATTTTGTGGATCTTTATCAAGCATCACTAAAGGAAATGGGAAAAGAAATAGAAACAAATTTTACTAATGGTCCTATGAATGTTACTGATGATCTTATGGATTTCTTTGATGGTCTTGTGGATATTACACACCTAGATGTGTCAGATTTCTTTATAGATCCTAGTGAAAGAATTGACCATTTAATAAGTGATGAGAACGTATATATCAGTTAGTGTTCTGCGTTATATTATGTTGCTTTGTTTAACCTACTATAGTATTTATGTTGTTTTGTTTAACTCATTGTAATGTTGAATTATGTTGCTTCATTGCAATTTAACTTTTTCATGTCTCTATTTTTAATATGTTATTTATAGATTCTAGATGGATAATGGAGATTTCTGTCTAGCAGATAGTGCCACTACACATACAATCTTTTGAGATAAAAGATATTTCTTTACTCTGAAATTATATGAAGCTAATGTCAACACCATATCTGGTGCTACAAACATGATTGAAGGCTCTGTAAGTGTCGGCATCATATTGCCAAATGGGAAAACATTTCATATAAATGATGCCTTATACTCTAGCAAATCTAGAAGAAATTTGCTTAGTTTTAAAGATATCCGCCAAAATGGATAGCATATTAAGACCATTAATGAGGGTGATATGGAATAACTTTGTATCATATCTATGATTTCAAACATGAAAAGCTTCTTAGAGAAACTTCATACTCTCTACTTGGAACCATACCAAACTACTGAAAATGTCATTGAATCACATGTTGTGATTAGCTAGAAGTTCATTAACTCAAATACTTTTGTACTTTGGCATGACCGATTTGGCCCCCCAGAGGCAATAATGATGTGAAAAATTATTAAGAATTCACATGGACATCCTTTAAAGAACCAGAAGATTCTTTTACCATGTGAATATTTATGCACTGCTTGTTCTCAAGGAAAAGTGATAATAAGGCCATCTCCCACGAAAGTGAGTGTTGAATCTCCAATGTTTTTAGAACGCATTCAAGGAGATATATTTGGACCTATTCACCAACCAAGTAGACCATTTCGTTACTTTATGGTATTGATAGATGCATTAACTAGACGGTCTCATGTTTGTTTACTTTCATCTCGTAATGTAACATTTACGAGACTCCTTACTCAAATATTTAATCAAGAGTACAATTCCCTGATCATCCTATCCAGACAATACACCTTGATAATGTTGGTGAGTTTATATCCCAATCATTTAATGAATATTGTATGTCAATAGGAATTAATGTCGAACATCCTGTTTTTCTCGTACACACACAAAAATGGTTTAGCAAAATCTTTGATCAAACTTCTTCAACTAATAGTTAGACCTTTACTTATGATGACAAAGCTTCCTACTTGTGCTTGGGGGCATACCATATTGCATGCTGCAACATTAATTTGTATTAGACTAACTACTTATCACAAATATTCCCCTTTACAAATTGTATTTGGCTATCCACCAAATGTGTCCCACCTAAGAATTTTTGGTTATGTTGTACAAGTGCCTATAACACCCCCACTACGTACTAAAATGGGTCCCCAAAGACGATTAGGAATTTATGTTGGTTTTGATTCTCAGTCAATTATAAGGTATCTTGAGCCCCTGACAGGTGATTTATTGACTGCACGATTTGCAGATGGTCATTTTGAAGAGACAATCTTCCCACCATTAAGGGGAGAGAAGCTGAAGCCAGAATCTCAGTATGAAATTTCATGGAATGCAACAACATTACCTTATTTTGATCATCGTACTAATCAATGTGAATTAGAAGTTCAAAGGATCATTCATTTTCCAAGTATTGTAAATCAACTACCAGATGCATTCACCGATACAAAGAAAATAACAAAATCGCACATACTAGCTACAAATACCCCTGCACGAATAGATGTCCCTATAGGAGAATCCGTTACTACAGCAACAAATAAATCGATGGCACTCCTGAAGCGTGGTAGACCCATTTGTGCAAAAAATAAGCTTCCTTAGAAGAGGAAGACACAAGGAACAATAGAAATGACAACTCTTGAAGAAACCACACATATTATGATCATTGATAAAACCAACATAATGTTACACTTTTTAAAATTACATCTCAAATAATGTGGTACTGGATTATTGGTCATACCTTAAATCATGTAATTAATTAGTACCACATTATTTGAGATAAGAATTTGGGAAGCATAGCATTATTGTTTCCTTAAATCTTTGTCATGGCTTATTTGATTTTCTTTCCAACGAACTTTATAAAATTAATAGAAAAACTACTAAAAAGTCTTTAAAATAAAATTTTCATTCCAAAAAATCTATGATACAGTTTTTCTATCTAAAAAGTCCAAAAAAGAAAATTTTAATACAAAAAAGTCTAATTGTTAACTTACATCTTAACACTATTGAAAAATATTACTGATTATACTAAAATAGCTTTCAAGATACATTTTAGCAAAAAAAATACTTAAAAATATATAAAATAGAATTTTCAATCCCAAAAAATCATAACATTTTATAAAGTAAAAATTTATTTTTAGGCATTCTAGATTAAAAAAATGTTATGTTTTTTTTTTTTTTTTTTTCGGATTGAAGAGTTTGTTGTATTTATTATTTAGCATTTTTTAAAATGTATCTTGAATGTTATTTCGGTCTAATCAATGATATTTTTTAACGGTATTAAGATGAAAGTTAATAATTGGACTTTTTTGTATTAAAAGTTTATTTTTTGGATCTTTTAGATAGAAAAAATATATCATAAATTTTTTGAATTGAAAAAGTTATTTTAAAGACTTTTTAGTATTTTTCCCAAATTAATATTGTGATTTGACTGGAAACCTGTTATATCTTGTGTCTAATGCCTTTATTGTTGAGATCTGATTTCTAATATGGTCTTCCCTTCTTAAGAGGGTCTTCGTAAAGTTATGATTGGGGCCATGACTCGAGATCCGAGTTGTCTTTGTTGTTAATGCAAGAGTTGAACTATGTAATTTATAACCCAAATTCTTCAAAGAATTTTAGTTTCAAAACATTGAATGTTAGAATCACAATCATACAAGAGGACCGTTTTATGCATTTGTTTTCTCATGTAATCCAACTAAGAACTCCTCACAAGCAATTATATTTACACTGTGTTTAGATAAATAAGAGGAAGGAGAGTGTAATATCTCTTTCATATTTGGATAGTTACTAAGGGGAAAAAAGAGTTAATTAGCCTGTAGTCCCTAACTTAGTAAGTTTATTATTAATTAATCCATGTTTTTTACATTTTTAGTGTAAAGGACATCTTTTTAAACTTTCTTATTGTGAAGTACGTCATATATTACGTGGCATATTACATTCATATTTTTGTGAAGAATTTACCCTTTTTCCTTTTGTTGTCCATGCATTACTGAATTCCATTCCATAAGTGTTGGTGATTGAAACTTTTTTTAGTTAGATTTTTGACTTGTTTGTAGGTATGTGAGTATATTTTGTTTTTTTCGATATTTCTCTCACTAGTTTTACTTTTGATAATGATTTTATTTTAAATTCATAACTAGTTGTTAATCATAAAGTGTTTATATTATAGAAATCCATATTTTTTATGTTTAATTTTTTATTTATCTTTTTTTTTTATTTGTATATTTTCACAGTTTATTAAGGAGGTAATGTTATAGGAATGCATATGTTTATGTTTAATACATTATATCCTTTTTTTTTTACTATTTGTATAATTTCATAGTCTATTTTACGAAGTAATAAAATAGGAATGCATATTTTATGTTTAATCTTTTATTTTTCTCTGTGTTTTTTTATTATTTGTACAATTTTACAGTTTAATGGGGGAGTAATATCATTTGTTTGCACTGTGTTTTTTATAGAGTGATATGGATCATTCGTTACTTATGATGGTAAAGCATGAAAATTGTACAATTGTTTTTTGCTAGTTCGTGGGTTATAGGCTTGATGACTTAATCAAGTTTATTTTTGTACGTTAAAACAAGTTGCCTGTTGACAATTGCTTAGTTTATTACTCTACTGGAGGGCACTCAAGGTGTTTGTTGGATAATGACGATGATTTTGATAATGTGTTGGTGTTATTGCACTCAAGATGTTTGTTAAAGTTGCGGATTCGACAGGTTCAATGTCACAAGACGATGATAACGAGTTTGATGGTTGGTTGGTTGACTGTTCGACACTGGAGGACATTGAGTATGATTTACTGCCTTTGTTTTGTAATCATGAAGAGAGGCCGCTTTTGTCATCCAGTTGGGCCAATGTTATATGTGAAGTTGGTCAATGCTTTGAGGTCGGCATTATTGAGTTTCGCAATGTTCTTTGCAAATATGATATTAAGCGTGGATTTCAATTCAATTACGTTAAGAATGACAAGGAAAGTGTCACTATTGAATGTTTCTTCCGAGTTTCAAAGGGGTTGCATGTGGCGCATTCATGCTTCTATTGAGCAATGCAATGATTTTTTCTATATACGGAGTTTGAATAATTTCCACTCTTGTGGTGTTGCTGCCCGTATGTCAAAGAACACTCGCTTAAGTTTCAATTTGGTCAGTGATGTTATACTTGAGCAAGTATAAGGTAAATCGTTAACTCGCCCAATTCACGTTTATTTTTTCAAAAAAAAACTATGGTGTTGATTTAAGCTACCACAATGCATGGTTGGGTGTTGAGAAAGCCAAAGGCAAGTTGTACGGTGTTGAGGCATTGTCATTTGATCATTTGAGTTGGTACATTGAAGAAGTTAGAAAGGCAAACCCCATGAGCCACATTTAGATAGATTTTGATGAAAACATCAAGAGATTTAGAAGGCCATTTGTTACATTTGAATCCTATAATTCTGGTTTCAATTATTGTCACCCAATGCTTTTGTTGGATGGGACATTCCTAAAAGGAAGATATAAAGGAGATTTGCTTCCTGTGATCACTAAAGATGGTAACCAAGGAACTTTTTTTTTGGATATATGATTAATGCCGTGTCAATTGTACTGCTTGTGTGAAATTTTACAGTTGCTGATCAGTTTCACATTTTGTAAGATATAACATTTTTTTCAATTTAATTGATTAACATTCTTTTTAAATACTTATACTTTGAATATATAACCAATCAATAGCATTTCTATACTTTTAATACCATTATTCTTTTAAAATCCTTCGTTTGTGAAATTTCACAGAAATTGATAACTAACAGTAAATTATAGTATTGTTTTACAGTTTCAAACACACCTTTCATTCATTTTTTTCAAGCCTTTTTCCAGTTGCCTTTGCAATCGTGGATTCCAAGAACGAAGAGAAGTGATATTGGTTTTGTTTTCATTTAGCATAAATTTTTGGTGATGAATGAAAGATCACATTTATTTCATATCGCAATGATGGCCTTCTTGAGGTTGTTTGCAGACTTTTTCTAGATTGTTTTTATGGGTTTTGTTTGTACCACCTGAAGTTGAATTTAAGGGACAAGCTTGCGGGTGTGAAGAAATCATATAGGGATACGATGATTTTTAAGTTTCAAGAGTGTGCATATGCACCAACAACTTCCATATTCAATGAAAAGCTTGGTGAATTGATTAGTGAGGGTAGGAAGAGAATCGAAAATTTTATTGATGATTTGAAATTCAAGAACTGGGCTAATGCGAATTTTGAAGGTGAACGTTATGGTGAGATGACTTCAAATGTTGTGGAGTCATTCAATTTTCAGACTTGAGAAGCTAGGCAATTACCCATTACTAAAATGTTTGGCATGATTCATGTGAAAATAATGAATAAGATATGCACTAGAAGAGAGAGTTGTAAGGTATGGGATGGTATGTTGTGCCCAAAAATAAAATCAAAGATGGATGATGTGGCAAATATTGGGAGGGCATGGGTTGTTAGCCAGTCTTGTGATGATGTTTTTGAAATGCATTCATATCCTTCTGTTGTTGTTGACCTAACGAAGTATGCTTGTTCATGTCATCAATGACAGGTCAATGGTTTACCTTGTGCTCATGTTGCCGTTGCTATCCATATATCTAGGAGAAATTTAGATTCCTTTGTTGATACGTATTTTCACACAAGCAATTACAAAGAATGTTATGCATAATCCATTATACCGATTGCATTGGTTGACAAACCGGCCTTCAGTGCTAATGAACCGTCCATTTTACCTCCATTATCAAAGAAGCAACCTGGTCGCCCTAGAATTAAGAGAATACATTCCAAGGGGGAGATATTAAAGGAGATCAAATGTGTCAGGTGTGGCAAGCTTGGTCACCACAATCGAAAGGGGTGTAAAGAAGCTTTGTGAAAGTTGTTTTTTGTTTTTTTATTTTTTTGTTTTTATTTTTTTGCTTGTTGGTACTACCAATACGTTTTTTTTTTTGTTGGTTTTTATGAATTTACATTTAAATAATTGTCAAGACAAATGTTATTATTTTTGTCTTTTGAGTTTGCAGTATTCAATACAGAGTACTATTTGCTTTAATTCTATCAATGACAATCTTGAAAATTATATACTTGTTAATATAGTTAGCATCACTATTCAATATATAATTTTTACAAGGCACAACATTTCATAGTTGGTAAACCCCCCAATGATAATATGTACTATAAATTTTCACAATTATAGTACAAAATATTCAATATAGTATTGTGCTGCAATTCCATCGATGTCAATTTGTAAAATTATACACTTGTTAATACAGTTAGCATCACTATTCAATATGTAATTTGTACAAGACACAAGCATTTTATAGTTGTTAGTTCCCCCAATAATAATATGTATTATAAATTCTCACAATTACTGTACAAAATATTCAATACAATACTGTGCTTTAATTCCATCAATGTCAATCTATAAAATTATACACTTGTTAGTATAGTCAGTATCACTATTCAATATGTAATTTTTACAGCACACAAGCATTTTATAGTTGTTAGACTCTTGATCATAATATGTACAGTGCTTTAATTTCATCGATGTCAATATGTAAAATTACACACTTGTTAATATAGTCAATATCACTATTCAATATGTAATTTTTACAACACAAGCATTTTATAGTTGTTAGACTCCTAATCATAGTATGTGCTGTAATTTCTCGTAGTTCCCGTGAAAAAAAATAAAGGTATCATAATGTCACCTACAAACACCATACATTTATAGTGCATCATTTTTCACATTTTCACAATGATTACACTATTATACACATCATTCCATTTAGTACAATGATTTCTCACAATTGCATCACATCCATTGATATATCCGAAAAAAAAAAAAATCATAAATCACTACCCAAATTTTTTCTTTGCGTATTTCACAACCATTGAAATTGCCAAAAATCTTATATACTTAATCACATAATATCCATCACATATTTTTCACTACAGTTCCATGTCAATTTTTAGCACACTATTCATTTGACTTTTGTCTCCCTATGGCATTGCATCCTTTTTCATTCCATGATCTCTCTTGGTAAAAAAGGAACATGTTGACTAGTGTTGATCTCATTTGTCGTGTGTCACGCAAATTGAAATCCTCTTTGAGTGCCTCATTAGACATCATTTGCTTTAGTATGTAGCATAGAATAATGCCGCAATTTAGCCTACAAATGGAAATGTGAATGAATCAGTTTATTTTGTACCACGATACAAAATCTATCAATTATTTCATTTCTTGTGTTTTTGAAATTTAAAATTGGTTATGTCTTACGTTCCACTCTTTTGGTGGGGGCAATTTTAGATTTCCGTAAGTGATGTCTCGAGTTGTTGGCTTGTTATATCAAATTTTTCCAATGTTGCCTTCGACCTATCTTTCATTGATGAATTTGTCTACATAGTTTTTCTGAAAATTATCAACATGAGATAAAGAAATTTCATTAGTCATACTCAAGTATTGAATTTGATCAACCGTTATATCTAAATATGCAATTATATCATTGCAACTTTTTTTTTTCATTCTATGTAAAAATTTACAGTACCAAAAAAAAAAGGAGTTCATGCTATTACCATTATATATGCATCAACAATGCAATGATCCTTCAACTCACCCCTCGGCCTTAATGCATTGAAAAAGCTCAATTCCCTAGTTTCTGTATCAAATAGCACGAGCGTCTAGTGATTGTGACCACTTGCATGAATTGGGAAATGCAAGTATCGATATTTGTTTGGGGCATTAATTAGATTCTTTTCCAAAAGAGCTTTCTTCAAGTTGACATTTTTTTGCTTTATCAAACTCTGATATTTGACAGATTAAAATGAGTTTGATAAGTTTTGTTTTTGTTTAAAAACTACAAAAATCACAATAATACACTGTATTATTTGGCTTTACTTACCAAAGAGTGGCAACTGAATACGAATGATGCCCCATTGTCATGTGTTTTTCCAGTTGCTATCATTTCATCTTCTCTCATTAGAATTTTAGCATAATTGTCGATGACCTGCACAAAAGAATTTTTTTTTGTGTTACAAAACATTTGGTGTTCAACTATTTTTTAGGGTAATTACGTATCGCGCTTGTTGTATCTTTTTCTGTTAAAAGCTTTTTGATGTTGTTAAAAACCACAAAGTCCATCGTTTTATCAGACCACACGATCGCGCTTGTGTGTTTTTTTGTAGAAACACAAAGTTACATGTCAGTAAATATAGTGTAAAATTATACAGTTGTTAAATTGGTTCCATTTATGTTACATAAAAGATGTCAATCAATTCAGTGTAAATTTTTTCAATATCTTCACATAGTAATAATTATATATTTTCCATTTAAACTTACTTTTTGCCATCAAGCTCGAACATGATTTCTAATGCCTCATTGTCTAACATTTTTTCAACTTTAGATGTCTCTAACATTGTATTAATCAATTGAATCGGTGTTTTTGCAGGCTTGGGGATTTTTTTTGGAGAATTGTAGTCTCTTCAAATATAGGCTCTTCAATATCGATTGGTTCTTGCACATCGATACCTTCGTAGTCCTCTTTGGTTGTCTTTTTATAGCTTTAACCCTCGTCTTTTATTGATTACCACTGAATGGTAACTTCATTCAGACTTTTGTCTGTTCATATTCATAGTTAGGTAACTTCAACGCTTTCCTTTTCTTGACTTTTATTCTTTTCACATATTAGTGTGTCTGCTCACTTGTTTTTTCTTCTTGAGTCTTTCGGAAATGTTGTTGAGTGATTGCATGGGTTGTGAACTCCTCAATTTTTTTTAGCAACAACTTCTTGTCATCTCGCAACCTCTCAAGCATTTGTTCAAGTGTCTCAATTTTTGCATTCTTCTCATTTATTTTTATTTTTTTATTTTATCAAAACTAGTTGCTTGTAGAGTATTTATGTTCCTCAATTTTTGGATTTGTAGTACTACAATGGTTGAATTCCAAATTATTAGTAATTATAATCTTACTTTTTTAGACTTTTAAAATGGAGTGTACAATAGCTTTCACTGACCTGGTCTTTTGCTGCCTTTAGTCCATCAGATTTTTCTTCTCTACCAATTTTTTGTTGCATAATGGTCTGTTCAAGTAGTTCGTGCACCCTTTCTTCCAATGCATTTGCATGCTTATGTTTTCTATTCTACTTTTTTTTTTTTGCTGCTTGCTTATTATCGAAAAAAAATTATTTTATGTCTCTTCTTAACAGTTCTTCAACACTGATTCTAGCTTTTTGTGACTCTTGATCAGCCTGAGAGCTGTCATACAACACTACATCTGTTGTCGGTGCATATTCTTTTTCTTGTGTTACGGAATTTGGTCACATCCTTCAACAATTCTTGCACTCTCTAATTCAACAACACCAATATTTGGACAAATCATGAACAAGGGTATTTCTATACCAACAAAATGACCACCTTCCTCTTCTTCATGCTTTGTTTGATGATCTCCTTTATTCATTAATTGTTGCTTTAAGACTAGCATTTCTTTAATAGTTTCTTCAAAATCATCTTCGTTACTCTCTTCTCTGGATCATCCATTCCATGTTCATCATCCCTTATATACGCATTCTATTCGAATGACTCTATTTCACCACTCCATTCACTATTAATGTCCATATTTGCCAATTCTTTCCTTCTTTTGTTCAACTCAACCCCATTCACCTGTCCATATGGCACACATTTAAATTGTAAGGCACATATTTTTTTAACACCTTTCAACTTTTAAAGACTATATGAATAGTTGATTACATGCCAGAAATATGCAGTGTAAAATCTACAGTTGCCCATAGAATTATATTTAACATATCATAGGTTTTCACTAAATGCAATGTAAAATGTGACAACAAGCAATACAATGTCTTTTACATGAATTCAGATTTTCAAATTTTTGAATACTTTCCGCTTGTAAACCTCTTTTGCATCTTAGTTAAGACCCACTTCATTATTCTTGGGATTGATTTTTTAGGTGATGACTTTAGAATGGTAGTGTGCCCACACAACCACTACTGCAATAAATTACGACACATTAAAATTAAAACATTGCTAGGATTTACACACTAGATAATCTGTTAATGATAAATCATGCTACGTGTGTAAAATATATGCGTTAACAGTAAGTTACATACCAGTAATGAAACAACACAATCAGTCACTTTTCCTGTAATAACTTGAATTTTTTTTTTTTAAATAAAGAATTTTCAAGTTATTATTATTATTATTATTATTATTATTATATTTAAGATATGGGTGGATGTATGTATGTGATATGTATAATATATATATATATATATGGATATATATATATATATGGATATATATATTAAATTATTTAAGTGTGTATATATATACATGTGAGTGTGTATATTTAAATGTGTAAGTATATATATATATATATATATATATATATAAAACAGTGTGTGTTGTGTTGTGTCGTGTGGGTGTGTGAAGAGAGTGTGAAGGGAGTTGAGTGTGAAACACTCAAGGATGAGTGGTGGTGACAGGCAGTGGTTGATGGAGTGTGGTGAGGGATTTCAGAGTAGGGGGAAGGGCAGGTCTGAACAGTGAAGGTAGGTCAGATCCTAGAGAGAGAGAGAGATGGGATGATATATGTGTATCCATAAATGTGCATATGGGGTGTCGGTTGAGAGAAAAGGAAAGAAAAAGCAGGAGAAAGAAAGAGAGAGTGAGAGTGAAATGAAGAGGATCGAGACTGAGAAGGAATCACACGAGGAGGAGCTCAACCCGAGGAGAGAGAGAGAGAGAGAGAGAGAGGCCGAAACCAAGGTGAGTCACCTTCTGTTTCGAATTTTTTTTAGCATGATTAATTTCTTTCGAATGTAGGGCTAGAAAGAGTATGAAATATGGAGAATTTAGGAACAAGAATCAATCAAAATGGTTAAGGGGAGAGGGAGAACCTTCCAGTTGCAGGTCACGAGTATGCGGGAGTGGGTTTTGATATTTTATGTGTTGAACTTGATTTAGATGGTGGGAAAATGACCCCCTAAGGTGCAGAAATCGTCTAAGGTTTAAATTAACCTAAACCAGTAGGAGAAAAGCCTTGAAATTTAAAAATCCCAATTGGTCGGACTTACGGTTTAGGGCTATTTCGTGAAGCTCTAATGGGTAAAAGTGAAAACCAACTTTAGAAATGGAACCCCCTTGAAAAATAGAAGAAAATGGTGTTTTTAAAACTTGGAAAATCCGTCGAAAAATGGTCGCCGGCGTCGGAACCCTATCGGAGGCTCACTGGAAAATCGGGGAAGAAGGCATTGCGCCGTCGGGTCCGGTTCGGGTCTCGGGTCGGGTTCGGGTCAAGTCCAACCCGCCCCTGCCACGTGTCACCTCTAGGTTTTAAATTAAAATGTGAATTGGGAGTGTTTGGCTACGGGTTTATGGAATTAAAATTGGAATTAAATCAGGGACAGGGATATCCTATCCCTGTTTTGGGTTAGCCACTATTTGGTTAACTGAATTAGGGATAAGAAATTTTGGTGAATTATGAAATTACTCCTGTACCTTTTGGAAATTTACTTTGACCCCAGAACTTTTAGAAATCCCACTTTGACCCCTAAACTTTTGAGAAATTATGAACTGACCCACCAGAATGAAATATTAATTTAATTATTTAAATATTTTAAAATAAATCCGAAGTCCAAAAGAGACAAGTCATTAGTGTATTTTGACTATCTCAACCATTCCGAGGCCAATGGTGAGGTCCGTTTTACAAGACGGGATCCCAAAAAATAAAAGACCCATAGTGACATTTAAAATTACTAAAATACCCCTGAATTGAAATACAGTGAAACGAACTCTGAATTAAGTAAACCAATAGTGAAACTTTATTATTTCGAACATTCTGAATTCAACCGGGGAGCCCGATTTGTGCGAAGATCTCTCGGGACGTAAGGGCCCGTAAAAAGTACAAAATGACCATTTTGCCCTTTTAAGCTCGGATGTCCGAATTAAGTTCCATGAAAGCCTAAATTTATTTTCTTCGACGTCCCAGACACAATAGTAGAGTTTAATTTGACAAAATAGAAACTTATAAAATAAAGACATAAAATTTGATGAATAGCATAATTCAGGTAACAATTGGACTAAGTCACATGTTATGATTTTAGGGACACGAAAAAGCAAGGAGAAGGAGACCCGAATTTCGGTATTCTTATTGTGGTTCTGCTATACTATGAGTACACTTTCTTGATATTGAGATTGACCCATCAGGTACGATATATTGTGCTAAGTAAGAAATAGAATTAAGTTTAAGAATAACTGCCATGTTGACTTGATGATTCACATGTTTGTTTGATTGTTCACATGCTTATGTGCTTCATGCTATCTTGCTGAAAGTTAGGTGATAATGTGGATGATGATTATATGCATATCGCATATGTTAGCATAATGTGTGGATTATATTCTTTGAGAACTGTTGAGACTATGAAATGTGTTATTGAAAGCATGTTTCATGTATGGATGAGATGCATCATTGAGATTACATTGTGGCATGAATGAATCAGAGCATATTGGCATAGTGTGATTCCTTGAAAGCATGGTGTGAGTTGAACACTTGGTGCTATGCATTATAAGGGTGCAGATCCTGTGGTGAAAAAACCCAAAATCGGCCATTAGGTACTTGCATGCCTGACGGATTCTGGACCGTGAAGCGAGACATACAAGGCGGTACTCATGCTAGCGGGGAAGGACCGTATCATCAGACATGGGTGTGGCATAGAGCTGCATGGGTGCGTCATGCATATTTTCATAACATTGTATTAATGAATTAATGAATGTGGTATTGATTTTGTATTGGATGCGTTGTGAATATTGTCATTACATCATATGAATGATTAGGTAGGCATGTAGAAATAAATGTACACTTGCATATGCCACGTCCTTAATTTTGTTTCTTGCATTAGCATTATCTTGTACCAGCAGTTGAGCTGACCCATTCGTGGGACAAACATTTCAGATGAGGATGCTCTAGCTACTTGAGACTCAATGACACCTTGATAGAATTAAGCACTTGGTGTATTTTTGGCCTATGGAACTTATGTTTTGTGATGGAAGGGCTTGAGCTCGGATGACCTGTGAACATTGAAATTGTGGGATGTACCTTATGTTTTTATATGTATTGATGGAATCGGATACATGTTTAGTTAAATTTGCTTAAGTTGTCCTTTATTTTATTTTATTTACTGTCTCGTTACTCGCGCCTCGGGTTCGCTGGAATTCGGGGCATGACATTTGCTAGGGTTTGGTGATATCGTTTCACTAATGACATCAACTGAGTTTTGATTGCACCCGCTCAATTATACAATTTCATCATTTTTATATCTTCTATAAATGTTATAAACCCCCAGCTCATTGTCATGCCTGTTGTTGAAAAAAATAGTGTTTGGCACACATACAAACATAAAAGTCTGGCTACATCCTGCCTATATGATTTTCCTTTCCTATTGATCCTTTCTAAACCTTTTCTCTAATAACCTTGGAACCTAACCGTTCTGAATTTCCAAATACCCTCTGCATAAATGGGCTGTCTGGTTTGGTCAAATAAGAAGGGTTCATTGGTTTATTTCCTAAATCAATCCCAAATATAAGCTCAATATCAAAGTCACGAAGAAAAGCCATTTTTGTTGACAATGCAAAAGTGTTTGTGGCTAGTTGAAATCATTTTATTATATCAAACACCAATTCATCCGACTTTCGTGTTCTTTTTTACTGTCAACTTGTTATCTATTATCTTCTTAAAAAACTTCCAGAATGGTTTTTTCCTTAAAACCTTTTGATGTTTCGCTCCCAATTCCAGTTCTTTAATTAGTTTGATTGTAGCCCCTATGTTGGATCTATAATGTGCCCCATATTTTTTCCTTGTCGATTTTGTTGCTGACACTGGGGCCCTATTTATCTTCCTTGAAACTGCCCTTTCTGGTTGGTTCCTTGTAATCCACAATATATTTTTCTCATGCTATCATAATGCCAAGTAAAATTTCACAATACATTAAACTGTAATAATTGCACAATATGTACAACATGTCAGTAATCTAATGTATTTTTCGCATGTCGTCATACTGTTATGTAAAATTTCGCAATAGATTGAACTATAATAATTGCACAATATATACAAAATTGCGCCAACCAAACGAATTTTTAACATTTTTTGCATTGTGGCTATCCAGAATTTACGGTCATATAAACCCTTGTTTACATTGCAATATTGATATGCTATAGCTGTAAATTTTCACAATACCTTATATGCAAAAAATGCACATCCTTTATTTTGTAAATTTTCACAACATTTCACACATAGATCACATGCAAAAATTCACAGTTCGTATTGTGAAAAAATCAATTTTATGCTCCTATTTTAAAAAACCCGATGAATGTTGAGAATATAGGAGCTTGGAATCCCCTTTTGCGGTGCCAACGATCGATACTAAATGGATATAGAAGTGGGTTTGATCGTGGGTGAGATCGTGTTGCATTCTCGAGTAACAGGAATCACGTTATTTGTTTTGTGCGATTGTATTTTATGTGTTTTCAAATTTTTTTTCCCTAAATTCTGCTCATTTTGCCGCATTTGTGCTAAACCCTTTTTGGTCTTTTGATAGTTTTGAGTTGGGGGCTATACTGTCCATATAAGTCTCCTAGACTTCTTAAGTTACAAGAATTACAATTGGACTCTATTATAATTATAGTCTTAATGGAAGACCTGTAACTAAATGACCCAAAAAAAAAATTTGAAGTATGAAATATTTTAGATGGGGGGGGGGGGATGCAAATTAAGAAGGTATATTTGAAAAGAAAATTTGAAAAGAATATAAAAAATTTCAAATAAAAAAAATTGAGTGGGGGCAATTGGTCCAAGCCTTGCCTCGTCCATGAGTATTATTGTCTCATATTGCTTGGAAAAGATAAAAGAAAGAAAAAAAAAAATGGAAGGATATGTTTTATCATGTGAGTTGAAAAGGTAAATTATGAATTCACTCATTTAAAAAAAAATATAGACAAAATGGGTAATCACTAACTCTATAATCCTTTCATTCTGTCAACTATCACTTTTGAAAAGAAAGTAAAATAGATTAAGCAGGGGTTAAGAGAGTCCTCATTCTCCCTCTCCTCCCCTTTCCAATTTTTAAATTAAGCATGAAATAAACTCCTCCATTACTTATTTTTTAAATCAATTATGAAATAAGCTCTCATCTCGTCTCCTTTCCTCTTATTTGCTTCCAACTCCTTCAATCCATCCAGAGTGTTAATGTAATATGCTAAGGTGTAATCTATTAAGGCCATCTCTAATAGTTACTCATTTTCTTACTCAAATTTGAGTAAAAACTTCATTTAAGTTTGAAACTCTCTAATGATCACTTAGTTTATACTCAAATCTTTTGAAAAAATTCTTACATTGTCCCAAAAAATTCTCACCTAATCCCAAACCAAAAAAATTTCATGTCCCATAGGTTTTGTATTTGCCTTTGAACAATATTTTAGTATGGGAATAATATTGCAATGATTTGGATTTATGTTTAAGTGAAAAAAAATAGCATGAGTTTGAGTTAAGGATTTAAAAGAATTTTTACTAAAATTTAAGTTTGAGTCTATGACCTTATTTGGATGGGCAATTGGGCACTTTCAAGTCCAAATCGTGCTTAACCCATTTCACAGTTGTTTTGTTCGTGCTATTAGGCTATACTTAATGACCATTTTACAATCCAAAATGGGATTGAAAAAGCACATATAAGAAGGCGGGATTGGATATGATATAATTGGATCAGATATGATATAAAATCGATATTAAATATTCTAATTTAATGTTTGGAACTAACCCGGATAAAAGGCTAGATATGTTGTTATATTCCAATCTCATATTTGGGTGCCTACCGGATATAAGGTTTGTATATAACTATTTTTTATTTTCTTATGTACTATTTTTCCCAAGGTTTTCAAAAAAGTCATTTAATTTTTCTTAATATATGCATACGTGGTATCTAAAATTAAAATTTATTTACAAAATCAATTGCAAAATCTAATAACTATAATCACAATATTTTAGAATGTGATTGTGCAAACAACATTCACAATATAACAGTTTCTCACTTTTTGTGTAACTAAAAAAAATCATAATCTGTATTACTAAGAATTATCCAAATCAATGATTACGTACTTACATATAAGTAGTGTCTGAATATATAACAATTCATTTATTAATATAAAAAAGATATTAAAAAATCTAAAACATATAAAAAAAATAATTTTGAATAATGAAAAAAAGGAAATTTTAGTTTTTTTAACTCGACTCTTCAGTGTATTCGTCTCTCTATATTGTGGTGTTGTAATTTTTTTTTTTTTATGATATAATGTTGTATTTTTATTCTAATGGGATGGAATAACTCAAATACCACCACTCATTGGTCTAAGTTATATCCAATTGGAGGAATTATAAATAGATCATGTGATATAAATATTCAATTCAATTGAAGAAACCAAACATAAGATAATATAATATTTATCTTATTCAACCCTCTTATCCATTGTCCAAACGTGGTTGTAGCTTTTATAAAGATGCCCTAGCCCATCTCCATTGTGTTATCACTTGTCCCTTAGTTTTGGACTTTATTACGGTCATGCCACTATGTTAAAATATCATTTACTCCTCATTTTCACAAAATTCCTTCTATGTCATATATATATATATATATATATATATACACATAATCTAATTAATATTTAATGTTGTACTAATTTAATATAATATACTATTAAACACACAATTTAATCTTTAAGGACAAAAATAATAATTCATTCTTATTAAATAATTATTAACAATTTATCCAAATATTTTAATGCCATTTAAATATTTATCAAATATATTCTTACAAACACTTAACAATTTAATTTAATGGGTCATTCGGTCAAAGGTCCTAGAGATCAAACTTAATTATTCTAAGGTCCAAGACTAATTTAAGTATACCATTAAGTCCAATAAAAGTGTTTTGTCCAAAATATCCCTTACACTACTAAAAAAAAAAAATGACCCGCAGCCGGAAAACTTCTGTGAAATCTAGGAGTTCCTTCCAAATTTTTTGGCAAACTTTAAAATTCAATAACTTCCAATTTATAAATCTATTTTTTATAAAATTTATATATTTAGATTCTACATATCGAGATCTATCAAACAAGATTCATGTTAAATATGAAAATTTGAAAAAAAATAAAAAAAGAAAAGAAAATAGCAAATTTTACACATTTGCACTAAAAACTGTTATCCAACAAAGCTGGAAAAATTTACACTTTTATTAAAAATTGAGAAAATTAGCAATTGTTAATAGTTTTTTACAGCTTTTATTCACATATTAAATATACTGATTTTGAAGGTTATGAAAATCTATCAAAAAATAATATTTAAAGCGTGGGTGATTAAAAACTCACTGGTTGTGACATGTGTAAAAATGTACACAATTGCAAAGTAAGACAGAATCGTCATTAAAAAAAATTCGCAACCTGCCACATCAACGGGCAGGACTACACAGTAAATTTGCCGCATGATCTGTCTTTCACGTTAAACACATTACACCTATGTCCTTTGGAATAATAAGTGCAAAACCCAAGGACCTTAGGCCAAAAAACTAAAAAAAAAAGAACTCCGAAACTGTAAAATCTTATCTCAATGAAAGTGTAAAAATTGTATACTTTTTCAGTGAAAAATCTCACAGCAAAAGTGTGAAATTTTATACTTTGCTAGTGAAAGACTATGTCCCAGTTAAATTGTGAAATTTTACAGTTTCATAAAAATTAAGAAAACTCTTAATTGTTATTAGTTTTATTGAGTTTTTAGCCATATGTTGGATGCTTAAGACTGACTTTCAAGGTTGTGAAAACTTGTTTTTAAAAAAATATATTTAAAGAATGGGTGATTAACCACAAGTTGTGAAAAGCAAAAGTGTAAAAATTTACACATTTCTCACTGCTTCATCATATTGTGTTTGTATAATAGACCATCAAAATGCACCTAACTTGTGCAATTTTTCATTATGTTCTTATAAGAAAATTAGAATATATATTTTGTAAAGTTACATCTTTAGGATTTTTTTAAAATTTAAATTCATAGGAAATTGATATAGATTTTGGAACAAACAGGCCACAAAGAATTTGGCATGGGAATAGTGATACAAGTGGACAAAAACCCACCCATTTGACCAGTAGTGTGTATTCGTGTACTTGTCTCCTACATATCAAAACCTTGAGCACCAGCAATAGCATTTATAAACTAAAGTTCCAAGATGGAATCAAAGAACAGTTAACCCAATTAGTTCTACTAAGCAACGTATGGAAATTAGCCAATGAGGTCATTGAGACTGCCTCCATTTTTATTGTTTCGACCTAAAATTCAAAAAACAAAATTTTAAGAGAAAGTGAGAGATGAATCTTACTAGTTGTTCATGTAATATTTATTGACTTACTGACTTCTATGGGTTTTGATTATATCAAATTTAGAAAGGAAAAACACAATTCATTCTCACAGTTAAAAAAAAAAAAGAAAATAGAAAGTTACAGAGAAAGAGAAAGTAACCTGCTTTTTCTTTCTATGTTGATTTCGATTAGAGTTTTTCTCGTATCGTGAAACCCATGGACTATAAGATTCCGTTTGGTTAGAAAAGAGAAGAAGCAGAATAGGACAGCGAAACTTAGAAAAATTGAGAAAGAATGCCGTGTATGTGGGATTAAATTATTTTAAGAGTATTATTGTCATATATATAAAAAAAATTTAATGCCACTTCATAAAATATGAATCTCAATTTAAAAAATATAAATTAACTGTCTTTCACCTTAAAAATGAAAAAGACCTGAAATTCATAATTATTAAGCATATTTTGAAGGAAATGATGACAATTAACTCTTTAATTTAAACAGTATATTTTTCATACACACCGTTTAACTCAAACAAGGGAACCAACGGACGGAAGGTGCACATTCCGCATACACACCGTTTAACTCAAACAAGTGAAACAACGGACGGAAGGTGCGCATTACGCATCATAGCCGCAGGAGAGAGAGAGTGGGGGCAAAAAACTCTGACCGCGTCACGGAGTCGGCCAAACCATTTCCAGCTGAAAAGTCGCCAGTTTGGACTTCTGCTTCAAGCAATCTCTGCTAAATTCACCAAACATCCGCCAAATCTGACAGAACCATTTCCAGATTTAGCGAAGACACAAGAGTTAGACCTTTCCGGCGAGCTTCATCAATCATCAATGGCGTACGTAGACCACACCTTCTCCATATCAGATGAGGACATACTAGAGGAGTCGTACATCGTCAACAACCGTCCTCCGATCAAGGAGATCGCACTCGCTGTCGCTCTCCTCGTCTTCGGAACCCTAGGCATCGTCGTCGGCATCATCATGACCTACGACAGGGTCGGCGGGGACAGAGCTCACGGTAGATACTTGATGCTTTCACTTTTTCCCTCAGCTGTGGTCTTATTTTCGACTTTGCCATGGAACTCACTCTTTCTTTGATGCAGGGCTTTTCTTCGCCATACTGGGAGGGGTACTGTTCATTCCGGGGTTCTATTATACGCGGATTGCGTACTATGCATACAAGGGTTACAAGGGTTTTTCTTTCAACAACATACCGCCTGTGTAAAGTGGACCGATTATCTGCTTAAACTCTGAACTACCCCAACTCATGACTCACTGTACATAAAACTTTTGCTTTGTTCACTGTTCTTTATCTGTTTTTTTTTTCTCTTTCCCTTTTTTTTTTTGTTTCCAATAATAATGTGTATGTAGATGCTATACCTGAAAAACAATTAGCTGCTTTTAAGCCTGTTGATGCCATATAGTGAAATTTTGTTCTTTTAATGGACCAGTTAATTGATTTGTTGTTACAGATTATACTATTTGATATATTGCCGCTTAAATGTCTTTGAAATGAATGTATTTTTCGTCATATAGTTTGCGCATTGATCAATCCAGTAATTGATTGTAGTATTTGTGTAATTGCCACTTTGTGTATGTCATTTTCCTTTTAATATATCAGCTCACTGTAGAAATACATATTAATTTTAGTAATTAGACTGTCATTTAGGTTGGCAGTTTACATTTTTGTCATTAGAATACCTCTTGGGATTTTGCTAGAAGTTCAAGGAGCAGTCATTTAGGTAAAATTCCAGCAAAATTTTTCAAGAAAGCATAATTAAGAGCTTTACTTGAATGTTTCCACTACAGTTATGATGCTTTAATCCTTTCGTCTTTGATTTGTGGACTACATCTCGCTTTTTTCCCTGTCAAACCAAGATCATACAAACCTGGAGGCTTTATGCAATGTTGGCCCAAAAAATAAATTTTATCGAGAGCAAACTTGTAGTTCTTGGTTGCTTCCAACATCTAGAGACAATTAGTAGGCTGTAAAGTTAAATCTGTATGAAGCACCTTCTTGTGCCTTGCAACTAATCTTTATTCAGACCTATTGGTCCTTGGGAGTTGGTGATAGAATGTTGAGAGAAGAGAATGTTCAAGTTAGAACTGTCTTATAGGAGGAAATTATATTGAATTGAAAGTTCTATATGCTGCTTGCTTTCTATCTTTGTTCATTTTCCTAGATCGATGACAAGGAAATTTAAAAAGATGTAGGAGGGTTCTCAATGTCCTGAAAAGGAATTCATATACTATGTGTTGGACTGAGGTAGTACCGAGCCTTGGTGATCTTTCGCTTTTTATTGATGCCTAAGATCTTGTTAGGCCCATGCCTTTGTAAATTTGGAGAGGAGCCTAAACTTGTGATATGAATTAGTTGCCTTGGGAGCATATTCAAATATTTGAGCCTCAATAGATAATAATTATATGCCTTGAAGATAATGAATTCTTTGGACTTTTCCAAAATTCAGTGTGTGAAATTTTGAAAAGGAAGGAAAATATCTAGTCAAATCAACCCAACTCAACAGCACAATAATTTAAATTTCAAACTATATTGGGTTACCTATATGATTGTCCTCCATTTAGCTCTACAGAGCCGATATCCCCTTTTAAATACTTAAGCAAAATGTATCTTTCTTACACTGCCTTGACTCAATGCTTTTTGGCTTTGAAAGGAAAAAAAATTCTTATGAGAACTTGCGAGGTTTGCTTTTTTCTTTTCTTTTCTTTTTAGTATTTTTATTAAATGTCTTCCATGCATAGTTGTCAAATTGAGATTTCTGTTGTGAATCGGAACGCCATTTTTTGAATCATGAATCAAAAAGTAAGATTTAGTGACAAATTTAAAAAACACAATTTGAATCTACAAATTTACACAAAAACCAAAATATACATAAAAATGCTGAAAATAAATATGCACGACAGTCACCTGTATGGCAAGAGATGTTTGTCCTAGTTCCATGATGATCTATTTGCTGTGTAATTATAATTTATAAGTTTATAATGTCTTAATGTAGTTACATTGCATCCCATGTAATAACTCAACTTACAACAAGTGAAGATTCAAGAACAAGAGAAGGGTGTCGAGCATCTATAATTTGTCAAATATCAATCCATCTTAGATTCATAATTCAAAATGAGATAAATTTAATAAAATATGCTTCATTAATAAATCATCACACTTCTAAGTTGCAACTTGTATATTTTGGCAACTTGTATATTTTGATACCTTCTACTGAAAGGTCCAAAACTAAAGTAACATAAGAGTTTCGAGGAAGCATTATGGCTTTGAAGATTTAAAATAGTCATTAACATTGCTAGATTTAGGCTATAATATATTTTACGAGTTTCTATTGTTAGGCATAACTTTTGTAAGGTTGAGTGTCTTTTGAGTTGATGTTGTGATTTTAATAGGCCTAAAAGGCTGGCTTATTCGTGTCAAGAAGTAAGGGGAGGTGCAGGGTTCAATGTGTGTATTACCTATCCAAAAAAAAAAATGTCCATATGCCTTTGACTATGCTCCTTAATCTTTTCATTTGTGTATAATATCTACGGATGTGAATTGTCCCTTTGTTATCTTTTATCTGAGCTAGATAGTCATGATAGATGCGTCATTTGATCTTTTGCTCTTTAATCCACTTTGAAATGCCTTTCAATGCTTGATGTATCTTGTTTTACTAATATCACTAATTTAAACAATTAATACACGTCATTAAGGTATTCATATTATCAAAATTACATTTCTACCCTTGCGTTGAAATCCTAGGGCTAGCAAAACACTTTCTAGACCGGAAACAACGAAAATGATATCACAAGAAAACCTTCTTTCCAAAACCAAGAACAAGAACTTCTGTGGCCACAACCAAACTCACGAATAGATTAGAGCTTTCAATAATGGAAAGAGGTGAATTTTTTTATAATAATAATGCAAAGAGGTGCTTCTTTGGTGGTAACAGCTAGAGTTACTTGGCACATATTACACATAAGACAGTGCACTTGAATTTTGATTGGGACCAAAGAAAGAAAATATATTTTACTTTAATATAGGGTGGGCTATTCCCACTTACCAAAATGTTATTCCAGCTCCCACTTACACTCACAGAGATGTGAGTGGGAGTGGGAAAAACATTTTTGGGGGAGGGGGAATGGGAATAGCCCCACCCATAATATAAGGTATTCTTTTTCCAGTAACCAATCAACAACCCTCCCTCCTCACAGGCTCCCATGATTCTGATATCTTGCTTTGTTTTCTACTTGGAAAGTAGACGTATTTGAATTCAAGAAAACTGTAGCACCATCATATCAGGTAATCTTTTTCTTTGTACAAGTCTTGCATATGTATAAGCAGAATCAGAATGTGATAGTGTACTTCCACTTGCATTTTGCATCAGCGACCATAACACTTTCTAATGAGTTTACACAGGTTCATAATGCATTGTGCGCACAATATCATCATCATTTTTTAGATAATTTTTAAGTGTCATTGATTTGATCACACTTGTTTTGACACAAAGTACTCCACTAATAAGCCATTAACAACACAGGTATCAATATCCTTTTTTTTTCTTTTTTCTTTCAGTTGGGGGGGGGGGGTGTTTGTATAATGGATTCATAGGACTAGCTTCTCTGAAATTTATTGCTTTGAACAATCTATTAGTTCATTTATACTGATTGGGAACCTGTGGAGGTATATCGAAAACAGTTACTATCTGTAATTTATAGTTGTATTATGGCTCACCATAAATTATTTGTCATTGCTAGGATGTTTTGGTGCTCCTTTGAAACGTAATCAACCAATTGTGCTCTCTATGTAACATTTAGAAGGTATGATTGTGTTAAATAGAGTTGTCAGCCTGATCACCAAAGTTATAATAAAGTGGATGAAGACACAATAATATGTTTGGACTTCCATAGAACTTCCTAGTGTTTAAAAAGGAACGCAGAGAGTCAACAGGCTTTGTTTATAACGATATTTGACCTGTTTGGTACTAACTTTTCTTAGTTTGACAATGCTACTTGTTTAGCAACTTGGTGTATGTTTATTGAGCTCATACTCAGGACAATCAAATGGGGGCCTGGGTGAATCCAAGCTAGTGTAGTTTCCATCTGTTGAATCACCTGTTGTCTTCCTTAGGGCTTGTGTATGTATTGAGAGATGGCCTTGACTGGGGAATGGTTTTGATATGCATAGAAGCGAATATGATTGCTAGACAGATTTATCTAATGTGTTTTGTGGCTACATAATCTTCCATGATTTTTGTTGCATGCTTAAAAAATATTGTTAATTAGGGTTAGGTCCCTAAAAGAGATACTATATGTACTAGTGTCAAACCATTGCCAAAGGATGGTCCAGAATCAGCTAACATGATTCAATGACTTTAGGCTACCTGATTTGAACAACTTGCACGTTCTGGATTGAACAGATGCATTTGATTACTTTAAAATATGTTAAATAAATTCATGCTTATAGATAATAATTTGAAATTTGAAAATAGACTAAATTGGTAATATATAATAACCAAACATTTTTTTTTTTTTTTTTAAAAAAAAGGATTAGAATCAGTTTGAAAAATCTAGATTTAACATTAGCAGGTTGTAGAATAAGAATTATGATTCAAAACATGAAAAAAGATTATAAAAAAAAAAAATTAGAAGTAGTTTTCCTGTGCTATGCTAATATGAGACATCTCAACTGGTTGATTGATTTGGTGTTCAAGTCAGATGCTCAGCAACTTCTAGCCTAGGTGATCATTTGTGTGTAAAACTGATTGTTTTCTTTTGTACAATTGTGTACGGTTGATAAAATGATTATCATTATTCATGGAGGAAGCCATGAGTTTTCCCTTGGCTTTAGCTTTACTCAATTATTTATCTATACTCAGTGTTATTGATTTTACATATTATTAGGGGTGTCAATTCGTGTTATCGTGTCGTGTTTGGGTCGTGTCAAGATATACATATTCAAAAATATGTGTGAACTCAAACCCGACACTACTAACTAATCGTGTCAAGTTTCAAAACTCATACTCAACTCATTTATTAAACAGGTTACACATGTCGACACACTTAACTCGTTTATTTTAATTTTTTTATTTTTTTAAATAAAAAAATTTACTTATCTTTTAATATGTATAGATAATTTTCAAGTTTAGTAATTTTGGATATGGGCCAAATCAAAATAGAAACCTCTTTTATAAATAAAAAATTTCAAAATCTTGATAAATATTTGATATGAGATAAATTACCTTAACTCATAATATATTTTATAGTTAAATCGTGTTAAACGGGTTGATACTAGTAAAACTCAAACCCGACCTGTTTATTAATCGTGTTATACGTGTCAACCCGTTTATGACCCAAACCCATTTATGCTAGACCCAAATCCGTTAATTTCGTGTCGTGTTCTAGTCGTGTTAAAAATTGACACCCTTACATATATTATCATGACCCTTTTTCCTTTTTTATTTATTTTTAAATAAAATAATAAATATAAGGGTAAATAAACCAATTTCACAAAGTCAATGGGGGTAGAGGCGTCATTTTGTCATTAGGGGTGTAATGAGATTTTTCCTTAAAAACCTCTAAAATATTGATGCTAGCAAAAACCATCAACATTAGCAGCTAAGGTTAAGGAAGGGAGAACTTAGAATGTAATTTTCAAATCAGAAGAAATGCAATGCAGTTTTTGTTAGCCCAAAGGTTTCTGACACAATGATAAAAGGGTACATTTGATGTTAATACTCATTGATGAATTTACATACTAACCATTTTATCCTAAGAGTGAAAGCTCTATGTTAGGTATAAAAAGTGGATGTCAAATGCAAGAACATGGAGTTGTGTAGCATAGGAAGCATTGAAGACAATTAGGGTAGCTTAAGTGAATGGTTAGGTTATTTTTTTGTTAAGTGATTGAACTTATACCTAAAATCATATTTTGTATGAATTTTTGGCACAAAATTAATCAAATTTCATTCATCATGAAAAAATGAATTAATCAATCAAAGTCTGGTAGTTGACTTTGGAAACGTTATGATTCTTATGAACTCTATTGACACATCATATTTGAAAATTTTATTTTTGGGATTTATCAACCAACTAAGGTCATATTTGGTAAGAAGGAATAAAATAGTCATTTTATAGAATAAAATAAAAAATAAAATGAAATAAGAATTATTCATTTAAGTCAAATAAATGCTTAAGATGATTTTTAATGGCATGTTTATTTCATAAAATAGGTATTTTTAATTATACCAAATAATAATAAAAAATAAAAAAATTAAAGTAAACATTCCTGAAATATCTATTTTGTCGTACCAAACATGACGTAAGTGTTTAAATTAATATAGTGAATGGCTCAATTTAGAATTGTGTTTGGCCACCGATAGAATTAGTCAACTGAATAAACTTGCAATTGAAAATGACCAAATCACTATCAAAATTTGGCATCTTGTACATGGGATTAGTCAACTAAAAGCCATTGCCTATAATAGAAATGTTGTTTTGGACAGATGAATTGACCTACACTAGAAGATCAGTCGACCAATAATTTGATATGAAAAATAAGAAATAGCTTCTAGATGAATTATTCAACTCGAAAGAGTTGAATCAATCGATTGAATTAACCAGTAAGGTTGAGATGCAAATGAATTTGAATTTTTAGTTGATTTGACTGTTAGACTTAGTCGACTGAATCTATAATTAGACAATATAATAGTTAGTTTTTATTTACTTTGATCGAGCATTAAATACACTTGAACGACTCAATCAATTGAACTATATTTGTTTACTTACTAAGAGAGAGAATTGGATAAATTAGTCATCATAACTTTGTAAAGTCAGTGTTTGGTAAAATAAAAATGAGTTCACTAATAATATTGAGAGTAAATAATGGTCTATAATATGGATAAAATAATGAAAAGGGAGGGATGGAATTATTAATCCTATTACTATTTAGTGAAAAGATAATTAATCCATCCTTATTTAATCCATGAAACAAACATTGTGGGTTATAAATACCAACCAAAAACTGGTTCCTAAACAAGAGTTATTGCATTGGATGTCTATTGATTACTCATTCATTGTCCAGTTCTAAAATCTTGAGGTACTCCACTGAGCCATTTACTAGTTCATTCATTTCTGAGATAACTCCAGTGAGCTTCATTTGTATATCTAACTCCAATGAGTTTTATAGTTGAGATATTCACACTCATTTTATTTTAGAGAAACTTGTAAAAATGATTGGTGTAACCCTTGAAAATTGAAAGAGGAGTGGTGTACTTTAAGCTGTGTGAAATATATATTTTCCAACCATGAACGAGAATCATATAGTGGACACTGGCGGATACAAGGGGGATAAGTAGGGGTCACAGCCTCCCTCTAAAATTTTAATATTATATTTTTTATTATGAATTTTATTAGAATATTTTAACAAAATATGACTTGACCCCCTTAAATTTTTTTTTTTTATATATATGTTTCTATGAATTTTCCTAAATTTTGGTACTTTCAATTTGATCCCAAACTAAAATTTTTAGATGTCACTCATAATTTAAGCGACAAACTTATACATATTATCAAGTCATTTAGGTTTATTACACAACATCATCATCTTGCAACAATTGTATACTTATATCCATAGTTGTTACGGACAACCACTTAAACGCCTGACTGTAGGAAAAACACTTAAACAATGACCATCTGAACTTAAATTGTATTATAGTCCAACTAAACACCTATATACTCTCATTATTGGAGTAATTTAAGTACTTAATGATATAGATAACGACAAACTTAATCTGACCCTTCTTTGCTAAAGAAAAATTCACAAATAGACCTCATTGTTCAATAAAACAAATTATAATTATTGAAAGGCTAAAATAATCTACCTTCAAATCTTAAATTATGAAGTTTGGAGGGTAATAGTGAATGGACCTCATGTTCCTACTAAGGAGGTCCTTGGGGTAAAAATGATAGAGGAAGAGAAAGATTGGGAGAAAATGACTTGAAAGTCATTCAAGTCATTACCGAAGCAACGAAAATTTGTATTGTGCTTTAGATTCCAACAAATTTAATAGAATATTCGGGTTGCAAATCTACGAAAGCAACTTGGGATAAATTAGAGGTAACCTATGAAAGCACCAATCAAGTTAAGGAATCTAAAATTAGTGTTCTTGTACTGATTATGAATTTTTAGCATGAAATTTGATGAATCATTTTTTGAATATGTTTACTAGATTTACAAATATTACAAATGGACAAAAATATTTTGGAAAAGAGTACGCTAATGCGGAAATGATAAGAAAAATTTTCAAGTCATTTCCAATAAGTTATAAATCGAAGATCACCACTATTCAAGAAGTGGACCTTAACAAGCTGAGCTGTGACGAGCTCTTGAGTTCTCTTATGACTCATGAGATGATAGTGAAGAGTCATGAAAAAGAGAATAAGTCAAAGAAGAATCTTGCTTTCAAATCCTCTAATCAAGTTGAAAAAGATGAAGATATGGCATCGACGACCTGAAACCCATCCTCTACGGATTTGGGGAAGCGAACGACACTATCTTCCTAATAGGTTGTACAAAATTGAATGAATTACACTTGCTAGTAAAAGTTTTCTCAATTATAATTGCAGAAGCTAAACCTTGTGCAACTCTTCTGATGCAAACATTCTTACATTAGACTAAATTATCCTTAATTAATTTCCTAACATGTGTCATTTAAACACCATAGTACATCTATATCATTAAGTACTTGAAATATATAAGAGCTCAACTATAGACATCTATCAACTGTCAATAACAACATTTGACATCAAAGCTTACTATACTTATACATATTATCAAGCCATTTAGGTTTATTATACAACATCATCATCTTGCAACAATTGTATACTCACATCTTCATTTGCTAACTATGATCTTTACGTTGGTTCTTTGTTTACACATCTTGGTTGGCTCTTGGCTTACTTTCTTGCCTTAGTTTACTACTCCTCTTCAAAATACCTGAAAGGTGGGAAGGGGATTTGGGGTGAGATAACTTATGCTCAGTGAGTAAATCTATCACTCTTTCACGAGTTTTCGAAAGCCCACAATAATAAAGTTTGCTTTTGATAAATGCATGTTATGCAAAGCATTGTATTCAAAGCATAGTGATAAACTAATTTGTAACATCATGTATCATTTCGTGAAAAATCATACTTTACTTTAGCTTGCTATGCTCAAAATGATAGTTGTATGATAAACAACATTTCATGCACTTCATTTTGTTTCAAAACTACTGAAGGCTATTCAGAACTTCCTTCATAAATATGATATAAGTATATTTCAAACTCGTTATGATAAAAACTTGAGTAATGCATAAAAGAGGCCCATTATCACAAATATTGTCAATTATCAGTCGCCCCGACTGTGGACCACAATTTGTTCTCTTGGTGTTGACTGTAAATATTGTCAGGTATCGTCCCCTGACGTGGACAACAAATGTTGACAAGTATCGTCCCCTAACGTGGACTACAAATTGTCAAGTATCATCTGTAAGGATTTAGAAAGTCATAAAAGGTAATTTGATAAATTAGCAACATTGACTAAGGTCAGATAAGTAATTAATCAATGATATGTCAGAATAATTATGAAATCGACTAATAAACATCAGTGTGACATCGTAAGGCTAAATTGAAATTTTGGTAAATTATTTGAGGATGGTGTAAGTCATGCGAACTACACAGTCATTTACTAAGACGCAGATAAGTATGGAAACTCAAAAGATTGAAATTGGTAACATGTTTGGAATCAGAGTGTTGAGATTAGCTAGGGTGCCAATTTTGGTACTGATTTTAAGACAGTTCATGTCCAGGTGCAGTGTGTGCGCACATTTGGCCAATTGGCCACATGACGCATTGGAAAGTGTGCAAGGCTTCTTCAAAAAGCTTGGTTGGGATTTCTAGACATTGACTAGTGTCTCATTGTGATTGGTTGTTAAGGCATTCAATGTTAGAAAGGTTAGGGTGTGTGTGAAGTGTACCATAAGAGGACCCTAAAAAATGTGCATGTGATTGATGGGACAATTCTCTCTCCTTATTTTCCCCATTTCTCTCTCTTGGACAACACACCATATTTTCCCCCCTTTTCTAGTTTCTCTATCTTTTTCTCTCTCCCCCCCCCTCTCTCTCTCTCTCCCTCCCAACCGAAATGGGGAGGGTATATTGTGTGTAGACATAGGTTGTATGTAAGTGTAAGCATGGTTGTGTGTGTGGGATGAGCAAGAGGTGAGTGAGAGAGGTAGTGTGTGTGTGTTCACAAGAAAGAAGGTGTCGGGTGTGTGTGTGTGTGCTAAACACACAATAAAGGAACCAAATCATAAGAGAATCAAGGGGTAAAAAGAAGAAGAGAATGAGAAGGAGAAGGAATAGGCGTGGTAAGAAGAGAATGAGAAGGAGAAGGAATAGGCATGGTCTGGAGCACTTGGAAAAGTGGGACGAGAGGGATAATAGGTGGCCATTGAAGAGCTTCAAGCTCTCTCTCTCTCTCTCTACTCGAAATTTTCTCTCTCTAGACCGAGGACCCTAAGAAGAAGGTAGGGAATTTTTTAACTTTTCCTAGGTTCTTTCCTTCATCTTTTGCTGCTATAAATATGCATAGACCCATGTGTGTACATGTATATGTATATGTATATGTTTGTGTGATTGTGTGCTATGGAAGAGAGAGAGAAAACCACATAGGTTTCTCAAATCTGTAGGAATAAGCTCAGCATTGATGTCATTAACATCTAGGTCTAAAATAGAATGAAACCGAACCAACTAGGGCCGAAATGGTGGTCGAGATGGGTTGAGAACACAGAGAACGAGTTGCTACCAGAAAATTGAACCAATTGGGTTCAATCTCATTTGTGGGGTTTTCGATGAGTGAAAACGATCCTAAAAAGGTCGAAAATTAATTTAGATCAAGTTAGGATGAAAAATCATTGAAAACAATGTAAGAAAAATGGAGAAAAAATTTGGAACATAGGTTTCCGGTGAGGTTCGTCGAAGAAGGCACCCTAGAGCCTTGTCGGTGATGATCAGTGATCGGTGTTGACCAGGTCAATAGGTCGAATAACTAGGTTAGGCGAGCAACGGGTCGGGTTCTTGGGCTGCTTGAGGGGATGTTTGGCTACAAGATTTGGGTTAGGTGTTTGGTGATAAGTACAACTTGTTCACTATTTAGAGGGGCAAAAATTGGAATAGGGTTATCCCTATTCCAGAAATCAAAATTTAAATTGATTTAATCCTGTTTGGAAATAGAGATTTAAAATTGAAATAAAAATAAAAATAAAAAGGGATTGGGTTATTTAGATTATTTACAAATCAGTAACCAAATCTTAAGAAAATTACAAAAAATTCACTTATTTATAAAATTGAAAATAAAGCCAATTAAATGCGAGGAAGAGGCATTCACAAAGATTTTGGACATTTTGGACTCAATGATAGGGTTGATTTAGACAATCGGGGACCCGATCTGGTCTCACATAATTATGTAAAATTATGAAAATGCCCCTAATGATTATGTAAGCAATTCTAATGCTAATTAAAATTTGAAAAGGGCCAACCCAATGTTTTTGGATGCCCTGAAATTCAAATATAATGCCAGAATAGACAAATTGGGACCCTGATGATGGTCCCTACCTAAATTAATAAAATGACGATTATACTCCTAGACATAGATTGAACAATTGAATGTATAATTAAGATCCGATTCCAATACTTTTGGGCGTTGAAAATTCAAATATGATGTTAGATTAGCGCAACGGGAACACAAGGTCAGTCCCACATGAATGTGTAAAATTATGATTATGCTCCTAGGCATGAAACATATATCTAAAAAAGTTAATAAAATATAGGAGAGTGTCTTTAGGATTTTTGGACCTTCTAAATTCGATTCCAAGGTCGATTTTGTGAAACAGTATCTCGGTAGACGTGAAATTTGTCTGATAAAATTATAAAAATGCCCTTATAGATTTAAAAGGCATTCAAATGACTTAGAAACATTACGATAAGGCCTATTTAGGGTTTTTGAGACTCGAGAACACATTTTCGATATCCGTTTGGCACAATAGGGCACTCGGTAGCTAGGCTAATGTGTAATTAACCTAAGAGAACTTAAAAAAATCTCTACAGAACCTTAGTGTTTAGAGTCGGAATGGTTTCGAGAGTTGAACCTAGAGTGTGGGAGGTATCTAATACACGTTGTGACAGACATAAGTAGTGTCTCCTTATAACTAGGTGGCGATTGGGACTAGGATCTTATTCTGATTGGTTGGTGTCGTATGTTTGTCATTAATCCTCATAATATGAACTGTTATTATTCTGATACTTGATCATTACCTACCCTTTTTGGCATGATTGTTATTATCATCCTGATGCCTTATTATTCAATAAACTTATGCCTTGGATCCATGTATGGACACTATGTGGATTATATGATTTCGATATATTGAGATATCATACATTGTGTTACATGACTGTTGAAGTAGATGTGGTGTGAGCTTGTGTGGCCACCACATATTGTGAGATATTGATATTACGAATGGAAATGAAATAGTTGAATCATTAAGAAAGGGGAAGTTACGAATGAGCTAGTTCAAGCTAAGAAATGGGAAGTTATGAATGAGATAAGTTACAAGTTGAGAAAGGGAAAATATGGATATTACCCGAGTTTTGTGATGGAGATTGTGTCTCCCTTCGATTTCTAACCATAACCCCGCGCGGGTGGTCGTATGTCTCCATCGAGTTAGTAGCCCGAGAAGCACTCAGGCTTTATCGGGAACCATTAAGTAGTCTTCAAGGATTTTAGAAGAAGTAAAAACAAGTATAGGACTTGTCGAGGTCCGACTTGTTATACTGTGGATTGTGCTTGTTATAGGACATAGATTGTGTAGTGATTACACTTGTTGTTTTATTATACTGTTGACTTGTATTGAATATACTGTTATTAGATATCATTGTTCTGACTGCCTTGAATAGGAATGGAGGTGCTTTGTGAGGTTTGTATATGTTGATATACTTCATGCTCGATGTATATTGTATATTTATCACTGTTGTTGTATCACACGGAGTGGTGTCTTATTCTTTTGATTGTCATGTCTATATTTTGTATTTGGTTAATAATATTGTTGTGTGCTTGAGATTGCATATTGGACACTAAGGATTGTCCTCATCGGACTTGCGTTAGTTTTTGTACGCTACTTGCTTGTGTGTTTTGGAAAACCCTACTGAGTGTCATAGCTCACCTTGCTTGTTCATGGGAATGACAATACTAGACTGGTAGAAGACAATTGTTGGAGCAGCTGGGGATGGATAGAGACTTGAGTAGTATTGATTTCAGATAGTGGTATTCATTTGTTATATATTGTAAAGGGTGCATAGACCATTCTTTGACATAACGTACATGTTGTATATTGATCAGTTACATTCAGCTCTGAACTTCACCTTGTTATACACCGTTGATGGATGTTTTTTATTTAGTTATAACATATTGTGATCTATTTCATTTAATCCCGTTACGTGACTTTGAACAAGTCTAATCATAGAACTGAATCAAAATCAATTAAAGGGAAATTGTTTAAAGAAAAATAAACTCTACAATAAATGGATTATATTGGATTCACTTGACTAGGATGATTAGTCTCAATCACCTACCTTCCTGGGGATTCCAATGACCCCTTAGTCTAGTCCATCTGGGACCAAGGTGTTACATCATCACCTGCTATGGACTAGATACCCAATTCTTACAACCCATTGTACTAGAGGCATCTAAGAAAACATTTGATGTTGCACTAAACATATTTTATTTGATCATACTTTTCCAAACATATGTAATATTTCAAATCTTGTATAGAAGATATCATGGTTGATAGTATAAAAAGGCAATAACATGCTTGTTCAATACATTTTGAACATTTAAAATTTTGGAAGCAATCATTTATTTGGTAGCTATAAAACACATATATCAAAGGCAGGGTAAAAATTTCAAACATTAGAGCTCAGGATATTCACCTTAGGTCCTTAGCATTTCATTTGTCCATCTTTGTCCCCTTAGAAATTACCCCCTTAGTCATTGTCCCTTTCTATGATTTGGTGATCCTAAAATCATGGATCAACATCATCAAATATTCAATCAAAGCCCTAAGGTAGATCCCTTATTGCCTTAATAACTCATTTGGTAACTTAATTGTTGTGAGGGACATAATTAAAATTATTTCAATTCTTGTTCCATATTTTTTAGAATTTAATTTGACGAAATGGACCTCACCATGTTGAGTTCGGAATATTGAGAATAGTCAAAATATACCCATTTTGGCATTTAATTGGCTTTAGTATAATTAGGGTGTTATCATAATTATACATTTTATGTATTTAATTTGTTTGGTACTTCATTTACTAAAATGGACTTTGTCATTAAATTTGGAATGTCAAAAAATACTAAAGTAGGTCCTATCTATATTTTGATCAAGATCGTTATAATTATATATAAATATGATATACATATTATATATTTGGTGTAAATATGATAGAATTATAAGTTTGAAAAAAAATATTATTATTTTAATTTTTTCTATTGATATGTATAATTTTTATTTTAATATATATAATAATTTATTTGAAATGTGTTGATAAAATAAATAAATAAAAATTTTAAAATAAATGAAGATTTGGGTAGGAGTGCGTCCCACCTGTCACAGTATCGCGGATTTAAACAGATTTGAAAAATATAAAAAAAAATATTCGGGAGAAGGAGAGGGGGGGGGGGGTTGTGTTGAGAGGAAGGGTCCCCGCCCCAAAGCCCGTGGCCAAAGAAGTCGGGGTTTATTTGATTTGCCCTTACACATCTGTTGCGCGGCCGTGTATGCGTTCCTGCTTGTTAGTGTGTGTGAGAGAGATCTGATACCGAAGCAGATGGCGAGCTGCGGCATTACCCTCACAACATCATCCATCTTAATGTTGATAATAATCGCGGCCTTCATCTCCTCAACATCATCATCATCTGACTCTGCCGCCTTCGTCAAGAAGACAATTTCTTCCCACTCCATTGTCATCTTCTCCAAGTCTTACTGCCCGTAACTATTCTCTCTCTCTCTACCCCCGTATGACTTTCAATGTGATTATGTGAAGATCTCTGTGCATGTTTTCCATTTAATTTATTCCCTATTATTTTTCTGTGCATCGAAATTAGTAACTAAAATGTGGGTAATTCAATTTTCCCCAGATTTGTTGAGTGAATATATGTGTGTGTTTAATTTGTTGTTTATTTTAATTAGGTCAATTTTTATTTATTAAAAGGCATGTTTGGATTTTCAAAATGGACACTGAATAAGTTCATTTTTTGCATTTGATCCGAATAGATTGAATTTTGTGCAAATTTTGTTGTATACGTATTAAGGTTTGCATTTATTAAGGCCATGTTTGGATTTCGCATGGATATCAACATTGTCAATTTTTGGCATTAGAAGCTATTCATATGGAAATTCCAGTGCAATTCATTGTGACTGTATTGATTAGAATGTCTTTTGAGTGAAAATTTAAAATGTTTATAGCCAATGCTTCAAATGCCATCAAAATATACTCGTCATAATGCTATTAGAAAGGCAATTGAGTCCCCAGATAAGCTCTTTATGACACAATAAACTGAATCAATATCAGCGGACTCCACCCCTTTGCTCCACTGAAATATAGACTGTTGGAGGGAAGCGTCTGGAGTTGTTTCTGTGAATATTAATAGCATATGAAATTATTTAATATTCATTCTGCTCCAGGTACTCTCCTCGAATGGTCCATTGACTCTGTTCCTCCCCCACATTGTTCCAACTTGTGCTTATCTCTCAAAGCTACCTTCATAATTTTTTTCTCTCATTTCTATGAAGTGCTAAATTTTTTGCTTCTTTTCATTGGTTACTCAATTATAATCATCAGCTTATTCAATTAGTAGCAAAGTCATTAGCATCTTCATACTGAAATAGCCAAACTATTCTTCCTATATATTCAATTCAGGGTCTGATGGAACTTATAGTTTTAGGAAGAAGCCATATTAAATAAAATATTTCAGACCTACTGATTTTGAATTTGTCCATTAAATTGACAGGTGATTTTTGATGAGACCTTTCATTATTCTTATTATTATTATTTTCAGATAAAACCATCTTTGGATTTTAACAATTACCTAAGTTCTTTTTTAGGTCCACGATTATGGTGATATTTCTGAATATCTTTAGTTACAGTGATTTAATAATGCTACATAGTAGCACATTGGATTGAATCATGTTCTAGTGATGTCCACACATTCCGTATTTTTTAACCTAATTGTGATTCATATAGTAATCTGTCAAAATATTTTTAAATATTTCTTGGCAAGCAGCTCAATTCAAAGCCATCGATGATATTTATGAACTGTCTGCAAGATTGGGCTCATAGTTACCACAATTCATTCCCACCTTAACAAATTGCGAATTGGGATCGCGCGATTCAAAACATGGATCATTAGCGATTTGAAACAAAAGATTTACCGTTCCAAACTAAAATATCAAAAGTCCCAAAAAATCATATAGCATACAAGAAGATACATACATACATACATACATACATACATCGTTAGAATTTTATTTTATAATGACTTGGATTTGTTGATTTTTTTTCAGGTGTATATATACATACGAATATTATTACAAATATAATAAAAAAACATGTCACGTTTTAAATAAACGAATTTCGTTCCAATAAAGTAATCCGAATAAGCCTACTTCTAACGTACCAAATTTTATAACAAGTTACGATCTACGTTCTCATTTTACGTACCATTACGATCCACCTTCCAAGTAACATTGATTGGGCTACATAAATCATTGACTTCTTACTTTTTTCCTCCTGATTTACAGATATTGTAGAAGGGCAAAAACTGTTTTCAAAGAGTTGAACCAAGTACCACATGTAGTTGAGCTTGATGAGAGAGGTTTGTCTACAACTACCTTATTTACATATTCATAGTGTACTCTGGAAAAGTAGTACTGATTGTGCAAGTAACTTCAGATTCTTCAGAATCATGTTGATGAAATATTAGGTACCGTAAAACAGTCAGGTGGAAAGCTGAAGAGAAGAAAAAAATTGAGAATGGTGGCATTTTAATGGACTGGCTTTCCGCCCAGTTCCATAATAATTACATATACATTGCCCAATCATGCTGTTTCAACTTTCAATATTCATTTTTTCACTACTTTGAATTTGCTTGTCATATATTTAACAGGTTGATCTCAGATTAATTTCTGCCTTTATCGGTTGTAAACTTGTGATTACATTTTATGATAAACAAATGAAAAAATTAATGTGGCTTAAAAGCTGTATTGTTTTTTTTGAAGAGCAAAGTTCCATGATTTTACTTATGGTGCCCATGCATCTGACCAGGAAGTTATTGACAAGAGTTGCTCTCTATTTTACAGATGATGGCTGGAATATTCAGGATGCCTTGAGTGTGGTTGTCGGGAGGCGCACTGTGCCGCAGGTGTTCATTAATGGAAAGCATATCGGAGGCTCAGATGGTATCTTAGCAATTCTTGCTTTTAACATCCTAGATTTCATTCCCCCTATTTTTTGTCAAACCTTATGTTTACAAGAAACTTGCTTAATTGGTTCATAAATATTATTACAGATACACTTGAAGCCTATGAAAGCGGAGAATTGGCTAAGCTTCTAGGGGTTCGTGCAAACAGCAAGGATGACCTCTAAGCCAATAATTTGAATTGATCTGCCAAATTGCAAATTTTATCAGGTCTATCAAGCGATGTATTTCATACTTGTTACTGGTAGTGACATAATAATTATGACTGTACCTTAGTGATTGGCTTTGTGGTTGCTAGTTGCTATTTATCATTACAAGAGGATTAGTGGCAAGCAATACTACTACATGTGTGTTTTTAAGTGTTTGGTGATTCTAATTTTGTTACTAAATCCCGGATTGTTAAATGTGGTTACTATCCTAGAAAAGTAGGACTGAATGTGTAAGAAACTTCAGAATCATGTTGATGAAATATTGGTAATGTAAAACTGTTAGGTGTAAAGCTGAGAAGTGGGGGAAGAAGAAATTGAGAATGGTCTATCCTTCTGCCCGGTTCCATAATTACTACATATGCATTGCCCAGTTTCAATTTATTTATTTTTTCAATAAGGTAGTTGTACACTGATTACAGTACTTTGTTTCTTGGAGACATAAACACACACCCCAATACTTTGAGAATATTAGGATTTGTATCCTAAAAGCTAAGTGGGTGTTGAAACTTTGTTAATGAAATTTATTATAAAATCATGTTTATTATTTAGCACATGGTAGTCCTCAAGTGGAATTTTATTTGATTATGGTGTATAGTGTGATTGATGCACAAAAGACCATAATTATAAGTTTTTTTTTTTTTTATATCTGGCAAATATTATTCATAGTTTTCATAAATTTGGGCAATTTCTCTGATTAAACTTTAACTATAATGCTCTAGATTATGTATGATAAGGTGATCTGATGATCTTGAGTTAAAAGTGTTAGCCCCGTATGATATATTAAATTGGATCGCATTCAGAACCAATCTCAGAACAATTGCAAAGTTCTTAATCTTGAGAGAATTTTAAACTTGAATTCCAAATATTGGTTATTTGATATATCAATAAGTGACATTTTTTGGTGATCAATACCTTGTTATTTTAGGTGATCAGTTGGACTTGATACTCCCTTGAAGTAATTTATAAAATTTGATCAAGGCTTGGCATTTTTTTTTTACCGAATTTAATTTATTATCTAATCAGATTATTAAATTAGAGACTCAAGAAGTTAAAGATTTAAATAGAAAGATCGATAATAAGTTATTTTATTTTATTTAGCAATATTAAATTATGAAAAAATTTATTTACAGTAATTTAATAAATCAAAGGTAGGATTATATATTTTTGCAAGTCTTACTATTATAATTAGTTCCGGCAAAACGAGTAGGTTAGATGGGTTGAAAATAAGTCTAGTTGAAAACAAGTTGAATCCAAAATTGATGAGAATGGGTTGAACCCGCGTTCAAACAGGTCAGACATGGATTGGGCATGGGTTGAACCCGCGTTCAAACAGGTCAGATATGGATTGGGCCAACCCGGATCTGTCCATTAACCCAAATCTAAGCCATTTTACTAAGACTTCCTACGATGCTACCAGTCTTATGTACAACTGTGTCTCCAACAGACCACCATCAATAATCTTGTTCTTAATGCTTAACTACACAGACCATCGACTGTTTGTTGCAGTTTGGATGAAGAATTGAGCTCTAGTCTTGTGTGGATTATTCATTTTTATATATACAAAATTGTATTCATGCACCTGTATCCCCGTCTTTGTTCAGTTGTGGTGGAAAGAAATTGCTTGGAACAAAAAAAAATCATGTGAAAATACATTCAAAGCCTTGTACACTGGAGAGCAAATGTCAAATCTCAAGAAGAAAAAAATTAAGAATTGTCATTCTTGAAATGTCCCTGAAATTTTAGCAAATATGTTATCAACAATAAATAAAAAAAAAAAACTAAGTGCAAGCAGATGAGGATTTGGGTTATCCTTCTCATCGTTGATATATTGCTGCAGACTCATAAATGACATATTCAGACCATGAATAATAATTAATTAACACAAAAAAATAACTCATAAGAAAGGCAGAATGGGTACTGGATGATCGAAGGCAGGCGTTGCTGATGGCCATTGAATAATAATTAATTAACGCCAAAAGAAAGGGACGGTTGCGCCCCGGTCTCCACAGACATGTGGGTGACCTTATAAATTAAAGTCAATTTAAATAAATAATTTATGTATATTTCAAATTACTCTGTGATTAATATATTCTCACTTGAGTTTTCATAACATAAATGTTCATTCACATTCTATACATATAAACCAACAAGATTTTCATACATAAATTTCAAAAGTATATTTATCATGTGATTGTTATTTCTAAGTCAAAAGAATATTAGTCTCATTGAGACTTTAGAGCCTTTATCAACATGTAAAGACCATAAGGCATTTTACATTTCTAAAAATAACAAAAGATTAAAATAGAAGTTGTAAATTTAATTATATCTCAAAAATAAACATAAGAGTCCAAAAGGGATGTCCTTCTAATCCATGTCATTAAGGCGGCAGCTCCTTGTTGTTACCTACATCTAATAAGGGTCAAAATAACAATTACATTAGAGCAACTAAATAAAAGGAAGAATAAACGGTGACAAGTGTAGACATGTGTTAAGTGTAGTGTTAAGCAAGTGTCACTAAGCATTTCAATTCAATAAACATTCATAACATAATCCAATAGAATGAGAACATCAATACAACAATATAGTAGCGCATTTCAATTTTTACAATGAGAGTGTAACACAAAGGGAAGTTTTTTAGATTATCATCACCTCACTCATCTCAATGATACTACTTTCTACTTTCACTTCTTCCGTAATCTTTCAAGATTACCTAATGGCCCCAGGTTGAATCTGAGTGCTTTTCGGACTACTAACCAATGGAAACATACAACCACCCACGCGGGGTTACGATTCGTAACCAAAGGGAGACATAATCCCGTCACAAAAACCCCAAACTTGTAATTTCTTCATTCATCTCTTCCCCTTTCTCAACCCTCCAACTATCTAGATTCTTATCTGTTCCTCACAAAATATTTATTCAATCTTTCATTCAAATCAAGGGTATCCAAGGGAATAATATCATTCATATTAGTGGAAAAGCGTCACATTCGCAATATGACCAATAATTTCACTATACAACATCATTACAATCATTTAAGCATTTTATCAAATACTTAATAGGCATATCAACTTCGTACAAGTTCATGAATAACAAGTAAATAATTCTTAAGTATACAAGTAAAGGAACTTTAAGTTGGGACCATGCATCGAATACATATATTAACATTCTAAACAAGATATATCAAAGGTTAAACATGTAACATTCATCTACAAATCCATCTAGCAATTGACATAATTTTTTCTACACACTTTACATATAACATGGTCCATAAAGATGTCATAATATGCATGTTTGCTCCCTAACATTTATCATTCACCTAGGTTAGAAGCCTTACCTCGAAAAAGTGTAGATTTGTGTGTAGAGAGAGAGATTCCAATTTCAAGCCTCAATCCTTGCTCCCAAAACCTAAGAAATGATTTACACCATTTATTTCACTCAACCAAGTTAGATTTACAAGAAAATCAAAAAATTTGAAAAGGAAATGAAAAGCCCTAAATTTTATGTTTTATTTTTGAAGAAATCTTGAAATCCTAACTTTCCATCGGTAAGATTCTTCCTAGAGATGAATGCTTGTGGTACGGTGTGTTGTTATGGCTTAGAAATTCATGAAAATCCCAAACCCTAATTTCTCCCTTGACTTGAGAGAGTTTGGAAGAGAAGAAAAAAATAAGATTTGTGCCCATTTTTCTTTTTAGTCTGTAACTTAAAAATATTTTTTCATACGCTCATTCAAACGACCAAGGTTTTCGTTCGAAAGATCAAGGTTTTCGTTCGAACGAGTATCAAATGAAGATCACACCTAACTTTCATATGCTCGTTCAAACGAATAACTCCTTCATTTGAACAAAGCTCAGAAAACCTTATGCCTTTTTCTGATTTCTACAACACAAGTTTTTACTATTTTTCACTTATTTTCCAAGTATCATCACTCCATATTACATTGTTGAAATTCTTTCCATCTCATTATTATGTTCGTGAGGTTTATTATCATAAAAAGTAACATTATCCATTATTTATTTCTTTATTTATTTTTTCAATTTTACGAAACGTTACACGGACACATAGTGAATCAAAACTCAGAAGAAAGGTAAAGGATCAAAGGCAACCAATGCTGACGGTGCTCACGACTGTGACACCCGAATGAAAATTCCATTGAAACTATATCAATAGTTGTGTTGGACCTGCTTTCCAATAAAAATCCATTGCATCACCTTCACTAGTACCACCTTCTCCACCAAACTCCACATCACCACCACATCACTACCACCACAACCATCCCACTTTCCACCCATTCCCTTCCATTGATGGATCTCCAATCACCCAACCCGATCTTCAAAGCATCAAAATCATCCTCCACCTATGACGGCAACCTCGTCTCGCTACTAGATTAAAAGAGAGATGCAACTGCTTAGGTTTCAATATAAGCGGTTGTCTTTGATCAATATTTTAATATTAAATGGGTTCATGTGGGTACCTATTTGTAACCCGTTCCAACCTGCTTTTGTTAATAAAATAGTCTTACCGAACTTGTTTTCAACCTGTAGTCTGAATTCAACCTGCCGAAATCCATTTATTTTGGGCAAGTTCACGGGTTCGGGTACAAAATAATAGCCATAATTACAATTAAATGGCCGTAGTTATTGGGCAAGTTTAGGGGGGATTTATTGAGAACTCTTTCCATAGAAAATATTAATCAATACAACCAAAAAAAAATCACTGGGAGCTAGAGTGCATTTTACATTATTCAAAAGACTAAACATCAATACCAACCACTTTAGAAAACATTAGGAATTATAAAACAACACAATTTTAAAAATGATAAAATGATGCCAAAGGCATCCCTTTGGGAGTGGTAGTACAACTCTTTGAATCCTAACATCTTTCTCTTGAAGAGAGCAACTCAATAGAAATTAACAAATTACCATATTTTTCACAACATGGCAGGGGGAGGTTTTTGTCAGAGCCTCCCTAAATCTTCAATAGAAATGCTACTACACTAGGTTACCAAATAGCATGCAACATGTCGTTCCTTCCCTGATCGAAGGCTTTAAGCAAGTGTTGAAATCCTTCCTAAGTTGTGTTTCTAAAATCATAGTAAAAGTAATCAAGCCTTAGCATCGACCATTTTTTGTTCTTTTTTCTGAAACTTCATTTGGCCCACATAATAGCCAGATAATTTGACACGACTCGAAAAGAAAAAGAAGCAGGCCCAGTTATAGGGCGAAAGCTAGTCCCAAGTACCTGAAACACAGCTTGGCCAACCAGAGCATTGAAGTTTCTCAAACCAAGGAAGAACTCAATGAATGAAATAGAATATGGTCTAACCTAGCTCAACAAAATATTGAACATAAAACAAAATAAATTGTGATGATTCATCAGCATTTTAGAATGCTTAAAGCAATCAAGCTATGCAGTGAACATGGAGCAAACTACTCTCTATTGTCTTCAAACTAAACATTGCTTAACCCAAAGGAGGGTGGTCAAGTGGTAGCCGGCGAGGAAACAGATGGGTGTAATACTCATTGGTCAATGGTTTGATACTTCACAGATTTGTACATCCTTTGGGGCCAACCCAAGGTCGCAAAGCACGTTTTACCTGGCGCATGTAGTGGGGGTATGCACTTGCCTCATGGGACTAGTCAGTTAACCTAGCATGCTCTGCAGCAGGGATTCGATACCCATGATTATCAACAACAACAAAAAAATTAAAGATTACTTAAACCAATATATCAATTATAAGAAACTTCAAATCGATGCAACCAACTCTCACAATACAAAAAACATGTGTAGACACCTCATTTTGAGACCCTTTGATTGAATGAAGTTAGTTTTGCCATTTTTGGTAAGTTGCTACAATTTGTCTCATCTAGGAGCATTTTAGTAATTTCTCATTTCGCACATAAAGGGCATTTTAGTCATTTTGCCCATAGATGACATTTTGGTCATTTCACCCATAGAGAACATTTTTGTCATTATGCCCACTAAGGGCATTTTTAACATTTTGGTCATTATGTCCACTAAGGGTATTTTGGTCATTTTGCCCACTAAGGGTATTTTGGTCATTTTGCCCATAGAGGGAATTTTCGTCATTTTTTCCATAGAGGGCATTATCGACATTTTCGTCATTTTGTCCATAGAGGGCATTTTGATCATTTCGCCCATAGAGGACATTTTCATTATTTTGCCCATAGAAGGCATTATTGACATTTTAGACATTTTGCCCGTAGAGGGCATTTTGTTCATTTCACCCATAAATGGCATTTTGGTCATTTCGCCCATAGAGGGCATTTTCATCATTTTGCCCATATAAGGCATTTTTGACATTTTGGTCATTATGTCCACTAAAGGCATTTTGGTCATTTTTAGTGTTTCCCTACTCATTAGGGGTATTTTGATAAATACTAGAAGTTTCCCACCTTCTAGGAGTATTTTTGTAATATTGATGTTCTTTTTTCATTTGGAGGGCATTTTGGTAATTATAGAATATTCCTATCCCACATAGGTTATTTTGATCATTCATGGGCATACATATAATTTCTCTATCATTTTATCCATATAGGGTTATTTTGGCAATTTTAGTCCTTAGGGACAATTTTAACTTTTTTATGTTTTAGTGGCATTTTTGTAATTCCATTGCCCCTAAATTCTACACCAAATTAAGGGCGATATAGTAAATATAAGTTTGTCCACCAAATACTTGCCAAATTCTCTTCCTTCCTTATTCCAAAGGATTTGTCCTAGATTTGTGCACAAAATAATATCTATATCTAATTGCTTGCTCATTAAGTATTGAGTCTTGGTCAAGCTCTTGGATCAAACCTCCCTACTTTTTCCCTATAAATAAAACCCATTGGTCACCATAATTTAGGATTCAGAGATTCAAGGTTGAGAGATAAAGGGTTCCACATCATAAGCAAGGTGCTGCAGCAATAATTCTTCTTTCCCTTCCATATTTCTTGAAGCCTTGTTCTACATAAGCAATAATTCTAATCCATTAAAGACGAAATTCTACACCATTGAAGATTCAATCCAAGGAGTTTAAGTTCAAGCCTTGTCTAATTCAACATAAATAATCAAGTACGCTCCCTAAAATCCTAATATTCTCTTTTTTCATAATTTAATTTATCCTATCACTCATGATAGAATAAATTGAATTAAAGAACTACGTTGACTCTAATTCCATTATCTGAATATATACGTAGGACGCCTTATAGGCCCAAGTCTACTTTTTCCTTTAAGCTACTTATACGTTATGTCTTCCTCTCACATCCCATCTCTCTTATTATGTCTTTTTAAATATTTCATTCATGTCAATCTCTCTCTCCACTTAATTTTAGGCTTGGGTTACTTATTTTTTGGATGTATTTTTATTCGTTCATGTCATTGTTATCATTTTCTCTGTATACTCACTTATCATCTTATTTATGTCATAAAATATTAAGTCTTGTAGATGAACACTTGAGGCCAGTTCATTCAGACTGGCCGGGATGGGTGCCTAAGCTCTCGGATTCATATTTCTTTGGTTCATTGTATATCAGTTTTGCTTTACTTTATTTTAACTCATGTCAAAGGCTTTAGAATGTAAATAGGATCAAAGCAATGTAATTTCAATTTTTTCTTTGCTATTCCTTTTACATGTATTCTTCATGGGTTATATTAGGTTTGCTTGTTATTTAGCCTAAAACAAGTTTGCGACTCATTTGTTATTCATATACACACTAATTCGAAAATAGAGCATGTTCCTCTCTTACTTTGAGGGAGAGGACTTTAAAAGCCATGTCTAGATTTTTTTGGTGTCTGTGCTCACAACATGTCTTAGTCAGTTCCATATCTACAAAGTCTTGTGATACTAATCTCCACTAGAACGAAGAGCTCACCTGCAAAAATAAATAAATAACTAAAACAAAAGTGCAATAGCCAATTCCTTTATACAAACTTTCCTAAAATCTTGAAAATAACTTTAAAAACCTTGAAAAATAAAGTATTAAAATACCAGAAAGGCTATAAATACATGTAGAACACCATTCTTCTAGGACAGAATGTAAAAAAAATCAACTAGGAAGAAATGAATGAACCATCAAAATCACCAAGAGAGCATGACGCCATGTGGGTTATCGTTGATTGTTTAACAAAGTCTGCACATTTCTTGCCTATGAGAACCATGAATTCGATAGAGGTTTTAAGCTGATTGTATATTCGTGAGATAATACAACTTCACGGGATCCCAGTGTCCATTGTTTCTGATAGAAATGCATGGTTTACAGCTTGCTTTTGGCAAAGCCTACAAGCAGTCTTGGGTACCGACATGGCACTTCGTACCGCATTCCATCCAAAGATTGATGGCCAATCAAAGTGCACTATTCAAACCTTAGAGGATTACTTGCCACTTGTTGAGTTTGCCTGCAATAACAACTATTAAACTAGTATAGAGATGGCACCATTCAAGGCTTTGTAAGGCAGGCCATTTCGATCACCTATTTGTTGGACCGAGGTTGGGGATGTTATAGTTTTGAGTCTGGATTTAGTGAGGGAGACTACCAAAATGATCAAGGTTATCCAACAGCAATTACTCACGACACAGGAGTAGACAAAATAGTTCTGCTAACAAAAGGCGTACACATATAGCCTTCGGAGTTGGACATCATGTTTTTCTCAAGGCGACGCTGTGAAAAAGTTTGACTCGATTCAGAAAAGAAGGAAAGCTAGTGCTATGATACATTGGGCCATTTGAGATCCTTGAGAAGATAGGAGAAGTTGCCTATCAGCTTGCATTGCCACCACGATTGGCAAGAGTTCATAAAGTGTTTCACATGTCGATGCTTCGGAAGTATTATCCCAACCCTTCACATGTTCTTGATCGGACGGAGTTGGACATTGAAGCCGACGCATCTTATGAGGAGCGTCTGGTTCGTATACTTGACACTAGGGAAGCAGGTTTTGTGAAGCAGGACCATCCCAGTTGGTCAAAGTTTTATGGAGGCACCATGGCACCGAAGAGGCTACTTGGGAATGAGAAATTGAGTTTTGCACCAAATACCCCGACTTATTCATCGATTAAGATACATTCTAAATTTCGATGACGAAATTTTTCTAAGGGGGGGAAATGTAACATCACGTAAATTTTAATATTTGATTAGAATTAATTAAATAAATAAATGAGGTGACTTAATGGGAATTAAATTTAATAGATTTAATTATTTTATATGTGAGTTGGAAGTAAAGTGGTTAAAATAAATGATGTGGTTAAAATACATATGTATGTATGAAATTGAAATAATATGAGAATGAATGAAAGAGGTGATATTAGAAATATTTGAAAGTTGAGACAAAAAAATAAGAACACAAAACAAACAAACACACAAAATAAGACCCACACACAATAACACGCTGGAACATCCCAGCAAGTTAGCTCTCACACAAGCCCACTCTAGTTGTTGATCAAGGGGGAGAAAGAAGTGAAATAAAGAAAGAAAAAAGAAGAAAAATGAGAAAAAGAAGAAGAAAAAAAAGGGAAGATGAAGGGGGTTTTTTGCACCAAACCTTGGGGCTCTTCAAGGCTAAATCTACCCAATTTCTACCATTCCTTGAAAATAATTTTGTGGAAGAATTTCAACATCTTTTTACAAGAAACAGGTAGGGATTCTAAACTAGTTGAAAGGGTAATGGGTAGGTTAGATGGGTCTTTATTTAAGCTTGTTTTGCATGGATATTGCTTAAATCTCCAAATTTCTTCACAATTGCTTCCTTGAGTTATTTTTATGCTTGAACCCATCTTACTCTTGCATTTTCTCCATAGATATGTTGTATTAGACTAGAATTTCATTATTATTATGAAATCTTTAGACCACTCTCAACGAATACAAAGATACGAGATTTTCTTGTTTGAAACCCTAAGGGAAAAAATGGCTTTTTAAAATTTCTTGAATTCTTGAACAATACACACTTGAATGATGGAATTGGAACCTTGGACAAATAATTAAAACCTTGATTAGGTTTTTTTTAATACACTTTACTCTTGATGGTTATATGGAAATGGAAACTTTGATAATGGAAATGTTAGAAGAACTTGAACTATCGATTAGAGCCTTGCTTAAGTTGAGTTGATAAATTTCACACTTGATGAATACTTGAAAATGAGAACCTTTGGATTGGAATTGTTGGAAAAACCTAAATAGTGGGACTAGAATGTGTCAACTATGTGCCTTTGGAGCATATGTGAGATTGTGCTACGCCCTTTGTGTGTGCCTTGGAGTGTATATGAGATTGCAATCTCAAAGGATTGATTTGATTATTACTAGGGGAACGAGATTCCTTTTGGTTGCGAACCGTAAACCTACACAGGGTATGTGTTGTGGGGAGCAGTCAAGTTAGTAGCATGTAAAACCCATAGACTTTCCCAGGGGCCAAACATAATAAAGGGTGGGAATGACCCTAATTGTGAATAAAATGCTTGGGAAAAAGTGTAATGAACATGTAAGTGGGAAGTTAAGTAATAACCTTCATAAGACTTAATGAAACCGGAAAATGGATTTGCTTGGATTACTTTTCTGGCATATGATGTTAAATTACTTCTTGATTCATTTGTGTATATTGTCATATTGCACATGTAGTAAATTGTGCCATTATTGACATGTTGAAGTTATCATATTTTTCATTTTGGACATTTGACATGCCACTACACTGTTACAAGTATACACTAGGCAACCTTGCCATTTCACTTGTTTAGTTTTCCTATTGAGGTACTGACCCCTACCAGATGTAGGTATCAACAAGGAGCCCAACAACTTGACTCACCTTCGGGACAAAAACTACATATACAAATGGATTACTGATGAAACCTGTGTACTTTTTTTTAATTATGGATGATGTTTCGAGGTTCTGTATATGTTGGGATACTTGGTGTAAGATGGTGTATTATTTTTGGACTAGTGGAAGCTAGGTGTAGTTGAATGAAGTAGATAATGAAATGTAAATCTAATGTGCATGTTTTATGTATTTAAAGCTTGTAGATGATAGTGAATGCATGATTTTAGCTATGGATGGATTAGTAATTAGAAAATATATTGTTATTATAAACTCATGTTATTTGGTAGAAAAAGAAAAACCAAAAAGGACCAATAATTAGAATGAACCTTGACAAAAAAAAAAATTAAGCTAGACATCAAAGTTCTAAGCATAGATCTTTGTTAGGAATTAAATCACTTAAACCTAGTTTTATCGGATCACACTCGGGCTTTTCAACCTGCGGCGTGAGAGATCAATATCATCAAATACTTGATCAAATCATAGCTTAGACTAAATCATGACTTTCCTATTCTTTTTAACTTGAATGAACCTTATTTGTGAACTATGAAGCCCCAAAAACCTTGAGATAGGTTCTCTTACATTTTCTAAATTCACCTGGTAACTTATCTGTCCATTAAGGACATAACTGTAATTTTACCATTTTACGTATTGTATTCTTTTCGACACTTAATTTACTAAATTGGACCTTATTATTGGGTTTAGGGGCCTTAAAAGCCCTAAGGTAGGTCCCTTATTGCCTTAATAACTCATTTGGTAGCTTAATTATTACTAGAGACATAATTAAATTTATTCTAATTCTTGTTCCATATTTTTTAGAATTTAAAAAAGCCCTAACATAGGTCCCTTATTGCCTTAATAACTCATTTGGTAGCTCAATTGTTGCTAGAGACATAATTAAAACTATTCTAGTTTTGTTCTATATTTTTTAGAATTTAATTTGACAAAATAGACTTCACCATTAAGCCTGAAATATCAAAAAAAGAAGAAGTCAAATAGACTCCTTTTGGCATTTAATTGACTTTAGCTATAACTAGGGCGTTATCATAATTATACATTTTGTATTTAATTTTGCTATATCTCTTTTACTAAAATAGATTTTGTCATTGAGTTCGAAACTGTCAAAAAATATTAAAGTAGGCCCTCTCCATATTTTGATCGGGCTCGTTATAATTTGTTATTTAAATCTGATACACACATATATATATATATATATAGTACATATTTTGGTGTAAATATGACATAATCACTCCAAGTGGCACATTGGTTAAACCTCCCTTCTCTTCTTCCTTGGTTCCACGTTCGAACCACAGCTGGCAGTAAATAAATTTCATAGAGAAAAGAGAAATTTGATATCAGAAATAGAGAAAATTTGCTGTTTGTAATCCTAGGTTGAAACTGTTTTTGAAAATCATTGTGAAACAGGTCACGTCTTAAATAGATACTAAGGTTTTGTTTAGATAGTTTTTGAGAGTTAGAGTTTTAAGAAATTTTTTGAGAGTGTTTTTAAGTAATTTCTTAGAATTTGAACCATTATTTGGATTGATTAATTTGAAAAAAGATAAAAAAAAAAAAAAAAAGTAGGTTATGTTTTGTTATGTTTTTAAAATAAGATTTTTAATTTCAAAATACAGGATATGTGTTTGAAATTAATTTTTTTTAAAAAAAAAATTTAGATTATCATATCGAAATACATTTTTATAATTTTTAAAAAATTAATTACAATATTTTTTAAAATATTTTTCAAAAAATTTTATCTAAATTACTACAAGGTAAACATCCAACATTGATCCATTGACAAGCCATTCAAATTCTTTTTTTTTTCAAAATTATTATTATATACTGGTAAGCCTTGATTATTATTATTATTTTTTTATAGGAAACGGTCATCTAATAAAAGGCATGGCTTACATGATCTTTATTTAGGAAGATCAACTGTTTTCCAACGAATAAGACCGTTGACGGATTTAAGATCAATGTTCTATTCGCTTAGGGTGAATATTTATTTTTTAAATATATGAAATATATTTTTTTTTATTATTATATTATAATATTTTTTTAAAAATAAAAACTGCCCCCTCTTTATTTGTTTAGATTTTAAAAAATAAATTTTTAATTTTAAAACGTGGGACACTCTATTGACAAACTATTAATTTTAAATTTTTTTACTATTTTATAATTTAGATTATCATATCCAAATATATTTTCATAATTTTTAAAAAATCAATATTTTGAAACAAATTATCTGAATTACATTTTCACAATTTTTAATATTCTTAAAAAATGCATTTGGTTACGTTTTTACTTGTATTTTCACAATTTTTAATATTCTTAAAAAACGTTATCAGAATTTAATAGATTTAATTAAATATGATAAAAAATTTAATTTTATTCAAATTTAATTATTAATTTAATAAAAATAAGAAGATTTAACAAATTCGATTAATTAATATAACATATATTAATTATTAAATTATATAATATTTTTTAAAATTAAAGTTACATATCATAAGTTTGGCATATTATAAAATAATATTTTATATGTATAATATAAATTATAATATAATATTTTATAAATATAATATATATTAATATCATTGTCAGATCAAACAAAATTTAATTTGATAATTAATTTCTTATAATTTGATAATTAATTTCTTAGAATTTGAATCATTGTTTGAATTTAATTTATTGGAATTTGAACCACTTGTTTGAATTTAAGATTAAGTTTTAAATTTTATTTTCTTGTTAACTAAACAAACAAGTTTTTAAAATGTGAAATGAAAAAATCTATTTTTGAATTTATAACCAAACACAGCCTAATAATTTTTTGTTTGAAGACACAATGTAGAAAACTCAACCGCTTACTTTTTAACCCTAATAATGTTGTTTTTGCAACTTGAACAGTGAAAATCCTTGCGAAGCTTGATTTCTGGACTATGCAAAGATAATGACTCGGTGATGCTTCATAAGATTGATTTTGGGGGTGAGTGAGAGAGAAAGAGATAAATACATAAAATTTTAAGAACTATGCGAATTTGTGATGAAAAATCCTAAATGTGATTATGAATCCTTATATGACTCGTCGGAAATCAAGGAATTTTTCGATTCAGATTTTGATATTGATGATTGCTCTTTGTTTCGTAGATTTAGATTTTTAGTGTTCAGTTGCAAATTGGGAAACGAATTGCAAATTTGTTGTGACTTAGTTTTGAAATTTGAAAAAAAAAAAAAAAGTAATAAAGATTAAGAAATATTGTGCATGGCAACTTGCAACAAAGAGGGGCTATTTTTGTTTAATAAAATTTTGAGAGACTTTTGGGATTCAAAAAAGAGTTGAAGTTGAGTTGGATAACTAATTCATTGGAGGACCTTTGGACAAGAGCCTCTAACAAAAATTGTACAAGTTTTTAATTATTTTTAAAGTTGTTAAAAGTAAAAATTAAAAAAAAAAATGTATGAATAGGTGTACAGAGTGGGATGACAATTTAATCCGCTTAGTTAAAACTGCCATACCCTCACACCTGATAAGACGTATTTGAAGAAGTTATTTTTACACTGTTCGGGTTAGGCTAAAGGCACCCCACTCTATCTCGATTATATAATTTAAAATAATAAATAATTTTAATACTATATAATTAATGTTTATAATGATTTTTTAGTCACTTATTAGAAGTTTTGACGAATTTGATAGAGTTTTATATTTGAAAAAAATAATAATATCATCCTAATTTTTTATTGACATGTTTATTTTTAATTTTAATACATGTAATATCTTATTTAAAATGTATTAATTATAATTAATTTAATAAATTAAATATATAAATAAAATTTTAAAAATAAAATAAGACTTCACGGAGACATGTACCCAGATGTCATCCCTCACACTATGTTTGGATAGAAAGAATTAGAAAGAAATGGAAGGAAATGAGAAGGAAAGAGAACTTATATCATTTTTTTTAAAAAAAAAATAGGAAGGAAAGGGAGGGAAAGGGAAGAATAGCTTAACCTTCATTTGAGTAATTTTGTTATCCCTCCAAAAGTGAGAGAAAATAGAAGGAAATGAAATAAGAATTTAATAAATTTTTAATAATACTAATATTACTCTTAAAATTGTAAAAGTCAAAATAAAAATGACACTTCTATCCTAAGGCATCCAAAGGGTATATAATAATAAAATAATGTAAAATCTTTTTTTTTTCTCTGTTATCATTTCCAAACAAGATAAAAAAATTATATTAGTCTTTTCTCTCATTTTCTTTCATTAGTTATCCAAATATAAAACTCTCTCTCCTCTCCTCTCATTTCCTCTCTTTTCTTTTTTCTCTTTTTTTTTCTCCCTTCTTTTTTCATTAGTTACCCAAATATAAAACCCTCTCCACTCCTCTGTTTTCCTATTTCTTCTTTTCTTTTCCCTCTGACTAATACTCTCCGCTACTATCGTTTTCCATTCCCTCCTTACTTATCCGAACTGTCACAGAGGTCAAGGATTAGTTGCGCGGCCGTGTATGCATTCCTGCTTGGTCGTGCGTCTGTGTGAAAGAGAGATCTGATACCGAAGCAGATGGCGAGCTGCGGCATGACTTTCACAACATCATCCATCTTAATGTTGATGATAATCGCGGCCTTCATCTCCTCAACATCATCATCATCATCTGATTCTGCCGCCTTCGTCAAGAAGACAATTTCTTCCCACTCCATCGTCATCTTCTCCAAGTCTTACTGCCCGTAACTACTCTCTCTCTCTCTCTCTCTAGTATCTACCCCCGTATGACTTCCGTTGTGATCATGTGAAGATCTATGTGCTCGCTTTCAATTTAATTTTTTCCCTATTATTTATCTGTGCATCGAACGTAGTATCTAAAATGTGGGTAATTCAATTTTCCCCAAATTTGTTGAGTGTATATCTCTTTGTGTGTTTAATTTTTTGTTTATTTTAATTAGCTCAATTTTTATTTATTAAAAGGCATGTTTGGATTTCAACATGGACACTGAATCAGTTCATTTTTTGCATTTGATCCCTATAGATTGAATTTCCTATATATTTAAATCTCTGTTTAATTAATACAATTTGCATTTATTTAGGGACTGTTTGGATTTCACATGGATATCGAAATTGTCAATGTTTGTCATTTGAAACTACTCATATGGAAATCCCAGTGTAATTCATAGTGACTATATTGATTAGAATGTCTTTTGAGTGAAAATTTAAAATGTTTATATCAAATGCTTCAAATGCCATCAAAATGGACTCATCATAATGCCATCAGAAAGGCAATTGAGTCCCCAGATATGCTCTTTATGACACAACAAACTGAATCAATATCATTGGACTCCTAATACGACCCGTTTGCTCCACTGAAATAGACTGTTGGAGGAAAGCATCTGGAGTTGTTTCTGTGAATATTAATAGCATATGAAATTAATTAATATTCATTCTGCTCCAGATACCCCCCCCTTGAATGGTCCATGGACTCTGTTCCTCCCCACATTGTTTCAACTTGTGCTTATCGCTCAAAGTTACCTTCATAATTTTTTTCTCTCATTTCTATGAAGTGATAAATTTTTTACTTCTTTTCAATGGTTACTCAATTATAATCACCTGCTTATTCAATTAGTAGCAAAGTAATTAGCATCTTCATACTGAAATACCCAAACTATTCCTCCAGTATATTCAATTCAGGGTCTGATAGAACTTACAGGTATAGGAAGAAGCCATATTAAATTAAATATTTTGGACCTTGTGATTTTGAATTTGTCCACTGAATTGACAGATGATTTACGATGAGACCTTCTATTATTATTATTATTATTATTTTTGGATAAAACCATTTTTGGATTTTAACAATTACCTAAGGTCATGTTTGGTACGCAGGAATGGAATGGTCGTTTTATGTAATGAAATATGGAATGGAATGGAAATGACATGTAATGGAATAGGAATTATTCAATCGGGCCAAATGAATGCTTGGAATGATTTTTAATGGAATGTCTATTCTACAGAATAGGCATTTCCAATCATACTAAACAAAAATAATGAATGAAACAGTTATAATGGACATTTTTGGAATGCCCATTCCACCATACCAAACATGGCTTAAGTGTTTTTTTAGGTCCATGATTATGGTGATATTTCTGAATTTCTTTAGTTACAGTGATTTAATTATGCTACATTGTAGCACATTGGTTTGAATCATGTTCTAGGGATGTCTACATCTTCCTTATTTTTTTACCTGATTGTGATTCATATAGTAATCTGTCAAAATATTTATTAATTTTTCTTGGCAAGCAGCTTGATTCATAGCCATCGATGATATCTACGAACTGTTTGCAAGATTGGGCTACATAAATCATTGACTTCTTACTTTTTTCCCCCCAATTTACAGATATTGTAAAAGGGCAAAAACTGTTTTCAAAGAGTTGAACCAATTACCTCATGTAGTTGAGCTTGATGAGAGAGGTTTGTCTAAATACAACTACCTTATTTACATATTCATATTGTACTCTGGGAAAGTAGTACTGATTGTTCAAGTAACTTCAGAATCATGTTGATGAAATATTAGGTAATGTATAACAGTCAGGTGGAAAGCTGAAGGAAAAACAAAATTGAGATTGGTGGCATTTTAATAGACTGGCTATCTCTCTGCCCAGTTCCATAATAATTACATATGCATTGCTCAATCATTCTGTTTCAATATTCATTTTTTCACTGCTTTGAATTTGCTTGTCCTCACATTTAACAGGTTGATCTCAGATTAATTTCTGCCTTTATCGGTTGTAAACTTGTGATTACATTTTATGATAAAGAAATGAAAAAAATTAATGTGGCTTAAACGCTGTATTGTTTTTTTGAAGAGCAAAGTTCCATAATATTACTTATGGTGCCCTTGCATCTGACCAGGAAGTTATTGACAAGAGTTGCTCTCTGTTTTACAGATGATGGCTGGAATATTCAGGATGCCCTGAGTGCAGTTGTTGGGAGACGCACTGTGCCGCAGGTGTTCATTAATGGAAAGCATATAGGAGGCTCAGATGGTATCTTACTGATTCTTGCTTTGAACGTCCTTGATTTTGTTTCCCTATTTTTCATCAAACCTTTTGTTTACAAGAAACTTGCTAATTAGTTCATAAATATTATTACAGATACACTTGAAGCCTATGAAAGCGGAGAATTGGCTAAGCTTCTAGGGCTTTCTGCAAAAAGCGAGGATGATCTCTAAGCCAAGGATTTGAATTGATCTGCGAAATTGCAATTTATCTGGTCTATCATGTGATGTATTCCATACTTACAGTAGGGTAGTGACATAATCATAATAATTGTGACTGTACCTCAGTGATTGGCTTTGTGGTTGCTAATTGCTATTTATCATTGTAAGAGAATTTGTGGCAAGCAAGACTACTACATTTGTGTTTTTAAGAGTTTGGTAATTCTAATGTTGCTACCAAGTCCCGGATTGTTAAATGTGGTTACTATCCTAGAAAAGTAGGACTGATTGTGCAAGAAACGTTAGAATCATGTTGATGAAATATTGGTAACCTAAAACAGTTAGGTGCAAAGCTGAGAATTGGGGGGGAAAAAGAAATTGAGAATGGTGGTATTTTAAGACTGGCTACCCTTCTACCCAGTTCCATTATAATTTCATTGTCTTACTGTTTCAATTTATATTTTTTTTTCAATAAGGTAGTTGTACACTGATTACAGTACTTATGTTTCTTGGAAGACAAATTAATTAAAACCCCAATATTTTTGAGATTATTAGGATTTATAGTCTAAAAGCTTAGTGGGTGTTGATACTTTGTTGATGAAAATAATGTTTATTATTTGGCACATGGTAGTCCTCCCTCAAGTGGTATTTTATTTGATTGTGGTGTGTACTGTGTAGTGTTATTGATGCACAAAAGACCATAATTATGAGTTTTTTTTTTTTTATAGCTTTCGAGTATTATTCATAGTTTTGATTAATTTGGGTAATTTACCTGATTAAACTATACTGCCGTAGTTCATATATATGATAAGGTGATCTGATGATCTTGAGTTAAAAGTGTTAGCCCCGTATGATATATTAAATTGGATCGCATTGAGAATCAATCTCAGAACAATTGCAAAGTTCTTAATCTTGAGAGAATTTTAAACTTGAATTCCAAATATTGATTATTTGATATATCAATAAGTGACATTTTTTCGTGGTCAATACCTTTTGGAGTTGATACTCCCTTGAAGTATGCTTGCCATGTTTTTTTACTGAAGTACTCAAGGGGTTAAAGATTTAAATAGAACGATTGACAATAAATTACTTAATTTTATTTAGTAATATTAAATTATAAAAGAATTTATTTACTATAATTTAATACATCTAAGGAAAGGATTACATCTTGAAAAATGTTATCCTTTTCAAATAATGTGATACTGATATAACAAAATTATATTAATTATATGATTTAAAATATTATCAGTTATTCAATGCCTCAAATAGAATGCTATGCTCTTACATATTGAGGCAGCAATTTTTACATCAATACTAAATTATAAAATTGACACATAAAATGACATGCATTAGAATTGCTCTTAAACACGTTACGAATTATAGAACGGGACAAATTTATAAATGATAAAATGATGCCTAAGGCAGCCCTTTGGGAGTGATAGTAGAGACCTTTGAATCCTAACCTCTTTCTCTTGAAGAAAGCAACTCAAAACAGAATTGACAAAATTACCAGACTTTGATCAACATGACATAAAAAGGTTATTGTCACATCCTCCTCAAATCTTCAATCGAAATCCTACTAGACTAGGTGTTACCAAATAGCATGCAACACACCGTCCCTTCCCTGCTTGAAGCCTTGAAGCAAGTGTTGTAATCCTTCCTAAGTTGTGCTTCTAAAAGAATGATAAGAGTAACCAAGCCTTAGCATGCAACCATTTTTTTTCTTTTTTCCGAAACTTCATTTGGCCCACATAATAGCCAGATAATTTAACAGGACTCACAGAGAAAGAGAAACGGCCCCAGTTATAGGGAGAGGCAGCCAGTCCCAAGTACCTAAAACAAGGCTTTGCCAAGCGGAGCATTGAAGTTTCTCAAACCAAGGAAGAACACGATGAATGAAACAGAATATGTGGTCTACTCTAGCTCAACAAAATAGTTAACATAAAATAAACTTTATGCTCCACGTTTCAGAATGCTTAAACCAATAAAGCCATGCGGTGAGCACGGAGCCAACTACTCTCTATTGCCTTCAAACTAAAGATTTGCCTAAACCAAGATATCAAGTATAAGAAACTTCAAATCAATGCAACCAACTATCACGATACAGACAGAGCCCTGTGATACTAGTCTCCACTGGAAGGGAGAGTTCACCTGCAAAAATAAATAAATAAATAACTACAACAAAAGTGCAATAGCTAATCCTTTATGCAAACTCCCCAAAATCTTGAAAATAACATTACAAACCTTGAAAAATAAAGTATTAAAATGCCAGAATGGTTATGAATACCTGTACAACACCATTCTTCGAGGACAGAATGTAAAACAAATCAATTGGGAAGAAATGATTAAACCATCAAACATTATCCGGCCAGAATTCCCTGAAAAAGGCCCGCTCAAATTCTTTCTCTTGTAACTGCTTTTCAAACTCTTGCATCTTCTTCATTCTTTTAGAGATGTTCTTTGCTTTATTTCTAGAAGGCAACTGATACAAGTAGTGGAAATATTACTGATGCACTAAATAGCAAGGCACAAGTGACTTGGGCAAACATGCAGACAAAAATAAATCAGTGCACGTGTTATATTCATCTAAGAAATGAAATAACTGTATAGACAATGCCTTGGTCAGTTCAATGAAGCCTTACTCTTAACAGTTGAGTAATCACCCGAACATAACAGTCACATCTTTTGATAAAGTAAAAAGATATTTCAAACTGCAGGAATGAATGTTCCGAGTTATACTGATGAGATTCACTCAATCAACTTAATATCATTAACACAGATTTCTCCTCTACTTAATTAAATCAGTTCATCGATCCTACACACAATTTTCATTAACTGCACTAAAGCTCTAGAAAAGGGTGTTTAGATGCTATTTTGCACCCAAAACATGTTAGTTTAAGAAAATGGGTTCTTTTAGTAAGTATTGGATTTGTTAGTTAATACTTTCAATGTGACTCTGATGGGAGAATCCAAGCTTTTCAGGAAGAATCGCAGCAATTCCTCAATCCCTAACTTAGTAGTTCCTACAGAACCCAATGAACAACAATGATTACTTAGGATTAACTTGTGAATTTTTGGTGCCATAAAATAATCATTACCAATGGCACGTTGTATGCCTAAGTGCTAAATGACGCCAAGCTTTGTTGTGCCCAAGCCTAAATTTTAAGGCAGCAACAGTTCTAAATGCCATTCACCCCCGTTGCATCCGTCTTCAAGATGATCTAGTCATTTGGGAAGGCTTGGTGGTCAAAAGAATGGTTTTCAATTCTTTTTGGTTGAAGTTGAAAGAATAAGTGACAAACAAATTTTGCAGGTCGTTGATGCCTAAAAACAAACCTCTTGTGGGTAATTGGAAGAGGAAATATAACCTGCAATATCATATAGGATTCATTGTATTTCAACTTCTTTTTTCTTTAGCAAGGCTTTTGTCTCAAAGCAAAACATACAAAAAAAAAAACAGGTCTTGTGAGTATATTTATAATCAACAATAATGCTTGACTAAATTCATTGAACTCGCAACACAATAGAAAAGGGATTTTACAGAAAAATGGGTTACACTTCCCTTTGACTCTCATATATTATTGGAATTTTTCTTCTGCTTTATTTAGAACAAGAGAGAGGAAAGGAAAGAGGAAAAAGTGGTGTACTATGTTTTTTACTTTGATATAAAATACATTCAAATTAATATTTTTAAGAGGAAAATTAGTCAAAATATCTATCTTACATTAAAACCTTAAAAATTTTAAATTATAATGATGGCCAAAGTTTGAAATACTACCAAATTTTCTTTTTGACTAATTATAATATTTATTTCAATTTACTAAGGAAGAAATTTAAGTTTTAAAAAGCTTACACCTTAGCACCTAGCGATTTACTGTTTAGAGCTTGATATATATTATTGGCCCATTCTATGATAACTTAAACTTTTAGAGTAATTGGTGATTTAATGGTATCGGAGCATTGTTTATGAGAGATCTTGGATTCAAGTGTCTCCATATGTATTTATCCCCCATTTATTTGTTTGTGCAAAATTGTACTTTGTTGTGCTCTGTGTTTATTGTGGTTTGTTTGTCTCTCAACGTGCGACTCCGAGAGTCCGAGGTCGCATGTGAGGGAGAGTGTTGAGAGCTTGATATATATTGTTGGTCATTCTCTGATAGTTTAAGCTTTTAGGGTAGTTGATGATTTAACATTTACACATCACCTTTTATTAGTTCAATGTGCCTCGCCTTATGCTTCTGCCGTTTAAAACACCGAGCCCTGCCTTGCTCCTAACAAGACAAGTATGGAACTAGGAATGTAATGGGACGAAATTGGTGTGAATCTGCAAGACTTCTAATTTGATTACATTTACCGAAATCTGAGTTTGAATCCAAATTTATCATAACACAAACCCGGTTCAAATTTGATAAAATAATCAAAAATCCAAATTTGAACCCAGCCATGTACCCTATGTATTCAAGGAGACTGGAACCAAAAAAGACCTGGTTCCATACATATAAGACAGGCAAAAGGTATGGGCCAACCAATTCACCACAAAAAGCGAATTCAGTTTGATTCCTTGAAAAATAAAACAAAATATGGTTCAACATATAAATCAATGTTATTTTGTACAATATCCTAATACATAGAAGATACATTATATCATTGATTTAATCAAGCTCGAACCTTAATCAGATTGAATCTACATAGATTCTAATACAATCTGATTATAATTCGTTTACTCCAAAACGATGCCATTATGTTGCCATTTTACATGCATGGGTAGAAAGTAGGATTGCATTCTTCCCAGTTCCCACATTGGTTATACATGAGAAGTTTAGTGGTGAATGTTGCCTATATAAACTAGTATGTATCTACCTTCCGTATGGGATGTGAAAAGTCGGTATTTGTGCTTGTGAGCACTCTGTTTAGATTTGGCACATGTAATCAATACCTGTCAATGATGTCACAGGTCTGACAAATAATATTAAATGTAAGATTCTGAAAGTTTTTTAGCCCAACTAGAATCCTAACACGCCGGACACACTAAAATATACCCTTTTGTCCCAACATCAAAAAAGAAGTGATCTAACCTTTTGAGAATAGTCCTTAGACATGGATATTATAAACACTACGGAAACTTTAACTCCAATGAGCCTCATTATTTTTTTTTCATCCTAGCTGTTACTTAGCATTGAAGGATGAGTTTCCATCTATATAATAAAAAGATAAGGTTACTAATCTAAATAAATAAATAACAAGATAAGGGAATTTTTTTCCTTTTGATAGGTAATAACTAAGAAATATGGACACACGGAAACAACATTTCTAAAAAAAATAGGACACGAATATATCAGGAATACATTAAATATATATATATATATAAACATACACATACAAACATATTATAAAACCATATAATAAAAATCTAAAATTGTTTCAATTAAAATTTGAATAAAAACATAAATCACAAAAAATATTATTAAAATAATAATAAAATAACAAAGCCGTTAAATATAAATTCAAGTCCTTAACGTGTTTAGGACATGTCTGAAATTCAGAAAAAATAATTTGAACACTCTTTAGCGCATGTTTGACACGTGTCCATGTCCAACCTGTGTCCGTGTCTGGCACAGACATGTGAACCAAAATAGAGTATCCGTACTTCATTGGATAATAATAAGATAAGGGAATTAAACACTCGTATCTTAAAAGTATTGGAACACATGAGCCAAAATAGTGTCCATGCTTCATAGGATAATAAAAAGATAAGGGAATTAAACACTCGTATCTTAAATTTATTGGTTTTTAAACCTTTACATCATTCTTTTAGTCCCTATTTGTGTTTGTGGGCAAGGGCTTTCATGGAATCATAGATTCAACTGTGATTGATGATTTCTCAAATCAGTGAGGGATTTAATCTTTCTTGTTTCATACTTTGGTAAGGCCCTCATTTCAGCTCCCTAGCTATGTCCTTTCTTTTGTGAAGTCTAGTTTTTTTCCTATATTTTTAATAAAGCTCTCTTATTCCATAGAGGAAAGAAGAAGTAATAATAACGAACAAGTATATAAAACAAATGAAGTTTTAGCAATTTAATCATACGTCCTCAGTTTTTCCATCAGTAGGAGGCTTTTCAATATTTTCTGAATGCTTTGGTGTCTTCTTTACTTTATCTGCTCCCAATCCTCGTTTGTTCTTCTTCAAACAAGCCTGTATAGGCTCCAACCTCCCCTGTTTACACCATGAATTAATTAAATACATGCAATTGAGGTTAAGAAGGTGCTGACCTCAGCACGATGAACTATAATGCAGGGCAAATAAAAAAATGTAGAGAATAACCAGTACAAAAAGATGTAACAAGAATCAAAATTCCATGCTATCCAACCAGGAAAATGAACAAGCTTGTGTTAATTTGACTGATCATGTTTTCAATTTCAAATTCAGGTTCATCAGGGGAATATAAATATATATATATATATATAAAGGACAAGATTCAAAGTTCCATGACTATCTGATCCATGCGTCTTCAGCATCATCATTCAAATGATAGAAAGTTTTTATCACCCTTCCTAGCCAAATCACAATAGTAAGACATAATTGTAAATAAATAAAAAATGCTAAGATCTCTCTTCCACACCATCTTGTCACTTTCTCTCAATCTCAGCTTTTGTTGATGAAGAAGAATCCAACAAGCTTGCTACTTCCTCCATCTCCCAATTCCTTCATAAGCAAGGGGTCCAAACAACGCCATTATCCAGCACAATCATATAGTCAACCACTCTTGCCCCCTTAATCAAAGCAAGCTGGAAGAGACGAGGATATCTCTCCCTCAATGCAACATCTCCATACCAAACATCATCCCAAAACCTTAAATGCTCGCCTTTCCCAACCAAGAACCCCACCTTGTTTAGAAAATCTTCTTTGCCCTTACTAATTGACTTCCACAAACTCAACTCATATGGTCCCTCCCGTCTCCACTGATAACAAAACCCAAACATCTGTCTTGCACCCATTTTTCACTTCTATAATCTTTCTCCACAAAGCATCATGTTCCCAAGTGAATCTCCATAGCCGCTTCCCCAGCAAGGTTTTATTACAAGTCCTCAAATTCTTCCCTCCCAAACCCCCTTCTCTCTTCAAGCGACGAATTTTATCCCAAGCTTACCAAGTGCATTTCCTGGAAACATTAGTGATGCAAATGAAGAGAACAAATTTCTCAAGTCATCCTTACTGCTTCTCATGAGGGAGGTGAAATCAAATCAATAACAAACTTTAACTCCTACTCTGAAAGCTGAAAGTTTGGGTATAGTAGTGTTTCATTGCTGCAAAACTTGAGTAGGGCATTACAACGGGGAGGATGATTATCAAGGCCCGAGGCTATTTTGAGTGCAAAGAGAGTTTCTTTGTGCTTGAATTGAAGAGAAAAAAAAGGCCCTATTTTGTTTTAGTGTGAATTTAAGGAATTTTAATGAACTAAATTAGGTTAATAGGATGCACTGATTTTATTTTATTTTATTTTATTTTCGTACTGATTTTAATTAGGATTCAAAATATTAATAACAAGGGTTACTAGAGGTCAAGTAACTTAAGGCCCAAGAACTTCTTACGCACCAATTACCGGAAAAAAAAGCTTGTTTAAGCACCAAGTAAGCTAACAAGCCTTTCCAGGTCCGAGTTACTTTGGAAGCAAAGCGTGTTTTATCTGCTTATTTTTTAAACAAAAACACATTGCCCCCCGCCGGGGGGGGGGGGGGGGGGGCGGAGGCTTATTTGTTTAAATTTAGCTTCTTCTTTTTTAGGGTGTATTTAGGAAGTCTAGAATTGGATCAGGTTAATGTGCTTCATTGATTTCGTTTTGTTTTATTTTTTAATAAGTGGGTTGTACTAGCTTTAATTAGGATTCAAGATATTTATAACTAGGGATACTAGAGGGTACAGTAAGTTTAGGCCCAAGTAACTTTCTTAAACACCAAGGATGCTAACAAGCCTATATGTGTTTTGATAGAGAGATCAGGAAGTAGGGATTTGGCTAATAACATTCTCTTCATTTCCTATATCTCTTTTTATTACACTTAATTCTAAGGCCAATATCTCGTGGATTTTGAGCCTCTTTATTACTAGACAATGTGGCACTTCAACCCACAATTAAATTTCCCAGCGTTCTGAGAAACTTTGGGTCTGCCAATACTTGTAGCAATTAGAATCTACACCAGCTACACCGAAAAACTTATAAGCGCAATAATGTTATAAAGCTTTCGGTGAATTAAAGTAAAAAGATAACAAACATGTTTAACCAATATTAACTAGAACATAAATTGTCAAGGCACACGGAACAGTAACGTAATGCGTTATATACTTTAATGTGGTACAATGGAGGATATGATTATGTAGATGACATGGGTGGAATACAACGGGATATGTCTAATTGTAATATTGTTTTCTTCTTTTCACTCAAATGAAAATGATATTAATATCATTGAAGTGTACAAGTTGTCCATATAGTTATGAAAATTTATTATATTGGAATGAAACATATCACAACATTGAACTAAGCATACCGATTTATGTTGATCTCTAAATTTACAACATTAAACTAAGCATACATATTTATGTTATCTCTTAATTTGCGTTGGTCCCTTCTTATTGTCTTTTTTCTTAAAAGAAAATTTAAGAAAACAACTAAAAAAATTCTCAAATAGCTAAATTTAATATTATAAAACATAAATGTTTCCTATTTTGAAATGCGCAAACTAAAAGGAAAATACTATGGTATTACGTTCTCTGGTAACTATAGGATTAATCAATAGCATTAAACTAAAGTTGTTTATAGAACTAAATTTTTTTATAGTGCTGAATTAGTAGTACCAAATACTATAAAACTAAAAATTAAAGGGGTATATTTGTTAGTTCAAATTAAAATTTTAAACACCTTCCACTCCCTGACTTAAAATTCAGACACCTTTTTTAGTGAAGTTTATTTTTGAAATGGTAATTGATTATATTTTAATATACACTTAATGGAAGAGCCACTAAGATTCCACTTTGCAGCACTTTAGGGTTACAAAGCAGCACCTAGCATTAGGTGTAATAAAGCCAATATGTTTCCAATATTGAAAAGTTTCATGAAGACAAGTTCAGAAGCCCAAATGTAATGCAACCTAGATTTATCCAAGGTTTAGTCTTTTCTTTGGAGATCCAGGAATCTGATAATCAAACTGGTTTTTTTTTTATAAGTAATTATGTAAATCAAAGCATCAATAATTAATTTGGTGATCAATCATTCAAATCAATGGACCAACACTAAAAACCAATGCAGCAAACTTAATATGATGACAATTGTTTTAAACATGCAAGACAATTGGTTCAAGAGACTTGCCCATTCAAAAGCAAGAATTTATGGATAACAGTCTACACTACTAACCAGAAAAAGTAAATGGAAGTGAAATCATCATAAGGACAATGTAGTGTGGATACGGTTGAGATAAATTAGACTTCGACCATAAGGGGCTAAATCTAAAAAGCAAGGAAATGGCCAAACCACAAGAAAATAAAGTATAAGAAAAGACGAAAGGAGTTGATAGCAAGAAATATCAGAAATAAAAGGTAATAGATAGGTTAGAATATCTCCCATTCCAAGGACCGCTTACCTATCTAAAAAAAAAAAATAGATAGGTTAGAGTATAGGTGGAATACAAAAGTAGGTATTATTGTGTTAGGGAGCTTGAACATATGTCCTCAACAAGAATAAGAGAGAGGCAAGAGAAGATAAGGTAGAAAAGTAGAAGAGAGACAAAGAGAAGGAGAAAGACGAGGAGAAGAAATCGGTGGCAGCTTTGCCTAATTTTCAAATGTATCAAAAGAACCCCTTGTAGAGAGAGGAACAGCCCTTGATGCACAACACATTTGAGTATACTACTCCAAAGCACAATATACTTACATGAGGTACAACTCTAAAGCACGATACACTTAAATGATATTACAACTCTTAAGCACAATTCACTTAAGAGAATGTACAACACTCTAATAGCCCTTTAAGAAAGTATGCCATTTAATAATTCCTCTTTCATTCAATGTGGTGAAGTAAGCATCCCCCACATCATAAGGCAATAACTAGCAATAGTAAAATAATGAAGCCATAGCAAAAGAATCCAAAGTCTATTACAAAAATAGGAAATTTGATAAAATAAGATGGTTAAACTATTAAGTAGAATCCTACGCTACATCAAAATGTTTGTCTTCATGACTCTATTCCCAAGACAAGACAACAAGTGCAATCAAGATCAGTGCATTTAAGTCAAATTGGCCTTAATGTGTGTTTGGTTCAGCTTAATAGATCTCAAAATGGGTATTTTCAAGCTCAAAACAAACTTTTTTGACAAGTTAAGTGTTTGGTTCAACTTAAGAACCGCACTTTTCAATACTACAATAAGCCCAAAATGGGCGATTTGGTAAATTGTTGGGAGAGATTTTTCCAAATCACACTTTTCCACCACTTATCCAAACGAGCCCTTGAGGGGAGTGTGTATGGATGGTGGTTGAACCATCAGCTTCCATAATGAAATAAATGATTTGTTCTCCTACATGTAAAACATTACCCTAATGGTGAAATGGTGTACTAAACTAATCCCAAAGGTGGTAATTCGCACATGTAAACAATGGGAAAAACAAGTGAATGTTGACAGTTTTAGAGGGTGTCCAATTCTCAAGGCCTCGCTCTAACAATGTGAACAAAAGCTTACAGAAGCAAATCTATATACAATCCTCTAACAATATGAACAAAAGCTCCCCACTTGAAATATGGAAGATTAACAAGGATGACTACTCTAATATAGACCTAACTAGATAATCTTTCCAACTATTAGCTTTTTCTAACAAGTACTTATCAGAAAAACACAAGTAGCTAACTCATACAAACCAGATTACAAGCATTTTTGTATTAGATAATTGAGTAATTAAGTAAATTTGACAAGGTTAGCACCAATCCAAAATATTGGTGGGGTAACATAGAACATACTTCTACATACCTTCAGTGGTGCTACATCATATTACAGAATTCGAACACAAATACATTTACAACATGAGGTTCGTCAATGACTTTTCTTCTACTCGAGAAAACCTATTTTTGAAAGCTGGCAATTGCAATTGGCATGTAACCACTAACAACTTATGCAAGAGAAAACTGAGCGGAAGGTTGTACAGATATTGGGAAATGAACTTTTTTAGGGTCTCCATATAGCCGTATAAGATCATAGAATACCTCGAGGCAATGTTTGTTTGCTTTTAGGGTTAAAACTATACCACACCAATTAGGGAAATCCACAGAATCTATGCAAATCGAGTATCTGAGCGTGAGGCTGGAAAAAATACATAAAAACTAAATAAATAATGGAAAAGCTCAGAGTTCTTTGATGTCATGCTTTTATTTTTCATTCTTATCTTTCTTCCCAAGACACAAACACATGAAAATCGAAGGAACATCCTAAGTGAACAATCGTGATTATAGAAAATTGGCATATCATTAAAAGCCAAGTTATAACAAAACACAAGAACATAACAGAAAGTCTCATAAGCAAGCGAAGAATATCACAAACTCATTTGTAGTTTAAATTTGATAACAAAACATTTATGTAAAACAAAAGCAAATAAATAAACAAGTGCAAAAACTGATTCAATTTACACATAGAAAAGGAAAAGAGAAACCACTAGAAAAAAATTGTTGGATTTAGAGAGAGAAGAACCTGCTCAGAGACACCAAGGCCAGTTCCTTCTTTCCAACCGTGCTTCTTCAGAAGCTGTAAAAATCCGCAATGAAGAGTGTTAAATTCATACGACAGAACAAGAAGATATGTGTGTTTAATTCCATTAAAAAAGAAAAGAAACCCTAACCCAGGCAGTTGAGATAACTAATTTAGAGAGATAGAACGAGAAAGCGAACCTGAAAACCAATATTAGAGGAGTCGATGGGTGTGGCAGATGAAGTCGAAGCCCCACCGGAATCCCCAACCCCGACTCCACGGAAATCCTCCTCACCTCTCATATCCCCCATGGTCGCGACTGCGATTCTATGCAAGCGGCAATTCTGTTGTGTTGGAGTCAAAAATTAATTGATTTACAAAAAAAAAAAAAATTGAACTTAAATATAGAAAGTTCGTCGGTTTTTATCATTTACAATTGTAATTTTTAAAGTAAATTAAACCGATTTGGATATTTGAAGAGAAAAAATATACTTTATTTTTAAATTTTTTAAGATAAAAAACATACCTTTAAAAATATGAGTTTAAATTGGACATTTCTATTCATACTCCTAAAAATCACGGGATATAGATTGGTAGACATATCAGTTAATCATGGTCTTCAATTCGAGCTTTTCACATTTTCTTTCATGAAATTTGTGGTGTAGTTCTTACGAGGATAGGTGTTAGCCTTTTGTGGGCTTGACAAGGCCAAGGCATGGTAAGTCTTAACCAATACCAAGGTCAAGGTGAGGTAGCTTGTCATGGCACCCTTACTTGAGATTTTGTTGTTTCAGTAAATACTTTCAAACTTGGTCAGTGTATGTTTTAGGTAGCAAAAACCAAGGTAGTATACTTCGATAACACTTGGCACGCACAGACAGTCTTTGACAAGATGTACACACACAAGGGGAGAAACTTGACTCTGCAAGCAATTGTGTCTACTCTTGTCAACTTGATGAATTGTCCTAACATATATATAGGGGGGAATAGCTCCCTGAGGCACTCATGAGCAAGTAACCCATGCAGCCAAAGACCTTGGCACCTCTGGGATAAGGCATGTTGCTGTTATTTTAAGTAGGTTCTGACTTGGTGGTCAAACCTCCATCACCAATGATGGCGGCATATGGTGGCAACATTTGACACGGAAGACCAAGTCGTGAATAGGCATAGTTTGGCAATGTGGGCTAACAAAAAAGCTTGGTGGGATCATGTGGTTCGTTGACTAAAGGCTGAGTATTCATAGCCTTGTCATTGAGGGCTTGGGGTGGCTTTGGTTCAGACAGAACAGGTGAAGTTAATTGCTAGTCTTGCACAAGACAAAGTCGTCTAAAAGCAGACAAGGGTAACTGTCACACCCCGAATTTTTGTAAACCCAAGGTGCGACTGACGAGACAGAAAATAAAATAAATAAAAGGACAAATGTAAATAAATTCACTAAACATGCATCCATTCCCATCAATACATAAAATAACATAAAGTACATCCCATGAATACATCGTTTGCATGGTCATTCGGGCTTAAGCCCTTACATCGCAAAATATGCCCCAAGGGCCAAACATCTCCAAGCACTCTCCTCTATAAAGCATTACTGAAACTCATGTAGCTGGGGCGTCCTCATCTGTAATGTTGGTCCCATGAATGGGTCAGCTCAACTGCTGGTATAATGTAGTGCTAATGCAAGAAATAAAACTAAGGCGTGGCATGTGCAAAGTGTACATTTATATCTAAATGTCATTCAAAGCATCACAGTAATATATGAGTGGTATGCATGACGTACACATGCACAACTCTATGCCACACCCATGTCTCATTTACGGGTACTCCCCGATGGCATCGAAGTACCAATGCAATGGCCAATTTTGGGTTTTTCACCACAGGATCTACACCCTCATAATGCATAGCACCACGTGCTCAACTCACGCCATGTTCTCAAGGATTCACCATATGCCAATATGCTAATGTAATCTCAATGAACATGGTTTTTAATAATATAGCATGCTCGGACAATAACATATAAATCATCAGTCAGTTCCATATGTATGCATATCTCAAGTGTTCATATATCATAGTTCATGTTTTTCACTTTACTAAACTCTCAAAGAACGCAAGTAACACATAAACATGTGAACAACCAACTTCAAATTATCAAGTAAACACATTCCAAATAAACACATAAATCATTCTAGTCATTCACAAAATATTCTTAACTTAACTTCATTTCTAACATTAGCAAAACACCATACCTGTCGGGTTGGTCTCAACCCTAGTAAACCATGCTTGCAAGGTGGTGGCTATCAATGGAAATGTAGAAGTCAGACGACCTTCTCCTTGCCCTTTCGGTGTCCTTAAAACCATAAAATGTTACTCAGTCGGTCTGTCGCTTGAATGATGCCATTAATCAAATTTTATATCTTTATTTTATTAATTTCTATTTTGCTAAAATAAATTCTACAATTGGATCCGAAACGTCGAAGAAAATAGGTCTAGGCTTTTGTAGAAATTAATTTGGACGTTCGGTTTAAAAAGGGCAAAACGGTCATTTTGCACTTTCACGGGTTCCCATTTTCTGAGGCCTTTCCTCATAAATTGGACTCCACGGTTGAGTCCGGAGTGTTCGAGATAATAAGATTTCACTATTCGTTTACTTAATTCGGAGTTCGTTTGACTGTGTTTTGACTCAAGGGCATTTCGATAATTTTTAAGGGTTCTACAGGTCTTTAAATTTTTGGGATCCCGTATCGTAAAACAGACCCCACCATTGGTCTCAGAATGCCAGAGATGGTCAAAATACACTAATGACTTGTCCCGTTCGGACTTCGGACTAATTTGGGATATTTAAATAATTAAATTAATTTAATATTTTATTCAGGAGGGGTCAAAACATAATTAGTCAAAAGTTTTGTGGCTCAAAATCAGATTTCTTAAAGTTCTGGGGTTTCAATTTAAATTTCAAAAAGTACAAGGGTTAGTTTGAAATTTTCAATTCTCTTATTCTTAATCCGGATAGCCAAATAGTGGCTAATTCCGAAACAGGGATAGGATATCTCTGTTTTCAATTTAATCCCAATTTCAATCTCACAACCCCGTAGCCAAACAGCCCCTATCCCCATTTAATTTAAAACTTGCGACCGATACGTGGCAGGGGCGGGTCGACCCTGGCCCGATCCGAACCCGGACCCGACCCAACCCGAACCCGAACAGTGCCCCTTCTTCCCCGTTTTCCCGATGAGCCTTCGGTAGGGTTCCGGCGCCTTCTCCGGCGCTAGCGACCATTTTCCGATCAATTTTTAATGTTTTTAAAATGTGACTCTCTTCCATTTTTCATGTAGATTTCATCCCCAACCTTAGTTTTTGATTTAGTTCACCAAACACCCACGAATCCGAGGATGACCGTAGCTCCGGCCAACCATGATTTCATGATTTTTGGCTCGTTTTTCAACTGTTTTAACCTCGTTTCTTTTCTAAAAACTTTCTAAACCTATGAGGGCTAAATCTAGGTCATTTAGGTTAGCTTTCATGCATAAAATCATGGTGGACACGAACCCATCTTTATAACCTGCAACCCTACTGTTCTCCCTCATTTCTTGGTTATTCCACTTGGTTTTTCTTGCAAGATAGTCTACATTTGATACACTACAAGACCCTAAACTCAAAGCAATTTAACATGCAAAAAAAAATTGAGAAATCAAAATCGGAACCACTCACCCTATTTTCTGGATTTTTCTCTCTCTAGCCAACCTCTCCTTCTCTCTTCTGCTTCACCTCTGGTTCAAGCTCCTTGGACTCCTCCCAATGTACACGGCCTCTCTTGCACAGCCTCCCTCCCCCTTTCTGATTTCTCTCTTTTCTCTCTCTCTCTCTATATCTCTCTCTTCACGATCGGTTCCTTCTACTCCCATCACTTTGACACACACATATACACAGAATTCCACTCATGCACACACCTAACTCCTTACACATCCACTGCCACACACAACCACTCACACACTCCATCACCTACCATGCCATTTTGAGTGTGATACACTCCATCACACACACACAACCGTGCCCATACTCCACCTGACATACACACACATATATATATATATATATAATTATGTATTACATATATATACATATATATACACAGTCTGACATATTCACACATATATATATATATTTAAGTGTATTAAATTTACACACACATGCATACACTTGATCACACTCATAATAATAATAATAATAATAATAATAATAATAATAATAATAGTAAACAATAATTAAATAATTAAATAAAAATTTTCATCTAAAAAAAAAATTTCCATGTCTTTACAGTAACTACCTTGTTGTGTTGGCTCTTGATCCTATAGCTAGCAATATATTCAGCAGTGTAATGAATTGCTTGATCAAATGTGGCAGGCATCAATGGCTTCAGACAACCTTAGCAGTTGGGGGTATCAACTGCAACAACAGATAATTATCTGTAGTTTGTTCAAATAGAACCCTAAGCAGTTGGGGTGTAACTGCAACCCATGTGCATGTCACAGACACACATGGGTAGTTTTATGACTTGTCTATATATATGCAATGTAAGAAAGGGGTTATGAGCAGAAGAGAGGGAGAGGGCTTCTTGTCACTACAACCTTAAGATTGTATTCTTTATAGTATTGAGAAAAGTAAAGGTTGGAAAAGCTTTTTTCTGTAAATATTGTGCATGCCTTTTGTTTTGCAATCTCATTGAGCCTCTTGTGGGTGTGTGTGTGTGTGTGTATGTATTTATTGGCTGGCTAAAGGTGTATCTTAGTTCCATCACAAGGCAGAAAATTCAGATTCGAATTGTGACCCTGTGATAGTTGGTATCAGAGCCCAGTTTGATGACCATGGCTGGCGGTTCTACGAACGAGGCCTTAAAGGAACGAGTTGCCCGTTTGAAAAATTTCATGGGTGTCCTTAATAGTGATAGTGTTGTTGCACTGTCTATTTTAACAAAGTAACACACCATTGAGTTGGTGGATTTAAGGAAGATACTTGATGATTTTATAATAGAAACAAGTGCCAGAATCACTAACATCATGGAAGATGTGGTGTCTTTAACAAACGTTATGAAGATTAATCTCAAGTGCTTGGAGGATGATGTAGCCATCGTCAAGAAATTTGTCCCTGTCCACTCTGGTGCTATCAGAGAGGTATCCTTAAATATTAAAGTTCCTGAACCGAAACCATTTTCTAGTGCTAGAAATTCAAAAGAGTTGGAGAATTGCTTATGGGACATGGAACAATATTTTAAGGCTGCTTATGTTCCAGATGCAGAAAAGGTAACCATAACCAGTATGTATCTTTCAGGTGATGCTAAACTTTGGTGGCGAACACGGGTGCAGGATGACCTGAATGTTGGACGCCCTCGGATCAAGATATGGGAGATCCTGAAGAAAGAATTGAAGGATTAGATTCTCTCTTACAACACTACCTGGATTGCTCGGGACAACTTGAAGAAGTTGAGACATACCGACAATGTGAGGGATTATATGAAAGAGTCCACTTCCCTGATGTTGGACATCCAAAACATGTTAAAAGAGGACAAATTGTTTAACTTCATGTCTGGTCTCCAAGCATAGGCACAGGTCGAATTGCGAAGGCAAGGATTAAGAGACCTTCCTTCTACAATTGTTGTGGCAAAGGGGCTGGTTGACTTAAAGTTGTTGGATCAACATCCTCAACTGAAAAGAAAAAGAACAATGGTGGGAAGAAGGCCAAAGATGAACAATCCAAATATGCCAAAAAGCAACATGATAGAAAGAAGAAAAAAGGAAGCAGTAGCGGCACTTCCAAGTCCAAAGGAGAAACAAGCCAGAACAAGGTCAAATCCACGAATGGCTGTTTCCTCTGCAATGGTCCCCATCGTTTAAGAGACTACCCCAAACGTAAGAAGTTAAATGCCTTGGTGGTTGATAACAAGGACTCAGATAGTGACTCTAACATTCCAACCAGAATTAATTCACTCTAGTTGCTGAATGCCATCATGGTGTAGAAATCGCAGACTCAACGTGGTTCGATGTAAGTACAAGTGAAAGTGAATGGCATAGATGTTCGGGCAATGGTGGATACTAGAGCCACTCGCAACTTTGCCGCTCAGTGAGAAGTCGCTACCTTTGGCCTGAAATTGGATCTGAACACAAACAAGTTGAAAGTAGTAAACTCGGAGGCCAAACTTGTCCAAGGTATAACACAAGCAAACCTTAACATTAGTGCTTAGGAAAGATTGTGCAATTTGATGACAGTACCCTTGGATGACTTTGATCTGATCCTTGGCAACGAATTCTTCGTGAAAGCCAAAGTGATGGTCATACCCCATCTTGGAGGCATGATGATCACAGATGAGAAAGTCACATAATTTATCCTTGTTGTTTATGGTGATCAAAGCTAGAAGGAAATAAAAAAGAAGATTGGGATGCTATCCGCAATGTAGTTAAAAATGGGACTACGAAAGGGTGAAGAAACTTACCTTGCAGCCCTGGTGGAGATCAAGCCCAATGTCACTGAAGAAGTTCTTATGAAGTTGTTGACTTGCTGAAAGAGTTTGCAGATGTCATGCCTCTAGAACTTCCTAAGTCCCTTCTGCCCTAACAAGCAACTGATCATAAGATCGAGTTGGAGCCTAGTGTAAGGCCTCCTACATAGGCCCCTTATAGAATGTCACCTCCCCAATTGGCAAAATTGAGGAAATAGTTGAAGGCATTCCTTGACTCAGGATTCAATCAACCTTCAAAAGCCCCTTTTAGAGCCCTAGTATTGTTTCAGCAAAAGCAAAAAATCAATGAGGATGTGCATTGATTATCGGGCTTTAAACAAAGTTACTATCAAGAACAAGTATCCAGTCCCGAATGTTCATGACCTCTTTGTCAGATTGAGCAAAGCTTCCTACTTCACAAACTGGACCTGTGTTTGGGCTATTGGCAAGTGCAGATTGCTAAGAAAAATAAGGCCAAGACAGCTTGCGTCACTCGGTATGGATCATATGAGTTCCTTGTGATGCCCTTTGGCCTCACTAATGCACTTCTACATTCTGTAATTTGATGAATGATGTTCTGTATCAGTATATTGATAAGTTTGTTGTAGTGTATCTCGATGACATTATAGTTTATAGTGAAACCATAGGAGATCACCTAACTCACTTAAGAAAGGTTTTCAATAGTTTGAGAGAAAACCAAGTGCATATAAAGAAAGAAAAATGTGAATTCTGCCAACAAGAAGTGATGTTTCTTGGCCATTGGGTTAGCAATGGAAAGGTTCGGATGGACGAGCGAAAAGTGAAGGCCATTCTTGATTGGCTTGCACCAATAAAAGTGTTCGAATTACGATCTTTTCTTGGTCTTGCAAATTATTATCGCAGGTTCATCAAGGGTTACACCAAAAAGGTAACCCCATTGACTGACTTGCTGAAGAAGGGCAACCGGTGGGACTAGAATGAAGAATGCCAAACAGCCTTTGAGAAGCTGAAGCATGTAGTGGCTTCAAAGCCAATGTTGTGCCTACCAGATTTTGAGTTGCCCTTCGAAGTCCATATAGATGCTTCTGACAGAGCTTTGGGAGGGGTTCTGATCCAAGAAAAACATTCTATTGCCTTCGAGAGTCGGAAGCTGAAGGACGCTGAACAAAGATATTTTGCCCACGAGAAGGGGATGATTGCAGTCATACATTGTTTGGATACCTGGAAGCTGTTAGGATGGGTGCCTTCATATCCAAGACATTTTATTATTATTTAATAAATTTGATTTATTAATGAGTTTCATATTATCATATGTTTGGATGTTGCTTTATATCATGAAATGATTTGTCCTTGAATTATCATTAGGAGTGGTTCATGTATATAAATAAAATTTATACACAGGAGATATGAACTGCTTATATGAGCAATTCTAGAATTGTTCATGACTATTGATAAGACTGAATATCTTATCTGTAAAGTTATAATATAGTTAACCTTTTATGTGATAAGGTGGTTTATCTCAACCATCATAATAGTGGACTCTAGGTTATTGTATTAGTGTATTGGAAATATACTGAACTGGATTACTATAAGAAACACGTTTTTTAGAACTATTACCTTTAATAAGTTTCTTATTCACTATTCGCAGTAGGCTCTTATTTCTGAGAGGATAGTGAACTCAAGTTCTGAATAGTGATAACTTTGAGTTACTAATGAGTGAGGTCTTTTAGATCAATACCTCGATATCTTGAGAAGTCATTATATAGTGGAGTTAATTGAAATAAATTAGTCAATTAAAATTAATTATGAGATAATTAATATTGAATTGATTAATTGGAAGCTAACTTAGTGGGATTCACTAGATCCCTTCTCTTGTCCTAATTAAGCCCTATATATATGATATGTAGGACCCGTTCATGATAAGTTTTTTGTGCTAGAGAAAAATAAGAGGCAGCCTACTCTCAGATACTGTTTGCCTAAGGGAAAAGAGTAAAAGACGTAAAGGACAAGAAGAAGGAAGATTGCATCAATTTCTTCAAAAATTCTTATTCAACAATCAAGATTATCAAGAATAAGGTAATCTAACCTCTCTTTTCAAGATTGTATGATTTATGTAATAAAAAATATCCAAATAAATTTTTGAAATCGCTTCCGTTGTGGTTACGAACCTAACAATTGGTATCAGAGTAACTTTACATGAGTCCATCAATTTTGGAGGTTATATTTAATTGTTCTAAACCTATTCATGGATCCCAATTAAAATAAATAGTTATTTAGAATGAAATTTTGTGGTACAATCTATTGACATAAATATTTGATCTTTGTTTGAAAAATTGAATAATTGAATCTAATTCTTGATTTTCTATATTAGACGAGTATGAGATACTCATAGTGATTGAGTGATCAAAAAGCTTCCAAGAAAACCAAAATTGTTTTAAAAATTTAAGATTGTTTTAATGTCTTGTGACTTTAAGATACAAAAAAAAAAAAGAAGAAAAAAAAGGAAGGATAGAGTGATTTTGTTGTGGGACCTGGCAGAGGGCAAGCGGCTCTATTCGCTTGACGCTGGCTCCATAATTAACGCGATTAGCTGAGGTCGATGTTGGCAGGCTATGGTGGATATGTGAACAAGGCAGCAGTGTCGCCCGATGGTTCGTTGTGCGCTAGCGGCGGAAAGGACGGCTTTGAGCAGGACCTCTTGTAGATTAAATCAACTGTTATGGTGGGATCAATCATATTTATAAAAAGGGGGGTTACTAGGCTAAACAAAGAAACAAAAAAAGAAAAAAACCTAAATAAAAGTGGGTAATTGTTACCCAACGAGCGGTGACCAAGTAGAACTTGGACCATGTTCATTCACGGAGCCAGTTTTTTTTTTTTTGCGATGTACTTGTATATGTATATTTACAATCTTGATTGCAATCAAGTGTGTCTATATATATATATATGTATTTGTGTGTGTATTATATATAATATTAGATATTAGATATAATATATTATGTATATAGTTTATTAAAAAATAAATTATTTTAATTTTTCTAATCATGTGTTTTAATTAGGTATTAGATACCCAAATTTATCAAATTACTTGAGTACTTGATATCCATAGTTGGCACATGAAAAATATTATATAAATATATAATTTTTGATATTATATATTTTTCTAAAAAATATTATTTTTAATTATTTTGGTATATGATATCCAATGGTTCAATTTTATTTTATATATCTATTGTTTATATTATGGGTATATGATATCCATGCATAGACAATCTTGACAGTAATATAGATTATTATTTAATTGGGTACTAGATATCCAAATTTATTAAATTGTTTGGGTAAGACTCAATTATTTAATATATTCATCTTTTTATATTATAGGTTAAGTGAGAGTTGACCTATATGAGTTCTTGGATACATACATTAAATCTTAGTACACTTTAAAAAATACATGGGTGATGTATATAATTAATCACACATTAAATGCTTTAATATTTTATTTCTCATATTTGAATGGTTCATTTACGTGAATGAATGTATCCTATCTCTCATAGTTGGTCATTAGGAATTATGTAATTTAATTAGTTTTGTGGCAATTGTAAAAGGCAATGGACTTAAAAAATTTTCTCGCAAATGGGCAAGCTCCATTGGTTTCCCTAGCCTATTAATTTTTAATTTTAGATTAAATGTAAGCTCACGTATGTGGGTATAGGTTCTTCATGTATTTATTTTATTTCTGAAAAAAGAACTAGAGAATGGGAGCCATCGAGAAAACTAATGGAAGTACAGAGCCTGCTGTCAAAAATTTTAGTTGGCCATGAGAGATAATTATAATTTTATGCTTGCATGTTTATTTTCATAAAATCACATGATTAATTTTGATTCATGAATAGGTTAATAAGATTATGCATGTGTTGTATAATAAAGATCCCCAATTTATAAAAACAATTGGGAAAGGAATGCTTTAAGAAAGCTCCCATGATCTTCCATCATCGGCCCATAGTAAGACAAAATAGCTACCCTGAGCCATCTTCAAGTGGCCTCCCCACGTAGGGTGATTATCTAGTTGGTTACAAGTATAGACCTCTTAGAATAGAATAGAAAGAGACGGGGTGAGGGTGAGGGTGATCTCTCCACGGGGACACTACTTGCAATGGTTGTCTTTTTATTTGAGATGGTGGTATATACTTGATTAAAAGGGAATGATATTCTCCCAGCGGAGTCTATCATTGTCTTTTGAAAATCAAAGGATATTAAAAAATATATATCATTTGACATGAGATGTCTAGATAGTGAAATCATATAGGATATGATGGTCCCTCTAATCATATGAATGACATTGTCATCCTCACGGAATGTGTTGTTTATAAGGTTAAGTTCCAATGCATTCATTGATAATGGCTTGAGGATACCACTATGCATTCATGAGAGCAAAAGTTATTTTACTGTTTATTTACATTTATGCTAATATATGTGCTTATATATATAATTCTCAGATGTCTTCATTTAACCCACTTGCTATCATCCTGAAAGAAAATAAGTTGACTAGACCTAACTATATGAACTAGAAATGGAATTTGGACATTGTCCTTACTGCAGAGGGGTATAAATATGTGATTACTATGGATAACCCAGACTTTCTAGGGGCTGATGCTCCCCAAGTGGACATTGACCGCTATTCTAGGTGGGTCAAGGCTGATGAGATGGCACGTTGTTATATCTTAGCTTCGATGTCAAGTATTTTATAGCATCAACATCAGAGTTTCCCAATAGCTAGAGATATGATCCTTAACTTAAAGGAGATGTTTAGGAATTAAGGGCATCCTGCTAGGCAGACTGCCATGAGAGCACTCATGAATACTAAGATGGCAGAAGGAACTCTAGTAAGAGACCATGTTTTAAAAATGATTGACTTTTTAAATGTGTTGGAAGTTCTAGGGGCTGACATTGATAGTGAGTCTTAGGTTGATATTATCCTTGAGTTACTGCCTGAATCTTTTAATCAATTTAATTTCAGCTATAACATGAACAAAATGAATTTGACTTTGGTTGAACTTTTGAGCTCTTTATAGGCAACGGAGGGTATTATCATGTGGCTGAGGGTTCTTTTTTTAAGCCCAAGCCCAAAGGCGAGGGTAAGTGGAAGAAGAAACAGAACCTAAAAAACTCCAAGGGAAATATGGATCCTAAAGGGGGTGTTGGCAAAGGGAAGAAAAGGGCAACCATAGGGGCAATCACTAAGCCTAAAGGAAAGTGTTTCCATTGCTGGGTCATAGGGCATTGGAAAAGAAATTGTCCAGATTATCTAACTAAGAAAATGAACACAAGTATAATTGAATCACTAGTAATTGAAGTAAGCTATGTACCGGGTACTTCAGATTCCTGGTGTGTAGACTCCGATGCAACTAATCACATCTGTAATTCATTGTAAAGGTTTCGGGTGACTAGACGGCTAAGTAATGGAGAAATTATCTTGCACTTGGGAACAGAAGCAAAAGTTACTACGGTGTTAGTAGGAGTAGTTAATTTATGTTTTTCTTCAAATAAGGCACTAGTACTTTGTGATTGCTTATATGTGTTTGGCATTAGAAGGAACTTTTTATCAGTTTCAAGTTTAATAAAACAAGGTTATTCAGTTTATTTTAATTCAAATATTGTTATTAAATATAATGGTTCTTTTATATGCTCTGGCACAATAGTTAATGGTCTTTATTTGATTACTCCTAAGATGTATGAGATACATGACACCGAAAAGAATGAACCATCACAAACTTTACTACTCAAAAGAAAATTTTCTTCTACTAATTCAACTTATCTTTAGCACTTGAGGCTAAGTCATATTAATCTGGATAGGATTAATAGACTGTTAAAAGAGGGTACTTTGTCTTCCTTTGTTGTTGAATCACTGCTAGTCCGTATATCTTGTTTGGAGGGAAGATGACTAGAAAACCCTTTGCTTCAAAGGGAAATAGGACCAAAGAAGTATTGGAGTTAATCCATACTGATGTATGTGGACCCTTAAATATTAGGGCTAGAGGGGGTTATGAGTATTTCATCACTTTTACTGATGATTACTCTAGATATGGTTATATCTATCTATTGCACCACAAGTTAGAAGCCTTTGAAAAGTTCAAAGAGTTTCGGGCAGAAATGGAAAAGCAATTAGATAGGAGCATAAAATCACTTCGATCTGGTTGAGGTGGGGAATATCTCTCTAGTGACTTCAGTCAGCATTTGTTGGATAATGGGATTTTATCCCAATTTTCTGCACTTGGCATGCCTCAGTAGAACAGTATAGCAAAAAGGAGAAACATGACACTTTTAGATATGGTAAGGTTAATGATAAGTTATTCTGATTTGCCTATATTCCTTTGAGGGTATGCGTTGGAGACAACAGTATATATTCTAAACTTAATTCCAACTAAGTCGGTTGCCAAGACTCTAGTAGAGCTTTAGACTGGGTGCAAGCCAAGTTTAAACCACTACCGAATCTGGGGCTGTCCAGCCTATGTGCTGACAGGAAAGACTATCAAGTTGGAACCAAGATTAGAATTGAGTTATTTCATTGGCTGTCCTAAGGGGACAAAAGGCTGGCTCTTTTATAATCCTAGTGAGCAGAAGGTATTCATTAGCATAAATGCTATCTTTCTGGAGGATGATTATATTATGGGTTATAAGCCCAAGAGTAAGATCACCTTAGAAGAAACACCAGATGCTTATTCTATTCCTCAGGCAAATGATAATTATGGACTAGATGCCTCTATTCCAACATCTTCTATTACACTGGAGCCACGTCCTTAGGAGAGTCTGTCTCAGATGAACATGTTTTAGATCCCAGTAGCTACGATGAGTCAATCTTTGATAATGATTCAGGACTTTGGCAAATGGATGTCAAGACAACATTCTTGAATGACTATCATGAGGAAGACATATATATGATGCAACCAGATGGTTTCATAGAGAAGGAAAGAGCATATGGTATGCAAGCTGCATAAGTCCATTTGTGGACTTAACCAAGCTTCCCAAAATTGGAACACCCAATTTGATCAGGCAATCAAGTCATTTGGTTTTGATCAAAACCCGGATGAACCTTGTGTGTATAAGAAAAGTGAAGGAAGCGTGGTAGTGTTCCTAGTTCTGTATGTGGATGATATACTACTCATTGGAAATGTTGTAGGGGTGTTGTCTACGATAAAGGTTTGGCTAGCTAATCACTTTGAGATGAAGGACTTGGGAGAAGCCAGTTACATCTTCGGGGATCAAGCTTTTGCGAGATAGGAAGAACATGATGTTAAGCTTATCTCAAGCTACATATATAGACAAAATTCTTGTCAAGTTTGCAATGCATAACTCCAAGAAAGGCTTATTGCCTTTTAGGCATAGAGTACCTCTATCTAAGAATCAATGTCCTAAGACACTTGAGGAAGAGGAACGCATGAAGTCGGTTCCTTATGCTTTGTAAGGAGCCTTATGTATGCTATGCTTTGCACTAGACCAGATATTTGTTTTGCAGTGGGCATAATTAGTAGATATCAATCTAATCTAGGACCAAATCATTGGATTGTCGTGAAACATATACTCAAGTACTTGAGAAGGACTAGATATTATGTGTTGAGATACGGGGGTGCTGATCTAGTTCCAGTTGGCTAACTTTATATCAGACCAGGACTCTAGAAAGTCAGCCTCAGGATGTGTTTACTCTTGGTCGTGGAGCTATTAGATAGAGAAGTGTCAAGCAACAGTGTATTGCTGACTCAACCACTGAAGCAAAATATGTAGCTGCCTCTGAAGCAATTAAGGAAACAGTTTGGCTTAAGAAGTTCCTTTTGGAACTAGGAGTGATACCACAGTCTCAGTTGCCTATGGACCTTTATTGTGACAATAGTAGAACTGTAGCTCAATCCAAGGAGCTAAGAAACCACAAGGGTAGAAAACACATAAAGCGCAAGTATCACCTCATCAGAGAGATCGTTCAGTGCAAAGACATTATTGTCACCAAGGTTGCATCTGCGGACAATCTTGCATATTCTTTTACTAAGGCTCTACCTTCTAAAAGTTTTGAGCTTCATGTGGATAAAATGGGTGTCAGATGTTATGGGGAATAGATGTGAATGCAAGGGGGAGTTTGTTAGGACGCGTGCCCTCATATTTAAGACATTTTATTATTATTTAATAGATTTAATTTATTAATGAGCTTCATAATACCATATGTTTGGATGTTACTTTATATCATGAGATGATTAGTCCTTGAATTGTCATTAGGAGTGGTTTATGTGTATAAATGAGATTTATACACAGGAGATATGAATTGCTTGTATAAGCAATTCTAGAATTGTTCGTGGCTATTTATAAGACTGGACATCTTATCTGTAAAGCTGTAATATAGTTAACCTTTATGTGATAAAATGGTTCATCTCAACCATCATAGTAGTGGATTCTAGGTTATTGTATTGGTGTATTGGGAATACATTGAACTGGATCACTATAATAAACGCGTTATTTGAAACTGTCACCTTTAATAAGTTTTTTATTCACTATTCACATTAAGCTCTTAATCCTGAGAGGATAGTGAACTCAAGTTCTGAATAGTGATGACTTTGAGTTACCAATGAGTGATATTTTTTAGATCAACACCTCGATATTTTGGGAAGTTATTATTTAGATTGTGGGAACACATATTCTCAATATGGAATCTACACTCTATATATTAGAGAGATGGATATCACCTTTGTGCTAATTCAATGGGTTAATCACTGAAATTCGGATCCAGTGTTTTTAGTAAATTATTTATTGAAATGGTGACCAATTGCAAGTGATTAATAATTATTGAATTAGGTTCTTAAAATAATTAGAGGATTAATTTGACAATATAATCCTGATTATTAATATCCATGTAGAGGGGTTAACTGCAAAAGTATAGTGTATATGGGTTTACTCTATTCTACTAAGTTGGAATGCAAATTCAATTATATAGTGGAGTTAATTGAAATTAATTAGTCAATTAAAATTAATTATGAGATAATTAAGGTTTTATTGATTAAGTGGAAGCTAACTTAGTAGGACCTGCTAGATCTCTTCTTTTGGCCTAATTAAGCCCTATATATATGATATGTAGGGAGCCGTTCATGATAAGTTTTTGTGTTAGACAAAAATAAGAGGTAGCCCACTCTCATTGATACGGTTTGCCTAAGGGAAAAGAGGAGAAGGCCTAGAGGAGAAAGAGAAGGAAGATTGCATCAATCTCTTCAAGAAGTCTTCTTCAACAATCAAGATTATCAAGAACAAGGTAATTCTAACCTCTTTTTTCAAGATTGTATGATTCATGTAATGAAAAAGATCCAAATAGATTTTTGAAATCGCTTCCGATGTGGTTACGAACCTAACAGAAGCATTATCTTATAAGGACTCGATTTACAGTGGTGATGGACTATGTGGCCAACACCTACTTCAAAGCCCAGAAGAAGCTGACACCCAAGCAAGCTTGTTGGTGGGAGTTTTTGGCAGAATTTGACTTTGTATGGGTTTACAGACCTGGAAGTAAGAATTAGGTTACTGATGCTTTGAGTAGAAAGACTATGTAGGAATATGTTGCTGCCTTATCTAATCTACAAACTGATCTGTTGCAGCGTGTGAAGAACTTCTCTCAATCAAACAGTACTTATGAGAAAATGAGACAACAAGTTTGAGATGGACATGTCCGAAAGTACTGGCTAGAGGATGAGATTTTGTATGCTAAAGGCGGTAGGCTTTACGTTCCTAGCGTTGGGGGACTAAAGCGAGAACTCTTGAGGGAAAGTTATGATCCACAATGGGCAGGACATCTTGGCATTGAAAGGATGCTTACCTTAGTGTCCCGTTCGTATTATTAGGCAAAAATGGAAGAAAACATAAAGGCATATGTCAAGACTTGTCTAGTATGTCAACAAGATAAGTTGGAAAAGAAGAATGAGGCAGGGCTGCTGCAACCCTTGCCTATTCCTGAAAGACCATGGAAATCCATCTCCATAGATCTCATTTCAGGATTACCTAAGGTGGATGAATACAGATCAATTTTTGTGACTGTTGATCTGTTCTCGAAGTATGGGGTCTTTATCCCAGCACCACATGCATGCTCGACAGATGTGGTTACAAAATATTTTTTCTAAAATATGTTGAAATACTTCGGGCTGCTAGAGGATTTTATTAGTGACAGAGACTCAAGGTTCACAAGCAAGTTCTGGACTATTCTATATGGACTAATGGGCTCAGAACTGAAGTTCTTCACAACAAATCATTCTCAAACCGATGGCCAAACGGAAAGGATGAATGCATTATTGAAGGAATACTTGCGGCATTATGTGACAACAAGCCAGAATAATTGGGTACAGCTTCTGAATATTGTCCAATTTTACTATAACCTGCATAAATCATCTATAACAAGGCTTAGTTCCTTTGAGTTGGCCACTGGCCAACAGCCTCTCACTCCCTATAAGGTGGCTAAACAGTAGACTAGGGGCCAATGTCCAGCCGCTTATCATTTTGCTAGGGACAAACAAAAGCCATTGGACGAAGCAATTGACAACCTTAGCAAAGTACAACGGCAGATAAAGAAGTATGCTAATAGAAACAAAAGGGCCCTAGAATTTCAATTAGAAGATCAAGTGTTGTTGAAGTTGACTCCCCAAATCTGGAAGAAGATCAATAATAAATCAGTCCATAGAGGATTGATCCCAAAATATGATGTACCCTTTAAAGTCATAAAGAGGGTGGGAAATGTGGCATATTGGCTGAGACTGTCAGATAGATTGAAGATACACCCAACGTTCCATGTTAGCTTCTTGAAGCCATTTCATTAAGATGTTCTCGATGCCTCAAGGAAGCAAGTAAGGAGGGCACCACTAGTAATAAGGAAACAGTTTGAGAAAAATGTCGAGAAAATTCTTCTCATAAGACCCAAGGTCAGAGTAAGAAGAACCGACAGATTGATTATCTGGTTCAATGGAAAGGCAGCAGCGAGGCTGATGCTAGTTGGGAGAGAGATGTGACTCTGTGGCAATTTGAGACTACTGGAATAATCTAACGAGGGCGTCAGATTCCTCTAGTGGGGGTGGTTTGTTAGCCCCTTGAAGGCTTGACAAGGCCATGACATAATGAGCCTCAACCAATGCAAAGACAAGGTGGGGGTAGCTTGTCATGGGCACCCTTACTTGAGATTTTGTTGTATTGGTGAATACTTTCATACTTGGTGCAACTTGGGTGCATGCCTTAGGCAGCAAAAGCCAAGGTAATGCACTTCGACAACACTTGGCATACACAGATAGCCTTTGGCAAAATATACATGCATAGGGGGAAAAGCTCAATTCTATAAGCAATTGTGTCTACTCTTGTCAGCTTGATGAATTATCCTAAGAAATATACAGGGGGGAGTACCTCCCTAAGGCGCCCATGGGCAAGTAACCCATACGGCCAAAGACCTTAACACCTCCGAGGCAAAACATGTTGCTGTTATTGTAAGCAAGTTCTGACTTGGTGGTCCGACCTCCATCACCAATAGTGGCGGCATATGTTGGCAACATTTGACATAGAAGACCAAGCCTTGAGTCGGCATGGTTTGGCAATGTGGGCTGACAAAGAAGCTTGGCGGGATTTTGTGGTTCGTTGACTAAAGGTTGAGTGCTCATAGCCTTGTCCTTGAAGGCTTGGGGTGACTTTGGTTCAGACAGAACACGTGAAGGCAGTTGCTAGTTTGGCACAAGAAAAAGTTATTTAAAGGCAGACAAGTGTAACTACCTTTCTGTGTTAAGGGCTTGAAGCCTCGGAAGATTGCTAAGGACCTCCTAGTCTCCCATACGAGGATAAGACTATCCTGATTTGATTTTAGTGATTCATTAATATTTAACCTTCTGTCCTTATTGACTTGTTCAATTTTTATTTATTTGTAGGCGGCTCATGTTATGGCCGCCATCATGGATTTTCCCAAAGAATCAAAAGAAGATGACAGACTCCAAGCCGAGCTGGACGAGACAAAGCTTCAACTCGGGACTGCCCGATCTGCATCTCTTTCCTTTGAGAAAAAACTGAAAGAGCCCCTTACTACTCTTGCCATTCTTGAGTCACAGAAGAACATTTTGGCTTCAGAATTGAAGGCTCTAAAGAAAGAGAAAGAAGATGCTGACACTGCTACTGCTCAAAGGCTTGCCACCAATGTGTAGGTGGTAGGGGAAGAGGCAGAGAGAGCCCTTAGAGAAGAAATGTAGAGGCTGGGGAGAGAGTTTGCAAACCATGGGTATGAAACTTTTAGGAAAAAGATATAGAAGCTACATCCTGACCTCGACATCTCCGGAGTGAATGAGGTTTCGGTGGATAAGCTTATGAAGAGTCCTCCTGAAGTTGCCCTAGTAGGTTATGCAAATCCCAAGCAAGAAGCCCCTTATACTGATGATCATTAGTTAGGATTTCTTGTAAAAAATTTTCATTTTTTGGTCTTCCGTTCTTGTAACTCTCCCCTTTGGGGGATTTTAATATATGAAATTTTTGTTGCTTCAGACTTTGTGTCTAGTTGGATATCTTTGTGTTATATGTAAGTTTAAGAAAATTTCTTCAATATCCAGGCCAATAGAAAATAGAAACTCTTTTAGAGACTCCAAAGTACTTATAAGATATTTCAGAGGTCTAAATAACAGGATATACATAACCACGACATTGATAATTCATAATATATAGACCTACAACACTTATAAGTAAAACAAGGCTTTTCTAGAAATCTGTAGAATAAGAAAATAGACCAGGCCCATTACATTTGTAATGAATACAAGGTCTTGAGAGGTCTGTACATTTATTTAAATGGACTAGACCTGTAACACTAGTGATAGACAAAAGGTTTTTAAGAGGTCTGTACATTGATGAAATGGACCATACTTGTAGCACTTGTAATGGATACAAGGCTTTTAAGGGTCTGTACATTGGTGAAATGGAGCAGACTTGTAGAACTTGTAATGGGCACAAACCTTTTAGGGGTCTATATATTAACTGAAATGGTCCAGACCTGTAGCACTTGTAATGGATATAAGGCTTTTAGGGGTCTATTTATTGGTAAAATGGACCAGACCTGTATCACTTATAATGGATACAAGGCCTTTAGGGGCCTGTACATTGGTGAAATGGACTAAACCTGTAGCACTTGTAATGGATTCAAGGTTTTAGGGGTCTGTACATTGATGAAATAGACCAGACTTGTATCACTTGTAATGGATGCAAGGCTTTTAAGGATCTATACATTAATGAAATGGACCAAACCTATAGCATTTGTAATGGATAAAAGGCTTTTAGGGGCCTGTACATTAGTGAAATAAACCAGACCTATAGCACTTATAATGCATACAAGGCTTTTAGGGGTCTGATCCATTTCATCAATGGACCAGACCTGTAGCATTTGTAATGGATACAAAGCTTTTAGAGGTCTATACATTGGTGAAATGGACCAGACCCGTAGCACCTATAATGGATACAAGGCTTTTAAGAGTCTATGCATTGGTGAAATGGACTAGACCTATAACACTTGTAATGGATACAAGGATTTTAGGAGTCTATACATTGATAACAAACTCTGAAGTGAATCAAAAGTAACTTTATTATTGATAATACTTGCGTAAGTGTTCGATGTTCCAAGGTCTAGGTACAGGCTTCCTAGTTAAATCTTACAACTAATAAGTTGTAGGTCTGACGATCTTGATTACTTTGTAAGGTCCTTCCTAATTATGGGAGATCTTTCCCATGGTGGGATCTTTAGTGTTTGGAAACATCCTTCTTAGGACAAGATCTCCGAGTTGGAAATTGATGGGTTTTAACTCCTGGTTGAAACATTTAGCCATTCTTTGTTGGTAGGCTTCAGTCCTAATCCAAGCTTGCTCACGTCTTTCTTCCAGTAGGTCTAAATGTTCTACAAGTTGTTAGTTATTAGCCTTTTGGTCAAAGCAGTCTATTTTAAGGGTTGGCATGCCAATTTCAATAGAATGATTGCCTTGGTGCTGTAGGCGAGTGAAAATGGTGTTTCCGCAGTTGGGGTTCTTGTAGTAGTTCAGTATGCCCAGAGCACTTCGGAGAGCTCTTCAACCCATTTTCCCTTGGTTTCTTCCAACCTCCTCTTTATTGCTTCGAGGATAGTACGGTTGGTAACCTCAGCTTGGTCGTTAGCTTGAGGATGCCCTAGAGAGGAAAAATGGTGGCTGATATGCATGTCTTTACAGAACTACCCGAATATCTTTCCAGCAAATTATGTCCCATTGTTTGAAATAATGACGCAGGGTATACCGAACCTGCACACAACATTTTCCCAAGTGAGTTTTTTTACTTATACCTCTATGATGTGGGTCAGTGGTTTAGCTTCTGCCCATTTAGAGAAATAGTCAATGCCGACTAGCAAGAATCTTCTATTCTAAGGGGCTTTTGGCAATGGCCATACAATATCCATTTTCCACTAGGCAAAAGGCTAGGGACTCGCGATAGGGACGAGTTCATGATGAGGTTGATGTTGGTAAGAAGCGAAACGTTGACATTTTTTACACTTCTGAACATATTCCTTAACCTGCTTTAGCATACTAGGCCAATAGTAGCCCTTAGCCAGTGCTTGGTGAGCTATGGCCCTACCGCCGTTATGGTTGCCATAGATCCCCTCATGTATCTCAGCTAGGATGTGGTGAGCCTCTTCTAGAATTAAACACTATAGGAGGGGTTGTGTGTAAGATCTTCGGTAAAGCTTTTCTTTAAGAATTAAATACCGAGTTGACCTAATCTGAATTCTTTTGGCATGTTTCTTGTCTTTTGGAAGCAACCCTTCCTTTAGGTACTGGATGATGGGAGTCACCTAATTCTAAGATAGTTCTAAAATTTAAAGGAATTGTATTACCTCAATACTAAGCTTTGACTGGTAGGAGATTTTTACCATTGAGTCTCTTTCTAACTTGAGATGGGAGGCCATATTTGATAAAGCGTCGGCCCTGGAGTTTTGATTCCTTTCAATCTTCTGAACAGTGAACTTACAAAAGATAGCTTTAGTGATTCCACCAGTTTTGAGTATCCATTCATTCTATTATCCTTGGTAGAAAATTCTCCCAAAACTTGACTTACTACCAGTTGAAAGTCAAAAAATGCGTCAAGATCCAGAACTTCGCATTCTAGAGCCAATTTTATCCCAAGGATAAATGTTACGTATTTGGCTTTATTATCAGAGGCTCTAAATCCCAAGCTAACGACTTTTTCGGTTATGATCCCATCAAGAGACTGAAGTATTATACCTACTCCAAAGCCATTGTCTGTAGATGAACCATCGGTGATATCGAAGTGGCTGTAGAGGTTTGAGCTTTTGAATGCTGCGTTCCAGTGAATTCTGCTAGAAATTCTGTTAATACTTAAGGTTTGATAGCAATCCGTGGAACATAGAATAGGTCAAATTCTCCTAGTTCAATCAACCATTTGACCTGTCATCTTGAAATTTTAGGTTTGTGTAAGACTGATTTTAAAAGATAGGATGTAGGGATTATGATAGAATGAGCTTGAAACTATGGTCTGAGCTTTCGAGCAGATATTACCAAGGCTAAAGCCAATTTTTTAATTTCGAAGTACCTTGTCTCGGTGTCCAGAAGTGCTTTACTAACGTAAAAAATAGGCCTCCAAATTCCTTTGTCTTCCCTAAACAACGCAGAGTTGATGTCACTTTTTAACACAGATAAGTGCAGAAGTAGTTTTACCCCTGGCACCAATTTTGAAGGAGTTCAAGGGAGGCTAAGTATTGCTTGGGTTGTTGGAAGGACTTTTCACATTCAGAGGACCATTCTAAGGCCTTACTCCCCCTCAAGGCTTTAAAGGATGGGAGGCACTGATCCGTAGATTTAGAGATAAACCTATTCCATGTTGTTATCCTACCATTCAGCCCTTGAATATCTTTCTTAGTTTTGGGTGTCTCTAGTTTAATTAGAGCCTTGATCTATGAGGGGTCTGCCTCAATTCCTCTCTCAAAAATTAAAAAACCCAAGAATTTTCTTTCTGTTACCCCAAAGGTACATTTTAATGGGTTAAGTTTCATTATGTGTTTCTTTAGGATGTTGAACGTTTGGCTCAAGTGCTGGATATGGTCACTCTTCCGAACACTTTTGACGAGCATATCATTGATGTAGACTTCTATTATATCTCCAATTTGGGGGCCAAACATTCTGTTTACAAGCCTTTGGTATGTAGCCCCAGCGTTTTTCAAATCGAACGGCATCACTCTATAATAATAGACACCTCGTTCTGATATAAAGGTTGTTTTCTCCTAGTCTAGAGGATACATTTGAATTTGCTTGTATCTAGAGTAAGTATCCATGAAACTCATGAGCTCGTGATCTGCTGTGGCATTAACAAGTTGATCAATTCTGGGAAGAGGGAAGCTATCTTTAGGACAAGCTTTGTTAAGGTTGATATAGTCAACGCAAACCCTTCACTTGTTGTTATTCTTTTTTGTAAGAATTGTGTTGGCAAGCCACTCTGGGTAGAATACCTCTCTTATCATTCCAGTATTTAGCAACCTCTGGACCTCTTATTAATGATCTTATGACGTTCTAGGGTAAATTTCCTCTTTTTTTTCCTGACTGAGGGATGGTCTGGATTCGTCATTAGTTTGTGAGAGATAAAATTAGGATCTATTCCCACTATATCTCTAGTTTCCCAAGCAAATACTGAAAGGTTGGCCTTTACGAATTTAACAATATCATATTGCTTAGAAAGAGACAGAGCTGAGCTAATGTGTAAGTACTTTCCCTCTTCTTCAATGCTGACGAGCACTTTGATAGGCTCCTCTATTGGTTTGACTGCGTTGTCCCTTCCTCTAGGACTTAGTGGCTCGTTAATCTTGGAAAGACATTCTTCTGCCTCATAAAGATTGGAAAATGATGATTTTTCCCTTTTATGAAGATGTTATGATTGCTATTTAGAAGGATTTTCTTTTAGTGTGAGGGCATGACACTCCCAGACCGTGGGCTAATAGCCTTTGATGATGAGAATTTTGTTGTTGTGGACATATTTCAAGTATTGATAGAGGGTTGAAGTAACTACTCCCATCTGGTGGATTCAAGGCCTCCCAATAATGACATTATAAAGAGACCATGTATTTAGATATCAGTATCTTCTAGCCATCCCCTTCTCCTATCGTGGTCAGTAGGTCAATTCTGCCCATTGAGATGCTGAGATTCCTGTCAAATCCCGCCATGATAGCAATGGTAGCTCTGATGTCATTAAAGTTGAGTTTCATGTATTTGAAGGGTTCGTAGAATAATATGTTAGTAGAACTTCCAGTATCTACGAGAACCCTGATGATCTCAAAATTAAAGATTTTGAGTGAGATGACAAGAGCATCGTTGTGAGGACAATGCATCCTAATAAGGTCCAATTTAGAGAAATGGATCTGAGGTTCTAACTTCACATTTTTCTCAATGGTTGAGATCTGGATGATACGGAGTTCTGCCCTTGCCTCCCGAGCATATCTTTTCCTAGCTCGGTTAGACGTCTCTGTCATCATTTTGTCAGCGTGAAACACGAAGATGACTTGATTATTTTTCAGTTGTTGATCATTCCGAATTTTCCTCTGTTCAGGCCTTTGCTCTTGCCTTCTTTGAGGTGGCCTTTTGTTATGGGGGATTTGCCTCCCGTCTTGACGGACAAACTTTTTTAGTCGTCCTCTCATAATGAGATGCTCTATTTTCCTGCTTCAGAGCCCCGCACTCCTCAGTTGTGTGCCCTTGTTCTTATAGAAATCATAATACTTGTTCTGATTTCTTAAGTCGAGGTGGTTTTTTAGTGGCTCCGGCCACCTCAAGTTTTCACGAGTCTGGATCTATTGGAATATATGGTAAGAGAGGCATTCAGAGGGGTGTAAGTCCCATAACTCCTAGAGTTAGAGTTTTGCTGGGTCTGGGTGTTGTTTTCTTATCAAGACTCCTGATCATTTTCTTATAAGCGCTGCTATCCCTCTTCTGAACTTGTTCATCCTCTTGAACTTGTTATTTAACTTTTCAGAATGAGATTTTTGTATCTTCGAGATTAATATATTTTCATGCTCTATCCATGAGTGTTGTCATATCGACAGGAGGATTTTTGGTTAAGAAATCCTAGAAGCATCCAGGCCCAATGCCTAAAGTGAGGGTGACCACTAGAAAACTTGGACAACAATCGGTTATCTCTGCAACCTCGGTATTAAAGTGAGTTATGTACTCCCGAAGTTATTCTCCCTTTGCTTGCTTCACAATTAGCAATAATTTTGGTCATTTTCTCAACTTCGTGCTTGTTCAGAATCGGTCAAGAAATAACTTACTGAGCTCATAAAAATTTGCTGATCGACTTTTGAGAGAGGTTGTAGAACCACTTAAGGGCGCCTTTGAGGCTCGTCACGAAAGTTCGACTCATAAAAATTCATTATTTTTTCTACTCTTTTAAACCCTATGGTTCTTTGGGTGTTTAGTTTCAGTTTAAAAAAAAAAAATAGTAAACGTAATGAGAAAATATAAAAGAAGAAAAATGGGAAAATTTTTACCCCTTTTCTCCCTTCTTACCTCTGATCTCTTTTATTCCTCTTCTTCTTCTCCTTCTCAATCACAATAGTTTTCTCTCTCCTACTCTCTGTATTTTGGTGTGGCCGAATGGCTTGTGTGTGTTTGTGTGTATGTATATATATATATATATATATATATATATTCAATTCAGATTTTCTCTAACTGCTCCTTGTACTGCCTCATCTAGAATCCTCTAGCTCTCTCTATCATCCAACCACACGTATGCCCACATATATTTTAAATTCCTTGGCCCATGCTATTACAGCAGCACACACACACACACACACACATATATATATATATATTATGGTTATTTTTTTGTATTAAGTTATTTACTTTATGTATATACATATATATAACATATATCACAAAATGGTTGGTAACCCAAATGGTATTTTTTTGGTACTTAAATGCTTAATTGGTTTTGGTTAAGGGTTTAAAACCTATCCATTGCATTTGTGGCACTTTTGCTAGGATTTTACTTTAAGGCTTTGTTTGGCAATCGGAAATACATATTTTGGCTTTTTACCTTTTATTTTCCTTCCCATTCCTCTTGTTGTGAGTCAGTTTCTTATGACTATTTCATATCTGGGATGGCTTTAATTTTTGAAGCCTCGTATTGTGTGTATTTCTCCTGTAATCTTCGTGGCATATTTAAATTATTATTTGCTTCTTTATGTATTTGAAATTATTATTCATTCCTTCATATATCGATTTTATAAATCGTAGTCACATTTGGATTAGTTTTTCCTTTACGCATCGATTTCACAAATTGAAGTCGTGTCACCCTATTGTTTTCTTGATCTAGTCTTCATCGTCCCCTCTTGATGTATTTAATTATTTTATTGGTCTATCGTAACTATCGAGAAATTCTGATTAATTTTCTTAATCATTCTTAATGTTGTTGCTAATTAATAATTAGCAAATTAATTATAAATTAATCGGGGTTGGGGTGTTAGATCCTACCCCCCTTAAAAGAAGTTTTGTCCTCAAAACTTAGTCGTTCATATCTAGGAGGCTCTAACCTCTCTTCATGTTAATCCTATCATCATAATTTTTTTATTTTTATTTGTCTCTTGGTCTATCATGTCATTTTAGATACTGTTTCTCCAAACAAGAAAATATTTTATACAATTTTCACAATCCCTTCATACTCTTCTTCGTTTAATTTTAATAGTGATCTCGAAGGTCAAAGATTTGACTTTTAACTTCCTCGAAGCCTTAAGCTGAAGGTCTCCAAATTTCTGCATCAGCATTTCAATGTTTATTCTTTAGTCTTCGGATATAATTACGGATCCATTATGCTTTCATTATTCACTCGGAGTCATCTTTTTCAGTTATTTAACTATTTCCCACCGTTACCAGTATTTTGACTAGTCTTACACCTAGTCATCGTATTAATTTTTTATTTTATTTGACGTTAAGTTGTGATTACATTACCATTCATGGTTTTCCAACCTTTGTTGGTGTCATGTGGCGCGTCATGTGCCAGGTAAATATATCTAGTACTTCGATCTTTTCTTTTCTATTTGTCATTTTTGTAGTGGTTATAGGAAGTCTATAGTGTAACTAAACTACACTACGTCTATCTATCGTTTAGTGTGTATTAGATTTCTCATCCAAGTACTTTAGCTTTATTAAGGGCAGAGTTCTTGGTGGATTCGCACTGTTCCGTTTAAATAAATATATGGGGTTTCCCAATCTTTTCAGTTGTGTATTCTACAACATCTCCTATTTAAGTCTCTTTTATCTACCAGTCTCTATTTGACTCTGCCAATTATCGTATTTTCTTTTTGGCATTTTAGTGTCATATTCCCTTTTTGTGTTCATGAACATCTTTTGGCTTATGACAGAATGGTTCACTCGTGTGTTCATTGTATTACGACATTTTATTCCATGTAAGGGTAACTTTTAGTTTCATTCATAATATTCATTTGTGATTCTCGATCACGTGCCCATTTCTAACAGTTACTTAAGTTGAAGATTCACCAATCCTCTTTCATTTCATTTTGTACTATTTCATTGACACACCTGCCTTTGTTTTCGAATTCTTATGTATACATCTTTTTATCAATTAGATAGGTTGAGGAAATTATTTCCTCTATTTCTTTCAATTTAAAGACTGGCACAGATGCCTTTTTTATCTTTTGTTCACGATTGAGCCTTCTATAGATTTTTGTTCTCCCATTCCTTTATGGATTAAAGCATAGCAATTATGTTTAGTTCATTTCTTCTTTAAGTCTTAACAGACTTATAAAAATTCTTTGGGCAGTCTTTTACCCTAGTCATCAATTCTTCGTATGATAGTCTACTTTTGTAGGCATTCTTAACTGTAAGATCATATTTGGTTCACCTTGAACCTTTCATTTCATTTGGACAATTTAACTCTCAAAGTCTCATGACTTTTTACTTTACAATCATTATTTTGGTTTTACTTACCTTTGTTCAAATGGTTATTCAAGTATTTAGTTTTTTGTACTCAGCAATCATATTCGGTTTTCATTACATATTACATTTCTTCCCCAATCGTTACTCAATTTTTTTTTTTTTTTAACAAAACTGTTTCTCCAAAGAACCTTTTCACTTGTATGAGGAGTTTTTCATACATTCTGTGACTATAGAGTCACACTATCATGTGATTAGTTTCACCTACAACAAAAGATTTAATATCATACTGACACTTACTCATTTGCAAGAACTGTTATTCCCTATCTTGTTCACTCTTGGACTTCATATCATATTTTAGAATTACTTAAGCAATTTGGCCATCTTACATTAAATCATTACATTTGGTATTTAGAGTTTATCACGATTAATTAAGGTTTTTATAATCATGGAAGTTCACAATTCTCCCATTATCACAATTTTAGTCATTCTTACTTTTTCCCACAATCACAATTGTCATCGTAGTACCTCAAAGAATCACGTATCTTTTATATCTTCATTGTTGTCCTCACAAATATTTCTAGACATTTGCTACAAGTTCAACCTCTTTAACCATTAGATCACGTTGATCCTCAAAAGTTATTTAAAATCATCAATCATTTACTTTTGAAGCAACTCGGCTAACTCGATAGAGTATTATTCACAATTGGGTCATACCGTCATCTAGTTCAACAAGATCCATTGAATTTCTTCCCAATAATCATTCATCATGTGACAGTCTCCAAAAAAATCATCACATTTATAATGTTATCTTTGACAGCCTCGCATATTCAGTAGTTGTCTTTCAAGGCTCTATCTGTCTTTACCCTATTAGGGTCTATTTATGATTCACTCAAGAATCCTCATATTCCTCACATCACTATCCTTTAAGTCTCCCTCAAGTTATTTCTCATATTGATTGTTGTCAGATCCATCGACTTTCCAAGGTCTTACAATTCTAGCTCCATGTCTCTCTATATCTTCCAAAGGAGCATTAATTATTGCCCTTGTTTAGACTACAGCTTCCCTAATTTACCGGTTGATACATAACTCAACCATTTAAAGATCAACAACCTTAATAACTCTATGATCCTTCCCAAGAATCCTCATTCTTTTCCCTTAATGTACTACTATTCCTCAAAAATCACTATTTATTTGACCATCTCTGCAAAAGGACAACATTTAACAGTCAAGTAAGCATTTAATCGTTATAATAGATTCACTTATTACTTGACTCTTAGACTCTACAGGTCTTAACATCCTAGTCCTAATCTCCCATGGACCACTAGAACCTTGGGCTCTGATACCATGCTTTGTCACGACCCACGACCTACCCTGTGCGGATCGAGGTGCCAATTATTCTTTCTATAACTATACTGTTAAGCGGCGGCCCACAAGCCGTGCCTTCACTTGTGAATTTGATACATTGTAAAAAAATTTCACTTTGCATGTCATATCATCATATCAACATCTATCATCATCGGAGTTTAGTTTTATATGTCCAAAAAATAAAAGTATTTATATACAGATCCCAAAAGTATACATATACCTATACTTGTACCTAAGACCTGGACTCATGGGAGAATTAAGACTAGTCTATACTAGTCTATCTCATCGGTATAACAAAAAATGTCCATCGTACTTGCCAAAAAGGACTGACAGTAGCGAGTGAAGCAACTACTCTATGTGTATGTTTGGCAATCCCCCAGTTTCCTATTGTCTTGAAAAGATAAGTAATGGAATGAGCTAACAAAGCTCAGTAAATAAAATCCCTTTCTCTGTCATGGGTCAAGATCAGTCCAAGAAGTAGGTATGAGCAAATACCAATAGAATGTAATATATCAATGCATGTCATAACAAAAGACATAATAGAAGTCACAATAGCTAGTAACCAACGTTTAAATTGATAGAAATGACCCTTAGGTCCTATAGGTGTATCCCAAGATGAGTACACAAAAACAACAAGAAGGAATAGCCAAATAATATTCTGCTGAAATCAGACAACATCTATATAGGTATGTCATCACATCGAATAGCACAACAAGGAATATTCCAAGGAAAAGCACACAAAGCATATCAAGGATCCAAGGAATACAATATCAACGGTGAGCAAACGTATACAACATATTGAAAATTAAGAGCGTGTTATGAAAAAGATAAAAGAAGCTATTTGTCAGGGCCCGACATACCCTTTTGTGCTTACAGCACAGAACTTTTAAACTTTTCGTGTCCTCTAGGACCCAAGTCATACGTCATGCCTCGCATGACTACGTGTCAATCATGCGATGTGACACTCACAACCACGCGTAGGTCAATCATGTGATGTGACACTCATAACCACGCATAGACTTTCGACATCTTGTCCCTAATGTAAAGATCCGAAATTTTGGAATAATTTTTTTTTTTGATAAGACAATATTTGAATTTCTTTAAATCTTATTTACTTTTAATTTAATTAAATCACATTTTGTGAACGCGTGTTAGTAGTATTGAATATACATGTGTGTACGTAAATAGGTATAAGAGTATGGTTATGTACAACCAAGTGTGTGTGTATAATATATGATTCACATGGATAAAAATGTCTATATATATATATATAAAGTGAAAGAAAAAAATAAAAAATAAATGAATAAAGAAAGAACAATAAAATAAAATAAAATGAGATATATATATATATATATATAGAAATCTGGAAAAGCTTCTTGAAGAAGCTAGAAAAAAATAAAAATAAATAATAGACAAGAGAAAAGAAAGTGACGGCAGGTGAGGGGCTGTGTGTGTGTACTATTGTGTGTATGGTGTGTTCTTTATATAATGAGTATATATCAACAAATATCTTCATGTATTCAATGTAAAGCTGAATAGATTAGAAAGGGAGCAGAGAGGTTAGAAAGAAAAGTCAATAAAAAGGGGCATATTCCAGAATGCTCCAGGGGTGGAAGTCGGTGAAGAAATAGAGAGAGGGAGAGAAAGTCGAGCAGAAGGGGGCAATATGCAGAGCAGTGGACAGGAGTATATATATATATATATATATATATGTATGTGTGTGTGTGTGTGACGGTGAAGGGGGGAAAGCTCCGATCGTCGCACAGTGAATCCCCAACTAGAACAAAGCTTCTGCTTTGTGATTGTCCAGTGGTCGCCTTTCTGCTTTCAACCTCAAGCCAAGGCATCATCGCGAGTTCGCGACCGTGTCGTCCCTCTTGGTCTGCAGAAAAATAGAGAGGGGAATGTATATATATATATGTGTGTGTGTGTGTGTGTGTGTGTGTGCTTGTGTATCGTTGGAGTAGGAGAGTGGCGGTAGCGGCAGTGGCGATGTGATGCTCGGGGAAAGCATGGAGACAATGATTTGGTCGTTGAGTTGGGCTTCGAAGCCGAGATCTTTGCGGCTAAATCGGTCAGTTGGGTTGAGATAAAACGATGGCAAATCAAGTCTATGGAAACTCTGAAGTGTATGATTTGGTTAGGCAAATATTTTTGAGTACATTCACGATTCTCCCTTTGGGATTTATGGGTCGATACCATTTATGGCTGCGCGTGGTAAGGCTTGAAGTATTTCCAGGTTTTTCTGGTTGAATGCTATTGAAATACGGATTGATGTGCTCGGGTCTGATCGGAGTGTTGAATCATCCATTTTTCTCCCTCCCAATTAGAATAGGATTGATGCTCTATGGATGAGTGGAGCCGATATTACTGATGCAATTTTGGAGGTGATTGATGTATGTGTGTTGTGTAGCATTGGAGGCCATTGATCAGGGGGTGGTTGAGATTTCTAGAAAAGAAGACTACGATTTAGTGAGGTTGTGGTGTTGGGTCTCTGTGCGAGTAGGTTGGATTTGCTGATCCGGTTATGTACATGTTTGGAAAACGATGGAGGCTTTGATGGAGTTTTGGGAGCTACGGTTTTGGAAACCTGCAACAAGTGGAGCTGCTGCAAAACCTGATGCAAATCGGGGATGTGGATTGGGTCAGTTTGGATGCTATTGAAGCATCAAGTATGGGGCGGTTCGTTTTGTAGCAGATTTTGAGATTGAATGGAGAAGAAAAAGAAGCAGAACAAGCGGCTCACTCAGGAAGCGGGAACAGAGAAAGGGGTAAGCCACTGTTCTCTGCAATTCAAATTTTTTTTGGTTGCTTTCAATTTCCTTTGAGTTGTTATGAGTATGGAACATTAATCCAGAGTAGGAGAGAAAAGGTTTAGAACAAACAAGGAAGAAAGCAGTAAAGGAATAAAGGAGAATTTAGAAATTTCAAGTTATGAAACTTGAGTTGGGTTGAGTTTCGTGATTTAATTTGGGCCAAACCGAGTCCGATCCGACCTGACCCACCCATTTAGATGGCTGCCCAACACTGTTACTTTATGGGTAAAATTTTTAATTTGAGTTTGGGAGGCGTTTGCTTAAAAAATAGAAGTTATCCAATGATTGGTTTGAAAGGTACAAGAAAGGAAAGGAAAGGAAAAAAATAATAATAAATAAATAAATAGAAAACAAAATTGTGAAAATTTGTTTGGGCAGTGAATTGAACTTGTGACCAAGGGGGAAAGGGTGAGAAGCTTAGCCTACTGTGCCACCAAGGCACATGTGGTCTGTTTGGGCTTAAATACTATATGTATTAGCTACACTAATTAATTTAAATAAGTGGTTTAAATTAATAAATTTTAAATTAAATCCCGACGTGTAAATTAGTCAAATGAATAATGAAAACTTACTATCTTGGACCTCCTGGGACCAACGGTGAGGTCTGTGACGCGAGACAAGGTCCCAAAAAAATAAAAGACCCGTGGAACCCTTAAAAATTACCAAAATGCCCCTGAGTCAAAACGCAGTCAAACGAACTCCAATTAGAGTGAACAAATAGTGAATCCTTATTATTTCGAACATTCCAGACTCAACCATGGAGTCTGATTTACTAAAATAGGCCTTGGGAAATGGGAAACCATGCAAGTACAAAATGACTGTTTTGCCCTTTTAGCCCGAATGTCCAAATTAAATTTCGCGAAAGCCTAAACCTATTTTCTTCGACGTTCCGGACTCAACAGTAGAGTTTAATTTGACAAAATAAAAACTAATGAATTAAAGACATAAAATTTGATGAATAACATCATTCAAGTAGAAAACGGATTGAGTTGCATTTTGTGATTTTAGGGACACCGAAAGGCAAAGAGAAGGTGGTCTGACCTTCTGCATTCTGACTGTTAGTTCCGCTATGCTATGAGTACGACTTCTTAGGGTTGAGACCAACCCATTAGGTACGATATATTGTGCTAAGTAAGAAATAGAATTAAGTTTAGGAATAACTGCCATGTTGACTTGATGATTCACGTATCTGCTTGATTGCTTATATGCTTATGTGTTTCCTATTATCTTTTTGAAAGTTGGTGAAGAATGTGGATCATGACTGTGTATATCGTATGAGTTAGCATAATGTGTGAATTATATTTTCGAGAATTGTTAAGATTATGAAATGTGTAACTTAAGGCATGTGTTTAAGTGAACTATGTATGCATGTACCCTTGATGGAGAGATTTCGTGATTGGACTATTGTTGTGTAATACATTGTTTAAAGCATGCTTCATATGTGGATAAGATGCCTTATTGAGATTGCATTATGGCATGGTGGAATCAGAGCATATTGGCATAGTGTGATTCCTTGGAACATGGTGTGAGTTGAGTATTTGGTGTTGTGCATACTGGTTACTCAGGCTATCGGGGAAGGTCCGTAAAGTGAGACATACTGGTTACTCAGGCCGTCGGGGAAGGTCCGTAAAGTGAGTCATGGGTGTGACATGGAGTTTGCATGGGTGTGTCACGCATATTTTCATTGCATTGTATTAATGAATTCATGAATGTGTGATGAATCTTGTTAATGCATTGTATGGATGAATTGGATGGCATGTAGGTTATAATTGTGCATGTAGATATAATTGTACACTTACACATGTCACGCCTTAGATTATGTTAATGAGTTGGATGGCATGTAGATTCTTACTAGTACATTTTATGGATGACATTGAATGACATGTAGATATAACTATACACTCGCACATGCCACTTCCTTAGTTTTGTTTCTTGCATTAGCATTATATTGTACCAGCAGTTGAGCTGACCCATTCGTGGGACAACATTTCAGATGACGCTCCCGGTACTTGAGACTTGAGGAAGTCTTGCAGAGTGGAGGAGACATAAACCTAGAAGTATATTTGGCCCTTGGGGCATATTTTATGATGTACGGTCTTCAGCCCAAGATGACATGTTATATGTATGTTGACGGAAATAAATGTAAGTTAAGTTGAATTCGTTAGGTTGTCCTTTATTTTATTTTCTTTTAGTTTCGCTACTCGCGCCCCGGGTTAGCGGGAATTCGGGGCGTGACACCTAAGGACTGAAGTGTGTAACGTGTCAAATACTACCACGGATAAGAATCAGGTGATGCATAGATAATGCATAAATTCGTGGAGTAATACTTTTCTCAACAATATGTGACATGCACTGTTCAGTATCCAAGCATCATAGAAATATGCACTACTCATATCAGGATGTTGAGATGCAACAACTCAACAAGTCCACAAGATAGAACAATATCAATTGTGAAAATCAAAACATATCAGATAGTAGAGTACAAGGTGGCAGCATGAAGAAATAATTGTGACATGGCTAAGGGAGGACCACATAAAAAGGTTCGGGTTTACTTACAAACTGTTCTTATTTTTCATCTTTCTGGTAGTTGCTGTGGCATTTCCTGATCTTTGGGCGACTCGAATTCCAGCAAGTCGTCACCCACGTTTCCTTGTCTTTCGGCCAACCTTTGTGTGGCCCTTTCTTTCATTAATCGACCCATTGGGACGATTGGAGTCCTATAAATAAATGGGTTCCAACTATGGACCTCCACCTTTTGGGCGAACCTTAGCTTCCTCTTTTCTACTCCTTCCCTCCACGTTGGGTCGTCTATGATCTGTCTTTAAATCAATTCACAACCTAAAACATAATTCAAAATCTTATTACCCACTTATTTAAAGTGTTTCATAATTAAATTACCATCAAAGGCTCTATCAGATCACCTAAGTAAGTCCATTGACCTATTTTTCATTTATTGGATTTCAACTTAGGCTATTAAATTCCTTAAGTAAGCTTAGTAGCTGTCAGAATTATAATTAAAGTCATTTGGACTTCATTCGTTATCAATTAATCATGTATTTAACCTTAGGGGCACAATGGTAACTTTGTCATTCTTGCCTCGGACCCTATCGTGGTCCTCAACATATTTCATATATCTTATATATAAATTTCTAAGTCTTTTGAACTTCATTTGGTATCTATTTTATGTCATCGAGACACATCAGTCATTTTCCATTTCAAGGTTCCCCGTAGTCTTATAACATATTTGGCCCTTCAAGGGCGATTCGGTAATTTATACTTTTTAACGTCTCATTCTTTCCCGTTCACAGTTTACGTATTCTGGCTCTGTTTTCAGTCTATTGGTCCTTGCAACATTTTTGTAAACTTATTTATCTCATTATTACTCCCTCAGTAAATTAAGTCCAAAATATTGATTGTAATAAATTTAGGTTTTTACGGCTTTTCATTTGGCTTATGGAATCTCTAGGGGCGATATGGTAATTTTATATTTTTATAGCTTACTTTTTCGAGACCTCAGTTCATAAAATGGACCTCACCATTTGGTCTAGAATGCCTGACATAATTAAAATAGACTATCTTTTATGTTTTGTTGGCCTTGGGTATCATTAGGGGTAATATAGTTATTTACAATATACGTGTCTATATTTTTTGGGACTTAATTTCACCGATTGGACTCCACAATTGAGTTTGGAATGTCCGAAATAGTAAAAATATACTATTTATTTATTTTGTTTGGGTTTCGTTTGACTTATTTAGTGTCCAAGGGTAAATGGTCATTTTACCCAATTAATAAAATAATTAAATAAATTATTTTATTACTTTATTATTTTTTAGGGGCTTATTTGAATTAATTTTTCGAATCTTGGGCCAGAACAGAATTATTCAGAAGTTTAGGGTCAAACTATAATTTAACAAAGTTAGGATTTTATGTATTTAAATTAAACCAGTGAACCAAGGGGTTCTTGGTTTGTAACCCTAAACCGGTCCACATATACTGTGAGCTAGCCGGTTTAGGTTACTCTGTTGAACCGGAATAGCATATTCTACTGTCCTTCTTATCCACGTTTGAGGTTATCCTTATTTAAGATTTTTGATTTCTTATTTTTGCCACTAAACAACCGAGATTCCATTTTAAAACAGGCTCAAAACGACACAATTTAATTACCCATGGTTGCGTTCGGTCGGGTCCCGACCTGACCTGACCCAAGATCCAGCCTAACTGACTTAAAAAGAACTTGTCTTCTTCACGTTTCTCCGGCACCTTTTCCGGTGCCGACGAAGGTTTTCTGGTGAGCTTTCAAACTTCTAAAAATGCTCCATTTTTTACAAGGATTCCATTTTTCTAGCCAAAACCATATTTGGACAACTTCGACAGCCGTCGAACAGCCACTTCCAGTGGCTGTTTCGGCGAGAAGCCATTTTCCGACGACTTTTTGTTTTGATTTTTCTCGCTATTTTGACACCCATTTTTGACTTATTTTATATCAAAACGACTCTAGGGACCTCAATAATTCATTTGGATTTATTTTCAGCTTCAAACATGATACTTTTCTTCCACCCAACATTTTTGGCCACCTTTCTCTTTTTACATTTTCTCTCTCATTTCTCTACCAAAAAACCTTTCGTTTCTTCCTAAATTCATCATTTTTTCTACTCTTTTAAACCCTATGGTTCTTTGGGCGTTTAGTTTTAGTTTAAAAAAAACAGTAAACACAGTGAAAAAATACAGAGAAGAAAAATGAGAAAAAGTTTACCTTTTTTCTCCCTTCTTGCCTTTGATCTCCTTTCTTCCTCTTTTTTTTTACTCCCCACTTACAGCAACTTTCTCTCTTTCTCTCTCTCTCTCTCTCTCTCTCTCCCCCTCTCTATGTATATATATATATATATATTTTTTTTTTTTTGTGGCCGAATGGCTTGTGTGTGTGTGTGTGTGTGTGTACACACACACACACACACACACATATATATATATGCAATTCAGATTTTCTCTAACTGCTCCTTGTACTGCCCCATCTAGAATCCTCTAACTCTCTCTATCATCCAACCACACGTACACTCACATATATTTTAAATTCCTTGGCCCATGCTGCTACAGCGCGCGCCCACACACACACACACACACACACACATATATATATATATATATTTTGTGGTTATTTTTTTGTTCTAAGTTATTCACTTTATGTATATACATATATATATATCATATATAACATCTATCACAAAATGGTTGGTAGCCCAAATGGTATTTTTTTGATATTTAAATGCTTTATTGGTTTTGGTCAAGGGTTCAAAACCTATCCGTCGCATTTTTGGCACTTTTGCTAGGATTTTGCCTTAAGGCTTTGTTTGGCAATCAGAAATATATATTTTGGCTTTTTACCTTTTATTTTCCTTCCCATTCCTCTTTTTGTGAGTCAGTTTCTTATGACTATTTCATATTCGGGATGGTTTCAATTTTCGAAGCCTCGTATTGTGTGTATTTTCTCTGTAATCTTCATGGTGTATTTAAATTATTATTTGCTTCTTCATGTATTTGAAATTATTATTCATTCCTTCATATATCGGTTTTATAAATCGTAGTCACATTTGGATTAATTTTTCTTTACGCATCGATTTCACGAATTGAAGCCGTGTCACCCTATTGTTTTCTTGATTTAGTCTTCATCGTCCCCTCTTGATGTATTTAATTATTTTATTGGTCTATCGTAACTATCGAGAAATCTCGATTAATTTTCTTAATTATTCTTTATATTGTTTCTAATTAATAATTAGTAAACTAATTATAAATTAATCGGGGTCGGGTTGTTACAACACCTTTATATATAGATATATGTATATGCATACACATAGCACTACGCAAGCAACCAAGCACACACTTCAACTTAGGAATACGTCTAGGACCAAGAAAATGAGTCTAGAAGTCCATGCCTCGTCTGCCATTGCTTGTAGTTTAGAGAGAGAAAACTTTGAAGCCATCAATGGTTGCCTTCTTAGTCTAGTCCCGATCCTTTTTCTCTTTTCTTCTTCTTCTTTTCTTTTTTTCCTCAGTTCAGTTTGCTTCCCTGTGTGTGTGTGTGTGTGTGTTTCACGCACTCACACACACACACGAACACACATCAATGTACACACACACACTAGTTTCTCTCCCCTCTGGCATGCACACACTCATCTCACACACCTCATGGGTCTCTCTCTCTCTCTTTCTTACACACACAATGCATAATGTGTATAACACACATCCTCACACTTGGTTGGGAGAGAAAGAGAGATCAAAAAGTAGAAGGGGAAAAAAGGAAAAAGCTAAAATTTGGTGAAGGGACTTGTCCAACCATGTGTACCCTTTCCACTGTTTGGTCCCCTTATAGCACCTTACTTACACAACCTTTCCTAACATTGGATCCTATTTGGTCCAATAAAAATAAGACACATGTCATTGTCTAGAAAAGTCCAACCAAGCTTCTTGAGGAAGTTTTGCACACACCTCAAGGCACCACGTGGCCAAGTAAAAAATATGAGTGTACAAGCACCCGAATCCAAACTATTTTGGAATTGCACCATAGTTGGCACCTAGCTAATCTCGATGCCCTGGTTACAAATATGTTGTTCATCTCTAGAAATTCAATTGTTTGAATTTTCATAGTTATCGACAATTTGTAAATGACTGTGTACGTAGTTCCGTGACTCATACCCGTTCTGAATAATTTACTAAAATTTCAACTTAGCCTTACAATGTCACACTGAAGTTTTATTAGTCGATTTTATAATTATTTTGACACATCATTGATTAATTACTCATCTGATCTGAGTCAATGTTGATAATTTACCAAATTGTCCTTTATGATTTTCTAAATCCTTACAACATATATATGTATGTGTGCATTTAATCATTAATTTGGATAATTCTTATTAATACGGACCGTGATTCTTTTTAAGTCACATCAAAAGTGAATGACTATTATATTTTGAATAATGTTTGCACAATCGCATTCTAAAATATTGTAATTATAGTTCATAAATTTTGTAATTGATTAATGAATAAAATTTTAATTTTAGATACCTCGTATGCATATATTTGAAAATAAAAATTAAATGATTTTCATAAAAATAATTTTTAAAGACCGAATTTTATATCCAAATCTTATATCCGATAGACATCTAAATAAATAAATTGGATATAACAACATATTCAAGCCTTTTATTCTGGTCAGTTTCAAACACTAAATTAAAGTATTTAATATCACATAAAATTTTATATTCTATCCGATCCAACTATATCCTATTCATTCCCGCCTTCTTATTCAACTATCCAAACAAGACCCAAATTTAATATTTTATAAAATTTTATATCATATTTGATGTAATTATATCTTATTTAATTCTATCTTTTAATCTAGTCTTTCAAATAAAATCTTCAAAAAGAATTTGTGTTTGTGAGACTTATAGATTAGGATTTGTGTTTGACGTGTGAAAAAATGACAGTCTTGTTCTTTAATAAAAGATAGTTTTATAAAAAAGAAAATATAAAACGTAAAATTAATGTATTTTTAATTTTATTTATTAAGATGTAATCTGAATCTTAATTAATCCTATTTCTTTTCCATTTTCGTGGCCAAGCGCAGCCGTCAACTGCAGTGAACTGCCAACATAAATCGTCGCTAGAACTGCTAAAGACCCCTTTCCGGTAAAGACCCTGAAAATGGAGGAGAGGAAGAGGAAGGGAAGCATAACAACCAGACGAAAATGGAAGAAGTTCCAGACGCTGTCGTCGACGTCCAGTTCCAAGCTTCAACATCATGCCCACGGCAACAACACTATCTTTGCTCTGATGCTCGCAGCCCTTTCTGCTGACTCGAACAAACCCATCATCGAAAGATGCTTAAACCAACTCCGTCTCTCTCTTCTCTCCAAAACCCCCAAACAGACCCTACCCATTCCCATCCTCTCGTTGCTTCCAGTCCTCCTCAACAACAAGTAACAATAACTCTCTCTCTCTCTCTCTCTCTCTCTATATATATATATATATGTATGTATGCATATTTTAAGTATATACAAGTTCATGCGTGCACATCTTATAATTACTGGTTCATTATCTATGTGCTAATTCCCTACCATTCCCATCCTCTCATTGCTTCCCGTCCTCAATTCCAAGTAATGGTATTTACCCCTCTATATGCCACCCACATCTTTTGATGAATTGGGAGTGATCTAAATGTGCGAATTGCTTGAATCGTGGTTACAGATGTGCTGAAATTGTGTCAAATTGTGCGGAGATAGTTGGGGCTGCTTCGATTTTTTCGTTTGAGATGAATGAACAAATTGCTTCGGATGGTGAAGTCGTGAAGGGTTTGGTCTCTGCAGTTGGGAGTACGAAGATGAACGTATTAATGGCTGCCTGTAATGCTATTTTGGATCTATCTACAACGTCTATTGGGCGACAAAGGCTGCTGGAATTCTCTGCCATGGAGAGTCTTATGTAAGCATCTTATTCTTGCCCTTTAGTGTGTATGTGTGCGGATTAGTCAATTTACAGTATCAATCCTAAATAAAACGATGTAGAGTCCTTTTCTTGGACTCATGCTGTATATGATTTGAAGCTACAAAATAGTGTTTTAATATCGGCAGTAGCTTTGCAATTTCTTTGTCAGCACATTTGTCTACCATATGCATGCAAATATCAGTAGTGTTCCAGTGACCCTCTCTTGGTTGGAGAAGTCGCAATAGCTTTGAAAATTCTTCGTCAGCATATTTGTCTTCCATGCTCATTGCAAATATCACTAGGGATACATTGGCAAACACTTGGTTAGAGAAGAAATATTGCTTTGGAAGCCTAAAACTAAGACTAAGGGCCCATGTCACTTGTTGTGAAGGGCCCTCATTGGTGGTTCCTTCTACACATCAAATGGAATAGCCGCGACATGTTAGATAAGGAGGATCCTAGGAGAAACCCACTTTAGATAAAGACAGGGCAAACCAGAGTGAAAGGGGTAAACTAGATAGTTTTGGGTGACTAATGATCCAACCTAGAATGGAACTTTTGGCTAGAGCTTGTGGTGCACCAAAGAACAGGCTTTTGGGAGAATGGGTTAAGGCTTCAGAGAACAAGGCAACACCTTGCCTATCTGGACAGCATGGGCCTTTCAACTATTTATAGAGATCTAAGCCCATATGGTCCTGGACACATGTTGGGGGCCCAAACCCTCTTGTTATATTTTCTTTGGTGAAGTATCACCTCAAGAATTCATGTAGCGTGCAGATGTCACCTCATTAAATTCTGAGGAGTCGGTATCAATTTATGCCGTTAGACACAATTCCCTTAATTTCTAGAATGGCCTGGTGGAACACTTCCCGTATTGCCATTCTTTTGTATGGCAAGGGCCATTGGAGCGTATCCTCGTCTTAACCTCCAAACTAGATAGCTTCTAGAACTCCCTGAAACCTACTGGCTTAGCCAGTTAGCATTGGACCTTCTGGGTCCGGACCTTGCCATCCTGGACAGATTATGTAGCATTAGGGGTCAGTGAGAGTAAGATACTAACTTACTATATGAGCATGCATATACTGACTTACTATACCAACAACATAAGTAATGTTCGACTGGATGACAGTAAGATAAATCAACTTCCTTACTAGCCTTCGGTAACGACCTATATCAACAAACAATTCTCTTTGCTCACCATCAAGTTTAACAATGGAATCTATTAGAGTATCAACCGAGCACCTAGGAGACCAGTCTCAGAAAGAAGATCAAGCACATATTTCCTTTGAGATAGAGAGATGTCTTGATGAGAACGAGCAACTTCAATCCTAAGGAAATAGCAAAGGACACCCAGATCCTTAGTGTGGAAGTGTTGACCAAGATGTTTATCAAATCTGCAATACCGGCGGAATCACTTCTAGAGATAGTAATATCATCCACAAACAATCAAGACCATGGTACCAACATAAGAGTGACGAACAAAAACAGAGTGATCAGAAGTAGAACAACAGAAACCATATATAATCACAACAACACTAAATTTATCAAACCAAGCACGAGGAGATTGTTTCAAACCATACAAAGCCTTAGGCAGCCGACATACGAGAGAAATCAAATTGGTTCTACTCAGAAAAGAGATGTGATGAGAACTCAAGTGATGAGTGGCAGGCCATTTTTTGTTTCTCTCCTTTCGATCATCTCTCTCTACTCTTTCTTTGATGATGGTTTTCCCCCTAATCCCTTTTTTCTTTCCTCCACCATTCTAATGTTTTTTTCTATGTTTCTTCTCAATTTCTCTTGTACATTCTAGGTTTTTGCAGGTTTAGTTTATACCCATATCTGCATGTTCGGTTTATGGATAATAACTATAGTGAACATCGGCTCACAATTCTCTGTTTCCCCCCGAAGATTCATGATCGTGGATGTGTCATTTATACATATATGCACACATGCTAGTCAACTCTCACTGTTGACAGCTCGGCTATCTAGATAAGCTCACAATGATATTAACACTACAATCTTATACACATACTTAGTTGAGCTATGTTACTCTCTGCAGATTATTCAGTTTGGTGTTAAATGTCATGTTTTGGACTGTGCTGGCATATACACATGCGAAAACTTTTACTATCTTAGAATTGCACCAAAATTGATTGGGTAGCCAATATTTTTACGTAGATTCTCATGGTGACACTCATTTATTCATTCTCTAAAAATTATCATATTTTTCATGTAGTATTTTAGTCCATTTAATTCTTAGGTTTTATCTAAACCATTTTTTGACATATAGTATATAAAATATTCCAATTATTACAAAAATTTCTAAATTACTATTATAAAATAATATTAAAATTTGGTATGTTACATTTAGTATCAGTAATGCTGCTCCGAGTTGCACTAGAATGCTGTTTTGTGTTGCACTAGTCTGTGTAATGCTTCTTTGACTTGCACCAACTGCGAAACTAGTGGTGGGTGAGGGCTATACAGTGACGGTGGTCGTGGTACACAACTGCAAGTATGATGTCGGTTGTATACATAAATGGCCTGAGGCCCTGAACCCCATCATCCTTTTAGTCATCTCTGCATCATCACCACTATCTGCACATATATTCTTGGGGTGGTGGTGAGGGACAACACTGGAGAGAAAAAGGGGCAGGATCAGGGGGAGGGTGAGGAGGAGGAAGGGGCCATTGTCAGCAGCAGTTGTAGTTGGCAGTGGGGGAAATGGCTGCGGCAGTAGGATGGTGCTGGCGGCACCAAGTGAAGGTAGGCAAGATGGTGGTGCTGCATAGTGGGAGTGGTAGTGGGGCTAGGGTTAACATTAGGGTTAAGAGTTGGAGAAGTTGAAGATCTGACCTTTTTATTTTATTTTAATTTTGTTAAGGGTAAATTGGTTAAGTTGACATCTTTTTAAATTTGTTTAATAAAATAGACATGGAATTAATATTAGAAAAGTTGTTGATGATAGTTAAATTTTTTTTTATAAAAGTTGGCTGAATCTTAATTATCCCTAAGTTAAAATAAAAATACTTATTGAAAAAACAATAATATTAATTTAAAATAAAAGACTCTGAACTAAATAATTAATAAAACTTAATTCAAAGATTTAAGATAAAATTGGATAAAACATAAAAGGAAAGATATTTTAGACTTTGGATCTATTCCTTCATAAAGCTGAAGTGAAGAATTTTTTCATAAGTTGAGTGATAAAAATTATTATCAAACAGAGTAGACTCGGGTTTGGCTCTAGGACTTGCCAGCCCAATAGTATATCTTACATATTTTCATTGTTAGTATGTTTAAGGTTTGGGTCTGTTTCATGCAGAATCCTATGCATAATTTTCATTATCACCCGAACTACTACTTGCATATACTTCCCAACCTTTTTTTTTTTTAATAATGTCATATACTGTAGTTCTCTCAAAAAACCTTATCTGAACTACTTTTGGGTTGGTTTCACCAAATCCTCTCTTGCCAAGATACTCTATCTTAGGTGTAATTTTCTATTGAAGTCAATTGGTTTGGCATGTCACAACACACTTTCGTTTCTCAGCCTTCCCCTTCCCCTTCCCCTTTGGCACTTTCAAACTTAAACCATATCACTTCTTATCTGTTAGTTCATTGGAACTTCATGTGATCACCGAGCCACATAGCTTGTAATCTTTCTTCTTTTCCCCAATACCTTTACTTTCATGACTCCCTTATTTCTTATCCTGTCGTATTTTTCCCATTCATCTCTAGATCTTCAGTTAGAGCTTGGGTTACTAATACATTCCCATAAGATATCATTGATTCAAATCTTTTATTCATTGATTTGTGAAAGTAAATTAATTCAACAATGTTAATATTTGCTTGTGGCTTATTGTTTACCTTCTCTCAATTTTGTTCAGCTCAACCTTGCTAATCATCAACTCCAGTCTGCCAATAGGAAAATGGTGATCAGATGGTAGTTTTTGGATTGCTTGTTTTTGTGTTAGTGAATGGAGCCACAACAAACTTCTATTGTTGCCCTTGCTTCTTGACTACCACTAATAAAAGAACAGGTTTTAAATAAATATTTTATAGGAATATAGAGCTACTCATTACTCATTAGAAGTTCTTTTGATATTTTGGATTCTTCTTTCTTTTCAAAATACTGATTCCATTCATGTGGCAATGAATCTGATTTTTAATTACAATACAGGGTTGGTTTCAGAACTCGTTACCCTGTACAGGCTTATTGTTAATTGTAAGGAAAACTTATAGTGTTATCCTTGCGTCTTGACCAGAATTAATAAAAAGAACAGGTTTCAAATTAATATTTTATAGAGATATAGAGCTACTCATTACTTGATTAGAAGTTCTTTTGATATTTTGGATTCTTATTTCCTTTTCAAATACTGATTCCATTCGTGCGCAATGAATCGGATTTTTAATTACAATACTGGGATGGGTTTTAGAACTCATTACCATTGTACAGGGTTATTGTTAATTGCATGGAACAAACACATGTCCTTATAGGCAATCCTTAGTTGTTAGTTATCACTGTCAACATGTAAAGACGGCATCAAGTTTAGCTAGAGACTTGAACCTGGTCTGAGCGCTTGGTACAGAACATGCTGAACATGCTCCAACATTTTTTAAGCTGACACACTGGCATTCCCCCAATTTTCTATATGGGGCTTTGCTAATGGACGTATGGAGCATTGGATTTCAATGGATTTATCATGATTCCAACCATTTGTTAGATATAAACTGGCAGTTGTGTCATGTGGGTGATACCATTGTGAGTTTGACCAAATGTGATCACACAGATGTCATAAATGTGCCACACTGTCTGTTTCATAAGGGGAGCTCTCCTAATTAGGTTGGACAAATTATCCAGAAATACCTTATTTTTTTTAAATGTTATTTGTCCTCAATTTTTTTTCCTCAAGTCTGGATTCTTTTCAAATATGTTACTTCATTATCAATATAATTTTACCTCTGAGTGATTCTGACTTAACATCCATTAGTTTTGGCTTCCTTCAGGTCCCTAAATCTTCAATAACATCGGTTTCTCTACGTACTGAAGAAAAAGGGGGTGAAACCTGTTTCAGAATAGGGCTCAAGGAAGATGAGCTTCCAGTATTACTTCTTGATGCTGCAATTACTCTCATTAACACTTGCAACATTGAACAACTGGAGAAAATGCCGAGGAAGCTCTCTGAAACTTTATTGGCATATTTAAAAAAGCTGTGGGAAAAAGTACATAAACAGATGCTACATGGCACCATTCAGGCATCTATACAGGAGGGACATTTTTATGTAAGCAATATTAGAACGAATAATCTGGCAGAAAGCATTTTCAGGCTCTCAATTAATACCGGTCAATTTACCACACCATTTGATTTCAAGCTGATTAAGAGAAGCATTTTTGGTTGGGAGGAGTCTAGTTTCCAACATTTTATGTTGAACCACTGGGAGGTATCACCTTTGTGTATAAGGAGACTCTCAAATGCTTTAGCCAAGCAAGATGATATTTTCAGTTCTTTTGTACAATCGCTTGACTTTAAAGAAGCACGTCCTTCTTTTTCTTCGATCCTTCAAAATCTTATTTCTTGTCCACCTATTGCTTCAGATGAACTAGACATCCTTAGTTTCCTGAAGGAGGCGAAAAATCATTTAGGTTATCCTATACTCTACCAGCAGGACATTCGGGTCCTAAAAACACAGCAGTCAGAAAAAGAGGTGCATTTTTTTCAGGAGTGTTCAGGTTCCTGCTGTGTCCAGGCTCCTCAGTTTCTCTATATTGATGATATTTTGAGATGTGAAGAAGCATATACAGAGGGTTACACCGTTGCCCTACGCGGTGTGGAGTTCCGCTTTGCGAGCATTGCTGCTATTGCTGATGGGTTAGCATCTCTGTTTGGTCAACCATCAGCTGGGGCAAATATATACCTGACACCACCAAATTCTCAGGGTTTGGCGCGTCATTGTGATGACCACTGTGTGCTTGTATGCCAACTTATTGGAGTCAAACAATGGACAATTTACCCTCTGTTGAGTTTGCAGTTGCCTCGCTTGTACGAATCTGTTGATAGTCTGCACAATTTAGAGGTCGAACGTTTAAGAATGGATGGACGCAAACAGTTTTTGCTAAAAGAAGGTGATGTTTTGTATATTCCTAGAGGTTTTGCTCATGAGGCATCCACAGTTGTGGATAATAATGGGCCCAATGAGACCGCTGGGTTTTCATTACATCTGACACTTTCTGTTGAGGTGGAGCCTCCATTTGAGTAAGTAGTTGCTTGCACTAGTTTTGATATGGTTTGGATGAATTAATTGATTATTATATATTTGCATCCTAGTTTCAAGTTGAGTGTTGAAAATTCTGTGATTTTATTGCTAAGTAGAATATTTGATTATCTATGCGAAACCCAAACTGTTATTTATTGGTAAGCAAATATGAGCAGCAATGCATGTAAGAAGTAGTTTTGTTGGGGGAAAAGTACAAATGAGTCCTTTGTTTCTTTTCTAAGGATTAAGAAATTCTATAATCTGTTTTGTGAGGGTTCTCTAGTTCAGTTCTCGCCCCATTTTTCTTATCAAGAAAATGTTCTATAATCTTTACCTGAGACCAATAGGCATAGAATTTTTATTTTTTTTCTGTACAAGTAATCCAATAGGCATATATAACTTCTAAAAATTATTTTCAAATAAGCTTAAATTCTATGAAATTCTTTTTCCACCCTTCTTATTAGGATATTGGGTTTGGTTCTAATTCACACGTAGTTCTTTTATGCTGTAAAAAATTACTAACACAATTAAAAATATTACTGACAATGAATAAATGCATTTAAAATGTTATAAAATTTTTAGTCATAACTATTTTTAAAGTTTCATTAGGAAAACAAATTGAAAATTAATATCGTATTAGAATTGGATCCAAGAAGTTAGGAAGCCATTCGATGTCCATTTACCAAGTGCGTTGTCAACTTTGGGTTCAATAATGCCAACGCTAAGCCTAAAAGATTGAAAAAATAGAACAAGCATTTTGTTAAGTGACCCAGATCCATAGTCAGGGTTGAGATCCCATTGGACCAGAATGAAGAGATCTACTTGGCCAAGATGAAAGAGGCCCAATATCGTAAGTGGGTTGATAGCAGGGGCAGCTCATTTGAGAATGACCAGGCCCAATGCCTGGCCCAATCCAGAGCGCAAGAAGATGGGAGGATACAAGCTTGAAAGAAACAGCCTCTTCGCTTGCAGGGGGTAAGGTTGCGTATATCTAACCTTCCCTAGACTCTGCAATGGCAGGAGCCTCGTACACTATGTTTGCCCTTCTTTTAAGCGTAGAGAACTCTAGGGGCAAAAGAGAAAATATTTTTTTTTTGTAGGATTAGAGTGTCTGAGGTAAAAATATATTGAAGAAGATGAAAACTAGTAAAGTTTTAGGACCAGATAGTATTCCTATTGAGTTTTGGAAGTGTTTAGGGGAGGAAGCGTGTCTTAGCTAACAAATTTATCTACTAAGATCATAATAACTAAAAAACCACTCTATTAGTTGTGTAAAAGCATTTTAATATTTATATACAAAAATAAAGGAGATATCCAAAATTGTACAAATTATTATGGTGTTATATTAATGAGTGAAATTATGAGACTTTGGGAGAGAGTGATTGAATATCGATTAAGAATTGAAACAACTGTATCGGAGAATCAATTTGTATTTTTAATAATGGAAGCTCTTAATCTATTAAGAAGATTTATGGAAAGATATAGAGAAAAGACGAAAGATTTTTATATGGTGTTTATCAATTTGGAGAAAACCTATAATAGAGTTCCTTGACATTTAATATGGTGGGTTTTAGAAAAGAAAGGAGTTGCAAAATGATATATCAAAAAGATAAAAGATATGTATGATGGGAGTGTGACTATCCATGGACAATTATTGAAGAAACGAGTGAATTTCTGATTATAGTAGGCTTGCATCCAGGGTTAGTTTTAAGTCACTTTTTGCTTTATAATGGATGAGTTGAATAAGACATACAAGCATGTATTTAAATTGCGGTTGCGGTATAACGGTATCAGGAGGATCGGACCATCCATAATAGAAATCAAATATTGCAATCGTGAAGTTTTTTCAAATACTAGCAGACCTCTTAAAAGTCACTAATACACATATTTTGATACAATTTATCACATTTTAATTTTTTTATGGTTAGTTTTCAATTTTCAAACACCTAAAAAGATATATTTCTTTTATAAGTAACATCTAGAAAGATGTTTCAATTTTTTTTTTTAAATTAAACTAATAAGTATCATTTGGTATGAATAATATTACAAAACTAATACAAATAATAGCAAAAATGATTATGAGCATGAAAATTAATTTAATGTGACTAATTATGGAATAAAAAATTAAAAAATCGAGCCCAAAAGGCCTTCTTCGAAGTTATATTTGCTCGAATTTTTTGGTAACTCATTAAATTTTTTTGAATTATTTTGTTTGGTATTTTTCTTGTATTTAGATCTTATAAAAATTGAGATGATAAGGATTCTGCAAACGAAAGAACAAAGAAACTCAAAATAGGCGTATCAATCTTGTATTGGCCGTACCGGTCTTGTAACAACTGTACTGATATCTCGACTTGCATCGATATCGAAGGGTCAAAAAATTAATACGTATTGGCCGATAACGATAATGTAATGATATCGGTTGATACAATTGTAAATTCGGGTATCACCGATATATTAGTCTGTACCAGTATCAAAGGTTTAGAAAAACGATATGTATTGACCAATAACGATCAGTGTTGTCAAAGGCTAGCGCCTTGTCCCCTAGGCAACTGGGGAAGGACGATTTTTAGACTTAATGCCTTGACATGCTCCAGGCTAGGCATCTTCAAAGAGGCGATGCTTAGGCGCTCGCCTTAGGTTATATGAGAGGCGACTAGGCGATGACTTTTTTAAATTGTAACATATTTTACTTGTATCCCTTATATTTTAGTGTTTTAATTATGCACTAATTTAACAATTTTATAAGAGGCATGTTAGTATGAAAGAATATTATTGTAATATAAAATTATTATTATCCAATTTAACGTATTAATATAAGTATTATTATCAAAATTATCACAAAATTGGCCCTGATAAACATTTAAATTATTTGAGTTGTTTCCTTAAATATAAAACTACGAGAAGAATAGCAACCAATAAATTCTCATCATTCTTCACTAAACCTGGGACAACCCATGATAAAACACTGTCCCTCTATCAACTAGTTTGACTACTTATATGTGAAGTCTTCCCAAATCCCAACATAAGCCTTACCTTTGAGAATTAGCTTAGAGGTTTATGAGATTGCCTTATCCTGTCTTCTGCATTATTAGGATCAAGTTCACAAAATTCTCTTTTATGTAAGACTTGAAAAGATAACAAACTTTTGAATATTCATTGAGAAAAAAACACCAAAGCTTATGGGGATTATATCACTTTAATACATCATACCTCACCATTAAATTTGACTTTTTAGTGTTACCTAATAAATTTAACTAAGAATAAATTAATTTTTAATGTCTAATGTATTTATTTGATTTTATAATTTAGCGCCTTGCATCACTCAGGCTCGCGCTTTTTTGTCGCTCCACTTTTCGGACAATGTAGAATTTTAATGCCTTAAGGGCACCTTTCGCTTTTAACTACATTGATAACGATACATCACGACTGTTATTTAAATCTATGCGTACAAGATGAAGTTTCATGGTTTATACTTTTCACTGATGATATTGTTTTAATTGATGAAACTAGAAGATAAATGTTAAATTAGAGGTTTGGAGAGAGACTGTAGAATCAAGATTAAAGATAAGTAGGACGTGAATTAAATATCTTAGAGTGTAACTTTTGTAAAACTAGGAACATAAATGGGATATAGTGAAGTTTGAAAATCAAGAGATAATAAAAAATAAAAAGTTTCATTATCTTGGTTCACTTATTCATCAAGAAGGATGTATTGGAAATGATTTTGTTCATAAAATTAAAGTAGCATGGGTTAAGTGGAGAAGTGTGTCCAACGTATTTTGCAATCAACGTTTACCTTTAAAATTGAAACATAAATTTTATAGACCAATTATCAGACTAGCGATGTTGTATGAAATAAAATGCTGGACAATTAAGAAGCAATATGTTAATAAATTGAGTGTAGCTGAAATGTGGATGTTGAGATGGATGTGCTTTAGGACAAGAAATGATTAAATTAAAAATAAATACATTTGTGAGATGGTAGGATAGAACCTATTGGATATAAAATGAGAGAAAACCGGTTAAGGTGGTATAATTATGTACAACGAAAACTACTAAATGTACCCGTAAGGAAGAGTGACATGATGAGTTGAGTAGTAAATGTATGCTGCTGGATTGAGATATTCTTATTAAGTTATAATGCTTTGCTTCAGGTGGTTAATGTAGTTGAGATGTATAATGCCCTTATCTATGAATTACATTTTATCAGTCAAGTTCTGGTGATTGTATTCATATATGTTTGCATTTCAATACTACTTTTGAGTGATAAAAACTGGGGTCTACGGGATTTAACTCCTTCTAACATGTGAGATGGCTCATTGATTTACGATCTAAATGGATAACATTATGGACCACTGATACTGTCAAGAAGCATGGATATACTACTATATTACATGTATGTAAGAACATCAATTGATATTAAGACAGAATCTCTTTGTCCTCTCTCCCTTCCTCCTTTGTAGTTCTTGTTATTGTCAGATATTTTTTGTTATGTTATGAATTATGGATGTGTAATATGGTTAAAAATTGGTACTTGACAAGGTTAAAATTTGATGTTCCAACTCCAAAGCTATGGAGTGATAATGATTCATTTGGTCAGAAGCTTAAAGCAAATATTTGATTTGATTTGATTTTTTGATACAACCTTGATGATTCCTTCAAACATACCCTAAATAACCAAGTCAGGGAGTGAGATTGTTGTCTCCAGAGTGCATTTTTTTTTTTTTTTTTGATTAGTAAGACATGTATATCATATAAATGAGCCCAAAAAGGGCTACAAGGGCAAAAACCCCAAAAGATTGCATATGGCTAAGAGAACCCAAAAAATCTACAAAAGAAGTGACATTTACAGGAAAAGACATGTCTCCAGAGTGCATATTAAAAATACAAACATATCTATATGTATATATGTATATATATATATTGTAAATTGTTTATTTGTAAGCAAATATGTCTACAAGTGTTTGTGTAAGTACATTACTTGTATATTTCTTATTATTGCTTATAAAAATAATAAGCAAATTTGTTTAAAGGTATTTGTGCAAGTATATTAATTATATTTTCTTGATAAGTAATAATAATTTCAATAAAGAGCGCCCAAGGGGAGCACATTATATATTAATTGTATATTTTCATTATTTGTAAGTACATTATATATATATTGCTTAGAACATATTGTTTTAATTTTATTAAAAATTATTTTGGTTAGTTAAATGATATATGGAGCAATATCTAAACAACAAAACATTTGTGGCATGGCAGCTTCCTTGCCATCTGCGATTTCATTTTAATAATTAAATTCAAATATATTAGAGTGAAAATGCATGAATTATTCATGCTCCAACAAAATTCAATCTGTAAGGAGTGTGGATTAAGGCATCCAGATCATACCTCTCTCTCTCTCTCTCTCTCTCTCTCTCTCTCTCTCGTAGATGCTAGGACTAGCTTAGGTTGGCAATTCATCATAACTTGTATGATAGCATTAGGTTGGAAGAACTCGAGGAATCCTCCAGTAAGGTTTGAAGCACCTGGAAGACAACCAAATGGTGGATAAAGTCGAGGGAAGAGTGTCACCCACCTGTAATAGTGTACAAGAAACAAGCAAGACCAAAGAGTCAAGCTTGAAGATCAAAAGAGGTGAATTGAGATCTTAGAGTGAGTCTAGGCTAGGCATTTTCCAGTACACCTCAGGAAGATATTGGTTGACCAACCTGGACATTGGTTGACCAAAGTGGTTCCCCTAAAGAGATTGGTTAATAAATATTAACATTGGTAGATCAAATTTGAGTAGAATGCAAAATTAGTTGACCAACCCGCAAATTGGTTAACTAAATGTGCACAGAATTTCAAATTGTCAACTTGCCTATTGGTTGACCAATGTTGTTCGGATTTGGAAAAAAATAGCATCTAAAGAGCCATTTGAGGGCAATGGTTATGCATAGGAGGAATGTCTAAATGTAAAATGATGATGAATGATTGCTAGAGTGTTTGATACTACATATAAACACCATGGATGCCATTTTGAGTGAGATTTTAAGTGAGATTATGTATCAACATTATCATCATCCAAGCAAGCTGGAGTGAGGAAGGCAACTAAAGGACCTGCTTGCATAGATATTGTGCTTACAAGTTAAATTCACCTTCGTAGAGTTAACCAACTATTCTACACCATTTCCATGCTGTGTCCTTATTGAGGTTAGGGTTCTAGGTTTAGCTCATTTTGTGTAGAAACCTAGGAAATCCTAGTGTGAGTCATAGGTAGCTTGTAAGAGATCCTAAGTATAAAACTTACAATTGTAAAGGTTTTGGATTGGCCCTTCAAAACTTTTTTGTGTTAGTAGAAAAATCTGGTGTGTGTATCTATGAGTGAATGTAGGCATGGTTGCAGAACCAGTATAAAATCATTTTGTTCATATATGATTAATTTTATGATAGTATATTGATTTAGACAGGAATTAATGAATGTGTTGAATGTTGAATTTTCCAAATTCATGTATGATGTATTGAACACATTGAGCAGCATGTGTATCCTTCAAATGAATTGTAATTTAAAATCAATCGTAATAGTGACACATGGTGGAATGGCTCAAGATATTAATTGATAATCTTTATATGCATAGACTTGAGTAATGTTTAGAATTGACTTGTGGATGTATGTGTAATTCTGAAAAACACAGTTATAACCTTAGAAAATTCATACCTTCAAAAGGTTGAATAGGAGGAACTCAATTGAACTTAGACATGGGTGTATTAATAAGTAATATTTGCTAAATTATTCAATTGTTCGATTCACCCCCATCTAGGACACTTACATCTCTCTCTCTCTCTCTCACTCATGGAAGCATGCAGCATGCTACCATTTCTTTATGTATTTGCTTGTGCTTGTAATTTTTTTCAGCTCCTTTCAAGGAATCCATATTGTGCCTTCCTATTTTCATTATATTTAGTCAAGAAGGAAATCCTTAGAGAGGCTAGTCTTGATAATTTTTAACTTTTGATGTATTTTCTTTTTATTATTTCAAATTTTATTTTATGCTTTCTCTTGGATTATTCTTATGGATTCCCTGTAGAGATTGGAATATTTTTAGTTGATTGAAAAGGTTTTTTGTTGGGTCTGAAAAATAAAATGCAACAAGGCATGTGGACTGGCCCATATTTGTCACAAAATTATATAATAAAGACATGTATGTCTATTAGACATGAAAACAGGGTTTTGGACCCAGTGTGCCGTTGAAAAGCTTGCTTGTGGACATGTCTCTAAATTATATGATGATGATAATAAATCATTTCTTAGCATCATTGAATGTGCATACATTGGTCAAAATTTTGAAGTAATTTGGAGCCATTAATTAATGTATTGAATCTATTGATTGCATCATAAACTTAGGATACCCTTACCAACAAGACCAGTTAGTCTTCCCTGTAAATGTTCTTATGTGTAGGAGTAAAGCAGTTAAGTATATTTCCAAGTGTTTTTGAGAATCTGCATGTCTATAAGAATACTTTGTTAGTTGCAATAATGAAGTGGGCATATTACATGTAATTTCCCTTGAAATGTCAAGATAAGTTTAGTGTTGACTTTAATTTCAATCCAGGTCCAGAGAAAAATGAAATCTTGAAATTTCTGTTACTTTTGCGACATGTTGATTTTTTTCTTAATATTCTGAAATGCCAACAAATTTTGAAATGGACAATCAAATTAAAGTCCTAAAATTTTGGGGTTTTAATTAAAAAATTGAGACCTGAGGTGTTAGAAGATGAATGCTCCCTGAGATTGGTCACCTTATATACAGGTGGGAGGGATTCACTCACACTGCACTTCATCATTGGTATCAGAAGCAGAACCAATCTGATTATACATCTAGTGATTCTTTTCCTTGGAACCTGAATGTTATGTCTGTGAACCTACTTCATGTTGCGATCATGCTACTTGGTGATTCTGATCCTACCTTTCGGAAGGCTTGCTTGGTCTCTTCAATTTCATTGTTGTCAGATACCGAAGGCTGGCTTGATCTGAACCAGAGAACAATTTTCAGCCATTTGGTTAATAGAATTAATACAGAGTCAAGGTTCTCGGATGCAGTCAGGAGGGTAGAAGTGGCTGTTCAGAGAAATGAAGATACCTTGCAACAGATAAGATGGCTCCAGCATCTCAACGAGGGAGAAATGACTGATGTGCACAATTTGAATATTCCTTCAATAGGAATGGAAAGCTTTTTCCTAATGTGTGATCAGCATAGAGACAAGGCAGAAGCAGTATTTGTGCGGGTTAAGTCTAAATTCTGTAGTGAGGTGGTATTTGAGGATGTAGAACAGAACTATAAGATGCTGCTTGAGAAGTACAAGAAGGCCAGAAAGCAATACATGAGTGGGATGCTTTCTCTGCACTGAAATTGACAAATAACTTTGAGATTCCCATGCCATGTGTATTATTTTTTTTTATTAAATTTCTTCATGTTGGTAGAATGACTTCTTTGGCAGGAATGGATTGGGATGACATTGTTATTAACATCTATGGAGGGCAGAAACTCCAAAGGGTAGCCAATACCCATGGCAAACGGCTGAAATGTTTCCTAATTTTCCTTCAATTGCTTGCCTTGAAAGAATTGCTGCCTCAGACCTTAATGGCTACCTCTTAGGTATGTTTTGCTTCACCTGAGTTCACAAATATTGAACTATGTTTGTTGTTTATTCTCCGCAAAGGTGAACAAAAGACACACAAAAAGAAGAAACTGAGTGTAGAAATCAACCCAGAACTATTTCCATCCAAGATATTTCAAGCAATACATTGTTATATCTGTCTTTTATTGATTAGCAATACAAGATGCATATGCATATCCATATTACTTCCACAATGTAACTTAAAATACTACTCTATGGTTAGGGATGCTTGGGAGTTGGATGAGTTGTTACTCCATGATAATCAATGTGGTAAAGGAGCTTCTCTGCATCCTTGTTACTGCTTACACATTCTATTGCCGTGGAACCTTCTCTGTTTGTAGATCCCTTCATCTCTTCATTAACCTGTATTTTTAAGCAACTAAACTTTAGAGTCCCGAAGGTATTGTTCTAAGAGTGAAGGAAGATGCATTTTAGAGAATTGTTGGCATGTAAGCATTGCGAGGAAGAAATTGGCAGGGATGGGTTTCTGGGTAAAATTAGTTAGAAGATTGTTGTCCACACACACACACACACACACACACACACACACACATATATCTAGTGCAATGTTCCATAGAAAAAAAAGAAAAAAAGAAAAAAAAAACAGAAGAAGATTTGGAGGATTAAAAATGGTTGTGTATTTTATAACCCACCTTGATTTTCTGGTATTGATGCTGCTGTTTGGAGGATGAGATGCTGAATTCCCTCAAGGGTCGCCTTCCTGAGAGAAATGTGAGAGGTGGAGAAGAGCTGATACTCTGAGAAGCAAAATATAAAGCTGTTGCAAGTAGGCAGAAGAAAATGATGTTTGAAGATCTCATCATTAGTGGCTCGTGTAGAAACTTCTTATCCTTGGACTTGGAGAGGGAGAGGGTTTAGATTAAGAAATAAATAGAAGGGCTTCAATGAGATGATTGTGTGCGTGTGTGTGAGAGAGAGAGTCTCAATAATTGATTAAGGGGTTGGGGAGACATGTCTCAACCCATGCTAATGATTCTGCTGTTTACGTGAACGAGATGGCACAAGACCAATCCAAAGCCCTGAAGACCGTGTCCCCACTGCTGTCTGTGCGCGCGCGCGTGTGCTTATAAACAGTAGAAGTCTTTTATTCATGGTTTTTATAGGGCAGTTGAATGGAAGAAATGAGTTCACGTGTGTGTTCCATGTCAAACAGAACCACTCACGGTTGAGTTGTTAGCCTATGTTTTGTCCTCACCAATGGAGCCTAAAATTGCAGTCACTTCACCTTTCTCTCTCCGCCCATGTGAGATAGGTAGTAGGGATCAAATAGAATGATAATTTATTAGTTTTTCAATACTACTTTCATTTTGGTGAAGTAATTTTGTCAGGGGGTTATAAAAGTATATTCAAGTATATATAACCGATCCTTGTATAATATTTCCCTGGGAAGTTTGAAACAATATATATATATATATATATATATATATATATTATATAAAATTGTGGCCAAATAATACATACAGCTAGTGAAACAGAAATGTACAAGGGGGAAACTTGAGTTCATCAAGTAGTTTGCTTTGCAATATAATTGGATTATACTTAATTTTGCTGGTGGAGGGATTAAGGCTGCCTAATAAACAAGGTTGGTGGAGATGATGCTTATTGCTAGCTAGCCTAAGTGGGTCAGTACTCTGTATTTTTGACCCGACATCCAATTTGGTTTCATATGGGCCAAGGTAAGATGTTTAAGGGTTCGATAGGTATGGATACCCTCCATTCAGTTGACCACCCAATTTTAAATTTTTGTTGTTTTTTTTGCAGGTAATGAAGCTGAAATTAGAGGTTGAAGAGCAAGGTTTAATTTGGTAAAAAAGAAAAAAAATATATTTAAGCATCTTTGTAGTGTAGGAGATATGAATTTTGTCTTTTTATTTTTTATACAAAGGGAAGGAAGAATTAAATTCACATTAATTATGTAGAAAATGTGTAGTTGCATCACTCGAATAAGACATTGGTCGTTCCTCTTTTTAGGCTATATAATTGAACTCACATTAATTATATAGAAAATGTGTAGTTGGATCACTCGAATAAGACATTGGTCGTTTCTTTTTTTAGGTTATATCTTTTTACCAATAAAACGGAATAAAAAAAGAAGAAGAAAAGAATAGATGATATAAAATATTACATTGTACTTATACAGCTGTGAAGAAAAAAAACTAAAGAGCAAAACAACGGGTATTATTGTTTTTTATAATATAATTTAGTTCTGATTAACAAAATAAAAAATAAAAAATAAAATGAAAAATGAGTTTTTGTTACAGTACTAAATTGAAGCAAGCGGTTAATTCATGAAGAAATGCTGCGAAAGTCTAAGTGGCGAAAATAAAAGGGTTAAGAAAGAGTTGCATTTTACATTCAACTTCTTGAGGCTGCGACCTTTACAATTTGCCCATTATGTGATAAGATTCTAAAACCTGGGTTCGGCTGTGATGCTAAGACGCAATCGTTACTGATGTTGTCCATATACCTAATAAAACCCAAAGTAGATTGCAGTGTACAAGTTAAATTATCATCTCATGTACATCTAATATCTACCAATTGATTAGAAAGTAATATATCTATCTATATATATATATATATATATATATATATCAAGATCCAATGGTTGAGTGAGACTCATCTAATTATTCTGTTTTTATTTTATTTTATTTTATGTGAAGTTGATAAACTGAGCATGATCTCTATATCACTTGGAAATGTTTTTATTTTATTATTTAATAACAATTTAGAAGAATCAATGGCATACCTACCCCAGGACTAAAAAACAAAACACATACATAAAGTATTCTGTGTATCCATTAAATGTCACGCAATCCAATCAAGCAAACAGCAGGAGATCAACATAAAAAAACACACAGGCACTTCTAACACGAAGCAGAGAATCACGCTTAACTTGAGCTAATGGAAGCCATCAGTTTAGAAAGGATTCGGAAAGTGTAAACTAGTTTCCCAGTTCTCAAATGTGTTTGGAACATTTCTTCTCATGGCTGTTTGAACTTTTAACTGCTTTAACTATCTGAAAAGAATTTGAGATGGAGATTACAGTCTCTCTAACTGAGGGATTAGGCTTCAGATGAGGAGGGATGTGCCTGACTATATCCCTTGGAGCTAAAGAAGCTCTAGTGGAGAATCTCCTCTTACCAGAATTAATATTGCTCCCATTTTAGTCATTACCTGATATTATGTCCGATAAATGTTATCCAGACTCGTGAACTTGTCTTAAAATAAAATAGATTTAGATGTCAAACGAGTTTTAATTGGGTTGAGTAAAACAACTCAACTCTTTAGGATTTTAAGTGTTTGGACTTGTGCGGATCGAACCTCAATCTAAAAAATCAAGACCGAGTCTGAAATAAAAGTACCTTGGACGAGGGCCGAGTTGGGCTGTGAACCTTTGGACCATTTTTACACTCCTATGTCTAAATAATATTGTGTTATAGACTAGATTCATACCACGTCAATAAATTCGATAGATGATAAAACTTCTCATATATAGTTGAGAAGATACTCATCAAGCTTTTTCATCTCTTGGAGAACGTGCTTGGGCAGAATGAACAATCCATACTATTACTAATAGTTTTGCATACCGTGCAAAATAGATAAAATGAGCTGGATATATCAGCGGCACTTCCAGGTCTTTGACTAGGATACACCACTATTGCATACAACTCCTTTGTATACAAGCAAAGCCTTCCATTGCCACGAGGAAGAGATAAAGGTGCATGTCTCAAAAATCTAAAGCTGTGATTAGGATCAGTGGGACCCTAAATAGTTAGTGATTTGTCCACATGGAAGTCCGGTTTTGAAATACATGACCAAATGTAAATAAGACAGTAGCAATACCCTCTACAGAAATGATACTGCCAGAGATTCAACTCATGGTGTCATCCGATATAATGTACAGATATCATCACAACATAGTCATACGGTGACAACATGTCTGAATTAGAGTTACGTTCATATCCTTGCTTTACCTGCACCTGCAATTCCCATGAAAGACATAAGTGAGACATAACGCTTAGTATGATTATTCAGAAAAAAAAAAAATTCAATATTTGTTTCATCTCTATAATATCTTTGTCAATTTTGACAAAAAGGGGAGAGATAAATTGTCAATAAAGAGAAATTTTTTGTAAGATATACATTTTGTCATAAGCATGGAGATTTCAATATTAGATTTTGTAGTTCATCTTGATAATTTTTATTGTTTATTCTACCATACATGCATATATTAATATTTTATTTAAGCAGTTGTGTGCAAATATTCGTACAAGTGATCTAAGATCTACAAGTTTCTTAGGGGATTGACAAAATATAATGGTATGATGCATTGTAATTTTCTTTTTTCCTTTCCTTATGTTTTGCCTAGATTGGCCAAAGGGGGTGATCTAAGGTCTACAAGTTTTTTATTTTATTTATTTATTTATTTTTGGGATGGACAAAATATAATGGGTTGACACATTGTATTTTTTTTTTTAAATCTTTTGTCAAGATTTGCCAAATGAAGAAAATGTTAAGAAAATCAGACAATTTATATTGACAATTCTATTCCAATGGTTGTAATTCTTTAGATAGTATTTGTTGAGTCATATGGTTTACTGTTAGTTAAGACGTGAAGACTCAAGACATTTATCATTTACATCAAATAATGTCTAAAGAAGTGTGCAATTTGAAAGTATGTGTCATGTATATCACGCATTTGTATTTAGGCACTCACCTTAGATTTGTCCTTAAGTTTAGATTTGAATTTTACTACGGTTAAAAAAATTGACCTAAGTGAGTTAGTTTGGACCATAGGCTAAATCTACTTTAGGTATAATTGAATTTTGAAAATTTTCTAAACTTAATTACTCGATATTTTTGGAAGTTATTGGAAAATCACCTAACTATTTTTTGTATAATTTTTTTAAAAAACCTAGTAGCTCTTTTGTCCACATAGTAAATATGGTTGCATTGTTTCATCCATACGTATGTCATAGTTTCAGCGCTAGTTCATTCAAAACTTATTTTCTTACAACCTTCTCCATTCCTTTGTTGTCGAAGTCTTTATTAAGGTAGTTGTTATATATAATTCATGTTAGTAAGTTACGCCCTTCCATCCTCTTTATTTTATTCTAGTTGTTGAATTCTGATTAGAAATTAGAAAGCATGCTCCTAAACTCGGGAAAGCAGAGCTAAGACAATGATGGAGAACTGGTGGCTAACAATAATTGAAGTTTTGCACATATCCGCAGGTTCTTCAATTTGCTTTCTCCCTCATAGAGGAAATAAGTAAGGTGGTATACTTTTTTTATCCGCTTATTGGAACTCCTTCTAATGACCTATGCATTCTGTTATCATTTCCAGTTGGACGATCCATTAATCCAATTTGAGGAAGAAACGAACTCTTTCCATTTTTTTAGCGCCCTTTACTTTTTTAGGGGCTTTCCGCAGATGAAGCCTTCCTTCTTTCTTCCTTCTAATTGGTAAGTCGCTTTGGCTCCTGATCTTGAGCTCGCTGTTCTTGGCCTCAGGCTTGGCGCTTCTTCTTGGAGTCCTTGCCTTTTCGATACTTTAGGCCCTTGCCCTTGGCCTGGTCTCGACTTCCCCTGACTAAGTACTTTCAATCTAGCAGGCTAGCTGCCTGTGCCGCCCCTAAATCCTGGACATTTTGGTGCAGGTTGGAGCCCCTTCATGAAATCGAAGAGCCGGTCCTCTTCCGTCATATCAAAAATGTCCAGGGAGAACTACGAAAGATGGCCTTCACATACTCGCGTATGGGGCCTGTTTGCGTCAGGCTCATCAACATGGCGGACCACAACCGGGCAGGAACCCTCCATTCTGCCTGAAACTCGTCCCCAAAATGGATCTAATTGCACTTCACGCTCCGCGTTCTTTACGTCTTTTGGTCCGCCACCAGAACTTGGCTGAACCATCAAGATACATGGCAGCCGTATTCACCGACGCCTCCTCGGGCGTAGTCCGACAAGCCGCTCCATATCCCAAAAGTCTTCGATCCTTAGCATCTCGGGTGCCAACGAATGCCTTTGGTTTCGCTTGATTCGAACCATCTACGTCGAGCCACTGCTTACGGCCTTCTTTAGTATGGTGACCTCGCCCCTACTCTTTAAAGCTTGCCACCCCTATATATTAGTAAAGCTCTTCCATGACCCCCTGTCCTTGGCCTTCCATCACGATCTGCCTAACCAGCCCATCTTTATCTAGAGAAGGAACTACCCGCTTGAAATCTGTCCATTCAATTGTGTAACAGGGCGATCCACACGATCATGAGCCTGCTCCTGTCGAGCCTCTTCGACGGCACTAGCCTACGAGTTCTTCCTACTAGCCATGGTTTGGCCTAACCTTTGGCTCTAATACCATTTGTCACAATGCTAAGTCCTTTAGGCCCACAAACTGCGGCACCCTGCTAATGGTCCGCTTTAGCAGAGTAAGATAAAAAATCTTTTTGTATCTTCTTAGTAAAGCTTAAATGTCCTTATTGAAAACTCAAACGCTAACGAGCAAGAAAACAGACGCGTTAATGTGCAACGACTTTTTAAAGCTCAATCTGTTGAGTGTTTTATAAATAGGGGCCCTTTCTTGCTCGTTGGTGCTTGAGTTTGATTGTAGGGCTCCCACATGAGTGCTCACATTTTTTGTTTGCTCATAAGTAAGTAAGCTCTTCTCAAATAGATTTGCAAAACATTGGAATCGACGAGTGGGCGGGACCCTATACACCTACCTGTGGTTCTTTTCGTCGGACCCTCTTTTGAGATCTCATTTAGATGAAGCATAGATCGGGAGAAAGTTGGGTCATTAGGAGCGGGATTCTGGAGTAGGAATTTTCATTCGAATTTATATTAATAGGGAACATAGAGTTGCATACGGAATGTCAGATGGGAATGGAGCGAGTGGAACTAAGTTTCCTAGATGATGGGACCATATTTTTTTAATAATAATTTCTTTTGAAAAGCGGCCATTTTTTTCATCTCTCGTAATGATAACAATCTACTACTGGAGGTAACCAATAGAGCCAGTGTCAAAGGAAATGATTTTTGCACTCTCTTGCTTAAACGAATCAACATTTGTGGATGGTTGTTCATTTTAGATTTTTCTATCTATCTTTAGAACTACTGGATCAACTACTCCAAATTTTAACCTTTGGAACCTTTGCATACCATCAAAGTGAAGCGTAGGATCGATGTTGACTTTCTTCTATTTGCAAGGGTAAGCTTTAGAGTGATATAAGTGGTATGAGAAGTCATAGGTCTATGTGTTATAGAGAAAGTTTATGGCAGCCTTGAATGAATGATTTTGGCCAAACAAGTATGACGATCATACTGGTGCACTAGATAAGCTTCTGCTAGGTGTCCACATTACGGGAGTATGAAGCTGAGTTTGAGAAGGTTGCCAAGAAATGGTAGGGCTTGTCTGAGGCCTTCTTTATAAGAGAAGTTCTTTTGTTGTGGGTTGAGAGATGGCATTCCTCTCTACGTCTAAATGTTCAGACCAAACACTCTCATGTTAGCCATTGGGTTAGCTCGCTTGTAAGAGTCAAAAGTGGGAGCTAGATGAGGATCTTAATTGAACCGATGTCCCCAGTCCACTCGCTGCTCTTGCTAAGAAGGTAGTCAATCCCACCAGGCCAATCTTTCCAAGAATGAAGCATCTTAGATCCGGCTGAGGTACAGTAGAGGTGAAATCATGGCTTCTTATGCTATACTTTAATTGTGAGGAGAAGTTCCATCTTCCGGTCATAGATGGAAGGAAGATGAATTTTTTTTTGATTGAAGAGGCTTGGCCAGGTGAAAATGAAGAGGGACAAAGGGAAGAATGGAGCTTGAAGGGATGGAAGGACCTAAACCGCCAAAGATCTCTTTATAAGCTATTGCTGATTTTCGCACATCGTGAAGCATGCGAGTTTAGGGACTACTTGAAAGTGCGAGTTAAGGGAATTTTTTTTCTAACTAGGTTAAGGTTTAATATGTGAATTTATAAGTATAAATAGGTACTATGATGTTCATAGAAAGAGATCCTAACCTCTTGAAGCACATAGCGATATAGAGAAATCTTTAGCTTCAGTTTTTTATTCATATAGTTGAGTTTTGTTGCAAGGTTGTGAACCCTGTGGTTGCGTCTATATACCTAGTATTGAAACAGAACATGTAAGAGCATATAAAAGGGATAAAATACGGACCTCCTTTGTATAGGATTTGCACGTTGTGTAAGGTAGTAGACCATGGATGGTACTAGATTGAAGATGCAAGAGGCTAATTAAAGTTGAAGAATACAACGAGAATATCAAGCATACTATTGGTAATCCACTAGGGTTTGATAGGTTAGATCTTTGTTGACTTATATCACGTTCTTTTTTATTAGTAGATTTTTGCAGCTTACTGTATATTTTGTTTCTCAGAAGAATTTTTCACTTAAATTTTTGTGCCATTCATATTTTTACTATTTTTATTATTTTGATGTGATGTTTGATATACTTAGATTTAAGTAATTCAAGAAGAGAATTATTAAGCAGCAATCAACCTCATAAGATGAAGTCTTGTGATAAATAAGACAATGATTATAATTAATTGAACCTGACTTTATTAGACATTAATTAATTAACTGATATAATTTTGTATGTATGTTTGTTTTCACATGTAATGTTTTACAAGTCTATCATGAATGTTTTACGCATTCGATATCAGAGCCAACATAAGGTAACTCTATTGACAACAACGGTCGCTTCATTAAGAAGAGTAGCTCTAGTCCAATGTGTGAAATACTGTGAATTTAATTAAGTAATTATAAGTAAGCCATGTATAAAATTAGAAAATTTTAGATTCATATAGGTTAATCGAATTTAAATAGAAAGAAATTCAGTTGAAAAAATCTGTTTAAAAAGTAAAATGTTCAACTAAATTCAGGAAAGTTTGAATTATAATTGCTGAAAAACGATTCAAACATAAATTGAATTGTTTCGTATTTCAAATAATTTGGTCAACTTAGCTAAAATTTGTTAAAAATAACATTAAAATTTAAGAATTTATATTCCAAATATGAAATAACAAATATTTTGATTACGTTTTAATTTTTAAATTAGCCAACAAACGCATTTCAAAACAACTAATGCAACATTTGACATTTGCAAAAGCCTTCTCCAGCCCTTTGTGGTGTAGCTTAGTCGCACTCATAATATGAAGCAATTACACATGGTTAGAATAGTTATTCCCTCTCCTATTACTGTGCTAAAAAAAAAATTTAGTCTTAAGGGTCATATGAAAAATTAAATATAAAACAATATATTAATATTATAAATACATCAAGGTTTGATATCATTTAATCATTGAGGTCATTAAGCATTAAATAATTTTTTCACATTACTTGTTGAGATGTGAGTGAGAATAGATGCATTCTATTAGAATTACTGCACAATTAAAGAGTTGAATATAGAGCTTTTGGATGATAATTTAACTCGTTTTGTTAATAATTAGCTAACTTCGTCTCTAATGATGGAGACGAATTTGGAAAAAACTTTTTTTTCTTTCTGTTAAGGTTTAGGATGAGTTTGGAAAGAAGGCATCTCACTCCGGCTCGTCCCGTCCCGACGATATAAAATAAAAAAATAAAAAAATTTTATATTACATAGTCAATATTTATAATAATTTTTTTAGTCATTTATTAAAAATTAAATTAAATTTTATAGAGTTATATATTTAAGAAAATAATATCTTTTTAATTCTTTATTAACATATATATTTTTTATTTTCATACACAATATTTTTTAAAATGAGTTAATTATAATTAACATAATAAAATAAATAAATAAATAAAAACTTCGATAAAAAACCGTCCTAGTTATCCTAATATTCAAATGAATTTAAAATATATATTTTTTCTTGAAACAAAATTGAGGAAGGAACCGACCCGAGCCCATCCATTGTCATTCATAATTAGAGCTCTTCTTTTACCTTCCTAACTCACACTATGTAACTTGGAGTGAGAGGATAAAATAGGAAGTGGCGAGGGAGCTGCCCATAAAATTATTATATAAATGAGTTGAAAGAATTTTTCGTCAAAGAGTTACCTACCCTACGTGTTTAACGGAAATGATCGCATTTATGACGACCCAACTGTCTGTCGGCGTACTAGCAAGGGCACCAGCTCCCCCAGCCGGTGTCTCTCTCTCTCCTGCAATATAAAACCCACCTTCTTCTGTCCGTCATTCATTCAAAACTGTAGCAGACGTGCTTCATAAGCGAATGCAACCTAGACCGGTCAAATCCCACTTAAAACTATACATTACTAAATTTGCTTTTCTTTCTTTCTCTGTTCTTGGACTCTCAGCTTTTTGATATTTGGGCCCCTCGGCTGTGGCAGCAAGTGGAAATGCCTAGATTGAAGAAGCTTTGTCATAACTTAGTCAAGTAGTATATATATACACGTACAGAGAGTGAGAGAGCTATGGAATCGTGGAACAGAATGTAGTGCTTTGAGGTTTTTATTTTATTTTTTTTAAATTTCTAAATTGGAATCTGCTTTATTTTGTTGTATATCCAATGGAATTCAAAGCAATAAATGTAGTTTGGTGAAGGTTCTGATGGAGAGATGTTGATGTGTCAAAGTCTCGACTGTATATCCGATGTTAGTTAATGTCTATATAACACTTCAAACCTTCCACCAAAAATAAAAATAAAACAAAACAAAACCCCCTGATCTCTCTTTCTCTCTCTTAAAAACGATACTCATCCAATTCTTTTTGCCTCTCTCTCTCTCCCCCTCTCTCTCAGGTCGCTTTTCAAGTATATTTTCTCTGGTGGGTCTTCTTGTTTGTCTTTGTTTTATACACACTTTATTCATTTTCAAAATCTCATTCTTGGTTTGTAGTGGGTGGTGCAATGAGAATAGATGTTCTTAAGCTAGTGCTACTTCTTCTTATTCTTGCTGGTACTCCAACCAACTCGGCAGCGAGCGAGATCTTCCCCACTCCCATTGGTGGTGCTAAGAAGAACTCATTTGTCGATGCTATCAGCATTTGCAAATCCAAGAAACTCCATTTCTGCAGGTACTTCTCTAACTCTGAGAAGAACAACATTACTGATGACAAACGAGTCGTTCCCACCGGTCCAAATCCCTTGCACAATAGGTAGGAGAGAAGATCAGAGACTAAGTAGGAGTCAAAAGTGGGATTTAAAGTCATGTTTAATTCTCCACATGTACTGTTTTGCTTAATATATAGATGTGAAAACTATATAAAGATATTCTTCTTGTTTCAATTTCTCTTTATGATCATATCATATGAGATGGGAAAATATTTTCTTGTGTTTGATTTTAATAGCAGTAATTGAAAGAATGACTTGTTGAGTTTTTGAATTAAGCTTGCTTAACTTTCTGTAATGTAAAGTAGTTTGATTCTCCCAATGGTCTTTACTGATAACTCTTATTATGACTTTATGATGCTTCAGAAATACTTCAGAAAAATAAATGGTAACAGCTTTTTGTAACAGTTTTCATTTTTGTATAGTTTGGCTGAGATATTAAGTTTCATATGGCCAGGGCAATGAATTTTTTACCTTATTGTTTCCATTTGATTCAACTCTTAAGTGAGTACAGTTGAAATTTTGGAAAATATGAAGAGAAGCTGACGAAGAAAAAGAAATGGCAATTAATTTTTGCGGGTTTCCAACAAAAATGAAGTTGGTCTTGATCCGTTACCAGTGTGGATGGGATTTGTTTCCTGATTTGGATTATGGCATTGAACTTGCATGAAACAGACCTGAATGCTCTCTTTAAGAAAGATGTGTGTGTATATATATATATATATAGAGAGAGAGAGAGAGAGTGTGTTAAAGAGAGGATTTAACAGTGCTAGAGAGAGAGAGTGTGTGTGTTAAAGAGAGGATTTAAGAGTGCATCCGTAGCAGCTAACATACCTGCCAACCGCATTTAATTCGAACCTACTTTTCTACAAAAGTCGTTTTGCTTTTTTGGGTTTGAAGTTTGGACGCAGTAGTTACCCATTTTTCTCTCTCAATCTCTCAAAGGAAGAGGCTCAGCAGTCACAGCAAAAGATTAAAGAGAGATGACTTTGGTTTTCGTGTTCGAATTCTAATATTCGCTGATTTTGGGGTTTCCCGCATATTTCCTCCACCACATCGTCAAAGAGTGAGACCCCCAACACAAATGATTCGGATATGATTATGTTTGTGCATCTTGTTTACCAAGAAACGCTACGGTACAATGTTTAGTATTAGTGATTTGATTGGCTCATTCAAACACACACACATATATATATATATATAATTGTGTGTAATATATTTATTAATCGGGGGTTGTGATGTTAATATTTTTTTTATCAAAATAAATGATTGTTCATAAGCATTAGATTGTACATAAAATTAACATATATAGAATAAATGTAAATCAGATTACGAATTTCAAACGCTTATATTGTTCTTACTAAAATAAATAAATAATATTTTGTCAAATCTATACTAAATATATTAAATAAGATTTTGCAGAATATAAATTATACTAATATTTTTTATAATTTAATTTTATTACAATTCAACACTAACTTTTCAATCACAATTCAACACGAACTTTTCAATCATAAAAAATCAGAATTACCCTTATATGCAATTCGAACGGCAATATTTAGTTATCATTTCATTTATGTGATTGTTGCATATTGTATATAGAGCAAAGCTACGGAGGATAAAGAATGGAGAAGCATTCCGAGATAAATGAAGTAAAAGGAATTGGGTTTAGCAATCAGTTATATATATATATATATATATATATATATATATATAAGTATAGATACTTTTTCTTTTACACTTTTTTTTTTGTTTGAATAAAAATACTCTTTTAATTGTTTTAATTCAAAAAAGCAAAAACAAAAACATTCAAATAAAAAAAAGTGCGGATAAAAGCAACTACTGAAAAAATGTTAGAATGTGCCAATCATACAAAAAATGATTGCTCAAGTTAAGTAATTATCTGATTTTTTTTTAATTTATTTTTTGGTCCTTTTAAGTTTGCTCAATGTTTGGATCCCTTGTCAAAGGATATTTCTTGAAGAGCATTACAAAACATCAACATCAATTTTTATGACTGATTTAAATGATTGAAGTTAGGCAAATTCACATTGTAACCTTGTAAACTAATAATAAAAAAAAGGAATTCAAGTAAAATTAAAATTTTAAAAAGATTAATACAATTAAACTCATGTTGAACACATCCATTGATTTATTCAAATTATTAAATTTAGTACAAGTCTTCTTAATTGAACCAAACTGTGACTAACCAATGAAAATGAGTTTACTAAACTAAGAAAGTAATCAACTAACCAATGACAACTATGTAAGTAATGAAAAAAGAGAGTTCAAGTAAAATTAAAATTTTAGAAAGAGTAATACGATTAAATTCATGTTAAATATTCATTGGTTTTGTCATGCTCCGAGCCTTCAAATACCTGAGGGTGATCCTATTATTCAAGGTCAAACTAATAAACAATTTCCTGTACATTCCAACCATCATGTGATTAATACATTCTCACTTGAATTTTTATAACATAAATATTCATTCGCATACCATCTATATAGCCCAACAAAACTTACATACATAAATTTCAAAAGTTTATTCATCCCGTGATTACTATTTCTAAATTAAAAGAATACAAGTCCTATTAAGACTTCCAAGCCTTTACGTCAACATATAAAGACCCTGTGACCTTTTACATTCTAAAAAATAACCAAAAGATAAAAAAGAAGTTGTGAATTCAATTACAACCAAAACAAATAAAAGAGTCACAAAGCTATGTCCTTCTAATCTATATCATCAAGACGCCATCTCCTTGACGTTACTTGCATCTGGTAGGGATCAAAACAATAACTCTGATAGAGATTCTAATATAGAAAAAGTTAAGGCGGTACAAAGTGTAGGCATGTGAAATGTGAAGTGTCAATGTAAGTGTCCAACCAACATGCATAAATGTCAATAGGTAATTCACCATGTCTCCAATAATACAACCATCAACCCAACCACGCACAAGAAGAATATAACAATAAGTGAATGGAATGATCATCATATAATCACAATTTAAATATTGCATACAAAATAATTTATCATTCAAGTTTCAAAATCTATATCTATACTACCTATATAAGTATGGATCACGTTAAAGTGTTTTCAGAAAAAAGTATTTTACACTTTTAACTTGACAAAGAATACCCTTCATAATAAAAATCTCTTCCCAATCCCAGCTCGACTATTTCGTAACCCTCGAATTCTTCTTTGTCATCCTTTCCATGAAGGTCGTGAAGCAGATCAAAGGTTGATTCTTGCCGCTAGGCTATCTCTCTCTCTTCCCGCCACTGCTATATCCATCTCTTGTGAACTCGTACTCGAAGTCGGCCTTGGTGACCAGATTAAATCTTAGATCCACATTGGCGTCTGTGGCAGATCTGAAGAAGTTTGGGGTTTTGGAAGATTTGATAGAATTTGTGAAAGAAATTACGATCAATACGTTATAGAATTTACCGTTGAAATGTACTTGAAATCAACTTCGTTTGAAGCTTATTGCTTCTGATTTGTGGTGCGTCTTCACTTGGTTATCAGTTCCCAAGACCTTAAGAATGATTGCCTCTACTTATTCTCAAAGTTTTTTTTATTTTCTTTGTTCTTTGAGGTTTCTAAATCTCATTGGCTTTTTATATGCTTTGGTTCTGAAAATATAATATGTCATCATCACCTTATTAGCATTTTTCTATGAATAACTTATTGCAATATTTCCTGAATTTCTTTCTTCTTTTACTTTTTTATTGACTTTTTTGTTGATTCATTTCAATTGTGCTCTTATTTGGTAATTGGAAGCCAAGTTTCTATCCAAATTTTCTTTCTAGGCTAAAAGTTTAGATTTTTTCATCTTAGCGGCAATTATCTCAGAAATATTCATATACCCATTGTTGGCTTGAAGTTCCATGGACTTAAGCTAAAAGAAAGATCAAACTACTATAAAGATGTATTGTGAAACAAACAAATATGCTTATTGGTCAATAAAAGATTGGTAGAAATCATTCTTCATTACAAATATTAAGGAAAAAGGTCAACATGGATAAACACACAGACTACAAACCAAGGAACATCTAACTTTCTTTTAACATCCTTCTTAATTCTACTAACAGTAAGTGAATGGATGATATGATATTATATATATACATATATTAGAAAAAAATACTAAAATATTCCTAAAATAAAGTTTTCAATCCAAAAAATTCATGATACATTTTTTTTAATCTAAAAAATACAAAAAAGGAACTTTGAATACAAAAATATCTAATTGTTAACTTTCATTTTAACACCGTTAAAAAATATTACTGATTATACTAAAATGACCCTTAAAATACATTTTAGAAAAAAAATACTAAAGAATATATAAAAGAAATGTTTTAATCTCTAAAAATCATGACATTTTATAAAGTAAAAATTTATTTTTAGGTATACTAGATAAATAAAAAATGTTATGTTTTTTTTTTTGGGTTGAAGAATTTGTTGTATCTATTATTTAGTATTTTTTAAAATATATTTTGAAGGTTATTTTGATCTAATCAATAATGTATTTTAACGGTATTAAGATGAAAGTTAACAATTATAATTTTTTGTATTAAAAGTTTCTTTTTAAAATTTTTAAGATAGAAAAAATATATCATGGACTTTTTGAATTACAAAAAATTATTTTAAGGACTTTTTAATATTTTTTCCTATATATTATTTTATATGTGTATGTATGTATACACATACACCCATTTATATATAAAAGGTAATGGACCAATAGAATATAGAAATAGAAAAATAAATGAATCAAAATTAAGTTTAATATAGAAATTTATTTGCTAACCTTAATCTCATTACTTTTATTATATTTTAAGATTACTTTAACATGTTACTAAATTTAAATTTGTCTTTTATTATTTTTCTTATTTAAGATGATTAAGTAAATTTTACTTAAATTTTCTTTCATTTTCATACTCATTTTTCAAAATTTTCAATTTAATTTTCCTATTTTTTTAATTTGCATTATTATTTTGTCTATATTATTAAATTATTATATATTTTACAATACTTAAATTTACATAAAATATACCTTAATAATTTGAAACCATATTTATGTGCAATGCACGTGTTAATAAACTAGTGTATATGAATGTGTAGAAAAAGTTTTGTTCCCACTACGCATTGACTTGGTGAAAAAGCTCAAATCCTCTTTTTTCTAAATCGACAAGTACATGCATAACTCTTTTCAGTAATGACCTTGAGAGGATGGAATAATTAACAATTTCATGATCCGTACTAAACTGTTTTAAATTTTTAGTACAATATAAAAATTAGCGATAGTAATTATTTATTAAGGTGTAAAAAAATTTATATCACTTTTTAATTAATTAAAACTCTATTTGTCAAATAAATTTTAAACTATCCTATTAATAAAATAAATTTCTATAAAATGTATTCTTTTTTAAAATATTTAAGATTTTAAGTTCATAAAATTATAACGATAGCAGCAATAATAATAATAATAATAATAATAATAATAATAATAATAATAAGAAGAAGAAGAAGAAGAAGAAAAAGAAGATTATGCAAGTATAAAAATTATGACATAAAGATCTAGATGAGAACACTCCAGGGAATAAAACCCACCACAAGTTGTAAAAATTCAATAATAAAAAAAAACGATGTATGAGTCCACAAAGTCTAATCCCACAAACAATTAACCCATTTGTTGCCCAAATATTTATCGTAGCGAGGGAGGGGGTGAATATGATATTTTGTAAATATTGACAATTCTTAAAAACTTTAAAAATGAATGCAAGATATGTACAAGTATGTAAAAGAGTAAAGAGAAAATAAAGCGATTTTACGAGGTTCGAAAGATTTCCTACATCCTCGACTTAAGCATCCCCACTTTAGTATTTTCATTATCTTGATCTCCTTCGCAGGTGGCGGTCAACCTTTACAATGAGAGCTTCTACCTATTTTCCCAGCAAAATATCACATTTTGCTTCAAAAGGGTATTACCTACCCACAAATCTCACCGCAATGAGAAGATACAAAGTTGTTTACTAACAAACACTCTCTTCAAGGGTAATTGGTACAATAAATGCTCGCTCTCTATAAATTAATTAAGTGTAAACTCAGAGTATTTAAGATGAGTATAACTTTAGATCTAGGTTTTTAATAATGAGATCTAAAGTCAAACATAAAGATGTAGAAGTTAAAGCTTGAAAGAGATAACAATAAGTGCTTTAGAGAACCTCTATTTATAACCCTCAAGTGAATGTCTGTTGGATTTCAAAATAGAGTCGTGCCCCCATTTTCATATGTTCAAAATTTAAATTTTCGATTGCCAGATAGAAAAAAACAATCGACTAGATGAAGATCCAATTGACTGATCAATTCTATTCATTTGTCCATAGGGTTTGAGATTCATGTATTCAAGAATAACCAGACAACTAGTTCTTAGAGTAAGTTGACTGGTTCTGTTGTACACTATTTTTTCCTTGTAAAAGTCGGTCGTTTGATTCCTCAAAATGGTCGACTAGTTTAGACGATAAGTTCATGTTGTATGCAAAAATAGTCACTTAGTCAACTGGTTCTTGAAACTAGTGAACTGGTTTTGATAGTATAAAAATAAGGCATAAAAATTAGTGGACTGGTTTTTGGAATTGGTCGACAAGTTTTAACAATATATGCCTTCATGTTTATTTATAATAGTGTTTCTTTTTCAAAAATTTTGATCTTTCAAATCAAAACTTGAAGTGTATCAATTTAAACCTAAATCACTCAAAATAAAAAATAAAAAAAATAAAAAATTTTCTTTTGACTTGTCTTGATTCATTGGACTTGAGTATGTCCATTTGCTTGGATCATCATAAGAGTTTTCTACTTGAATAGATTTTAACTTTGAAACGTATGCTTTGAGTGGAGTCCTTATACTTGGTAGGCTTTGTCATTTGTTAATCAACAATCTTCTTTGACCTAAATGATTTATTTGCAAAATTAGAACAAATGGACAATGCATTGTTATAATCAAAATTATTGAGATGCTTTTGATTGAAAACCCTTAGGGCTAACAATCTTCTTATTTTTTTATGATGACAAAACATTGTTTCAATGCAAGTAGCAATGTGCATAAGAAATTGATAGAAAATATTAAATTTACATATATTGCTCCCCCTATCAATTTGTAAATTTGAATTCATACCTCAATATGAATAGATTAAAAATTAGGCATATTTTTTTATATTCTCCCCTATCATTATGTAATCACTGCAAGTTAGAGAGTTATATCACATTTGTGCTTAGTTTGTGTAATCAAGAGATATGCCAAATTAGATCACACATTGCACAATCGTCTGGACTCGTCACTGGGTTAAAAGCTAAGGCTCGTTAGTAGGTTGGTAGACCAATAATAGTATGCCTCGAAGGTAGATTGGGTCGCATTATACAATAATAGGTTTTAGCATATGCAAAAGGATCCCAAGTATAGGAGACCAAACACATTAGTATTAGTTTTCACTACACACATTTGAGATATAGCTGCACAAGGAAAGATGCTCTTGAGGCATATTTCCCTGGTCAGTTTGGTAACCGACCCATTGACTAAGCCCATACTTAAAAATGTTTTACATCTTATGTTAGATGATTGGACTTATTTTATATGTGATGTATCAGACATCATTTGACATTATTTCATTATTATATGATTTTGTGTTTATATTAAGATGATTGTTTGATGTTATGAGCATACATTTTTGAAAGATATCAATAGGCTTTAATTGACTCTCTCACATAGGCAATTGCCTTAGTGCTTGGATGGCGGGCAAGATAAGACATGAACTTCGTATATAGTGGAGGAATTCCTCTTTGTGATATGTCGCCTTAATAAGGTCAAGATAAGATTCTTTTAAGAATCAAAATAAATGTTGATCACACACCTCATATAACCTTAAGTTAACCGAATTCAAATCTTTAAATAGGTGCTTAAAGAGTGATTATGTTAGAATGTTATGGTTAGATGTTGAGATAGCGATTAGATTAAGATTAGTACGACTTCTTAGTTATTTTTGTGAGATTGACATGCCTAATTAAGTAAAAACTCTGTCGTAACATACATTACATACTATATGTGTTATAAATTTAACCACGAGAAAAGAGTGACTAACTGGATCGTTATTTCATCATTGTGCGAGCTCTAAAAATTACCTTGGGTTGGTTCCTAATATACCCTAGTAACCTAAGACAATGTTATGAAAAGAAGATTTGAAACCACTACTTTAGCATGTACTTGAAGGATCACAAATGATGTGATCAGATGAGACATGCCTAGAAAACCAGTTCTGTCTAATTGGATTAGCGTGACTAGTTAAGAAAGATAGTTTCATAATCCACTATTATATTATAACACATAACCCGAGCGATTATGCCAACTTTTGGTTTTATTAATATGATTAAAAGTACAAGACAAATTTGAAGATTCAAACAACACACTAACATTAGTTCTCTAGATGGATAAAGGATGCTAAATTTGTTATAGCAAAATAATTTGTTATTTACAGTGAGATACTATATTAGTGTGATAATGACTTAATATAGTACTCATATCTTGATCTTTCTTGTCTACTTGCACGATCCAATTCAATATATTCGGACTACGTACACAAACCGTTTCCAACACAGATACTTCATATTGATTTCCTAACAGTTCAATAAATAAACATAATGAAATTGCTAAACCAATAACCAATTAGCTGTAAATTTCAGGTTCTTATAACAACCCGTTAGTTTCTACAGAGCATCAGGATTGGAAAACTTCAGTTGCTCAAGATAGTCACCAGAAGCAGTTTTTGTCAAAAGTCAGGAGCACCAAATCCCACCTGCACAACAGTTTAACAGTAAAGTGGGCAACGCTGCATCAAACCTGATTACCCCATAGAACATATCCTCTTTCCCAGTCAATAATTTTTCCTCTCCGTATTAGGGTTTATGATCGTAGTTTCCACTTTCCGGGAGCAAGATTTTCTTTAGTTTTCAAAGGAGGCAACCTAGACAGTACCCAAGCTGGTGAGTCGTTCAGCCATAGTGCTTCACCAGTATCTTTGTGTTTGAAGTCAGGAGACTTCACATTTACCTAGATATAAAATTGAAGCATGTAATAATGAGAAAAAGAGACCTTATGAAAGAATGAACACAAACTGCAATTCAAACCAGAATTAATTGCGTTACCTTCCCCAATCTATTGTCCCACCACTTACTGGGGTTTTCCACCAAGTTTTTCCAAGAATCATCCTCTAAATCCAGAGTATTACAATACATTAGTATATATTAACATAAGGTGACTACAGAATTCCTTGAAAATCACTCCGAAAAAATAAAATTAGTGAAAGTTTACGGTTAAGCCACTTACTGGGGTTTTCCACCAAGTTTTTCCAAGAATCATCCTCTAAATCCAGAGTATTACAATACATTAGTATATATTAACATAAGGTGACTACAGAATTCCTTGAAAATCACTCCGAAAAAATGAAATTAGTGAAAGTTTACAGTTAAGAAACCACAGAGAAACAAAATTGAGTCAATAGTAAAGACTTGTTACATTGAAAAGGCGTCCTTGTAAATCCCTTCAGGCAGATAAAATCTACTTAGGCTAGGATATTAAATATGTGAAACCTAAGCAAATGCATGTCACTTTATGAAGCACTAAATAACTTACCCACAATTGCAGACCAATATAACTACAAGAAAGAAAAAATATATTCCAAAAAGAAAGGGGAAAAAAAAGATGTGAGTTGTTAAGCCTTAAATTTTAACCTTTTTAAAACTGAACATAAGGAACACGTAGAACAGCTGATGTTCAAGAAAGGCCAAGTGTAGGATTAACTTAATCATACAATTCAAATTTAAAAACCCAATAGGATATATACTACCATTTAATATAATGGCATAAAATGAATGTGCTTTAAATTACACCCTCTGTAGTTACAATTATTTATTTATTTGTTTAATTATTTATTTTTTAAAAATAGGTACGACATGCAAACCCACTTTTTGTCCCAATTGGGACGAGAACCTCAACTCCTCTTTGAAGGTGTAGGATATACCACTCACGCTAATGCTTCATGGTAACTCTTCAAGTTACCAAAAATATCCCTGCTTGGACTCAAATTTTTCATTTCATAAAATTACCTTCCCAAAAGGAATAGTATCCCAATAGAACAGAAAAAGATTGTTCCTACCAAAACTTTATATGGTACCCATCAATATCCATTGTGGCAAATTAATCAAAATTTTCTCAAACCCTGAAATATATGCAACTCTTATCACACAAATACCATAAATCAAAATAATCACACATGTTGCCCATAGCATAAATATTGTGAACACTATTAATAGTACTGTCAAATAATTCCCAAATCAGGAACTGACACTAAGGCTAAATCCCTTGAAACCAAACTATGTCATGGGATTAATGCAAATACCAAAATTACTAGTAGTAACAACAGTGCCACTGCAGCTGCAGCTAGTGGCAGTTCAAAATCACAGCAACTGCGCTAAATTTTTGACACACAATACAAACACACGTTCAGCTCAGCGATTTCTGCTTTACTTTTTAATGTTGTATAGTATACTGCAAATTCTATTGAGCTCTCCTTTGATAATGGATACAGGGTAGAGATTTAGAAAATCTTCCCATTCAACTAGAAAGAGTGCTCACGTGCTTCTCAAAATGCCGAGTCAGTCACCGGAGAAGTATCTTTCTAATCACAAACAACCATTAATGAATTATTGAAAAAAGTGTATTATATTTATTAATTTGAAGGTACTTCATATCTAAAGGATACTTCTATAATCTCCCATTAGCTTTATTGATTTGAAATTGAAGGTACTTCACATGTAAAAGGATAGTTGGACTCCAGTTTGCTTTATTGACATGAAGGTATTTGAAAGATCAATATTACTGTCTCCCATTTGCTTTCTTCTCTATACAATAAAAATTTGGTAAAATTATTTATGTGCCCTGTACATTAGAGAGCCTAAATATCATACTATTTTTTTAATATATAATAAGCCAAGGAAATCTCACCCAAAACCAAGAACCCACGGAAGCCCACCCCTATGAAGCACGGATAATGCTACAAGTTCAATGTATCCATATTAGATATCAATACTCCTTAAATACTCAAGGATATGAGTCAAATACAAGTATTATTATCAAACATTAGTACAAAAATGGCCTAATAAACATTCAAATTATTTGAATTTTTGCCAAAATACAAAACTTCGAAGGGAATAATACTTTCATTATGCAAAAAATTACAAGGATTGACATTGTACTACAACCAACAAATTATAACCATTCTTCACAAAATCCGGGCTTATCCACAATAAAACTTCTTTCCTAACCCAATGACCCACCTATATGTGAAGTCTTTCCAACATAGGCCTTTTGAGAATCAGTTTAGAGGTCTATGAGATTGATCCTATCATGTCTTCTACATATTTAGAGACAAGTTCACAAAAGTTTCTTCCATATAAGATTGTACTTTGAATATTCATTGATAAGGAAGCACGAAAACTTAGAATGGTCACATCTCTTAAATATGTCACATGTCACATTTAGATTGAACTTTTTGGTGTTACTTGAAAAGTATTATAACTATAAAATATTATTCAATTTAGAATTGAATTAACTTTTAACGAAAATACTAAAAAGTCCCTAAAATAAATTTTTCAGTCCAAAAAATTCATAATATATTTTTTCTATCTAAAAGGTCCAAAAAAAGAACTTTTAATACAAAAAAGTCCAATTGTTAACTTCCATTTTAACACCATTAAAAAATATTACTGATTATACTAAAATGGCTTTCAAGATACATTTTAGAAAAAAATAATAATAAAAAATATATAAAATAAAATTTTCAATCCCAAAAAATCATAACATTTTAAAAAGTAAAAATTTATTTTTTAGGTATTCTAGATAAATAAAAAATGTTATAATTTTTTTGGATTAAAAAATTTGTTATATCTATTATTTAGTATTTTTTAAAATGTATTTTGAAGGTTATTTTAGTTTAATCAATAATATTTTTTAACGGTGTTAAGATGAAAGTTAATAATTGGACTTCTTTGTATTAATTTTTTTTTTTTTTTTTTGGGATCTTTTTAAGAGAAAAAATATATCATGGACTTTTTTGGATTGCGAAAAATTATTTTAAGGACTTCTTAGTATTTTTCCCTAACTTTTAATGTGTAATATATTTTGTTAATATTTTTATAAGTTAACACCTTACTTCACTTGGGCTAGCTTTTTCATTGTTTCACGGGTAATAGAGACCTTAGCGCTTTTTTCTTATAACTCTATTGGTCTCAGCCCATTGGCACTAATGGCCCCTACTTAAATGGGTCAGGTTGTGCTGAGCCTGCCCGTTTTGCACCTCTATATAACATTTAAATATAAGGAACGATATAACAAGAGTTTCAAATACTTGAATTATTTCTTAGAGAGAGAGAGAGCTAGTGACAACAAATCATATTAAATTTGATCTTAAGTTGATGTTCATACAACATAATCCTCAATTTCCATTAAGACGATTTTCATGCAACATAATCCTCATTTTTCTAATGTAAATATAAATATTATAAATTAGCCCTTAAAATATCCATAAATTCATCAAAAAAAAAAAGATTTTTGTTATAACATGTATCCATATCCTAATTTTTTGGAATTTATCGTATCGACATGTCTATATTGTATTGTATTTGTGTGCTATATCTGTGTCCACGCTTCATAGGACCATCAAATTTGTTGGTTTGCCGTCAACACATTCACAAACATGTTAATAAATTTTGGCTTTAAATTGTCTAGGTAACAAAAAGTTCTTTAGAAGAAATTTTGTGAAAGAAGAAAAGAGTTGATGGGTCCATTGTGAGACTCTATACTACAGTAGATCTATATTCTAGACAATCTTCATACCATTTATCCGACACAACATTAGAATATATTAACAATATCCTTTTTACAATACTCAGAACCTTTGAGCTAGGGGCCTAGAATGTGCTCGATGCTAATCATCTCAGTGTGCCAACTGCTAAGATAAAATGCTAAATAAATGTTACAAAAATGCCAGTCTACAAATGGAATGAAAATTTATGTTTTTCCTTACCTTTTTTATCCATTACTTGTTTTGTTTTACGGAGTTGAACATCAAACTCTAATCCTTCAAGTTCCGACAATACCCATTTTGGAGCCCTGTCAAGCCAGAGTGCGTCACCACTATCCTTGTGTTTAAAATCTGGGTGTTTTGGGTTCACCTAGAAAGCAAACAAGTGTAAATTCCATTAACAGAATCCGTCAGCTAAAAAATGAAATATCCAGAGCAAAGTGCTAACCAATCGATTGAGCTTATTTTCACGGTGATCCCACCATTGTTTTGGATTTTTGAGAAGGTCCATCCAATAGCCTCCCTCTTTTGTAACACTAGCTGGAGGAGGAAAGAGAGAAGTGTTACATTGAACTTTATGACCAGCGTCAACAATATGGAAGTAACATAGAATTAAAAACAAAGGTCACGAAAGAAACTTGTGTCCTAGTGAATGACCATGAAATGAAAATTTAATCCGATAATGCGTACTACTACCACTTTTCAAGTTTTCTATAAAAAATTTACGATAAAATGTCAAACACTGTAGTTCTTCTGGATCCATTCTGGGGTAGAATCATCAATACAGAATAATTGGCCAGTAGTTTTATGTTCAAATGCTGCAGCCATCAAATTTTCCTAAGCAGAGCCGATATGTATAATTCCAATGTTATGGAAAAGCGAAAACCATGTCTAACCCCAACCCACAAAAAAAAAAAAAAACACCAACACACACACATACCCTTATTAATGTTATGAAAATAGACAAGCAATGCAGAAAAATAAGAAAATCACAGAATTTTTTTAGCAAGACACTTCCAAACATATTATGTTGAGAGGTACAACTACATCTGTCCCCTCGATAAACATGGTTCACCTCTAACAAGAAGAGAAAATGGATTTATATGTTTGCAACTGTCAAGGATCCCATGATAAGAGGAAGTTGAGGTTGCAGACTTGCAGGAGCTGGCAGACAGTAATGGGAGCAAAACAAAATATTAGCATAAATAATCTCAATCTAAATGGTTGCTGAAGCACCAGTCAAGGGCCAGAAAAAAGGTCGTTTTCCACTTACTATAACAGGCTCAAAAATATAACTTCATTGACATAGGTCAACTTATATTTCCATGGCAATAGCCAAAATCCTCCGTAGTATATCACTAACATCACTGAATAACCACAAATGAAAAATTTATAATAATAAAAAAAAAGAATAAGAAATTTTCTGAATTTACAATTAGTTGACAGCCAATACTTTATCTCTTCATTCATACTAAGCATGAAAGAAAAGATTACCATTTTCTAGTAAAATGTTTTGTTTATTTATTTATTTTATTATTCTTAATCATCTAAGTACATCAAGTGTGTTACGTCAAAGAGTTATTTGTGTGTGTTGGCATATTATGAGTGAGAAAATCTATGGATGTAAAATATTGACTCTTAAGTCCGTCGAGTTTTTGCTTCATGAGCCTTGGTGTTGAAGACCGTCGTGTGTAGTCATTAAAGATTCAAAGACTTGGTCACACTTAGGTTTTATGGTCAGTGGACTTAGAGACCGTATTTAGTTTTTGAACTGCACACACACAACGTTTTTCATACATGCATAAAATGTGTTTTCCAAACCTTATATAGCACTTGTCCCGTGTTTTACAAGCTAAAACTGATTTTTACACTACATGGGACATAATAACAGTGGGAAATCAAACAGAACTACCAGCCATTTGTACGGTGTTGGCTGGAACTGGTATTTTGCAAAATAGAGGCTACAGTTCGGTAGGGCATTCGAACGAGGTATTATGTATGTACCTGTTCTAAGGGGAATTTATGGTGTTTGAATGGGAAGCTACAAGATTTAATGATTAAAACCATTCTAGAGAGCACCATTGGACGATGTTCGAACCACAATTTGAACTAATTCTGGTGCCGTTCAAATGGGACCTTAGGGCGTTCAAACGGTGTCTACTTCCTTGTTAAATTTTCTTTCCTTTTTCACTTTTCTTTAAATACAAGGCCTTCATATTTTATAAAGAGGAGACGGCATGACATTCCATAGTATTACCCTAAGAAGCATGGATACGGATACGACACGACACGAACACGCAAACACGTTATTTCTCAAAAAAGTAGGACACAGACATGTTAGGGACATATTGAATATATATAAATTTTTTATATTTTTTATATGACCATATAATAAAAATCTAATGTTATTTTAATTAAAATTAGTATAAAAACACACAAATAACAAAAATATTATTAAAATATTAAAATTACAAAGTCATTAAATAAAAATTAAAGAATTTTTTCATTTAATCATCAATATCCATGATTCAAGTGTCTGATACGTGTTCAGGAAGTGTCCTGAGAGCATCGGTATCGACATGTGTTCCGACACGAACACGTGAGCCAAAATAGAGTGTCCGTGCTTCATCATAGATATTACCGAGAGAATTTCTATGACATTCTAGCATTGAACTTTAATCAATCACGTAGAAAAATCATTATTGGCCTGATAGAACCCAAATCACTTTTCATTTGTTTGTGGTTGTGATCAAGCTTAGTGAATTCCATTGTTCGAGATTGCTATTAGTGGATAGAGAAAACTTTGGTGGCAGGTTGTGTGGAGTGCGTTCGAGGATTTGGGCGTGGCTAGCTGTGAAGATAACTAGTGGTTTTGAGTGGTGAATTCAAGATCAACGCCGTCAAGCCTTGTAGATTCAAGTCATCGTGTAAGTGGAGTCATTCTGTACAACTCTTTAATATCTTCATAGCAGCTTATGTCATGCTAGATCCTGTGGTTTTTCCCACAAGAGTTTTGCATGTAAAAAATTCTTGTGTTCCTGTGATCTTGATTTAACTATTTTAATTGTTGAGCAAGCTTATCAATTTTGATTTATAGTGGAACACTGAGAGTTGACACAATTTATGAACAAAGTTCTAATTGGCATTACTTTGACCTATTCAACACCCCCCCGGGGTCTTCTAGGTCATACTTCCACACTGACAACATAAACAAACATCTTATTATATCACTTTTTCAAAGTGACTATTCACTACAAAGTAAACTAAGGTGCACATCTAGAATCTTGAGGGAGTGCCTAGCCTAGTATATCGTAAGGACCAACTAGCCAAACCACATAAAAGACCCTAAGGCATCTGTTATTGTCATGGCTTAGCCTAGTCAAGTATTTGAGAACAATAAAAGTACACAAAATCATGGCCACAAGCCTTTCATGTTCATTACTGGTATTTTAGAAGTTAATGACAAGGTGCTTAATTAATCAAAGTTTGAAACGGTATATTGCAAGGCAATCCAATATATCTCCTTTGGTGCTTGTGGAGGGAGAGAAACAAGAGGATTTTTTATTGATTTATTTTTTGGGGTTGGATGGGGTTGGGTGGGGTGGGGGAGAGCTTCTTCTCCCTTCTAGAATTAAGGACAATTTCTTGAAGTTTATTTTTTGGGTTAAAGAGGCTTTACCTATGTATGTAGTCTCTTTTGTAAATTGTTTGAGGAAGTTGCGGCTTTAATTTTTGTGTTGGGTTCCCATGGATATATAGGTTCGCCCCCCTCAGACAATTTTAATACAAATTGCACTTTCATATCAAAAAATAAAATAAAATAATGATAATTCATGCAAATCACACAACCTTATTTTATGCTCTCTTGAAATGTTACTTAGTTTTGACTCAAAATGGGCCCGAAACACCCTAGCTAAACCAAAAGAAGAAAGGAAAAGAAACTTCGTTTGGTCATATGGAGCAAAAATAATGGAAGCTGTAAAAAGTTGGATGTGACAATTTTAAATGAGAAAGAACCAAACAACATTTCGTCAAACATAATGAATGTGATACACAAACCAATTGGTTAATGCCTTTTTCTCTTTTTGTGGGGATAGGATTGATGAGGACATAGAATGGCTTAGAAACTCAAACTATTGTACTCAGAAGATTGTGGTAATAGGGGGGACAAAGTGCTAGGGTTTATGCCCTAGAAGCCACTTATACTTGACATTATTTTAAATGGGAATTATTTTTTTTATGAGAATAGTGTGCATTTATTCTAGGAAAATATGAATTCATTAGAAGGCTTGCAGTTCTCAAGTTATTTTGTGTGTGAGTTACAAGTATGGAGTGTAACTCATACACACGAGATCTAATTCACAAGTTCCTACTAAATTATGTTCAAAATTTTTGATGAGATTAGGCATTTCATTTGTAGGACTATAAGATTGTAATAATATAGCTATTATATGATAAGGTGGATTGTCTAACCATTGAAGTCGAGATTTTGAGTTAAAGAGTGTTTGTGCAGCTGGATGCATTGCACAAGACCATGAGATCACATCTTTTAAAAAGTACTTTCACAAGATATCATGTTCTCATTACTAATAAATTGCAAAAGCTCTTTATCCTGAGAGTAGTCAACTTTGAGTCATTGTCTTGAAATTTATTTTTTTTATCAGTCATTATATGTTTTAATTTATTAAAGAGTGAGATCTATTATAGGTCAAGACCTTGGTATCTTGGGTAATTAATGTAATGGCATTGGGGAACATATATTCTCAATATGCAATCCATGGCCTCTTACTAGATATGGTTGACATCGCCTTGAGGAAATTTTTGGTTTTGGCCATTTGAATTCGAGAATGTTTTATTACAAGGTATTACTAATTAATAATAGTGATTAATTAATGAATTAGATACTAAGGAATCAAAAAAAAAATTTCCATCAAGAGGTTGAAAGTATTTTGATAACCTAGCTACACTTACGAATGGGTTTCAAGCAAGGCTTGTTAAAATCAGGATCCTATGTTGAATCGTTTTGGGAGTTCATAAGATCGGATCGAGGATCGTAAGATCCTACAAAAGTCTTTAAAAGATGGCAAAGTATATATGTAAAAGTAAAGGGCTAATAAATAGCAATAGTAAATAAACCTCAACAGAAATAAATAATGTAAAATATTGTGACACCATATGGAAGTGTGTGTATTTACAATTTTCTATTCGTAATTGTTTATAAAATGTAAGTTTCATAATTCCAAAATAAATAATGTAAAATATTGTGACACCATATGGAAGTGTATGTATTTACAATTTTCTATCCGTAATTGTTTATAAAATGTAAGTTTCATAATTCCAAAATAACACAAATTAAAATTTTAAAGAGAGAACTAAAAAAAACCTCTAAATAACCAGCTAAATGTAGCAAGATTTTTCAAAACTTAGTGTTGAATCATTAAATAACAAGATAGTTTGGATGATTTTTTTTTGTTCAGCAAGTGAAACGATCTTGCTACTTCTACGATTTTCATATGATCTAGATCGATTTAACCATCTTGGATTACCAAATCGCAATTTTGATAACTATGGTTTCAAGTAATGGGAAGCTTATTTATAGTCATTTAGCCAATCAAAGAGCATGAATTATGGTGTGGCTTTATTGTAATTCACATATATCTTAATTTGATACTAATAAAAATTATAATTAATATGACTTAGAAGGGGTTATGAGATAACTAAAATTTATAATCCTATTGGAGTTAGGATTGTGCATCCTTATGGTCTGTACTTGAGTTCCTTTTTTGTAACCCATGGCTTGCCCAACCATCGCAGCTAGTTTTACACATTTTATTCAGTCAAAACAAATAAAAAAATAGAGAGAAAAAAAAAGACACATGTAGAAGGAGAGCCCGCTCTCTTTGGTTGGCCAAGAGGAAGATCAAGTGGAAGACTAAGAGGCCGTTTGGAATGGAATTCTAAATCACATTTATTGGCCACAATTTTTTCATTAAGTGTCATTTTGGTTAAACTGGTAAGTCTAAAAATTGTCATTAAGTTGGTCGAGTACATTATGAATGCCCCTATTTGATAGCTGTTAAGCATTTCTTAACAGCTCACCCAAACACTCAGCTACTTAATTCAAACAACACTTCTACAGTGCTCAACCAAACGGATACTTATGTTTGTTTAGGTTTTCAAAAATAGATTTTTAACTTTAAAACGTGGGATACGCATTTGACAAGTTATTAATTTTAAATTTTTTAAATTTTTTATAATTTAAATTATCATATCCAAATGCATTTTCGTAGTTTTTAAAAAAGTAATTAAAAAATTTTCAAAAATATTTTTTAAAAAATTATATCTGAATCACTATCTAAGCACAACCTTAAGGTTTTTGGAATCACATCACCTTGAGATTGAAGAAGATTGGACTTGTACTACTTGAGGTATGTTTATAATTTATATACTTTATGGTGATTAGATTCATGGAGAATTGTGGAGAATTAAATCTAGGCTTTTAGAAAAAAGTTTGAATTTTACCAAATCATGCTTCTGCTATTCTAAGTTCTAACACAAATCTCTAGGTCAAAATGGCATGATGATAACCTTCTTTTAAAATTGAGGGTGGGTTTTAAAATCCGATTTGTTGGCAGCCATCAATCACATTCATGTGCATGGGAAATTTGAGAGAAACTTAAATGCCTCTTCTATTGGTTCATACCAAAGAAGCAGGAGCAGTGGACTTGAAGTCATTTGGCTGATATGTTTGTTAGGGAGTTTGTATAAGATTATAACAGAAGGGCTCCGCTCTACAGCTTTAAAAGGTTATATATGGAATTATTTCAAAGTCTCAAAATGTCTTTGTTGGAGGTCGTCAGATCCTTGATGCCTGCTAGTCGCCAATGATTTAGATTCAAGGTTAAAGGCAAATGAAGCAAAGGTCATTTGAAAATTGGGTATTGAGAAAGTATATGAGAATGCACATTGCAGCGTTTGATGGTATGTCATGGGCAACATTGCCATAGGGCTGAACTCTGCATTTTGCACAGTAAACTTCTTCATCCTCGTTAATGGTACCCTAATTAGTTTCTTTAGTAGCTCTAGAAGACTAGCAAGGGGATCCTCCCTTTCCCTCTTATTTATTATAGAGGACTTTCAGTAGCATGATGAGAAAGGCAGTAGATGGTGGCACAGAGGGAGGTTACAGATCAGGGACGTTTTTGTAGCCCATTGGCAGCATCACATCTCTTATTTTCTAAAGACATGGTAGTGTCTTATGGAATGAAGAAGATCAGTTAAATACCCAATGTGCAGTCTTCCAGGTTTTCACTGTCTTGCTTGAAGATAAATTTGGCCAAAAAGTGAGTTTTTCCTCACAGGGGAGGTGGCTGAAATGGACAGTCTGGCAATCATTCAAGGGTGTACAATCGGTGCTCTACCTGGCTACATATTTGGGCTTTGCCTTTAGATTCTGCTTTAAGGGTTACTGCCATTCAGGACGTTGAATACTGTGATTTGACTCGAGTGGCAATTGGTGGGACAGTAGGGCAAGTATTTATCAAAAGTAGAATTCCCTTAATCAAGAGCATTTTTTCAAGCATTCCTACACACTTCATATTCCTCCTTATCCGAATCAAAGGATTTTTGTGAGACTCTCAGATCATGTAAGGTGGCAGGTATCGAGCACTGATAGATTTTGGGTGGATCACTGGTATACTGAGCACCCCCTTACATTGAACATTCCAAGACTTGTTCAAGATTGCAGTTGACCAGCAGGCTATATACACAAATTGTCTCAGGTATAGAGAGAGTGGAGTGGTTTGGGATATCTGTTTTCAAAGATCATTGCAGAATTGGGAGTTGAGGAAATTTTGGCTTTCTTTGACCTGTTATATGCTCAGGATGTAGTTAAGGGGAGGAAGGATGCTATGAGATGGGCAAACTTGAGGGAAAATTCTAAGGTGAGATCTTAGTATGGAATGCTCTCGGGGGAGGGCCATTATTGGTTCCCTAGAAGGAGATTTGACTCACAAAAGCTCCTCCTAAAATTGCTTTCGTTATCTGAGAGACAGTTTCTTGCAAATATTCTCACAATCAACCTCTGTAAGGTGCACCAGCTCATAGTTATTTATTTATTTTTTATTTTGATAAGTCACCAGCTCATATTTAATTGGAATCACTTATGTGAACGAGAAAAGAAAAGGTTAGCCATCTAGTGAAATTTCTGGAAGGGAACTCCTTTATGCCTTTGGTGGAACATAAAATGTTAATTTTATTCTTCTTTTAATATAAAAAGGACATATTGGAATATGTTTATTCTATTTTATAACTCCTATCTACAATCTTTGAAGGTCAGTTAACAAACTTCAAGATAACATTTTCAGGCAATATAGATGCTAACTTTTTTCTTGGGTTTCTTTTTTGTCTCCAAACATCAATCTGGTGATTCTATATATCCAGTCCACCTTTTAGGCATTTTCTAACAAATTGCTCTTTCTTCCAATAAAAAAAAAATATTCTGGTAATTGTAAGAAATTTGCCCATGTTTGATTAGTTTTTGTGCTAATATGTTAACACTTACATTCTTTTAGCCTATTGAGTTGATCTACTTATGATTTCTAGAACAAATATTATTAGTTGTAGTACTGCATTTTAGAGGGAAGAAATTTGCACATATTAGATTGAACATTAATATTTTAACCATACATCTTTTATAATACTTAAAATTTCTAGCCCTTAACATTGTGCTTGGATAAGTAGGAGGGGAAGGACAGGAGAAGATAACATTAGTTATGAAGAAAAGGAGATGAAAAAAGAGTGCAATCCATCTCTCATGCTCGAATAACTAATGAGGGAAAAGAAAGAAAATCATAGTGTAATCCTCTCTTACGTGGGAAAGATTGATGGGGAACAGAAAAGAGCCTATAGGCAAATGTTTGATCGGGATGAATTTATTTTATGTAATTTTTTATTATTATTCTATTTTTGAGATTTATTAGGATAAGATTTAGTTCCTCGGGATTTTATTAGTTTTGAATTATTTAAGATATGCTTTAGTTGTTAGGATTAGATGAGTTTGGTTATTTTGAATGTCTCGAAGTTGCCTCTATAAAGGCATCGCATGTCTTGAAGAGGTAGACTGGAAAGCATTGACTTAAGAACATCTTTCTTCCCTCTGATTTCTCTCTCTTGTCTAATTTCCCTCCCCCTCCCCTAACCCCTGTGGAAGTAGTGCTTCCCCCGACCCCGACCCAGCCCAACCCCATCACTCATATCCCCCATCCCCATCCCCGCCCCTACCCCAGCGCCGCCCCGCCCTGCCCCACCCTGACCCTCCATATGGACATATTTTATAACATGCAACAAATACAGGACAGTGAGTAAAACTTTTGCAAAAAAAAAAAACCAAATATAAGTGATTTGGCTAAGAAGCACGGATACGACACGACACGGACACGTTATTTCTCAAAAAAGTAGGACACGGACACGTTAGGGACACGTTGAATATATATAAATTTTTTATATTTTTATATGACCATATAGTAAAAACCTAATGTTATTTTAATTAACATTGATATAAAAACACACAAATTTAAAAAATATTATTAAGATATTAAAATAACAAAGTTATTAAATAAAAAGTAAAGAACTTCTTCATTTTATCATTAACTTTCATGATTCAAGTATTCGGACACGTGTCCGGGAAGTGTCTGACACGTGTCGGACACACACGGACACGTGAGTCAAAATCGAGTGTCCGTACTTCATAGTGATTTGGTATAACATCTGGTAACAAGTATTGCAAAGAAATCCCAAAAATTAACATTCAACAACCAATCGGCTCACTAAACTGTAGTTACAAGTTCTGGCAGTTGCAATCTACTATTGGGTTGCGAAAATGAAAAAATAACACACGCGTGTAAACCAAAAGCAAAAAAGAGATCTATCTCTAATAGGAAAGGAAAAATTAAAAGATGAAGAAAATGAAAAATGATGAGATTTATGCACATTTGCAAACAAAGAGCATAATAGGTATAACAGATTTGTATAAAAAAAAAAACATCATGCATTGGTTAGTGATACCTGAGAAAAGAGAATGAGATGAGTAAATAGAGAATCAGAGGACAATAGAGGAAAGTAGACGATGGAGGCAACATTGGTGGCGCGAGGCGCGACGACGGCGTGAGGCAGTGCAGCGTGGTGAGGAGAGTAGGAGGCTGATTGTGAACAGAGAGCATGAAGTTATCTAACCCTAAAGTAGAAAAGTGACTATTTATATCTCTAGGTAATTTTGTAATTATATAAAAATATCAGGGATATTTTAGCAGTATTGGTATATAAACGGGGCTGGGCTACCCTTCCTCGACCCCATAACGGGGTATGATTTTCTCCCCAAACCCACCCCATCCCCGTTTAATCCCCCCCAAACCTGTTCCATTAGGGGCGGAGCGGGGCGGGGCATGTTGCCATTCCTACCCCTGTTCACTGCATTCAAGAGTCATCATTCATTGCTTCATCGATCATTACCAAATCCATACTCATCAGGGTCATCATCAACATCGCAGGTTCAGTCACAACCGACTCCCTGTGGCAACATCAGTCTTCATCGTTGGATAACCTCCACTATCAACAGCTTGTCCCTTTCGTCGCAGAAGAAAGCTCTCGATCCCTACCGTCTTTGGGGGAACCATCGCCATCATTCCATCACAGAGCATCCTATCCTATCATCTTTGCCATTTAGTGGAGTTCCATCATCGTCGTCCATCATCCACTGTTCATCTTACATCTCCATCACAGTCTCCCACGCCAGATCGATCATCATCGTCAACCAGCCCCATCACAGGAATCTGCTCCACGTCAACACTAGATACCAGTTTCATCTCCAGATCGAGCCGCTATTCATCATTGTTTATAATTGATCATCACTGAATCACAATCGCAGCACCACCTCCTTCATCATTTGTTGCAATCTTCTCTCCGTTGTTTGCAATACAATAAAGCCACCATTGCAGACCACTAGTTGTCATCATTGCAACATTGTATTGTCACCATTACAGAACAAATTCCATTGTGTCGTCATTGTTAAACCCTGGACATCGCAATTCAGTCCATCACCGCAGAATACAGCTTCTCCTAGGCTGTTGGTGCTGGATATTGTCGTCTTCATATTCCCCTGTTGCTGTCAGAGTCGTGAGCCACGTTGCCATCATCGGATCTGGTTGTTTTCACCTTCTGTTGTGCCAGTCGTTGTCGCTGCAGCTGTGTTTGAAGGGTGAACCCTATTGCTATCGAATGCCAAACAAAGAGAGGCTGACTCGCAACCATTCTTTTACCCAGACCCAGTTATAATCCAAGTCCAACAGTCCAACCCAATTTCTTTTAAACCATCTCAGAACCCAGCCCATTTTGACCCCAAAAAAAAAAAAAATCACCCAGAAAGACCACATTTGCCCAGATCTGTCCAGCCCAGATAATTAACCAGAACCTTAGACCCAATCCAACCCAAGTGGCAGCCCAGAATCACTTATTAGCCAACCCACTTATCCAACTTATTACCTCATAACCTGACTGTCTATACCCTACCCATTAACCTGACTGTCTAACCAGCCCAGCCCGACTTAGCCCCTGGCCCAACGTTATTCTCTTAGACTAGAAACAGTCAGTCCAGCCCTGACCATTCAAAGATAAAAAAATTCCTCATTGACCCAAGCTGCAGAAATTCCAGAACACTTCCCAAACTTCTGAAATTTGCAGATTTCTAACCCAAGCCCTTTGAGAAATTCAAGAACAGCCCAGAACTTTTGAGAAAACTTCAGACAAGCCCTCCAAATTACAGAAAGCAACATTAATAAATTCAGAAGATAATAAAGGCTTTTCAGACCTCGAAAAGGGTATGTAAACTCTCTTTGAAATTTTTGCTAATTCTAAATTCCACTTGGTGAGTTAATTAAATTTTCACAAAGGTCCTTATATAAGCTTGCTTCATGACATGTCTTGCTTATTTTGATGGCCTTACCAGCACCATCATTCTCAATTTTGCCTATAGCCCTCAACATGTAGTTTCCGGTTTTGTTTAGTTGTGTTTTCTCATTTTAATTTTCAGATTGTTTATCTCAAAATAGAAAAAATAAAAAAATGTTTAATCAAGAGGAGTCGACCTATTGATTTAGATCCATTAGAAAGGATATCGTAAACTTCCCTAGGGTAACCCAATCATGGAATCATCATTGTGATGGATATCCTAATTTCTTTGAGTGTGACAAGAAAAACACCTTTAGACCCATTCAATTGAATGGTAGGTATCCAGATATGTACTTTAGGCGTAGTCCCCAAAGAAATCACTTTGATTTGCCTGAATACTTTGATAATAGAATATAGGACTCCAGGGACTACCATGATAAAGTAGAGGACTCTAACTACTCCCATAGCACAATAGAGGACTTTCGAGTGGGTTATATGCCAATTTTACAAGACAGGTCCCAAGATCAATCTTAGAAGTATCCTCCGGAATCCTCTAATTTCAAATCTCATCCTACGGATTTGTAGTGTAATTTACCCGACCCTAACCATAAGGATGCATGGAAACACCTACTTATTGTTCAAGCTATTCTTAAATGTGGGAAAAAATTCTGCTGAACTATCGTTGATGAACGTAGTCTCATTAACATAGTATTGAAATCTGTTGTTACTAGAATAGTATTTGCACCCAACCGAGTGTCAGCAACCCGAAATAGTATTTGCACCTCTGAGTAAAGAACTAAAACTTAACCACCCACACGTGTGCCGAAAAAAGAAATTCTTGAGAGTCCATCTGAATTAGAAGTTCTCTCTCCTTCAGAGTCACAATTATCAAAACAAAAATCTATTTGTGACAATTTGATTATTTCTTCTTCTACTTTTGACCAAAGTCCTCACTCTGCTAATGTAGCACAAATTTTAAGTTCCTCCACCACTTTTACGTCTAAATCCATGAACACATTTTTAGTAACTCCTGAAGTTGGACCTAATGCTTATTTAGTTGACATACCATTAGATTTAGATATTAGTTCAATTTTCATTATGGAGGACATGTTATCTAATCAGGATCCTTTGCAGCCTCCTATGTTTCTTAATGATCTTCGTGCAGGTAGGTGTTATTTCTCCAATACTTCCACCACTCCAGTAGACCATAGATCTTGTGAAGTTTGTTCTGATCCAAATTGAAGATTCTTCGGTTGTTGATTTTCCTTGTTTCCGTGGAGGATGTTGTTCCGCTACCACTTGCCTTCTGCCATGACGATTTCCATCATTCAGCGGAATTCCTCCATTATAACTCACCAGAGTCGAATGCTTCTCAACCGGGGAGAAATGATGGGAAACTAGAAAAGAGCCCACAGGTCGTTAGTGTTTGATCCAGGAGGAATTTATTTTATGTAGTTTATTTTTATTATTCTATTTTTAAGATTTATAAGGGTAAGATTCAGTTCCTTAAGATTTGATTATTTTTGAATTATTTAAGATATGCTTTAGTTGTTAGGATTGGATGAGTTTGATTATTTTGAATGTCTTGAAGTTGCCTATATAAAGGCATAGCATGTATTGAAAAGGCACACTGAAATTAATTGAATTAAGAATATCTTTCTTCCCTCTGATTTCTCTCTCTCCTCTAATTTCTCTCCTCTTTCCCTCTCTTCTCTTGTCTTTCTTCTCTTTCCTATTCTTTCTTCTATTGGTTCTACATCAAAGATAGAGGAGAGAAAGGAAAGGAGATCAAATGTTTTATTATATCAGTAGAAAGGGTAAAATAGAATTTACTTATTTTAAAATGTATGGGCAAATCAGGTAACTACACAGTGTTAGAATTCCTCAAGCTCACAACCAATTAAATTTATAGAAGTGATTCACAAATCTCAATATGAATTTTAGTTTGCCATCAGCATGAAAAAGAAGAGGAAGGACTAGGCCAAAAAATTTCAAGTTACAATAGACAAAGGGGTGTTGAAACAATTGCTACAATCACTTAACAAGTTTTTTTTTTTTATAACTATTGTATATTATAGACAAAAGCTCTAGAGAGGACGAAACCATGTACATGCGAAGGATATGACGACTTACATCAAGATACTATCTCTACAATTCAATTATCCCAAAAATCAACAAAAGAAAATATTTTTTTCCTCCAAAAACCCAAAATTGAGGAGTAGGTCAATCTAAGGATAGGTGATTCCAATAGGTCTATTACATTTTCTCCAAATACTCCACATCACACAAAGAGGCCCTGAAGGGCCCTATTTGTATCTAGAGGGGCGGTGAATAGGTCTAAATTGCAAATTAAAAATTATCTTGACAGATTTTAATTTGCTTTTAGTGATTAAGGTTCTTTCTTCAATTATGTGAGAATTATATTTGTGTGTGCAATCGCAATCAGTGGCATTAATCAGCATATGATAGTAATAAAACAAAAGCAATAATAAAGAGCAGGAAGATGACACATCGATTTTTGTTTATGAGAAAACCGCCACATATTAATCGTATATGCTTTGGAAAACCCCTGAAACGCTTATCTAGATGCACATAATCCACTAGAATTACTTTGGTGATTACAGACTCCATATACACGACAATTTAGTCCCTCAATCTTTGCTCTTGATCTAAATCTCCTTTGACTCGAATTCTCAAGCGCTCTTCCATTAGATCTCTGCTTTGAATCCACGAATGGAACAACCTCAATCACAGTTGTGAATCGCCACGCAACTTCGAACTCTACCGATCACACACAACTTGAAATCCATAACCTTGTACTCCAAAGATGGTGTAGAAAGTATGGTAGGGTTCTTGAATCAATTGGTCTTTGATCTATGTGAACATGAGAATCCAATGAAAATCCTTCTGGTATGAAAAAGATGCAACAAGTTGTAGCAGCCAAAAGTCCTTTCAAAATCGTATCAAAGGCTATATATAGTCCTTTCAAAATGGTATCAAAGGCTATATATAGTCCTAAGGTTAAAAGGAAACGCACAGGAATCAAATTTAGAAATATATGCGTTGATTCCTGACTGGTCGTTCGAACAAGCTAAATGGTCAGTTTGAACAAACCTATTTGTTGGAACAACCCCGCGAACAAATCTGAACGAAACACCCACTACTCTAGTTGTTCGGCCAAGCTTTCCAACAAAGTCCCACCAGACCTCTCAGGATTGGTCGTTCGAATAACCTATCGAACAAAGGCAAACAATGACTCTTAGGTCTGATCATTCAAACAAAGCCAAGGCTCGTTTGAATGATCGTGACAAAATATGAGAGCATACCTTAATTTTGATATTCAAGTTGACTCTTTCAATTTAAAAACATTTTTACTTAAAACCCAAGACAATTTAAGTATCAAAATTCATGCACACGATGACACTTTAAAAAACATGATTAAAACTTTTAAATGCATAAAGAGTGTGTGTGGTGTGTGTAAACCCTAGGCCAATGTATCCAAATCATTACCTTGCCTACCATTGTGACTACCACACTTATAGAAGCATCTCCATGAAGCTCTATTTGCTTGAGTGACCACAAGACTTAAAAACTGACTCACTTGAACTTAGACACATTACAACTCTATAATTTTGTCTACACAGATTAACCAACACTACTTTTGACTAAAAGTCCTAACAGCACCGGCCTTCCAGTGCCTTATTTTTCTTGCTAGAAAGAAAAGCACCCAACCAACTCACTGAAATATGCCATTGACCCAGAATCTTACAAACTCTAGATAATGAGATTACCATAGACCAAATGTCCTTAGCAGCCTCACATCAAAGGAGAAGATGATTAGTAGACTTCACTTCCTTGCACACAAAAGACCAATTAGGAAAAAACTTCCCCTTTCACCCCAGTCCCCTTTCACCCCAGCCTTTAAAGTCGTCATCCAAAAGAAAAAAGAACTTGAAGAGAACATTACCTTCCATGGAAACCCAGCTCCACTCCCACAAAGCTCCTTATAAAAGGTCTAGAATGCAAATCGACCATTGGGGTCCCAGATTCCATCTAATAGAATTAAGCCTATCTACTATCACCAAAAAGTAATATAGAATCTCAAGTAGAGCATCCACGGAGTCCATCTCCCAGAGTCCCAATCCTAACGGGTCTATGAAATCTAGGTTCTCACACAAACCCACCATCCAAAAACTGAACATAATTCATCACCAATATTCATGCCTAAACAAATTTGGGAATATATTCAGAACAGTAACACATACCAAATATCATGCCAAACACGAACTCAGAGCAATCGCCGCCACTGCAAACCTAATGAACTTTGAGACCTCCCTCATCCCTTTCATAACCCCATACAATCCATCCACCTAAGCCAAAGTCCACCCTTAGGATTGTCCCCGTATTCCCTCCATAAATTTCCTACCCTTGTCACTTGAAAGTAAAGGAGAGACGCACTTTGGAATCAAGGTGGGATCAAGGATGGTATCAAATAGTGAACACTAATTGCTGTCAATCTCCACTGCATGTCTCCAAAACAATTTTCAAACTATGTTTGATTGAACTGTCTAAGGACTTTCATACCAAGACACTTCACAATTCATATCTCCAAAGCCAAAATCACTTAACAAGCTTGTTATTAAATGTCACAAAGAAGATGATAATGATAATGATAGTGGAATATAAAATATAAATAATTGTGCTTCTACCCTAATCCTATAAATGTTACAAAATATATTTCTCAAGCTAATTATTATTTCTTCTTTTTTACTGCAAACAAGTATATTTATTCCCGAAAATGTTTATATATTTCATTTTTCTTCTATTGATATTAACAACAAAAACTATTAGCAGAAAAACAATTGTTTGAGATAGAAAATAAATTGTGGCCTTATTACAAACACTTGGGCCATGGAAAAAAATTCATGAGTTCCCACCTATGAAGCACGGACACTTTATTTTGGTTCACGTGTCCATGTCAGACACGTGTTGGACACTGACACTCTCGGACACTTAGCGGACACATGAAAAAAGAGTGTCCAATTTTTTTATTTTTCTAAATTTCGGACACATTATGAACACGTTTTCTTATCTTTTTCTTCTTAATTCTTTTTTTGGTTACACCCACACACACGTGTTCTAGGTAATAGTTAGTAAATTTGTTTTGAAACTTAAATCATGAGTGTTGATGAAGAAATTCTTGTATTTTTATTCAATGGCTTTGTTATTTTAATATCTTAATAATATTTTTGTGATTTGTGTATTTATGTCAATTTTAATTGAAACAACATTAAGTTTTTATTATATAGTCATATAAAAAAATTTATATAATTAACGTATCTCTAACGTATCCATGTCCTACTTTTTTTTAGAAATGACGTGTCAGTGTATCCATGTCATATCATGTCGTGTCGTGTCGTGTCATATTCGTGTCCCGTGTCCGTATCCAGTGCTTCTTAGGTTCTCATCTTCTATATATAAATATATATATATATGTATATTTGATAAGTAATAAGTTTTATTTGAAAACACCCAAAAGGAGGATGCACCCATGTACATGAAGAATGTACATTAAACTAAAAAACAAAAAACAGAACACCACCTAAGCATCCCATTACATTAATCAAAGATCATTCAGTAAAAATCATAAAAGAATAAACAAACAACGTGTAACGCTGAAGTAGCCAAAAATGCAATGTGGTCAAGAACAACCCCACAAGCTGAAACACAGATTTTTACCTCCCCATAAAAGATAAGCCTATTCCCGTCCCTCCACAAACACCGTATAAGGCATAAAGGGGTTGTAAGCCCAATGTTACCTAGAACGTGGAAAGTTATGGTGCGTGGAGCGGGAATGGGGACGAGAATCATCACTTGTTATAAAACATGGTACGGTAGGGCTAGGCTTCTTCAGATCGTTTTATTGGAACGAATACGTTTATTAGAAACGTGATATGCTTTTTCATTGCATTTGTAATAATATACATATATAAATATACATTAAAAAAATTCCAACGAATCCAAGCCATTATGAAATAAAGATTCCAACTTTGTATGTATGTATGTATGTAGTTTCTAATTTGTCGTATGATTATTTTGGAGATTTTGATATTTTAGATCGGAATGTTAAATCTTGTGAACCAAATCGCGAACAATCCACGTTTTGGGTCATGTGAATCAATTCGCAATTCGCTAATCGGAAGAAGGGGGGGGGGGTTGTGGTAACTATGCGTAAACCATACACAAAATCAACAGTACTTATCAATATATATATATATATATAGCCATCGGCAATCACAATAATGGAAGAAGAAAAATGCGCATTTACCAGGATGGTTTTTAACCAATTTTTCTTGCTTGCATGGGGCAAAACTTTTCTTCAACTGAGAAGAACCCTGGACAAAATTTATGCTGCGCACCATGACCTACATGGTCATAACATGAATGTCATAGTAATATACATAGCATGAATATATGTAGAGAGTGTGAGAGAGGTGTGACTGGTAAAATTATTTTAACTTTGCAGATAATTGAGAACATGGAATTTAAATAGCAAAATTATATGCAACAGTCAACCCTCAACTTATAGGAAAAAAAAAAGAATATCGTCATCAATGCTCATGCTTTAATTCCAAGCAACAAGGAAACACTACAAAAAAATTATCCGCTAGCATAATTTCCCCCATCATTTTCCACTACTTACCTTCAAATGCAATTGTTATCACATCATAGAATCATTTTCATCAATTATAAATTACATAATAGTTTTCATTTAACAGGAACCTCGCCCTGCATCAAATTTAACACATTTGATCTTAGGTCAACTTGTGAGGATAAGATTTGCTCCAATATTTCAGACATGGCCTCTCGTCCTAACACCCATGCCATGAGCACACATGCAACTTGGGTTCGCCCTCCTTACAGATCCTAACATAACCCAATGAAAGCCAAAGAGCAGAAAGATCAAGCCCCACAAGTCTTTAGCCACTAGACAATACAAAAACAAATTATTGAACGTCTTTTCTTCAATTTTGCGCATACAACACTTTTACCCAAGTAGAACCTTGCTTCTTCAAGTTCAACCATAAGATTTGTTTTGAAAAAAGCTAATAAAAAAAATGCTTAAAAAAGCGTAGTCCATCCAAAGAACGCTACTTTTAGTGGTGCCCTTGACTTCCAAAATCTTGAAACAAAAGCTAACGATCATCCTCCCGAAGAGAAACTCATAGTAAGATTGAACACTAAAAACACCGGTACTAGTATGTTTTCACCTAATGGAATCTTCCACGCCCAATTGAAGACAATAATTTCTTAATAAACTAAACAAAATGAATTACCAAATCCACCTCCCATTCATGGAAATTCCATCAAAGGAGGTTCCCATATAACACCACAAGCCGGGGCAGAAAAGCTAGTTGCTATAGAAACATCCCGACTCTTTGAAATCCGAAACAAACACAAGAAATGAACCTTTAGAATATGGTCCCCACACCAATGATCATGCCAAAATCTAACCCTCTCCCCTGTCTCCAAAACATAACTAACATGCAAAGCAAATGCTATCAAGCCCTTACTAATACTTCTCCAAACTCCCACCCATAAGAGCACTCTACCTCTCTTGAAGCCCACACACACTAATATCTATCCTCAATCACTCTCCTCCACATCATCTCCCTCTCCGTAGCATATCTTTACAAATTACAACCACTTTCCTAACAAAGCTTGATTAAAAACTCTCATCTTCTTAACTCCCAAGTCCCTCGCCCCCCTCAACCCTCAATGGCCTACAAACCCTATCCCAAGTAACCAAATGAATAAAATAACAACATTCTATTATGTGGCAAAACAAATAATTGTTGATCAGTGGAATGAGAACAATAGCCCACTTCATTGCTTGGCACATCATTAAATACATGGCAAGTCTTAAGTTTTAACATATTATTCGTCTTAGTTTATACTTTAATATTTTTTAATTATAAAATAATTCATATTCCTTGTATTTAAGGACCAAGGTACCATACAATGGCTTCATGAGGACTTGAATTGAGTTCCCACACATAAGGAATTGGAGTTTTCTCAAAAGAGAATCCACTATTTACAAAAACATTGTGATGAAAAGAGGTCATACAAAAGTTATTTTCCATTAGGCCAATTTCTCAAAAAGAGTAAGGGAGTTTGGGGAGTATGATTTCATACAATGGATCCAAAAATTTGGTGAAAAGAGGTCATGTAAAGGTAGGCCTGGCAAAACGGGCAGGGTTTGGGGAGGTTGTAAACAGGTCGGGTCATAAACGGGTTGAACCCATATTTGACCCGAATTGATCGGATCGAATACGAGTCGGGTCATAAATGGATCAGGTCAACCCGAATTTGACCCGCTATCCAACTTTTTTTTATAACTAAAACACTACCTAAGATTGTCATATCTCAATCAAATAATATGACTAACAAAATTTATCACGTTTCTCTGTTAAAACTTTTGTGAATACACATTAAAAAAAAATTTATTTCTCTATTAGTAAATCTAATAAGGTAATATGACTAACAAAATTCATCACGTTTCTCTGTTAAAACTTTTGTGAATACACATTAAAAAAAATTATTTTTCTATTAGTAAATCTAATCAGGCAAAATTTATGGTGATTGCTTTCACGGGTTCATTTTCTTTTCTAGCATGAACTAAATTGTTAAACTAATAACAACTTAAATAGTTGTTTTGATAAATAACATTATCTAGGGACTTAAATAAAACTTGCAAGAGGATATAAATCTATGTAATTATTTCTGAACATTCATAACTTAATTAGGACTACAAGATTTCATATATATATATATATATAAATATTTATGTATAGAATATGCATTTGGAATGGTGCTTTTGAGTTTGTCATCAATTCTTGTCGCAAATTCTCTTTCAGCTTTTTTCTTTAAATGGTGCCAATGTCGTTGTTTGAGCTTATCTTTATCTTGTAAGTTGTAATATTTCATGTTTAAGTTCTTATATCCTCCAAGGACCATGATCAACATTTTAAATTGTTCGACTGATTCATTTGACCCATCTGGATCTGTAAGCAATTTTGCTCTTGCAACATCAGTTTTATTAATATTAATCTATATCTATATTTATATCTATACTTACATATAAATATAAATATATATATATATATATATTCTTATATATAAATGGAGATATATATATTCTTATACTATTTTATTATTTTCCATTCTTAACCTGTCAAACACCTATATTCAACCTGTATTGACCTGCTAAATTGACGGGTTCCTTATTACCCAACCCGTTTATGACCCGCTAACTAAATGAGCGAGTTAGGGCGGGTTGACAGATTTGGATAACATTTGTCACCTCTATGTAAAGGTATTAGCAAGTATGCTTCAAACCTTAGCTTTAAGGCTCCTTGTGCAACAAGCTTCTTCTCATTATGTTGTGAGTAGGATTGGAGCACCTTTACATGCTGAAAAAAGATATAGAAGAAGAGAGCAAGATGATGGATACTTCAAGAGATGCATACAATTCATATTTGAGAATGTTGGGGTGCTTGAGGTTGTAACTCTCTCACCTTACAAGGTTTGCTTTTGTTTGTTGTAAAACTCTTTGCAACCATGGGTCTAAACAATGTTAAACAATTAAAATCAATGGGTGACGGAGAGAGCAATCTCAATTTCCATGAAGAAGAATATGGGTAAAAAGAGGAGAGAGATTTCATCTTATACAAAATGGGAAAGAGAAAAGTCTAATTCAATTTTTATTTTTATTTTGGCAAGAGGGTGGGAGGGAAAAAGAGAGCTTAAATAGGTATGATGGGAGTAAAATGTTTAATGGTTGGGAGTCAAATTCTATAGAAAATTGTTGTGTTAGATTTTGTTATTATATATATATATATATGACTTTCAGAATTTTTCTACTTTCGGTTTTTAAGCAAAAACCTCCACCAACCACTTCCATCAAATCTTGCCGAAGACAACGGACGGGAAAAGATGTTTGTATTACATTGTAATAACTAGAATTTTTTATGGTCAAGCACAACATATTGTTTTATTGATCAAATTATGTGATCTCCACATTTATATTTGCTTTAAAATTTACCAATATTCTGTATAATTACCTGGACATTCGCTTGACCTTGACTTATAGTGAATGGTGGTGGATCTGCACTTAGCTGTCCGGCTATATAAACACAATCCTTTTCCTTCAGATGACAAGCTGCAATGTGTGCTAGATCTCCTTCAAATATGATTGGAATCCTAATTTATGACAAGAACAAAACAAGTAAATCCATGTAAGTTAGATAATACGATAAACAATAGTGAAAAGTTAGCAAGAAAAGTCCTTGATAATTTATCAAAAAAATAAGTCCCTGATGATGATCATTGTAGAGTATAAGAAACTAGTTTGAAATATCCAGTCAACTAGTAGCAAATACAACACGCAAAATTGACAATTCAAAAAAAAAGAAAAAGAAATATTTAAAAAAACTTAACCTTTTAACTTATGTGAAAGAACAAATTCTTTTGCGAATCTTTCCAGTTTTTTGTTTTTGTTTTTGATAAGTTAATCTTTTCAGTTTGTCACTTGGAATCTAGCCAGTCAACTACCAAAGGACAAATTTCTGTCCAATTCTTATATTATTCCAATTTCCAGGCCAGTCTCAATTAACCGGTTTGGAAACCTTGCTAATGTTGGTTAGATTATGCTGCTTCCTAAGCTACAAAGCTAGTTTTAGTTAACGAGCACTTGGAACCAGAAAACTCAAAAAAAAAAAGAAAAAAATAGAAAATTCAATCAGTAAAGCTATCCCTTACTAATCCTAAGATAGAAGGTGTCAACAAAAGATACTAATGAAAATGATTTGTATATTAAATAGAAGTTTTTTGTAAGACTTCACCACATAGAATTCTTGTTATTAGGCCATTATAGGGATAAGATCACAACGAAAACTATAACATTTGAAGGCAAATTGCAATGTGGGATAATTTTCTCAATAATGTTTTCCAATATCAATTGCTATTGCAATTATATCTTCACAAAACAAATGTAGTTTAAGATCCCCAAAAAATAAGATAATAAATAAATAACATCACAATGTCAACTCGAACTAATAAAGTTAAGACTATAACACTTACACATCTAGAGCTGAACAAGAAAGTTTTAGTTTGTTATTACAATTTACAGGAAGGTTTGGGCTATTTGGGGTGCAGTGGATGACGCCCCAATTGACAACAGACCTTCTGTAGAGTTACTGGATGGGCGAACCCTTCTATAGAACAGTTTGTAGAAAAATTGGATACTTTTGTAAGGGAAGCATAGCATTTTTGTATATGTCTAGTGTTCATAGCTGTGCTCACTCTTCCGCAGTGGCGTGGGGGCCTAGTAGATCATATTAGAAGATATACAGAAAGGGGAAAAAACTCAAATAAAGGAAGACAAAGGTCGGAGCCGAGTAGATAGGGATTAGTACCAAAAAGGTGGAGAATCGGAAGAAAAAATCGTCCCCTCCTCGTCCTGCTGGGAGATGATGGTGCCAGCCCAGTACTTGCCGTCGGGGGAAGCTTGGAACTGAACGGGAATTTGAACACGGCCGATCAGATTCACCGAATTGGCAACCTGTGTCTGCCATGGAATCTCGCTCGGCCTCGGCCAGTTGTTCGATGCTTCCATTCTCTTTTTCACTCTCTCTCTGGTACACTATTGCCTTTTTCTGAACCACTTCAGAAAAACCCGCTGAGGATAATGATGGTGACGATTGTTCTGGTTGGGGTTTGGGTTTTCTGTACCTCGGCTGCTGTTGGTCCTTCAACCTACTAGTACTAGTAGTTGAGTACAGTGAAGACTGTTGCAAAGTAGAGATGGATTGTAGGAACAGGAGACATTTTCTTGATGAAGGAGAAGAGAATGCAAATTCTTCTGCGATTGCTCGCCTAAGGGCATTCATGGCGCTTACTATTTAGAGAAACGCAGCAAACATCAAGCTGAAATAGTTAGGGCTTTTGTCGAATTTGTGCTGGGCTGAAGAAGGGGGGGTTGATAATGAAATAGAAAAGCACTTCTTTCAAGCATTTATATAAAACCAAAGGACGAAGTGGTATTACCCTCGGCTACTTGCCAAGGGTAAAGAACCATTTTATTTTACTGTGCAGGCAGGGCGAGTTGGGTTGGGTTAACAGATCATCAAGTGGAATATTTTACCAAAACCCATGCAACTTTGATTTTGATTTAATTAAATCTATGCCTTTTTTGAAATCTCGTTTTCATTGTGATTTGAATAATAATTTTTTAACGAAATTGTGATATGGTTTTGAAATCGTATTTTAAAAATATAATTTCAAATTAATAAAGACTTAGTCCTAAATTTTTATTAACTTGAACAAGTCATTTTAAATCTTTCTTAATTTGAATTTACATTTTGAAGATGTAATCTCAATAAAAATTAACGATAAAATTATCGATTCAAAATGTAATTTTTAAAACTACATAAGTTTAAAAAATAGTTGAAAAAATATGTGGATTCGATTAAATAAAACAAAAATCACGTAAGTTTGATAAAAAAATTCTGGTTAGGTAATTTGTTATTTGGGCTCGGCCTTCCATTGGCCCATAAGGTCTGAAACTCCTATTATATGGAAAAATAAATTTATAAAATAGGGTGAAATTACACAAACCCTCTTAAATTTTACATTTATTTTTCTTATTTATATACATGGGTATTATAAAAATAGTTTAGATATTATAGGATAATTAAATAATATTTTTAATTAACAATTTTAAAAAATAGAAATAAAAATACAATTTTAATTAATCAAAATTCTCGTACAATTAAAATAATACAAAACTAGCATTCGGGAAAGCATCCAACAACATATGTCAAGTAAATTAAAATTTAATTTATAATACAATAACTTGATAAATTCAAGAAATTGAAAACTCAATCACACTAATAATTAATAATTTTTTTTATGTTCTATGCTTATTAATCATAAGGTGCCTTGCTATTTGGACTCGGTTTCCCATCAGCCTATAGGATCCTGCAAACTCCTATCATATGAAAAAAAAAACTTGTAAAATTACACAAATCCCCTCTAATTTTACATTAATTTCTGTTATTTATACACACGGGTATTATAAAATAACTTAGATATTATAGGATAATTAATTAATATTTTTAATTAAGAAATTTAAAAATACAAGTTTAATTAATCAAGATTCTCGTACAATTAAAATAATACAAAGCTGGCATTCAGGAAAGCTAACTAACAGCATATGTCAAGTAAATTAAATTTAATTTACAATACAATAACTTGATAAATTCAATGAAATTGAAGACTCAATCGCACAGATAATTAATAATTTTTTTATGTTCTATGCTTATTAATCATAAGAGTTTGATATTATTGTATTAATTACAGTTGTTTAAAATTAGGAGATTTTAAAAAGAATTCTAAATTGAATTGGATTATGATGTTAAAATGGGTTTTTTCTTACTAACTATGATATTTCGAAAATAATGGAAACCAAACTCTAATAATTATCTTAATTTTAATTAGGAGATTTTAAAAGGATTACAATATTAAACTAGATCCTAATTTCAAAAAACATATTTTTTTTTTTATAATTAAGAGGTTTTGAAGAAATTAAACCATAATTAATGTAGTTTCTAATTAAGAACTTTTAAATTATATTTTTATAACTAGAAAATTTTGAAAAAAAATCAAATAAAACATAATTCTAATTAATCAAAGTTCTATAAATTAAAGTAAAAATGCAATAATTTCTATCAGTCACTCTCTATTTGTTTTCATAATTCTCCTATATCTCATACTTACTTTAAAAAAAATCTCCATTACCTCCTAATTCTCCTTATCTCTTACTTACCCAAAAAATAATAATATCTTTACCTCTCTCTTTATAAGACTCATCTCTTTTTAATAATTAGAAACCTTAAAGTAAGAAGTGCTACTATCTACACTACAAATTTTTAGGTCTAGTAGACTAGTTGTTGGCATATCCGTTTGACAAAACGCCTTGAGTTGTATTCAGTTCCTTAGATTAGTTAGATCGCCTCAAGTCATGCTTTGGTGGATCTTCATTTGCTTTTGACAAGTAATGAATTGGTAGTCTAAGGCCTACACACACTCACATGCATGCATATAATGTTTCAATTATTTCATGTTAGTGTTTTAGGAATAACTAGGAATTTTTTAGCATATACTCTGTATTGGAGAATTTTGTTTTTCAAAAGTCTTTTGTATTTCTTAAGCATGCAGATCTTTGGAGCTCGCTCAAGTGAATTCCAGAGTGGAGTTCACTAGAGCTCGCCAAGGTGTTCGCTAGAGCGAACCTCACTCGAGCGAGGTCTCTTCTGCTCGAGAGATGGCCAGTGTATTCTTCGCTAGAGCAAAGCTTGCTCGAGTCTGCTCAAGCGAACTCTGGTGAGTGCTCACTCTAGCTCGCTCGAGCAAGCCTTGATGCACAACAGTTTTCAACTTTTTATTTTCTAGTTGTTTTTTTACCTATTTTGAGGATATGTAAAAGGAAAATGAAAGTTTTTGATCAACAAATTTTTGGGCTGTCAAATCTAGGGTTTCATATTCATTCCAAAAAGTGCATGGCATTCATGATCTATCACATGTCTTAGTTTATAAGAACCAAGATCATCACTCCAAATCGAATCAGTGTAGTACAATCTAGTGGAGTTTTGGATTAATGCAATCGGAGGAGTTCGAGACTGCGTGGACATTCGCAGTTGTTCTTTGGTATTGTGTGTGATTTCAAGACAATGGAGACAGTAAAGAAAGCTTGTGATTTGAGATTGAGGAAGCATCAGAACAGCGAACAAACTTGAGGTATTAGGGTTTGGTAATTTACTATTTTTGTATCTTCCAAAATTTCTTGTAGTGGATTTAGAGTATCTTGGTAAGCGCTCTAAGGTTTTTCGATATAAATATGATGGATTTGTGGCAGTTTTCTCGTCAACAAAAATTTGTGTGCATATTCTTTTTATTACTTTCTTTACTTGAATGTGATTCACGTAATTGCTATTGCACACACTTGTAGCCCTAACTAGCAAGGAATCAAACTGAGAATCATTTTTGTTTCAAGCGTTTTAAAATTGACAAAGATCAATAAAAAATTGTTAGGTACCCCTATTCACCCTCCTCTAGGTCTAATCTTGCATCTAGACATTTCCTTTAGGGCCATTTCAAAGTGGTATTAAAGTAGAAGTCTTAGGAAATAGGTTGATCCTAGGAAGTCTAGATGGATAGTTTGAGGGAAGGTGGTTCCATTTCTCAACCTCCTCTATTTGATGGGTCAAACTATGCATATTAGAAAAGTCAAATGAGGGTTTTTCCTAGGTTGATTCATGAGCGAGCTTGGCTTGCTGTTCAGCATGGTTGGACACCTTTTATGACAACAACCACTGTTGAAAAGCCATCTACATCTCAGCTGACCAACACATGGGATGAAACAAAGCTCAGGATAAGTGGTTATAATACAAAAGGGTTAAATGCAATTTATAATGCTGTGACCCCTAATGAGTTTCGACGTATTATGACATGCAAGACTTCAAAGGTAGCATGGGGATATTCTAGAGACCACCCATGAGGGTACAACAGATGTGAAGCGTTCAAAACTTCAAGTGCTAACTTCAGAATTTTAGTTTATGAGAATGGAGGAAACCGAGACTTTTGCTGAGTTTTATACAAAACTTAATGACATAGTAAATTCTTCTTTCAATCTATGAGAGAAACTAGAAGAGTCAAAGATTGTAAGGAAAATTTTGAGATCTCTGCCTGAGATATTTCAACCTAAAGTTACTGCCATCGAAAATAGTAAGGATATAGATGCTCTCAAAGTAGATGAATTGGTTGGGTCCCTTCAAACCTTTGAATTGACCTGTAGACAATCTTAGAAAAATAAAGGGATTGCCTTAAAATCAATTTTAGAAGATAAATAAGAGGAAACTGACACCGAGTTAGCATCTCTTTAAGATGATGAACATGCTTCAACAGATTTTTTAATAACAAAAAATCAAATTCCAATAATCAATCAAGTTCTTCCAAAAGAAGCTCATCTGGCTCAAATAACTCAAAAGGCAAGTCAGTCAAATCATCTTCGAGTAGTGATAGGAAAAGATCTTCTAATCAATCACCTAGTCAATCTCCTATTGAATTCTATGATTGCCATAACTATGGTCACATTGCAATTGATTATCCTAATAAAATGAGAAACATGCAAAATAATAATAGGGCAATGAAATCCACCCATATTGAAAGTGAGGGTGAAGAGGAGGAAGAAAGTGAAGGTAAAGAAAATGAAGAAGAATAATAGGTTCTTAGCCTTCACAGCCACCTTAGACTTTTCTAAAAGTTCATTGTCCCACCTTGATAATGAGCATGTGTTTGAAGGGAGTGAGTTTGAAAAGAGTGAGAGTGATATCAATGAAGAAAAAAAAGACATACTTGCTGCTGACAAGTAATTATATACTAAGTCACTCAAACTCAAGAAACTCAATCTGAAGTTAACTTCAAAAGTCAGATTGGGTGAAAAGGAGAAAAATACAATGAATGTTGATCATGCACTTGTCACTCAAATCAAAACTGATAGAACAAACTCTAACAGAGAAATTAAAAGTTTTGGAGGATGAAAAAAATCTCCTTATAATAGAGAATGAGAAAATGAAAACTCATCTTGGTTCAAATGATCATGAGTTGCATTCTTGCCAAAATTCAAAATCTTGAACTTAAACTCAAAAAGGTAAGAGATGTGAAGGTAACCTTGGAGGAAAGATCAAGTTGGGGATGTCAGGACTAGTACACGGCACAATCTTCCGATATAAACCAGCCTCAGGCTTTTAGAACAACATAAGCTTGCTCTAAGAAGCAGCACGCCATTTGTCACAACAGGTACCAGTAATGGCCAAGTATGGATTTTCATGTGTTTTTTTCTAATTGTTTTAAAATTTTTGAGTGATTCTTGATGCATTTGATTTTTTTTTTTTTCACGCTTTGAAAGATTTTTGCATGAAAATCCAATTTCATATAAGCATGGGCACTTCACCGACGTGCCTTTTGGAAGGTGCATACCGCGCGCGCCTATGAAAATGCACAAATGGGCAGTTTTTGCTTTGCCTTGGTTTTTTGCATACAGTTGATGCTTGTTTGGCATGCTTATGGAATTTGAAAGGCATTTCTAACATACTGTATTTTATTTCTTGTGGCCGGATTTGAAAATTCTAGCTCAGGGCTTGGCAGGCAGAAATCGTAGGGTGGTGGGTTGATTTGCCCCTCCGATGCCAAGGGAAAGTAAGGGCGGCTAGTTTTGGGCCGTTTTTAGACCGGATAGTCCACATTGACCATGACCAAAAGATTCTTTACACTCTGGCGGAGAGATGGTGGGACACCACCAACACTTTCCACCTCTAGTTCGGGAAGGTAACATTGAGTTCCCTTGACTTCTCAATGATCGCAAATCTTTGAGTCGGCGATGACCGAATCCTTTGGGATAGTGAAATGCACAGTCGGGATGATGATATTTCAGGGCTTTTAGAATGGTGACCCGTACTGGCCTCCGGAGGTGCGGTGCGGGTTAAGCATATGTTGAAGAACTTGCACTTTCGAGAGTGCCGTAATGCTTTAAAGGAGGATCAGTTGACTAGAGCTTTCGTGCTTTTTGTCTTTGGCCGGACCTTCTTGGCCAATACTAGTGACACTATCCACCTTTGGTGCCTCCCTACTTTGAAGGATGTGGAGAACTTTAGGCGCTTCAACTAGGGAATGGGCACATCTTTCCATGGTGTAATATCTACAACATTATCACTCAAAATAGGCTCAACAATTTTAGATTTTTCTTGTACTTTTTTTTAGTACTTTTCCAAGTTGACCTGTATTTATCTTCTAAGATTTACAAATAATTTCTTGGTAAAAATCTATCCATCAACAATTTCATCATTCTCGGCCATGAACGAATACATCTTTTTCTTTGTAGTTGTTTACGCCTTTGTAAATCAAGCCACCAGCTTTTCATGAATCCAATGAGTTTATCTTCAGGTTAAAAATATTTTTTTTTCTTCTAACAGTCTTAAATCACAAAGACAATCATCCAAATCATAAATCCAATCATGAAAGTCTTCAAGATAAAAATTACCATCAAAATATGAAAGTCTTTCATAATTACGTGAATAGTTTTATCTTTAGGTTGACCTCAGGCAAATCCTTCGGACGCAAGTTCCTATCGACTGGAGGGTGGGTCTTTAGGGGCATTAAAATTGAGTCGCATGAGCATCTGTTGTCTAAGCATCAAGCTGAATCATTGATATGTGCTAACTGTTGTCCCTGTACATCAATCGCCGCCCGTATAGCCTCCATCCCACGACGAACATCAGTAGGATTTTTGATTTTGTCTACATGATTTGCCATTGAGCCAAGCAAATCTTCGCTCTAATGCCAAATGATGCGGAACGGAAACTGTGGAAGGAGAATCGAACACATTGAATTCTTTATAGAACAAGTAACATAGGGACTCCTTACCCAAAAAAGAGAAAATAATTCTCCAAAATTCATATTTGAATTAATATTGATAAAGAAGTTAACCATAAAGACCTATTATATCATATTTATAGTGCTAAAATACTACTACTTTGATTAGAAAATCAAAACTCTTATTTTTATACTAATACTAGTATAATAAAGACTAGTAATTCGAATATGAAACTACTAATTCCTATATTTTTTTATACTAATCCTAATAAAACTACAAAACTATATGAATAAATTAAAATAAAAAATTAAACAATCCTGAATACAACTCTTAAACAACTTTTCTTATTTTTAGGGTCTTATATTTGTCCTACATCAATTAGAGATTTTTACTATGCTTTTTTACCAACAGTGAGTGTTTAATAGAAAACTGGATATGAAGGAAGAGTCTCCACCAAAGGGAATAGATATAGCTATGGAATAATGTTGCTAGAGATGTTTATAAGAAAGAAACGACAGATGAAATGTTTAATGGAGAGTTGAGTTTAAGGCAATGGGCGAGGGCATCACTTTCTAACAAAATAATGGAGGTTGTGGATGGTAGTTTATGTACAACAAGAGGAGGGACGACTGCCACCCAAGGTATTATTTTGGCCGTCATGGAATTAGGCATAGAGGTTGTAAAGAATTACCAGAGCAGAGAAGTGACATGAAAGAAGTTGTGGTCAAGTTGAACAAAATCAAGATGCAACTGCTTCGGAATCAAGGTGGTTAATAACTAGTGTATTTTTGCACAGTGCATGACTTTGTCCTAAAATGCAAGTGCTCATGTTAAATGGTTTAGTTCCGTAAACTAATGTCGTATATAACATGCGGCTTAGAACTAATGAAGGTCTATTTTTGTTTAGCTTTTCTTGTTTTCTAGTTAGGCTTTCTTCGAGTTGATCTCCTACTGCTTGGCCATTGGGCATACTTGTTTTGTACTTTACTTCTTGTATTTTAATATGCTTGTGAAAGAGTTTATGTTTGCGTGTGTAGAAGATAACCTAAACTCAATTAATTAAATCTTTATAAAATTAGATCTAACTAATTATAATCATTGTCAAGGTTTCACTAAACTTAACTTGAAGAGTTAAATACTATCTAAGAAATTCTCTTATTAAAGTATTTAGACAATGAATTCAAGTATACCAAGCATTAAAAAATAATCAAAATAATGAGAATAAGAACGACTCTATGATTTTATGTGAGAAACCCCCTCGAGGGAAAAACTCACTAGTTATAAAAGGATCCACTAATCAAAGATGATCACAATACAATTCCACAAAAATAAACTACAAACAACTAACGTGACACAAATTAATAGATTACTGCTAGTCTTTTTGTTTCTACTTATTGTTTGATTATTCTTGATTAGCCTTCTACAATCATAGCACTACCAATAATTTGCATATTCACCACCATAACAGTGCTCAAAAATCCTTGCAATGGAAGTATGTGCCTAACCACTATATGAACTTACATGTACTGCCTAACACTGGGTATATAGATTTTAAAAACACAAGGTATAGAGACCTTCAAGAACAACTGACTATATAAATACAGTTGTATCTAAAAGTCTCTCAATGAATCTCTATGGTTCAAGACTTTAGGGTTCTTTATGTGAGACACAATAAGGCCATATTTATAGTAAAACAAAGAAAAAATCAAAACCAAACTGGAATAGGAAGTCACAACCAATGTAATGATTTGAAATTTTGAATAATTTTTTTTTTTATTATTGTCATCATCATCATCATCATTATTATTATTATTATTATTATTATTATTAATATTATTTTGTTGTGAAATGCATGGTGTGTATGTTATGTGTATGGATGTAGGTATATATATATACATATATATATATATATTTTAAATACATTTTAAAGTATGAATATATATATATATATGTATCAATGTGTGCAAGTGGACGTGTGGGGGTGTGTGAAATATAATATAAGTATAAATATATATGAAAGGCCAAGCTTGCAAGCAATGCATTAAATGCATTGCTGCAGGGACAAGAAAGAAAACTGAAAAGGGGAGTGGGAAATCAGAAAAAGAATGGGGAAGAAATTAGGGGTGTAGGGATTGAGTGTGTAAGTGTCGGTGCAGTGTGTACAGTGTGGATTGTGTGTGCATGTGGGGAAACTCAGAGCTGAAAAGAGAGAGAGAGAGAGAGAGAGAGAGAGAGAGAGAGAGAGAGAGAGAAAGTGTGTGTGTATGTGTGTGTGTGTGTGTGTAATTTATGTATATGCAAATAGGTTCATTGAGTTAGGAAGAAAATCAGAAAAATAGAGAGGAAGAGAGGAAACTACGTGAGAAGGCTGAGGGTCCAAGGAACTTGAACCAGAGGTGAAGCAGAAAAGAGAAGGAGAGGTCGGCTAGAGAGAGAAAAAAAATCCAGAAAATTGGTGAGTACGTAGCTCGGTTCTGGTTTCTCATTTTTTTTGCACGATTAATTTAATTTGATTTTGGGACCTTGTATATACAAAATATGGATAATTTTGCAAAAAGAATTAAAGGAAAAGGTTTAGAGATGACCTAGAACTAGGCAGTTACAGGCATGAACAATAATATGGGTTTTATAGTTGTGTGTTTAAAACTTTGTTTGAATGATTGGAAGTTGGCTCCCATTGATGCAGAAACATATAGGAAAAATTTGGGGTTTAAACCATGGCTAAAAGGCCAAGAATTGAAGAGAGAGAAAGTCATCAGAAATGGCATGCATGGCCGAAACAGCCACTGTTGTGGTTTCGTTTGATGGCCAAAAACCCACTTAAACCCACTTCGGAATTTATATACGAGATCCCTAAAGGAAGTAGAAGAAAACGGCATAAGCCGAGACGTCAAAAATGGTCGGAAATCGTCACCGTCGCCGAAGATGGCGACGGAGACCTGGGGCTGTTCGTCGGAAAGGCGTGGGGAAGAAGGGGTGGTTGGGCTGAGACATTGGGTTTGGGATTGGGCCTTTTGTTTTAAAACCTTGGGCCGCTTTAATGAGTTGGGCCTGTTTTAATTAGAAATGGGATTGGGCCTATTAGGTTGGGCCATATAAAATGGGTTTAGATGGATTAGGGATGTTTGGCTGTGGACTTAGTAAATCCAATTGAAAATCAATTTTGGGAAATAGGGATATCCTATCCCTGTTTTGGGCTAGCCATTGTTTGGCTATCCGAATTAGGAATAAGAAAAGTTAGAAATTACAATTTGACCCCTGTACTTTTTGAAAATTAAATTTGACCCCCAGAACTTTCAAAAATCTAACTTTGACCCAGAACTTTTAAGTAATTACAATCTGACCCCCCTGAATAAAATATTAAAAAAATATTAAATTAAATTAATTATTTAAATATCACAAAATAGTCCGAAGTTCAAATGGGACAAGTCATTAGTGTATTTTGACTATTTCGACCATTCTGAGACCAATGGTGAGGTTCGTTTTACGAGACGGGGTCCCAAAAATTAAAAGACTCGTAATAACATTAAAAATTACCAAAATATCCCTGAATTGAAACGTAGTCAAACGAACTCCGAATTAAGTAAACAAATAGTGAAATTTTATTATCTCAACCCTTCCGGACTCAACCGTAGAGTCTAATTTACGAAAAGAGGCCTCGAAATGTAAGGAACGGTAAAAGTGTAAAATGCCCGTCTTGCCCATTTTAGCTCGGGTGTCCAAATTAAATTCCGTGAAGGCCTAAACCTATTTTCTTTGACGTTCCGGACCCAATAGTAGATTTTAATTTGGAAAAATAGAAACTCATAAAATAAAGATATAAAATTTGATGAATAGCATAATTCAAATAGCAAAACAACTGAGTTATATTTTATGATTTTAGGGACAACAAAAGGCAAGGAGAAGGTGGTCTGACCTTCTGCATTTTCACTGTAGTTCAACTACACCGTGAGTGCAATTTCTTAGGGTTGAGACAACCCATCAGGTACGATATATTGTGCTAAGTAAGAAATAGAATTAAGTTTAGGAACGATTTGCATGTTGATTGAATGGATCATATATTTATTTCTTTAATGTCAGAAAATCACATAAGGAATGTTGCTTTAAAAAGAAACCTTGAGTTGATTGTTTACATTACTTATGTACTTCTTGCTGCTCCATGGAAATATGATTTATTTTATGTAGTGGGTTGTACGTGATTTATATTTTTGGGAGTTGTTAAGATTGTGAACACATTACTTGAGTATGTATTTTCGTTGATTATGTATTGCATACATTCATGTGGAAGAGGTTTTGTTATTCAGATGTTGTGATTGCTTTAAGTGGAATACATTGTTTAAAAGCATGCTCCATGCGTTAGTAAATTGCTTATCTAAGATTGTGTTATTGCATGGTGGAATCAAAGCATATTGGCATAGTGTGATGCAATGAAAGTATAGTGTGGGTTGAGCATGTGGTGCTAAGCATGGTACTCAGCTTCTATCGAATGTGTTCCGAAAATGAGATATAGTACTCAGCTTCCATCGGATGTGTTCCAAAAATGAGACATGGTACTCAGCTTCCATTGGATGTGTTCTAAAAATGAGACATTGTATAGTACTCAGCTTCCATCGGATGTGCTCCGAGGATGAGACATGGACATGGCATAGAGTTGACATGGTTGTGGCATAGAGTTGTGTGGGTGTTTCATGGGCATTGTCACTACATTGCATGGATAACTTGGATGGCATGTGGATTATTGCTATTACATAGTATGAATGATTTGGAAGGCATGTGGATTATTGTTATCACATTGCATGGATGATTTAGAATGCATGTAGAGATAAATGTACACTTGCAAATGCCACGCCTTAGATTATGTTAATAAGTTGGATGACATGTAGATTATTGCTAGTACATTGTATGATGATATTGAATGACATATAGATATAAATGTACACTTGCACATGCCACGCCCTTAATTTTGTTTCTTGCATTAGCATTATATTATACCAGCAGTTGAGTTGACCCATTCGTGGGACACCATTTCAGATAACACTCCGGCTACGCGAGATTCGATGATGTTTTAGTGAAAGAAAGAACTTGAAGTGTTTTGACCCTTGGGGCACATTCTGAGATGTAAAGGCTTAAGCCCGAATGACATGTGGAATGTTTTTATTGATTGTGCTTTACATGGATGAACATTGAAGGAAATGAATGTAAGTTTGAGTTGAATCGGTTAGATTGTACTTTATTTTATTCCCTTTTAGTTTCGTCACTCGCGCCTCTAGTTCGCGGGAATTCGGGGCGTGACAACCAATTAGGATGCAATTCGACCAACACTCATTCAGACATAAAATGATCAATATCGAACATTGGGTCCGAGTCACCGAGGCCTTCACTTGACCTTTTCTCTTGAAATTTTTTGATTTGTTGTTGAAAATCAACTTGTTCCATCTTCCGAAAGGTCAAAAGAAGTGTCAATACTTCAATCTAGCCTCCTTCACAACACTGCAAAAAATGGTCATAAGAGGGGTAGGAGAGTGCCCAAGAACGCAATGAGTAAATCTAAAGGCGCAACATTTTTAAGCAAGCTGCCTAGGCACCCGAGTGCCAATCGGCACTCACGGGTAGCTGATCAGCACACAGAGGGTGGAAACCCCCATCTTTTTGTGCTTGGGCTCATTTTCGCAAATCTGGGCCCATTTTGGCCCATTTCAACCCTTTTTTTTTTTTTTTGTCAAAACTAAGCATTTTTGTCAAAATATGTCTAAGAAATCCGTCGTGATTCGATATTGAGCATCGAATGGCAAATTGGTAATTTATCAAAATCAGTCAATGTTGACCAACTTGTCGTTTAGTGGTGTAAGCTCTCTAATCCGAAACCATCATTAGGTAACTCAAGATTTCTTTTAAAAGATCATATGAGTTATAGTTCATCTAGTGGTTCTTCAAGATCTGGGCCATGTTTCTTAAGTGAGTCTCTACTGTTCAAGCAAATCAAAATCACGGAGTCAACTCAGTCCATTCCTCGAAGAGTTCTAAACCATTATTTTTTTCTCAAGGAAATTGATCTCTCCAATAAAAATATGTCCTAGCAGAATCTTTAATCTAGGCAAAAACTGTCTAAAGACGTAAGTCATCTTGGCAATCCATCCATTAAGGACACAATTTTATGAAAATTCTATTAGGATAGCATTCATTTTAGTAAATATCCTATTATGATAGCATTCATTTCAGGTAAGCCGTCTATCGCATCACCATCATGTTATGATAGCATTCATTTTGGGTAAGCCGTCTATCGCATTATCGGCCTAGTAGGATAGCATTCTATTTTGGAAAGCCATCTAAGGACGTAAATTCACTGTCTTGTTAGGATAGCATTCCTTTCAGGTAAGCCATCTATCGCATTATCAACCTATTAGGATAGCATTTTGTTTTAGAAAGCCGTTTGAGGACGCAAAATCCTAATCTTGTTATGATAGCATCCATTTTGGGTAAGCCATTTATCACATGATTAGCCTATTAGGATAGCATTCCTTTTAGGAAAGCCATCCGAGGACGCAAATTCACCATTCTGTTATGATAGCATTTATTTCGGCTAAGCCATCTATCGCATTATCACCCTATTAGGATAGCATTCCTTTCAGGAAAGTCGTCTCAGGACACAAATTCATTATTTTGTTAGGATAACATTTCTTTCAGGAAAGCCGTTTGAGGACGCAAATTTATTATCTTGTTAGGATAACATTCTTTTCTAGAAAGCTGTTTGAGGATGCAAATTCGTTATCTTGTCACGATAGCATTTCTTTCGAGTAAGTCGTTTATCGCATTAAATCTTATTGTCCTGTTAGGATAGCGTTCCTCTTAGGTAAGCCATCTATTGCAATTTTTCTTACCTATCTACTAGGATGGAACTCCCTTGTAAGTAAAACGTCCGAGGATGTCAGATCATCTCATGGGAACACAACCTTATGAAAGACTTGTTAGGATTGTATTTCCTATCAAGTAAGACTCTGATGAGTCATTTTCGAAGGCATAACCTCACAACAGTCCTATCGAGACAAATCTCTTTGGAGAAAATTTGGTAAGGATAACACTCATTTTCGTTAGTCACGAACTACAAGCGATCTGATTCGCTTGAGGGTGATACGTAGGAATCTCATAGAGGAATGAGTTCGACCACGTCAAGCAAAAAATCATAATCAAGGTCAAAATAGTTGTCTCCCCTTTCTTGCATTGAGGTTCACTTGCTTGCAAGTTCCATCAACAAGGGGCTTTCTGTAAACACCTCATTTTGTGACCTTTGATTAAGTGGTTGCAATTTGGTAGTTATATCAAGAAATCCACTTCCATTAGGACTCCTCCTAACAGAGTTCTATTCCCTCTAGGACTCTCTTGCCAGAGTCCCAATTCAATTAAGACTCCTCCTGATAGAGTCCTATCCCCGCTAGGACTCTTTTGCTAGAGTCCCTAGTTCCATTAGAACTCCTCCGGACAGTCCTATTCCCATTAAGACTCTCTTGACAAAGTTTTAGCCCAAGTAGAACTCTTTTCGATAGAGTCCCACTCACGTTAGGACTCTCTTGCCAGAGTCTCAGTTCCGTTAGGACTTCTACTAACAAAGTCTTATTCCCGTTAGGACTCTCTTGACAAAGTCCTAGTCCAAGTAGGACACTTTTGGAAAGAGTTCCAGTCCCGTTAGGACTCTCTTTTTAGAGTCTCAGTCCAAGTAGGAATTGTCACGCCCCGAATTTCCCACGAACCCGGGCGCGAGTAACGAGACAGAAAGTAAAATAAATAAAAGGACAAAAGTAATTAAATTCACTAAACATGCGTTCATCATCATCCATACATAAAGTAATATCGAATACATTGTTCATCAGTCATTCGGGCTTAAGCCCTTACATAACAAAATACAAGTCTCATGGGTCACAAATACATCACGTGCTTCGCCCTCTCAGGGCATCACTAAGTCTCAAGTGGCTGGAGGATCCTCATCTGAAAATGTTGCCCACGAATGGGTCAGCACAACTGCTGGTATGATGAAATGCTAATGCCAGAAATAAAGCTAAGGCGTGGCATGTGCAAAGTGTACATTTATTTCTAAATGACATTCAAGCATCGCAGTAGTATATATGAATAGTATGCGTGACACACCCATGCACAACTCTATGCCACACCCATGTCTCGTTTACGGGTACTCCCCGATGGCTACGGAGTACCAATGCAATGGCCAATTTTGGGTTTTTCACCACAGGATCTACACCCTCATAATGCAAAGCACCACGTGCTTACCCACGCCATGTTCTCAAGGAATTCATCATATGCCAATATGCCAATGCAATCTCAATGAACATGGATCTCGATAATATGACATGCTCTGACAATAATAAATAAATCACCAGTCAGTTTCATATACATGCATATCTCATGTGTTCATACATCATAATTCATGTTCTTAAACTTGCAAGTAACACATAACATGTGAACAACCAATTCCAAATAATCAGGTAAACACATTACAAATAAACACATACAACATCTCAGTCATTCACAAATATTCCTAACTTAACTTCATTTCTAACATTAGCAAAACACCATACCTGATGGGTTGGTATCAACCCTAGAAGATCGTGAACTATATGTAACTGAACCGGTTGATGAAAATGTAGGAGATCAGATCGCCTCCTCCTGTCCTGTCGGTGTCCCTAAAAGTAGAAATTACAACTCAGTCCATTGTTGTTTGAATGTATGCTATTCATCAAATTTTATGTCTTTAAATTCATAGGTTTCTATTCTGCTAAATTAAACTCTACCATTGGTTTTAGAACGTTTAAGAAAGTAAGTCTAGGTTTTCGTAGAACTCAATTCGGACACCTGGGTTGAAAAGGGCAAAACAGTCATTTTGCACTTCACACGTGTCCTTACATTTCGTGACCTCTTTTCACAAATCGGACTCCACGGTTGAGTCCGGAATGTTCGAGATAATAAAATTCCACTATTTGTTTACCTAATTCGGAGTTCGTTTGACTGTGTTTCAATCTAGGGGCATTTTGGTAATTTTAAAGGTTACTACGGGTCTTTTATTTTTCGGGACCCCGTCTCGTAAAACGGACCTCACCATTGATCTCAGAATGGTCGAGATAGTCAAAATACACCTATGACTTGTCCCATTTGGACTCCGGGATATTTTTGAATATTTAATTAATTAAATTAATTAAATTAAATAATTAAATAATTAATTTAATTAATATTTTATTAATAATTTAATCAGGTGGGTCAAAGTGTAATTTTTAACAGTTGGGGGGTCAATTCGTAATTTCTGAAAGTTCAGGTTAAGGTTCAAATTCAAAAGGTTCAAATTCAAAGGGTTCAAATTCCAAAAGGTTCAAATTAAAACTAGTTTAATTTGTTATTCTAATTCAGGTCATCCAAACAGGGGATAGGGCTAAAACTGGGATAGACTATCCCTGTCTCCAATTAAATTTTCAATTTAAATTTCTCATCCCTGTTGCCAAACACCCCCATTCCCCTTTTTAATTTAAAACAAGAATGTGACACGTGGCAGGGGCAAACCGGCCCAAGCCCGACCCGACCCGAACCGACCCGACCCAAACCCGGAACAGTTCCCTTCTTCCCCCCGTTTTTCCGGCGACGCCCCGTAGGGTTCCGGCGCCTTCTCCGGCGCCGGCGACCCTTTTCCGGCGAGATTTCTTCAACTTTTTAATACGGTTTTCTTCGATTTTTCTAGGGGATTACGTATCCCGAGTTGGTTTTCCCTTTCATCACTCGGAACCCTTCGAAATGACCAGAACCGTAGCTCCGGCCACCCCAAACCCAGATTCCGGCGAGCTGGTTTTTCTAGTTTTCTAGCTCGATTTTTCCACCGTTTTGACTCCATTTTGACTCTAGGGTTTTCTGCAACTTACCCCAACAATTCCCCATCATTCAAACATGGATTTAGCGTCTAAAACACCAAAACCCGAGACTCACTCCAGACCTGCAACTCCAAAGTTCTCCCCCATTTCTCAACCATTTCTTCTCATTCTTTTTGCAAATTAATCCCTACATTATGCTCTCTAAGACCCTATAATTCAAATCAATTAAAATGCTTAAAAAAAACTTGAAACAGAAGTGACCCACTTACCCGAACCTTCGGCCGTTTCTCTCTCTAGCCGTGCCCTCTTCCACCTTCTTGCTCCGAGCCCAACCAAGCCTCCACTCTCTTTCTCAGAACCCTGTTTCTCTCTCTCACCTTCTGCTTCTTTTCTTTTCTTCTCTTTCCACCCGAGAATGCATCCTTCTTTTTCTCTTCACTTCCTCTCTCTATATCTCTCTCTCTTTCTCTCTCTCCAAGACCAACCACCCTCTGCCCACTTCTGCACTCCCCCACTCCCTGAATCCTACTCACACACTCAACCTCACCCACACCCCTTTGAGTGTGTAACACTCAAAGCCACACACACACACAACCGGCCCACACACACATGCACACACTGTGCACTGTTATGTATATATATATATATATATATATATACACAAATAATTACATATATATATTCTCTAAATTTAATTTTGCATATAATATACATATACATGCACATGTAGCATACACATAATTGTACACATACAATACACACATCACATTCTTAATAATGATAATAATAATAATAATAATAATAGTAATAATAATAATTAATTAACAATTTCAAGAATAAAGAATAATAATAAAAAAAAAATTTCATGTTATAACAGGAATCTTCCTGATAGAGTCCCACTCTCGTTAGGACTTTTTTGCCTATCGAAGGGAGTTTCGATAATATCGGCACCTTTTTGCCCACTAAGAGCATTTTGGTAATTTTATCACAATCCTACCCTCAATAGGACTTCCTAGTCACTTGAGGGGCATTTTCGTAATTTTTATATAATTTTACCCACATGGGGGTATTTTGGTAATTTTTGCCCTTTGGTGATGAATTGAGAGTAATTTGATCATTTCACATGTCTTGTGGCAATTTAGAGATTTACCACCGAATTGGGGGCGATTTGGTAATCTTGAGTGATAGTAGTGTAATTAGGTTTAATTAGGACTTTTTACTTTTAGAATTTGCATAAATCTTGTTGCTTGATATCTCCTTAAATAGAGATATATTGAACCTAGATATTTTCATTTTAGAGTTTATTTTCCATTTAAATTCTATTTCTCTTTTAACTTATTAGCTCTTGCATGTAAACATCAATTCCATTGGTTTGTGCATTATCATAATTATTTATTAATTCATTCAATTAGGATAATTATTCTTATTTAATTAATTATTTATTTAATTAGATAATTATCATTCAAGACATGATCGTAACCCTCCGTTTTAGGTTTTCGTCTTAGACCCTTAGATCAAATCTCTATATTTTCCTATAAATAGAGCTCCCAGGCCATCAATTTTAGGGACACGAAAATATAGGAAGGGAAGACGATTTCCATAGCCATATGCTACTAGGTTAATTCTAAGATTCGCTCTACAAGAACCTTCCTTCTCCGAGGCCAAAACCCTACCGAAGTGACAACCTCTCTCCGCAAGTCCAATCAAAGTAATGCTTTTCCAAACCGAAGAACCAACCGGAGATCTGCCCGACAGAAGCCTCTAATCCAAACTTTCAAGGTGCTGCTTGACTACCACGACTGAATAAGGTTTGCTCTCAAACGCTTAAAAGTTTCTTTTTCTTTAGATCCGGTTAATCTCATCTCTTTTATCACTCTTGATAAAAGAGGGTAAACTACGTGACTCTAATTTTGTTTTTCTGCATGGATATGTACGAAGCCTTCGGGCCTGAGTAAGATTTATTTCCTATCTTTTCTGTTCTGTCTTATTTCTTCACATTAGATCTTTATTAGTTATCTTTTCTAGACTCACATCTCTTCTTCTTCTTTTTTTTTTTTTTTTAGTTTTTCTTATGACAAAATAGCCTTACAAGTGAATATTCGAGGCCGATCCATTCGGATCGGGGGGGGTAGGTGCCTAACACCTTCCCACTTCGTACCTTAGGCCCCGAATCTGTGTTTTCTTTGGTTTTCACTTTTTATTTTAGTGCTTTATTTATTTGATTCGTGTCAAGGGATCTTTAAAATGTAATTAGGAGACAAGGCGATTTAAATTTCAATTATTTCATTCCTTTTCAGTTTTCTTTTATTTATTTTCTGCAATAATGGGTTTGCTTATTTTTTGCCCAAAAACAAATTGGAAACTCCTCAATCTCTTTTTCTGCAATAATAGGTTTGCTAAAACTTCTTTTGATACATATAATCTTCAATCTACATCTTCTAGGACCAAAATCCGTGCCATTGAAAACGAATCTAAAATCACATGCATACACAAAAACACAAATATTTACGTGATTCACCCCAAAGCAGGATTACGTCCATAGTTGTTGCGATTTCACTATGATTTGAAAGAGTTACAAATTACAATGAGATGCAATTCCTCAACTATAAATACATAGTATTTGGGCAATAGGAAAATAATGAGAAATATAAAAAATAGCCTAAAAACAAATTGCCTCAGGGCACACTACCCCCGAAGCCGCTCCTTTTGGGCAAGGGGGCTCGCGCCCTTCGACTAATTTACCGCGAAGTTAGATCTGTAGACGAAGGGCTAATATCGAGTACTTGTCTGAATACGCACTACCCAACAATTTATAAACTCTAAAATAAAAGACTAGGTGTCTTTCCCTACATGTTTACAAGGGGCATTCTCCAAGCATGAACAAGGTAACAGAGGCCAACACCTAAACCAAGGCCTTAACAATCCATAAAAAAGACAACACAAAAAAGAAACCAAACCTCCAAAGCACTACTAGAACTGCAAATGATCATTCAAAAAGCTTTGAAAAGTCTGGTCGTCAAAGTTCTCGAAAATGTTCTCATCATCAGACCAACTTGGCAATGATGCTACTTCTTCTGCTGTAGATGGAATTGACATGATGGTGGAGTCTAATTCATCAGATTTCGATGGCACAACATGTCTCAGAATCATCAAGCCAATTGGGTTGTAGTGCTGGTGAAGAAGCAATTGGCATGACAGCAGAATCTAATTCAATGGATATTTTTGTTATATCACTACCACAGCGTACTTTGGTTATACGTGAATTTGCTTCTTCAAATGTTAGCCTTCTTTTGCCACACTCTTGCGATCTTTCCACAACATATGGCTCACTTTCTGTAGCCCTATCAGTACTGGCAGCAGGAACTTTATATCTCCTTAAACACTTTTGAGTCATCTCTCATTACGCGACACAATACAAAATCACTTCCCTGTTGTCACGCCCCGAATTTCTACAAACCCGAGGCGCGACTGACGAGACAGAAAGTAAAATAAATAAAAGGAAAAAAGTAATTAAATTCACTAAACATGCGTCCGTTCTCATCCATACACAAAATAATATACAATACATCGTTCATCGGCCATTCGGGCTTAAGCCCTTACATAACAAAATACAAGTCTCATGGACCATAAATATATCACGTGCTCCACCCTATCAGGGCATCACAGAGTCTCAAGTGGCTGGAGGATCCTCATCTGAAAATGTTGCCCACGAATGGGTCAGCTCAACTACTGGTATGATGAAATGCTAATGCCAGAAATAAAGCTAAGGCGTGGCATGTGCAAAGTGTACATTTATTTCTAAATGACATTCAAGCATCGCAGTAATATATATGAATAGTATGCGTGACACACCCATGCATAACTCTATGCCACACCCATGTCTCGTTTACGGGTACTCCCCGATGGCTACGGAGTACCAATGCAATGGCCAATTTTGGGTTTTTCACCACAGGATCTACACCCTCATAATGCAAAGCACCACGTGCTTACCCACGCCATGTTCTCAAAGAATTCATCATATGCCAATATGCCAATGCAATCTCAATGAACATGGATCTCAATAATATAACATGCTCTGACAATAATAAATAAATCACCAGTCAGTTTCATATACATGCATATCTCATGTGTTCATACATCATAATTCATGTTCTTCACTTTATTAAACTTGCAAGTAACACATAACATGTAAACAACCAATTCCAATAATCAGGTAAACACATTACAAATAAACACATACAGCATCCCAGTCATTCACAAATATTCCTAACTTAACTTCATTTCTAACATTAGCAAAACACCATACCTGATGGGTCAGTCACAACCCAAGAAGAACGTGCACGATATGTAACTGAACTGATCAATGAAGATGCAAGAGATCAGATATCCCTCTCCTGTCCTGTAAGTGTCCCTAAAAACATAAATTCCAACTCAGTCTATTTTCATTTGAATTTATACTATTCATCAAATTTTATGTCTTTAAATTCATAGGTTTCTATTCTGCTAAATTAAACTCTACCATTGGTTCTAGGACGTTGAAGAAAATAAGTTTAGGTTCTCGTAGAACTCAATTCGGACACCGGGGTTCAAAAGGGCAAAACAGTCATTTTGTACTTTACACGTGTCCTTACATTTCGTGACCTCTTTTTACAAATCGGACTCCACGGTTGTGTCCGGAATGTTCGAGATAATAAAGTTTCACTATTTGTTTACCTAATTCGGAGTTCGTTTGACTGTACTTTAATTCAGGGGCATTTTGGTAATTTTAAAGGTTTCTACGGGTCTTTTATTTTTCAGGACCCCGTCTCGTAAAACAGACCTCACCATTGGTCTCAGAATGGTTGAGATAGTCAAAATACACTAATGACTTGTCCCATTTGGACTCCGGGATATTTTTGAATATTTAATTAATTAATTAATTTAATTAATAATTTATTAATATTTTATTCATGTGGGTCAAAACATAATTATTAACAGTTGGAGGGTCAATTCATAATTTTCGTAAGTTCTTGGGTTAATTTAAAATTCTTAAAAGTCAGGGGGGTCAATTTGTAATTTAAGAAAGCTCTATTCTCCCTATGGATAGCCAAACAGTGGCTATCCCTCAAACCTGGAATAGGATATCCTCATCCCCCAATTCAAATTTTAATTTCAATTTCTTATCCTAGGAACCAAACAGCCCCAATCTCTTTTTAATTTAAAACACCCACGCGACACGTGGTAGGGGCGGTCCAGCCCCGCCCGAACCGGACCCGACCCGGACCCAGAACCCGACCCGGTCACCTCCTTCTTCCCCGACTTTCCGGCGACGTGGCAGTAGGGTTCCGGCGCCTTCTCCGGCGCCGGCGACCGATCTCCGGCGACATTTTCAACTTTTAAAAATGTGATTCTCTCCCCCTTTTCATGTAGATCTCATCCCCAACCTCCATTTCCCTCAAAACCTTCCCCATCTTCTCGAAATAGAGGGTCAAACCCTCGGTGAACTCTCTGGCCAACTCATTTTTCTCCATTTTCCTTCGTTGGTTTTGGTTGATTCCAACTCCAAATGATTTCTACACTTTAGGGGGTTACTTTCCTATCACTCACATCTAATTTAACACATGAAATATTAAACCAATCCCCCATGGCCGTAGCTTGTGACCCACTTTTCTCTCTCATCTCTCAACTATTTTGGTTGGTTTCTTTTGCATTCTTTTCCATTTTCCACATGCCATAAGACTCAAGAATTTAAATCTAATTAATACATCACAAAACAGATTATGTATGAGTGAGATTTGCTAGAAAGAGAAAGTAAATGGGTTGAGGTGTTTACCTCAACAATGGTGTCTCCTCTTTGCCTTGTCTCTGCTTCTTAGCCTCTATTTCCTCTTCTTATCTCCTCTGCCTTTCTTTCTCTTTTTCTTTTTCTCCAACCGACACACACAATTACACATATAAAGTCCACTCTCTCTCCCTATCATTTCTCTCTCTCTCTCTCCCTAAGACTAAACCTAACCTCACTACTCAGAACTGCCCCTCCCATGCTCTGAATTCTCCTTCCACACTCCACCAGCCACTGCCTGCCACACCACTCCCCATTGAGTGTGTAACACTTAACACATGCACACACACTCACACACAGCCGTGTACAACACACACACACACACACACATATGTTATATATATATATACATATATATTTACACATTTAAATACACACACTCACATGTATACACATATACACACTAAACAATTTAAATTATATATATATATATATACATACATCCATGTATATATTATACACATTACATACTTACATTCATCCATAATAATAATAATAATAATAATAATAATAACAATATTAACAAAGAAAAATAAATAAAAAAAAAAAATTCCATGTCATAACACCTGTTATACTCAAAGAAAAAAAAATTTCCACATTATTTAGAGATGAATGTAAATCAAAACATATAAAATATTGATATTAACAATGCTGGATCAAATGTGGGTGTGTGCATAACACTGTCAATGTGGGTACATATGTCCACATGAAAAGATCATGAACTAAGCAAGAATGCTATAATGATTATAAAATAAAAAATGTTAATATTTTTACTATACAAAGCTTAATTCATTTTGGCAAAGTATTTGAACATTTTATATTTCTTCTAAAACAGGAAATAAATAGAGGCAAGTGGAGTCAATGAATTTTCTATTGAAACAGAAGAGATATCTTACAATTTACAATGGATATTAAATATGTTCACACTATTTCATATAACATAACTTGAATGTTAATCTGTCACAATTTACAAGAAATCTATTTTCTTTTTTGCTCTTCTGTTGGTTAGGCTTTGTGGGTGGCTGTTATGTTATGCGGATGGCCTGCTGCTGCAGTTTTTGTTTTGTTTTGTTTTTTTTTTTTTTTTTTGGGTTTCTCAGCTGGTTGTCTTGGCTTCTGGTTTTTTAAGGTGGCCTTCTAGGGTATGCCCCATTTATTCTTGCATTGTGGTTTTCTTTAATACAATCTTTCTTGCCAAATAAATAAATAAATTGTAGTTGCAGTTGGCAGTTGCATTTTTCATATCATATCACTTCATGGACCTTATTTTTGGGAAATTTCTTTCATGTAATATTAGACTAGCTGGATTGCTGGAATCTGATTCATGGCATGCTATGCATTACTCTTAACATTTGAAGTTAGGTAGATGCTTAGGAAGACAATCAAACTGATGATCTTGTTGTTTTTTCAACAGTTTGTGGAGGGACGAACTTAGGAAGAACAACCGGTGGCCCTTTTGTAATTAGAGTTAGAACATTATTCCACATATGGTTAGCAATGAACTGGATTACTCTAGCATGAAATATTATCAAATTAACATCCTCTGTCTTTTTCAAGAGGATAAAAAAGAGAAGTCAAGGCTTGTGTTATCATTGTGCAGCAAAGTCATCTGGAATGATCCTAGTGGGTAGGTCTATTAATTAAGGAGCTTCCTGTTACAATGCTTGAACATCTAAATCTTAATGTGAAGAGTTTATCTTGATACAAAAGGTATTATTCCCATCAATACATTGAGACACTAGTTTGTGTTTAATTATTGTTTATTTAGTTTAGATTCATGCCAAATTACTCTTTGATCTATCTGTTTGCCTTTCTATTGAATTTATGGCAGTCTAAATGTCCGATTGTAAAAATTTCACGTTATGTTAGATAATTGATAATTAACCTCCAAATTTTATCCTGTCTCTTTTGTCGTTATTCTCGGTGTTAGAACACTTACCATATGTGCTTATATATAGATTGAAAGGAACAACAACACATTTAGAAACAAGAAGAAAGAAGGGGACCTTTTGGCAAATGAAATTAACAGAACCACAAGGGGCATACTTTCCACTTGGAGAAGAATTCCCAACACTGATGAAAATTGGATGTTGAGCTTGAGTCTTAGGGCAACAGATTCTATGTTCAAGAATACTTTAAGACAAAAACAGATAGATGTATGTGTTGCATTGAGTAAGAAGATTTTCTCTGGCTTATTCTGAAGTGTCTGCATTCTTGATGCTTTGTTCTGATTAATGGCTGTTTGTTTCATCTTATTCAGCAAGAGTTGATTGTGTGGATTTATATATAGAGTATATATTGATTGGATAGCAGAGTCTGGTTTGTTTTTACCTCCTACTACAGCCTTTAGGTTAAGTGAAGTTGAAAACTTTCTCTTTTCAGTGTATATGTTTTGGGGTTGTCTGGTGAGTGGTGCTTTATCTTTAGTATCTGTCAGTTCTTTTGGTTGTTGGTGTATTTTTTGGATTGCCTTTGGGCTTGTAGGGGGGTGTTCCCCTGTCTTTGGTTTAGTTGGTTATTAAATATACCTTAACTTAGTTAAAACTCTCTTTTTTGGCGTTAATTAGAATTTTTCAAGTTGAAATTGTAGAAGTACTTTTTTTCATTGGAATTGAAACTAATTGCTTCAGGGTGTTAAATGAATAGGCTTCATTAGGCAAACTTACAAGTATGATTAAGCAAATGCCATTATGCCAGAGAGCTCTATTTTCTGCTGATCCTATTGTCACTCTGGTGTTGCATTACTCTGTTACTCTTCCCCCCCCTCAAATAGTATATATGATGTTGGAAGTTTTAGCATTCACATTATATATATATATATATATATATAAAAGAATACTATTAATTGAACAAAACAAATACGATTTTGCGCCTTCATGCATGTGTTTGTGTTTGTGTGTGTGTGTGTGTGTGTGTACAATTACAATAGCATATAATATAAAACAAGTAATAGGAAATTGTAAAATAACATACTTGCAAGTCAATCAAAGAAGCAGCAGGCAGTGAGTACTCATGCATAATCCAGTGAGAGTTATTTTCAACATGTAAATCTCCCTTGACTTGAAAAACCAACATCCTCTTAAACCCGATAACCTCCTTTTGATCGTTCTTAATTTGGACAGCCCCAGTTTGGGCGTCCCACGTCCCGCAACCAGCCCTTCTGACATTCTGCTTTGGGCCGATCTTCTTCAACCTCGTTAAAACATATATGGTGTTTGTTGTCTTCTCCTTCTCTTTGATAGTAACCTAGGGATTGGGAACTTCATTGTTAAACACTACCCATGGTGCCTTATCGCCATAAAGATCACGCTCAATCACTACACCAGGAAATGGCAAGGGTAGATCCACCACCTTCGTCCATAGGTAGTGGATGAGTTCTGCTTCAGTAGGCATAAAACGAAAGCCCAGCGGAATCCCACTCATCTTCTTTAACTCTTTCTTCTCTCTATGCTCCTCTCCCACCGCTCTTCACTTTCTCGATTTCCTCTGGAAAAACTCAAGCTATAGAGTGTGTATATATTTGATGTTTTAATTACTTGCCCACTACGTACGTACATATGCATTATCCTATGGTCGATTTATAACAGCTTATAGTAGATATATATAAAAAAGGAATCCGTGTTAAATCTGTCTTAGATGTTGGATTTAATTAAATAATGTGAACCAATTAGGCATTGCCATATATTTTGGAAGTACACAAAATATTTTGGAAACATCTTTACGAATTGCTTTTTATCTAACAAACCCATATGATCGAAAAAACTTTGCTACAATAGTTTTATCCTTCTTAAATCTTTCTAAAAAAATTTACATGTGCCAGCTATTAATGATACTACATTAATATTAATCTTTCTCATATTTTTAGAGCATTTTAGAGTTTTGATTTTTAAAATCAACTTATTCCAAAACAATTAGTACCTAATTATCTAATTTCAAATTTTACCGGCTTGCCAGCTATTCATAGCAAAATGTATTACATTCTCCTCTCTCTGTAACAGTCATGCCACATTTTAATCTCTAGTTACCAATGATTGGAGAAGAGGGGACTCGAACTCGAGACACTTGAATTTTATCGTCAACATTTTTAGTGCTCGACTACACTCCCAGATGGTATTTATTTTTCAACTAAACTTAGCCAAAGAAGTTTTTTTTTAAGAGAAGTAAGGATGAGTAGAAAAAAAAAAGTGTTGTAAACTTTTAGTATGACCAAATAAGTTCTACTTGGAAAAATTATTACATATAAGTAGATATTTTTTTTGAAAAAATACTAAAAAGTCTCTAAAATAATTTTTTTAACTCAAAATGTCCATGATATATTTTTTTTTGTATCTAAAAAATTCAAAAATAAACTTTTAATACCAAAAAAATCAATTGTTAACTTTCATTTGAACACCGTTAGAAAATATTATTGATTAGACTAAAATAGTCTTCAAGATACATTTTAGAAAAAAGTACTAAACAATATATAAAATAACTTTTTTCAGTCCAAAAAAAAATCATAACATTTTATGAAGTAAAAATTTATTTTTAGGCCTTTCTATATAAATAAACAAATGCTAAGTTTTTTGTTTTTGGATTGAATAATTTATATTATGAACTATTTAGTAATTTTTTTTAAAATGTATCTTAAAGGTTATTTTTGTTTTACTCTTAACGATGCTAAGATGAAAGTTTATACTTGGATTTTTTGGTAATAAAAGAGTTTATTCTTTGAATCTTTTAGATATAAAAAGATTATCATAAATTTTTTGGTTTGAAAATTGTATTTCAGGAATTTTTTAGTAATTTGTTTCTAGTTTTATCCTCTTGACAATACGAGTATAATAATCCCTGTATTTGAGACCAATCATAAATTTTTAATCTTTGAATTAATGAATAAATATTTTAACCCAAAATTTTAATTACTCGATCCCTCAAACTTACGGCTAAGTATGGAGGATGGCCTTTTTATCATTTTGCAAATAATTTTTAATGCAATTTTTTTTTCATGTTGAAATTATATTTGAACAAATAATTGTTTTAAATTATCAATTTAAAAATTCTTTTCTCTTTAATAAACTTCTCTTAATCAATTTTTTTTTCAATTAAAAGCATCTATGTCAATCAAAATAAATATGAGTATAAAACAGATGTTTTTTTATATCAGTGAATATAAAACATATGAAAGATCAATCTATCTTTGCTACTAAAAAACAAATGTTGGACAAGTTGGCCTATCTGAGATGGAAAGATCAATCTCTCTCATACAAGCGACTCTGGTTTGAGTCGCTACGCATACACATAGTTGTTAGGACTTTTCCCTCCCCAAATCTCTTGTATATAAAAAATAATAATTTATCAAAATTTCAAAAGGTCAAGAAAATAATTTTTTATAGAAAAAAATTGATGTTTCGAAATATGTAGTTTAAACTATTTGGAATGAATCAATAAAGAAACTTAAAATACTATGCAATTCATATTGGCAAATTTGAAGAAGGTGCCTGCCTCAAACTCGTCCCGTTGTCATCTCTAAGTATGGTGTATCCAATGTGTAATGCAACACCACTGCTAGATATAAGGACGACTAAACGTACCTAATTAACCTTACCTCCACAGGTAAAAATATTATTTTTACAACTTTAACAACATATGTCCATGCATTCTAGATAACATATCTATTATAAAATCTAATTAAGACAACATATATCCTAGCAGATGTCATTTTCTCTTGGAGTCAGTGTATACGGGGCATTGTCCGACTTTAATCGGATCCCCCGTTAATAGATGATGGAATTGGTCTCTCGAATTAGTTGAGTTAAAGAATCGGATACTGAGTTATAAAAAAAAATTGGGTATGCTTAGACTAAGCAATCTAATAAGACATCTGATGAGCTATGAAAAGTTTATACACTTAAGTCTTCGTTGGGGTATGCTCAGTTTATAGATTCGTAGTAGTTAAAATCTTGATTGAAAATAATACACATGATCCTAATACAATAATTGAGGCTAGAGATTCTGATTTTTCTTTAGAATGTTTATCCCATAAAGATTGCTTATAAAAATGAGTTGAAATTTAATATTATAGCATGCAGTAATTGTGATGAACCCGATTGATGTAAGAATTTCTAGTCTTTATGATTGTTGAAGGGTTTGGATGGGCAGTTGCTTTTTCATAAGGGGCGTTTCGGAGTTCAAATCTGTTATTTATTTATTTATTTTATATATAAATGTATGTTTCAACGTTTTTGAAATGCTTGTTTAGACATTTTTAAGTCCAAACACCTATTTTGAAAAAGTGTCAATAAGAAACATTTTCTAAACTCCCGTTTATAAAATGTCCATTTTCTATCTATATAACACATTCAACACTTTTAACAACTCATCATAATAATACAATATCATTTAAGTTCATTTTAAATACATTGATTTAAACAATCACAACTTAATTCAAATTGTACTTTTTTAAATAACACTTTTTTCAAATTACACATTATTTACCGTCCATCTAAACGAGCAAATATATAATTGTGTGATGGATAGTTGAGTCAAAGAAAGGCTTAGAGAAGTTGCTTTTCTAACCCAAGTTTAGGATGCACCCAAAGTCTAATCTATACTACTTTCCAAAGACTTATAAAGTCGTCGGATGAAGTCTTTCTTCAATTGCCTCATTGTGTGAAAGTTATTGCAACAAATGTTCTCTAACTTCATGTACTCATTTTAATTCAAAATAGAATTTATTATTATGATGTATCCCCCCTCTCTATCTAGTAAAACTTATTTTCCAGAAGGCATGAGATTTTTTGGGGAAATTCTGTAAATTGGACTGTCACGCCCCGAATTTCCAACCAAACCCGGGGACGCGACTAAAGCGAAATAAAAGAAGGAAATAAATAGATAATTAAATAGACGAATAAATAAATAAATACCAATTTAACTGATTTAGATACAAGCCTACATACATTCCCGTTTTAAAAAAATTTCGGCAGAACCTCCTTTGTTTTTCGAGCCTTTTTCCCCCTGATAATCACAATACATCATATATATACAAACACATCACAATCCATCCTCACTCGATGGCCACAACTTTATCAAAGTTAAATATACATCGCCTACTTACACAACCGAAGACAATTAAATAGGTACACACGTATATACGTTCACTTCGGTCAATATATATATATACATGTCTTTGGGCTTAAGCCCGTACATCATAATACATGCCTCACGGGCCAAATATCCTTCTAAGTTCGGGTCTCCTCCGCTCTGTGAGACTTCCTCAAGTCTCAGGTGCCTGGGGTGTCATCTGAAAAATGTTGCCTACGAATGGGTCAGCTCAACTGCTGGCATGATACAATGCTAATGCAAGGAACAAAATGTAAGGCGTGGCATGTGCAAGTGTACATTTATCTCTATATGCCTTCTAAATCATCTATGCATGGCAATAATAACAATCCATATGCCTTCCACATCATCTATGCAATATAACGACAATAATCCGCATGCTTTCCAAATCATGCATACCACATAATGGTAATGAATCCATATGCCATCCAATTGTCCATGCAATGTAATGACAATGCACATGAACCACCCACACAACTCTATGCCACATGACAATGCATATGAAATACTCACACAACTCTATGCCACATCCATGTCCACTCTATGCATGTCATGTCAACACCATGCATGTCATGTCTCGGTTTACGGATCGCTCCCGATGGGTAGCCGAGTAACCAACACCTGTTCACGGATCGCTCCCGTTGGGTAGCAGGCACCAATGCAATGGCCGATTTTGGGTTTTTCACCACAGGATCTACACCCTCATAATGCATAGCACCTCGTGCTCACCCACCATATGTCATCAATGAATCACACTATGCCAAATGCCATGATTCCACCATGCAATGCCACAATCTTAATAAAACATTTCTTGCCAACACATGCAGTATGCTTTAAGTAATGCAACATATTTAAAGCAACGATATCATCTGAATCTCAAAACTTCTTTCGCAAGCCTGTATGCCATGAACAGTCAAATTAAACACATGCTTGATTCACACAATCACAATCTCAACAATTCACAAAGAACACATAACTCCATAAAGCACCAATACATCAAACTATCACACCTTCCCAAACATATGATATATCAACACGAATGTAAGCCAAAACATAATAATCCAAACTCAGAAGTACGATCCATCTTCACTATAGCAACAAATTATAAAACAATTCAAAGCACATATCAGAGTATATAAGTTATCAATTCTGGGTTCTTCAAGCAGTTATATTCTACGTGATTCCCTAATCATCAAATCAATACATGCATAGAGCAATCAACATGCAACTTATTCCTAAACTTAATCCTATTCCTTACTTAGCAAAATACCATACCTGACTAGGGCGCGTCTCAACCCTAGAAGGCTGTGTCCACCACTCAGTCGAACTAACTAGTGAAAGACTCAATCCTCGTGCTATATCTGTCTAGGAGAATGAATCGTCTTCTCCTTTCCCATCAATGTTCCTTGTCTGGTTGCAGTCGATATTCCACCCGTACTGAACTCATCATTCAATAACTGCTAATGGCTCACTTGCTAAAGCCCCAAATAGCCAACAGTATTCTTTACTTGACAGTGGCAGTTATGATGCAAATCAAGCTAGCTGCTTCAGAATTTGGCATCGGTTGGTTGGAGTTTTAACTAGTGTAGCTGACACATATTTGGGATGCATCCTGTGAATCAGAATAAGCAGTCACTGGGCAACAAACTCTTGTTTGTTTGCAGACAACTCTCCACCAGAACCCATGAAATAATTTGTGGTCTCATTTATGCCGGAAGTCCCACCAAATTAAACACCGGAAACCAGAGGTAACCTGATCAGGAAACTGCTCACCAATTCTCAATTGCTGCTCTAGCAGTCCCGGTTCTGCAGCACAAGCCTTCTTCTTCCCACCAACAAACCAGATAGTAACGATAATACTAAATCACGCCAAAATCCCAATTCAGAATTCAGCCTCTACCTGTCCTGTCCTTCAGTTTCCTCAGTAATCAAAATGGAAAAAAAAATATATATATAGCGACAGAACCCGTTTTCATTCCAAGATCACCCTCTGACCCTTTCCCCCATTTCTAGTTCCCACACGGATGTTATATTAGCACAATCTCAGAGTTCTATCTAGTAAATGGTCAATCACAAACATCTGTTACATGCCAAATTTTCTTGAAAAGCCATACCAGTATAAAGCAATTCTATTTGTCATGTACACTTGTGAGATTATGCAAGCCAGCCCATTCAAGCATTCCATCAATTTTCTCAATTCAAGCCGCAACCCAACAGATTATACTACAACAAAAAAAAAAAAAAAAAAAAAACATCATCTACATTCAATCCAACTCAGCGCTGCAGCTGCTTCTTGATTTCAGAAATTCCCATTTACTGCAACATGAGACGGCTTCTACTTGATGCTACAATAGCATCAAACTGACCCAATCCCTCCGGTGCTGCTGTTCCAAAATTCATAGCTTTAATCACCTGATATCAGACCATACTCCTTCAGGTTTTTTTTTTCTTTTTCCTCACCCAACCTCAGTTGGCCACTGCCGCTACACCAACTCCTCACTGTTGCTCCAAAAACATCCAAGCGGACCCAACGTGATTTTTCCCCAGGTCTGCTGCTGCGTATTCCTTCAATCAGCAACTGCTTCCAACAGAAGATTCTCAACAACCCATTCAGATCTTGCAACATCATCTTCACTCAATCATCAAATTAACCCCCAAAGGCTCTTTACCGTCTCTGCCGCTACTGCCATCTTCTTCTCTAATTTCCTCCAATTTTTCCTTTGCTTCAACGCCATAAACAAACACACACATATATTTATACAATATAAATCTCTCCTGCTCGCACAAAGATCCAACACCACAACATCACCAGATCGAAGTCTTCCTTTCTAGAAATCTCAACCACCGCGTAATCAACAGCCTCTGAGACCACGCCGTTGATGACTGTCTTGTCTGCCGTTTCTGATCCACCTCCATCGCTGCTCCGTCGCCATCCCCACCTCCATCGCTGCCTTACCCATCAATCCAAACCGCATCAGGATCCTTGCATTCTGCTTCTCCCTCTCTTTCTTTCTCTTCCTTTTCTTTTTCTACCGACATCTAGAGGCTGCCCCTTTTTCTCACGCTTTCCAGCTTTTCCCAGAAGCTCTCTGCTTTTCCTCTTATATATATATATATTATAATCGTGTGTGTTTGCCAGCAACTTCCTTGAAGTTTCTTGGTCATAATATTCTATATATATATATATATATAATCTTATATATATAAATATACAAAATCTAATATATTTATTGTTGTTTTAACATTTTATTTCATAAAATATTAATCTATGAAGACTCGGCATCATAATTATTTTCGCTGTATCGGTTTAATATTTTATTCTATAAAATATTAAATTACAATATGCCGATAAAGCCGAGAATTTATTCTGCCAACATTGGGTCCCTGTTAATGCCTTATTTAGTTTCACATAATTCCCATAATCTAATTTGAATAAAACTAAAATAAACAAATAATTAAATAACTAAAAAAAATTTTCCCCATTTTTCCAGGTCTCTACATGGACAAACTTCAGTAATTATTTTTTTTTTGGGGGGGGGGATCACGGAACAATTTTAGTGAATTTCAACCATATAATTTTTTTTAAAAAATTAAAATTAATTAAAATTTCTAAATTTGGCGATAAAGATTAAAATAAAAAAAATATTGAGTTCAGATAGAATTTCAAATTGACTGAAAAAAAAAACATATTTAAAACCTTGATTGCATATTATAGCGAGAGCTCATAGGTGGGTATTGATATACTGTAATTTGACTACTGTATTTAGGGCATAACACGTGTCTATAATGGGCTCTTCAGGGTATAAATCATTAGAGGCTTATTTCATCCAAGTCAACCAAGTACGGAGAGTTCACAGGTAATGGGTTTTGAACTTATGATCGCCTTCCATAGGTTATTAACCTCAAAATAAGGAAACAGAGTTATATATGGGAACTACTATCTTCGGATATCCTCAAATTCCTATTTTTATGGCTCCTAATTCTACTCAACTTGGGATATTTACAACCAATAAATAAGGCCATAAGGTACGCTTTCAATTTATGTTCAATTTGTCTCTTAAATTACTATTTTGATTTCTTTACTGATTTTATCATTAGAATGGCTACCACAGGAGCCTTCTCGGCGACCCTCTAACCTCCAGTTCTTGATAGGTAGTTCGTGAGGAGAAGCCTTCAGACTAGAAAAGAGCAACATTAGTTTGGCGCTGTTTGTAGAGATTCAAAAAAAATGAGGGAAAATTTTTCATTTTTTCCAGTAGGACATTTTTGCATGCACGATTTTGTCGGTGAAGCACGGTTTTGTTAGTAAAGCATCTACATGCATTATTTCACCGTTTGACATGTTTAGAAGCATATTTGGAGTGTGTCGTAGAAGATAAATATGCTTAGAATATTGAAATGTACCTTCTGTACGAATTTAAGCCAAAACGGAAACAGTTTCCAGAATTGGACCAAAAGGGCATCCGGGTGGCCCGGGTGGAAACGGCCAAACCCGGCCTCAGGCGAAAATTTATTTTTTTGAAAATTTTCATTTAAAATAATTTTATGAACATTGGTTAAAACAAAATTTCAAATTGAAGCGTTTCGGGACGGGTTGTAGAGTAACAGGGCCCCCGGGCTCATTAAGGGCAAAATGGTCATTTACTCCTTGGCCCTTTGCCCCTACACTATAAATACAACCCTTAGAAGGAATTAGAAACAGAATTCATTCTGTTTTTTTTGAGCAGTGGTCGTCCATAGAGAGAAAAGGAGAAAAAGCCCTAGTTTCTTCAAGCTTCAAGCCTCCGAAACACGCACTTCGAGTGAAATTTTCGCCGAGCTTCCTTCTGAGAAGTTGTTCCTCTCATCGAGACCTATAACGTCACGGAACAGTTCAGCCATCCAGCGAACACAGCCTCCGCAGTTTGTGAAAAACTGATTTAGGTATGATGTGGTACTAAGCTAGCAATAGGTTTAAGTTTTCTTGTATTTTTTCTTGTTGATGGATTGTTTAGGATGTATATTTGAGGTTAGGAAACCACCTAGAAGGTAGTTCCTTTGAAAAGTCTAGAGTTGGTAGTTTAGGGATATATGTGTTCTTGATGTTGTTGGATGCTTTGTTGCCTTGATTTGGGTGTGTTCCATTGGTAGGAATGTATTGTTACATTTTTTGAACCTATATACATGTTGACACACCTTGTGGTTTGGGCCATGTGATGAATTGGTGCCTTAGTGCTTTATGGAATTTTTATGTTCTTTGTGAATCATTGGGATTGTGAGATTGTGGTTTAAGTATGTGTTGATGTGTTTAGTCATGATAATATATATATGATGAGTATGGTGTTTTGCTAATGTTAGAAATGAAGTTAAGTTAGGAATGTTCTGTGAATGACTTATGTGTTATGTGGAATATGCTTACTTGATGAATTAGAATTGATTGTTCACATGCTTACATGTTACTTGTACTTTATGAATGTTTAGTGAAGGATGAATGTGAATCATGATATGCGTATATGTTGATCATATGAGATATGCTTACATGTGGAATCAGCTGGTGATTTATGTATTATTGTCTCGAGCATGCTATATTGTGGAAACCATGTTTCATTGAGATCGCATTGGCATATTGGCATATGATGAATCCTTTGAGAACATGGCGTGGGTAAGCACGTGGTGCTTTGCATTATGAGGGTGTAGATCCTGTGGTGAAAAACCCAAAATTGGCCATTGCATTGGTACTCCGTAGCCATCGGGGAGTACCCGTAAACGAGACATGGGTGTGGCATAGAGTTGTGCATGGGTGTGTCACACATACCATTCATATATATTACTGCGATGTTTTGAATGTCATTTAGAAATAAATGTACACTTTGCACATGTCACGCTCTTAAACTTGTTCCTAGTCTTAGTATTATGTTATACCAGCTGTTGAGCTGACCCATTCGTGGGATATCATTTTTCAGATGAGGCCTCGGGCAATTGAGACTTGTTTAAGTCTTCAAGGATGGGAAGAAATAGATCATGTTGAAGATTTGGCCCTTAGGGCATATTATGAATGTATGGGCATAAGCCCAATTTATTGTGTCTTGGACTTGAACAAATTGTAAACTTTAGGCCTTGGGCCATTTTAAATTGTATGGGTTGTAACACAAAAGAATGCATGATATTTATGGTTTAAATGCATACTAAATGGATATATTGGAAGTAGTGGGTGTATGCTTAGTTTGATGGATTTGTGGCCACCGAGTGAGGGTGGATTGGTAATGAAATTATACTTTTGATCTTGTGAAAATTAGGTGGAAAACACTTAGAAAAACAAAGGAGGCTATGTCCAATTTTTTTTTAAAAATAAAGCACTAGGAAAGTGTGTAAAACACCCTTGAAATGAGTGAGAAAAATGCTTAAAATGGGGGCTTAGAAACTAGGGACAAGTAGGTTGAAACTGGGTGGAAAAAAAAGGGCTTGAAAGACTTAGTGAAAAATTTGGGGTTAAAATGGCTTGAAAAATTAGAAGGAATGTCAAACGGCATACTATATGCCTAAATTTCGATTCTACAAAATCATTTCGGCAGATCAGCCCACTTCGTGGGGCTATAACTTTTTGGTCCTTTTGAATTAATTAAAGTGTCTTACATTTCTAGATAGGTCTATCTCTTGGCTTTCTTTTCATATATCACGGACGTTGAAAGCTTTTAAAATGAGAAAGTTATATTGATTTTGCTTCAAGTGTGCAAAATCTGACCTATGGGTAGTGTTTTCACTATAACTTGGGTTCTACATGGACTTTTTGAGTGATTCAAAATGGTATAGAAACTAGACTCAATAAGGAAGATTTTGGCACAGATTTCATTACGTTTGGATATGTAGATTGAGAGAAAAATCGATTTGAATCAGGGGGTTCGGAGCAGCATTTCTGAAGTGGAATTTTGCTCCAGGTGAACAGTAACCTTCAAGGTTACTGTTCACTTTTAGCTACTGGTTTCTCACGTTACTGTTCATCCGAAATTAAAATTTTTTTTTTTTATTGTTTCAAACTCTCCGATTTTCGTATAAATTCATTTTAAATCTGAATTGAGTGATTCAAAAGTCAAAACTGATTGCCTCAACGAGTACTATTGTTTAATAATATTTATACTTTAAGACTCCAAATGTGTTTGGGTGAAATTGGGACCGTTTTGGAAATCATTTTCAAATGTGACTTAAACAATTTTAAATATTAATTGGGCGAGATGCTTGAGCAACATTAGGGGACCTTTTTGAGTTAAGTTAAATGACAAGTGTAGACTTTAAATCTTGGGGGAAAATTGAGGAATGAAGAGGGATATTTCAATCAAACTTATTTATTTATTTCTTTTAGTTTTCGTTCCCTCGCGCCTCGAGTTGGCGAAAATTTGGGGCGTGACACTGTTTGTGAGAACGATGATCATTCTCATTACTTTACATCAGAAACTAAGCTTCTTCTCTCAAAGAAACAATGGCTCCCAACCTTCATCCTAGAAAGAAATCCCAAAACCCTTAAAATCAATCTCTTGCTCGAAGAAGAAGGGGACAAACACCTGTTCATCTGCAATAGCAACTCGATCGGATTCAACGGTAATCCAATCAGATGTAGGAAAAACTTATAGCTATGTCCCAAGCTCTGGTTTCACTGGCTCAGAACCAGTAGAACAATCCCCCTCCTCCTACTAACATTGTTCACGGAGGACCTCTGCTTTCCGCCACCACCATGGGCGGAAGATCCCACTATGAGGAGTTGCCTAATGTGCAGTCGGTACACCCCTATAGTATCGCCCATATGGGGACCAATCCTGTAACAACCTGAAATTTTTTTTTTTTATAAAATTCTCAAGTTGTTATCATTATTTTATTATTATTATTATTATTATTATTATTATTATTGTTATGATGTGTGTGGATATGTATATATATATATATATATGTAAATTAAATTGTTGGTGTACATATGTGTGTACATATGAGTGTGTATTTAAATATGTAAATATATATATATATGTATATATATATGTATAGAACAGTGTGTGTATGTGGGTGTACCCGGTTATGTGTGTGTGTGAGTTTGAGTGTGATACACTCAAACAAGCAAGGGGAGGCATGGTATGTGTAAGAGAGTTGTTGGAAGTGTGTGAGTGTGGTTTGCATGTATAGATGTGTATAAGTGAGTGAAGAGGGTGGAGGAGAACAGATCTGTCGTGGGATTTTAGAGAGAGAGAGAGAGAGAAGTGTAGAGAGAGAAAGTGAAAGGAAAGAGAGAGAGAGAGAGGTGTATGCTCTGGTTTTTGAAAGAGAAGCAGAAAGAAGGAAGCTAAGGAGGCCAAAGGGGAGAACAGAGGCAAAGCAAGAGGAGAGGAGCACCATCACAGGGTTGGAAACCCATAACCGTAAGCTTTCTCTCTCTAGAAAATCTCTCAATTTTCTAACTTGTTTTGTAGCCTATTGCTTGGATTTAATTGTTGGAACTTATAGAGCATAAAATATGGAGAATTTAGGGACAAGAATCAACCAAAATGGTTGAGAAATGAGGGAGAAAAATGGATGTGCAGGTCACGACCATGGGGGGGGAAATCTGATTTTTCATTGTGATTAAGAGCTTCAAAATGATGTTAAAGGGTTCCAAAAATGTTTTAGAATGGTTTGGGATTGAAAGGGGCATCAAAAACACCAAGAAAATCAAGTTTGAAAACTTGATTTTCCTGAAATTCCGGCGACGTCGCCGGAGAAGATGACCGGAGACTGCCGGAACCCTACCGGAAAAACGGGGGGGAGATGATGACTGTACGGGTCCGGGTCGGGTCGGTTCGGGTCGGGTCGGGCTTGGGCTGACCCGCCCCTGCCACGTGTCGCCCACTGGTTTTAAATTAAAAACCAAATTGGGGCGTTTGGTTACGGAGATAAGAAATTAAAAACTTTTAAATTTAAAATAGGAACAGGGATATCCTATCCCTGTTCTGGATAAGCCCTGTTTGGGTTAACCTGATTTAGAATAACAAATTAAACTAGTTTTAATTTGAACTTTTTTTGGAATTTGAACCCTTTAAATTTAAACCTTTTGAATTTGAACCTTAACCTGAACTTTCAGAAATTACGAATTGACCCCTCCAACTATTAGAAATTACACTTTGACCCACCTGATTAAAATATTAATAAAATATTAATTAAATTAATTAATTAATTAATTAATTAAATTAATTTAATTAATTAAATATTCAAAAACATCCCGGAGTCCAAATGGGACAAGTCATAGGTGTATTTTGACTATCTCGACCATTCTGAGACCAATGGTGAGGTCCGTTTTACAAGACGGGGTCCCGAAAAATAAAAGACACGTAGCAACGTGTAAAATTACCAAAATACCCCTGAATTGAAATACAATCAAACGAATTCCGAATTAGGAAAACAAATAGTGGAATTTTATTATCTCGAACATTCCGGACTCAACCGTGGAGTCCGATTTGTGAAAAGAGGTCACGAAATGTAAGGACCCGTGTAAAGTGCAAAATGACTGTTTTGCCCTTTTTGACCCAGATGCCCGAATTGAATTCTACGAAAGCCTAAACTTATTTTCTTCAATGTCCCAGATTCAATAGTAGAGTTTAACTTAGCAAAGTAGAAGCTTATAAGATAAAGACGTAAAATTTGATGAATAGCATAATTCGAGTGACGATTAAACTGAGTTTCATGTTATGAATTTTAGGGACACGGAAAGGCAAAGAGAAGGTGACCTGACCTTCAGTGTTCTTACGGTGGTTTCACTTGACTACGAGTATACTTTTCCGGTTTGAGATCGATTACCAGGTACGATATATTGTGCTAAGTAAGAACTAGAATTGAGATTAGGAATGCTTGCTCTGCTGTGTTAATTGTTCACATGTTTGTCCGAGTGTTCACATGCTTATGTGCTATGTGCTATCTTGTTTAGTCGGATGATGATTATGAGTATATCGCATGTGTTAACGTGGTGTGTGAATTATCTGCTTTGAAGAACTGTTGATGTTATGAATTGTACACTTGAAAGCATGTTTTATGTATGAATGAAGTGCATCATTGGGATTGCATTATGACATGATGAGATTAGAGCATATTGGCATGGTGTGATTCCTTGGACATGGCGTGGGTAAGCACTTGGTGCTTTGCATTATGAGGGTGCAGATCCTGTGGTGAAAAACCCAAAATTGGCCATTAGGTACTTGCGAGCCTGACCGATTCCGGACCGTGAAGCGAGACATAAGTGGCGGTACTCATGCCAGCGGAGAATGACCGTATCATGAGACATGAGTGGCATAGAGTTGCATGGGTGTGTCACGCATCTTGCTCATGTACTGTATACTGTTCATATACTGTCATTATGATATAAAATGCCATATAGAAATAACTGTACACTCGCACATGCCACGACCTTAGTTTTGTTTCTTGCATTAGCATTATATTGTACCAGCATGTTGAGCTGACCCCTTTAGTGGGGCAAACATTTCAGATGATGTTCCAGCTGTGCGGGATATAGAGATGGTCTGATTGAGGATTATATTGGGCCCGATGGGCGCTTGTGATATTATGTAAGGGCATAAGCCCGAGACTGTATTTCATTTTGAATGTTGTGAACCAACGGACCAGACTTTATGTATGTATTAGAAATGTGTACGGAATGTATGAGAATGTCATTGTTATCTTTCATTTCGTTATTATTTTATTTCTTTATTTCTTTTTGTCTCGTTACTCACGCCTCGGGTTCGCTGGAATTTGGGGCGTGACAAATCCCCAATCGTCAATGCAATGTCAATGATGTTTGTACTCCATGTTGGTAATGCAATGTTAGTGATGTTTAACTAGGGCAGAAAAACATATGCTCGAGAAGCAAGGGCATGGCCCATGTCATTCAGATCTCAACAATTAAGAAAAAGATAAAGTCAAAACCTTAGATCCAATTCTTTGAACTAGACCCTATTGGGATATACTATCCCCACAGTGATGCTCTTGTCATCTCACTCAAAATTGCTAACTTTGATATTAGAAGGGTCCTCATGGACACTAGGAGCTCTATCAATGTGTTATTCAACTAAGCCTTCAAACACATAAAACTCGACTCTAAAGACATTAAAGCTACCATTGCTATAATTGTAGGATTCAATAGGAACCTCAGTTTCCTAATGGGCAGAATTGATATAACGACCATGGTAGGAGAAGGAGATGACCAGAAGACCCTTATATTTGAATATATGGTCTTAGACACTAAATCTCCTTATAATGTCATTATTGGAAGGCCTTGGATTCATTAGATGAGGGTAGTTACTTCAACCCTCCATCAATGCCTAAAATATGTCCACAAAGACAAAGTTCTCACCATCAAGGGATGTCAGCCTATTGTCCGATAATGCCATACCTTCGCACTCAAAGAACGATATTCCAAATAACAATTATAATATCCTCATAAGGAGAAGAATTCTACCTCTCCAAAACCTCAAGAGGCCGAGGATTATCCTTCGAAGATCGATTAACCACTGAGCCCAAGAGAAAGGGACAACATGGCCAAACCAATGGAAGAGCCCATCAAAGTTCTCGTCAGCATTTAAAAAGGAGGAAAAATACTTACAAATTGGCTCGACTTTGTCTCTTTCCAAGCAAGAGGAGATTGTTAAATTTTTCAAAACCAATCTTTTGATATTTTCTTGGGAAATAATAAATATAGAGGGGATAGATCCTAACTTCATTTCTCAAAAGCTGATGAAAAATTCAGACCATCCTCTCGTAAGACAGAAGAGGAGGACGTTTGCCCTAGAACATCACAAGATTACCAATAAAGAAGTCTAAAGGTTGCTCGATGTTGGAATGATAACAGATGTGTTCTACCTCGAATGGTTTGCCCATATATTTCTTGTAAAAAAGAAGAACGAAAAATGGAGAGTCTGCGTCGACTATACCGACCTCAATAAAGCTTGTAAAAACCTAATTTTTTTTTTTATTTATGAAAAATTTTCAAGTTTTTATAATTGTTATTATTATTATTATTATTATTATTATTATTATTATTAATGTTAATACATGGATGCAATGTGTGTATATAGATGTGTATAGATTTAAAAATTGTGGGAATGTGTGTGTGTGTATTATACAAGTGTATTATAAATAATGTGTATATGTGTATATATATAATTATATGCATATATGTATATGTGTGCCAGATTGTGCAAGTGAGTGTGTGTGTGTGCCGTGTGGGTGTATGTGTGTATAATTGTATGTGTGTGTGAACTGTTATGTGTATGGATATATATATATATATATATATGGATGTAGGTATATATATATATTTCTGATGTGTGGTGTCGTGTGAGTGTGTGTGTCTACGTGTGTGTGTATTTGAGTGGAAGTATATAGATATATATATAAATATATATAGGTCAGCTTTGCATTAAATGCAAAGCTGCCTTGTAGGGAAACTAGGGTGGCTTGAACAGAGAGGAAAGGTCAAGAATAGTGGCTGTGCAGGTGGTTATGTGAGAGACTGACTTTGTGTATGTGTATATGCCTCGGTCGGTTGGAAAGAAAGAAAGAAAAGAAAGACAGAGAGCGAGATGGAGAGTTCTGGAAAGGGGAAGGAGATCTTGGAGCTTGAATCAAGCTTGGAGCCAAGAAGGTGAAGGAGACACACGGCTAGAGAGAGAAACCCAGAAAAGTGGTAAGTGGTTCATTTTTGATTTTTCATTTCCTTGCGTATTAAATTGGTTTAATTCTAGGGCCTTGTTGTGTACATAATATGGATCATTTTGCAAAAGAAACCAACCAAAATGATTAGGAAATGAAGTAGAAACAGTGAGTTGCAGGTGAGGGTGAATAATCGGTTGCTTAGGAAAAACTTGTTTAAAACCTTGTTTGGATGTTGGGAAAATGATTCCCATGAGTGCAGAAACGCATTAGGTTAAAGGGGGAGTCCAAACAGTGACCAACTAGTCACGAAAATGAAGAAGAAGGGTCGGCCGGAGGGTTGACCGAGAGGTTTGACCCTCTATTCGTGAAAATCTGTTGGTCTAATCCTAAAACTGAGCCTAAATATGGAATCCTTGGGAGAAAACGAAGAGGACTGCATTTTAAAAGATTGAAAATCTCGTCGAGAAATGTCGCCAGCACCGGAACCCTACTGGTGCCTCACCGGAAAAACAGGGAAGAAGGGGGGTGTTCGGGTCTGGTCCGGGTCTGGTTCGGGTTTGGGTAGGGCTTGGGCGACCCGCCCTTGCCACGTGTCACCTCTAGGTTTTAAATTAAAATGGGTTAGGGGCTGTTTGGCTACGGGTGTAAGAAATAAAAAAATTGAAATTGAAACGGGAACAGGGATGTCCTATCCCTGTTCTAGATTAATCCCTGTTTGGCTAATCGAATTGAGAATAGGAAATTTGAAAAATTACAAATTTAACCCTAGACTTTTTGGAAATTAACTTTGACCCAGAACTTTTAAATAATTGTATTTTGACCCAGAACTTTCAGAATTTACAAGCTGACCCCTCAACTGTTAATTATTATGATTTGACCCCACCAGAATAAAATATTAATAAAATAATAATTAATTACTTAAATTAATTTAATTATTTAAATATTTTAAAATAATCCGGAGTCCAAATGGGACAAGTCATTAGTGTATTTTGACTATCTCGACCATTCTGAGGCTAATGGTGAGGTCCGTTTTACGAGACGGGGTCCCAAAAAATAAAAGACCCATAATAACTTTTAAAATTATCAAAATGCCCCTGAATTGAAACGCAGTTAAACGAACTCCAAATTAAGTAAACAAATAGTGAAACTTTATTATTTCGACCATTCCGGACTCAACTGTGGAGTCTGATTTATGAAAAGAGGTCTCGAAATGTAAGGACCCGTGAAAAGTGCAAAATGACTGTTTTGCCCTTTTTAGCTCAGATGTCCGAATTGAATTCCATGAAAACCTAAACTTATTTTCTTCGACGTTCCGGACTCAATAGTAGGGTTTAATTTAGCAAAATAGAAACTTATAAAATAAAGATATAAAATTTGTTGAATAACATAATTCAAGTAACAAATGGACTGAGTCACATGTTATGATTTTAGGGACATGGAAGCGTAAGAAGAAGGTGATCTAACCTTCTGCATTCTATTGCTAGTTCCGCTACCTTACGAGTACATTTTTCTGAATTGAGACTGACTCACCAAGTACGATATATTGTGCTAATTAAGAAATAGAATTGAGTTTAGGAATAATTACTCTGTACACATGCTTGTTTGATTGTTCACATGCTTATGTGCTTCATGCTATCTTGCTGAAAGTTGGGTGATAATGTGGATGATGATTATGTGTATATCGCATGTGTTAGTATAATGTGTGGATTATATTCTTTGAGAACTGTTGAGACTATGAAATGTGTGATTGAAAGCATGCTTCATGTGTGGATGAGATGCATCATTGAGATTACATTGTGGCATGAATGAATCAGAGCATATTGGCTTAGTGTGATTCCTTGGGCATGGTGTGAGTTGAGCACGTGGTGTTGTGCATTATGAGGGTGTAAATCCTGTGGTGAAAAACCCAAAATCGGCTATTAGGTACTTGCATGCCTGACGGGTTCCGGACCGCGAAGCGAGACATATATTAGTACTCGGGCTATCGGGGAAGGACCGTAAGACGAGACATGGTGGCATAGAGTTGCATGGGTGTGTCACGCATACTGTTCAAATGCTGCATTGATGATATTGAATGTCATGTAGATATAATTGTACACTTACACATGCCACGCCCTTAATTTTGTTTCTTGCATTAGTATTATATTGTACTAGCAGTTGAGTTGACCCATTCGTGGGACAAACATTTCAGATGATGCTCCAGCTGTGCGAGACTTAGAGATGATTTGATTATGGATTATGTTTGGCCCGAGGGGCGCACTTAATGTTGTACAAGGGCATAAGCCCGAGACTATTTCCTATTTTTGTATGTCGTGAACTAATGAACAAGACTTTATGTATTGTATCAAAATGGTGGATTAAGTTAAGTGTTAAACTGTACTTGGTTGTCCTTTATTTTCTTATTATTTTATTTCCTTTTTGTCTCGTTACTCGTGCATCAGGTTCGTTGGAATTCGGGGCGTGACAAAGCTTGTCTTAAAGAAAACTTTTTTCTACCCAGAACTGATCAACTCGTTGATGCTACGGTAGGTTACAAGCCTATGAGCTTTATGGACGTATACTCTGGGTACAACCAAATCTAAATGTACCTCTAGACTAGGAAAAAACTGCCTTCATATCAGAACGTGGTCTCTATTGTTATAGAGTGATTCATTCGGTCTGAAGAATGCTAGAGCCATATATCAGAGGCTTATGAACAAAATGTTTAGCCTTCAGATCGGAGACATAATGGAAGTCTAAATTGACGATATGCTCGTCAAAAGTGTTTAAAAGACTTACCACATCTAGCATTTATCCCAGACATTCAACATCCTAAAGAAGCACAAAATGAAACTTAACCCATCAAAATGTACCTTCGGGATTATGGAGGGAAAATTCCTACGTTTCTTAGTTTTCTAGAGAGGAATTGAAGTAGATCTTACCCAGATCAAGGCTCTAATAGACCTAGAATCCCCCAAAACTAACAAAGACATTCAGAGGTTAAATGAAATGATAACAGCACTAAATAGGTTCATCTCTAAATCAACGGATTGGTACCTCCCATTCTTTAAAGCTTTGAGGAGGAGTAAAACCTTAGAGTGGACTTCTGAATGTGAAGAAGCCTTCTAACAACTCAAGCAATACTTAGCCTTTCATGACCTTTTGCGTTAATTAGGGAAGATAAAGAAGTTTAGAGGCCTGTATTTTATGTCAGTAAAACACTTTTGGACACCGAGACAAGGTATTCTAAAAATTGAGAAATTGGCTCTTGCCTTGGTAATATCTGCTTGGAAGCTCATACCTTACATTAAGCTCGTCCTATCGTAATCCCCACATCTTAACCATTGAAATCAATCATTTACAAACCTGAAGTTTCTGGACGATTGGTTAAGTGGTTAGGAGAGTTTGATATATCTTACGTTCCACGAATTGCTACCAAAGCTTAGGCATTAGCCAATTTCATAGTTGAATTCACTGGAATGCAGCATTCGAAAGCCCAAACCACTACTGACACTTTGGCATGGTTGTTTTACATTATTGGTTCTTCTACAGATAAAGGCTCTGTAGTAGATGTAATACTTTAATCCTTGATGGAATCATAACTGAAAAAACTGTCAACTTGGGATTCAAAGCCTCTAACAACGAAGTTGAATATGAAGCATTTATCCTCAGATTAAAATAAGCTCTAAAATGTGAAGCTCTAGACCTTGACGCATTTTTTGATTCTCAGCTTGTAGTCAGTCAAGTCTTGGGAGAATATTCTACCAAAGATAGCAGAATGACTAGGTACATAGAGCTGGTGGAATCACTGAAGTAATCTTTCCACAAATTCACTATTTAGAAGATTGAAAGAAATCAAAATTCCAGGACATGCATATTAGCAAATATGGCCTCCCATCTCAAGCTAAAAAGAGATTCTATGGTAAAAATCTCCTATCAATTAAAGCCCATTATTGAAATGTCACAAGCTCTCCAAATTTTAGAACAATCTCCAAATTAGATGACTCCCATTATCAAATTTCTAGTAGAAGGATCCTTTCGAGAGGATAAAAACCAGGCCAGAAGAATTCGAATCAGGGCAGTTCGGTATTTAATCCTCAAAGAAAAAATTTACTGAAGGTCTTATATCCAGCCCCTCCTATGGTGCTTGACTGTAGAAGAGGCCCACTACGTTCTAGCAGAAATGCACGAGGGGATATGTGGCAACCTTAACGGCAAAAGAACCATAGCCCACCGAGCACTGACTCAGGGCTACTACTGGACTGGTATGCTACAACAAACTAAGGAATGTGTTTGAAAGTCTAACAAATGTCAGCATTTTTCTTCTTACCAATATCAACTTTAGCATGAACTCATCCCTATTGCAAGTCATTGGCCCTTCGCCCAAGGGGGAATAGACATCATAAGACCATTGCCAAAAGCCACTCAGAAAGTAGATTTCTGCTAGTCTCCATTGACCACTTCTCTAAATGGGCAAAAGTTGAACCATTGACCCACATCACTAAGGTAGAGGTCAAGAACTTCACTTGGAAGAACGTTGTATGAAGGTTCAACATACCTGGAGTCATTATTTCAGACAATGGAACACAATTCACTAGAAAGGTATTTGAAACATTTTGTGGAGATCTCCTTATTAGTCACCACTTTTCTTTTCCAGGGCATCCTCAAGCTAATGGGCAAGCCGAGGTCACCAACTGCACTATTCTTGAGGCCATAAAGAGAAAGTTGGAAGAAGCTAATGGAAGATGGATCAAAAAGCTCCCTAGGGTGCTCTGAGCCTACTAAACTACTAAAAGAATCCCAACTACCACTTGCTTATGGCATCGAGGCAATCATTCCTGTTGAGATTAGTATGCCAACCCTTAAAACAAACCTCTTTGACCAAGGGACCAATGGCTAACAACTTGTAAAAATCTAGATCTTCTAGAGGAAATGCGCGAGCAAACTCAGATCAGGATCGAAGGTTACTAACAAAGAATGGCCAAATATGTCAAGGAAGGGTTAAAACCCATTAGTTTCTATCTTAGAGACCTCGTCTTGAGAAAAGTGTTCCCAAATACTAAAGATCCCACCATGGGAAAGCTTTTCCCTAATTAGAAAGGACCTTACAAAGTAACCAAGATTGTTAGACCTACAACTTATTAGTTAGAAGATTTAACTAGAAAGTGTCTACCTAGGCCTTGGAATATTGAACACTTATGCAAGTATTATCAATAATGAAATTTTCAAATTATTTTCTACTCACTTTAAGTGCATACCAATGTATAGACCCTAAAAACCTTGTATCCACTATAAGTGTTACAGGTCTGGTCCACTTCACCAATATACAGAACCCTAAAAACCTTGTACTTGTTACAAGTGTTATAGGTCTAGTCCATTTCACCAATGTACAAACCCCTAAAAACTTTGTATCCATTACAAGTGTTATAGGTCTGGTCCATTTCACCAATGAACAGACCCCTAAAAACCTTGTACTCAATCCATGTGGTACAGGTCTAGTCCATTTTTTTCACAGTATAGACCTCTAAAAAATCTTTATTATTTACAAGTGTTGTATGTCTGTATAATCTGTTTTATCAGTACGCAGATGCCTAAAGGATCTTATTTTATTTATAAGTGTTATAGGTCTGTATATAATGTTATTTAGACCTTTTAAATGCCTTATAAGTACTTTGGAATCCTTAGAAAATTTATATTTTTCGGCTAGTCTGAATATTAGAGAAATGGTCCCCAACTTAAAGATAACATAAGGGGATCATACTGGACACAAGTTTTGGAATAATTAGAATTTCATATATTGAAGCCCAAAAATGGGAAAGTTACAAAGTCAAAAAAAAGACAAAGAAAAAGAAAAAGAAAAAGAAAAAAAGAATACAAAAAAAATCCTATCTACTTTACTGCAGGCTCAACAGTCTCTAGCAGAACACCTTGAGGAGGTTTGGGAGTCATTTCTTCTTCTTCATCATCAACGTCCAGAGTATTTATCTTAACCTGGGAGACTAGAATATCATTCACCCCAATCAAGTCCATATCAAGATACTTCGTCTGGAGCTTCTTCTTGAAGGTTCGGTACCTCTGATCGATGAGCTCATTCCCCAGCTCCTGGACTTTAGCCTTTAGGTCAATCTCAGGTTGAGTTCTAACAACTTTGATGTTGTCTTGAAGCTTCTTGGCAGCAGCAGCCTTGAAGTCTGTAAATATCTTCTTGAGATCTTCTAGTTCGGCAGCCAGGGAATCCTTTTCAAACTTCAGAATAAAGTATGAATTAACGGGTTCCTTCAACTTCTCTTTAGAAGTAGCTATTGCCGATTGGGCAGTCCCGAGTCAGAGCCTGGTTTCATCAAGATATAAGTGCAGGGTGTCAACCTACTCGGTATCCTTGAGACAGTCCATAATGGCTACCAAGCTGTGAACAAGCTGAAAATAAAATAGTCAAATCAGTACTGAAGGTATGCAAAATACAAAAAGATAATGCACAAATAAAAGAAAAGTCACCCTTATGTGCATAGCTATTAGGTCTTTGGCTATCTTCTAGGGCTTTAGCCTAGTGAATGTTTTGGGGCTTGTCACCCAAGAATCCTAATAGGCCTTCTTCACAGCATTTGGGCCAGATTCCTCAAACACTAGAGGGGTGGCACGCTGTAGGTGTCAGCACTGAAAAAAAGGAAAGTATGTCATTCTTTTTATGGATTTAGAGGAATCTCGACTGTCTCCTTCCCTTAAGGTGGGAAGGAACGCCTCTTATAGCAGATAGAGAAGTTGAGGAGTCGCCAGCTTGCTTTTGGACAAGAAACGAGCAAACCCATTACAATAAAAAATAATTTAAAAAAATTATAAAAGGGTGAAATAATTAAAATTTACATCGCCTTGTCTCTTAATTACATTCTAAAAATCCCTTGACATGGATCAAATAAATAAAGCACTGAAATAAAAAGTGAAAAGAAAAAAACATGGATCTGGGGGTTAAGGTACGGAGTGGGAAGGTGTTAGGCACCCATCTCACCTGATCCGAATGGATCAACCTCGAATATTCATTTGCAAGGCTATTTTGTCATGAGAAAACTAAAAGGAGAGATGCGAGTCTTGGAAAGATGAAATAATAAAAGATCTAATGTAAAGAAATAAAAACCGAACAGGAAAAGACAAGAAATAACTCAGACTCAGGCCCGAAGGTTTCCTACATATCCATTTAGAAAAACGGAATCAAAGTCATGAAGTTCTCCAGTTTACCCTCTTTTATCAAGAGTGATAAAAGATGCGAGATTAATCGGATCTAAAGAAAACTGTTAAGGGTTTGAGAGTGTACCTTATTCATTCATAGTAGTCAGGTAGCATTTCGGCTAGAAAAATCTAAATCGGAGGCTTCTATCGGGCAGATCTCCTGTTTATTCTTCGGTTCGAAAAATGTCTCTTTGACTGGCTTCGCGGAGAGAGGTTGTCACTTTAGTAGGGCTTTAGCCTTAAGAGAGGAAGGATTCTTGTAGAAAGAACCATAGAATTAACCTAACAACATAAGGCTATGGAAATTATCTTCCCTTCGTATATTTTCGTGTTCCTAAAATTGATGGCCTAGGGGCTCTATTTACAGGAAATATAGAGATTTGATCCAGAGGTCTAAGATGAAACCCTAAAACGGAGGGCTAGGATCATGTCTTAAGTGATAATTATCTAATTAAATAAATAGAAAATTAAATAAGAATGACTATCCTAACTAAATGAATTAATAAATAATTATAACAATGCACGAACCAATAGAATTGGTGTCTACATGCAAGAGCCAATAAGATAAAAGAGAAATAGAATTTAAACGAAAAATAAACTCTAAAATGAAAATGTCTAGGTTCAATGTATCTCCATTCAAGGAAATATTAAGCAACTAGATCTATGGAAACTCGAAAAGTGGAAAGTCCTAATTAAGCCTAAATAGACTACTATTACTCAAGATTACCAAATTGCCCCCCCAATTTGGTGGACAATCTCTAGATTGCCACAAGACATGTGAAATGACCAAATTATCCCCAATTCGTCACCAAAGGGTTAAAATTATCAAATTACCCCACGTGGGTAAAATGATATGAAAATTATGAAAATGCCCTTAAGTAACTAGGGAGTCCTACTAAGGGTAAGATTGTACCAAAATTACCAAAATACCTTTAGTCGGCAAAAAGGTGCCGAAATTACCTAAACGTCTTCTGATGGGCAAAAGAGTCCTAACAGGAATGAGACTCTGTCAGATTACAATTTCTCCATAGTTGAACTTTTGATATTATACTTAGTTTTTAAATTCTAGACTTGTCGTTTTTTATAATGAGATGTTGGTATGCCATTGTCATTGAGTTATCTTTTACAGTATAGTTTATGCATTCTCACTACTTGGATTAGTTTTCCCTCTATAGATGTGTTTGGCTATGAATCAATATCTGACTATCACTAAAGATTTCTCTGGATTTATGTCAGCCACCAGCTTAAATTGATTTATAATGTTGGTTGAATATTTATCTAGTTGTCTTGTTTAATGTACATTATTTTTAATCTAAGTTGCCTTTTTAACGATAATTATTTTTATTGGCTATTAGAACTCGAAGCATTATAATATTTTTTCATTTTTTATTTTTTTTTAATTTAATTCATGTTATTTGTGTCTTGTATTCTTGAGCCGACTCGCACCCAAACCGTTTCGGGCACTTTTGGTGGTTTACTGATCTGCATTTGGACCTAGAAAACCCTATTCTCTGTTGACCAATCGGTACAAGAAATTTAAGAGTATTTGAAGAAAGTAGAAAAATGGCCCATTGGCACACGTTTGTGTCGATCGGCACTCAGGGGGTGCAATCGGCACTCGGGTGCCAAGAATCCCCCTCTCTATGTGTCGATCAACACTCAGGGTCCAGTTTCACGATCTTTGCCTCTTTTTTGTATTTAGGGTTTGGGAACATTATATAATGTATTGTTATGAGAGGATGAGAAAATGAGAGAAAAGAGCAGCATAAAGTTTTCTTAGACATTTGTGAGCGAGTTTTAACACTCCATTTTGCATTCTTCACTTTTTGATAGTGGATCTTTTGTTATGTTTTGCCCGTGGACGTAGACTGTTTGCCAAACCACGTATATTTGGTGTTCTTTTATTCTTGATGTGTTTGTTTTGTTTTCACTTCGTTATTTTACTTTTTGCTTTCGTTGCACAAGATATTGGTAATTTGGTGATGGCTACTGCAAAATACGAAGTAGAGAAGTTTGACGGTCAAAATATTTTTAGCCTTTAGCGCATCGGGATGTGTGCTTTGTTATGACAACAAAGTTCGGTGAAGGTTTTGGATGGCACGTTTCTAACAACATTGACCGCAGAGCAGAAGACTGATATGCAAGAAAAGGCGCATAGCGCCATTTAGTTATCTCTTTCTGATAGAGTCTTGCATGAGGTATCAAATGAAAAATCTGCTTCTAGGCTTTGGAAAAAGCTAGAGAATTTGTACATGAAAAAGTCGCCTGCCAACCATTTGTATTTGAAGTAGCGGTTGTACACCCTCAAGATGAAGGAAGGTATGTCCATTAATAAGCGCCTTGATGAATTTAATAAAATTATCATGGAACTGAAGAATATTGATGTTAAGGTTGAAGAAGAAAACCAAGCCCTAATTGTTTTGTGTTCATTTCCTGATTCTTTTGATACTTTTGTTAATTCCATGTTATATTGAAAGGATACCATCTCTTTAGTAGATGTTAAGGCGTCTTTAAACTCAAAAGAGTTAAGGACTAAGTTGAATAGGAAAGGCAATGTTTTGTACAAGTCGTGGGTCTGTTTGTGAAAGGTTTATCGAATTCCTCTCATAATAAAGGTCGACGTAATGAAAGGGGCTCTGGTAGTGGTAATAGTAGGGGTTGAGGCAGAGGCAGAGGAAGAGGCCAAGGTGGATCTAAAAGTTGATCACAGTCTAGAACACCCAAGAGTGAGATTAAATGTTACTAATGTTGCCGGTGTTGCATAAGAAACAGTTGAGGTTGCAAATAATGTCCTTTAGTTATTGTTTCTGATAATCACTCTAATGAGGAGTGGATTCTTGATTTGGGTTGCTCCTATCATATGACCCTTAATCGAGATTGGTTCACCACCTTTGATGCAATCAATAGTGGCTCAGTCTTAATGGGCAACAACATGGTCTGTAAGACAGTTGGGATAGGTACAGTTTGAATTCGTTTGCATGATGGAATTGTGATGACTTTGACAAATGTAAGGCATATACCAGACATGAAGAAAAATCTGATTTCTTTAGATAGTTTGGATTCCAATGGTTGCAACTTCTTTGCTGAAGGTGGAGCTATGAAGGTTTGCAAGGGATCTTTGGTCGTGATGAAAGGTAATAAAGTAAATGGCCTTTATGTTCTTCAGGACAGTACTATTGTTGGTTTTACAGGGGTTTCATCTTCATCTTCAGTTGATCCATCAGATACCTCTCGTTTGTGGCATATGCGATTGGGCCACATGAGCGAAAGAGGTATGACAATTTTGAGAAAACAGGGTTTGTGGACAGTAAACAGGAAAGCTTGATTTTTGTGAGCATTGTGTTTTCGGTAAACAGAAAAGGGTCAAGTTTAGTACTGCAATTTATACAACCAAGGGTAGAGTTGGCTTCATTTATTCGAATCTTTGGGCTCCTGCAACTATCCCATCCGAGGGTGGTGCTCGGTATTTTCTGACTTTCATTAATGATTATTCAAGAAAAGTTTTGGTGTATTTTTTGAAGCACAAGAGTGAAGCATTTACTACGTTCAAGCAATGGAAAGTCTGATTTAGAAGTAAACAGGTAAATAAGTCAAATGGCTTAGGATAAACAACGACATGGAATTTTGTGATGGAGAGTTTAATAAGTTCTGTCAGAATGAGAGAATTACAAGGCATCGCATACTTTGTAGCACTCCCCAGCAATGGAGTCGCAGAATGGATGAATAAGACTCTTATGGAGATAGCTTGTTACAAGCTCTAGAATGCCGATTCGTCTAAGGCATTTTGGGCTGAGGCTATTAATACAGCTTGCTATTTGGTGAACCATTCTCCTAATACTACTATTAAAACTAAAACTCCTAATGAGGTATGGCCTGGTACTCCTTCTGATTATTCAAATTTAAAAGAATTTAGTTGTCCTGCTTATTATCATGTTAATGATGGCAAGCTTGAGCCTAGGGCCAAGAAGTGCATATTCATTGGATATGTACAAGGAGTCAATGGTTATAGATTGTGGTGTACTGATCTGAAGTCACCCAAGTTAGTTATCAATAAGAATGTTACTTTTGTTGAATCTGCTATGGTCCAATTAAGAATGAGTTTACTGATGTTTCATAGAATAAACAGAGTTATAGCAAAGAGGTGGAGCTATAGGTTGGAACTTCATAGAGAGTGCAAGAGGGCACTCAAATTTAGCCCATTGTTTCTACCTAGAGTTTTCCCTCAAAATCTGGTGCAGAAGAAGAATCGTAATATAGTGTTGTGACTGGTAGAGAAAGGAGATAGATTAGGCCACCTCAGAGATTCGGGTATGCATATTTGGTTGCGTATGAACTTACCATGGAAGAGGATATTGCAGTGCAAGAGCCTTCCACCTATTTAGAAGCTGTCATGGGTAGTGAGTCTGCATAATAGATTGTGGCCATAAATGAAGAGGTTGAATCTCTTTACAAGAACCAGACATGGGATTTGGTAAAATTTCCTAAGGGCTCAAAGACTGTTGGTTGTAAATGGGTCTTTAAGAAAAAGGAAGGCATTCGAGGGGTTGAAGATGCTAGATACAAGGCACACTTGGTTGGAAAGGGCTACAGTCAGAGAGAAAGTGTGAACTTCAATGAAGTTTTCTCACCCATTGTGAAGCATAGCTCTATTCGCGTGTTGCTTGCTTTAGTTGCTTTGTTTGACTTAGAGCTTGAGCAGCTTGATGTTAAGACTTCATTTTTACATGACGAGCTTGAGGAGGCTATCTACATGAAACAACCAGAGGGTTTTGTTATGCAAGATAAAGAAGATCATGTTTGCAAGTTGAAAAAGTCATTGTATGGCTTAAAGTAGCCTCCAAGGCAGTGGTACAAGTGGTTTGACACCTTTATGGTGGGAAGTGGTTACTCGGGGAATAATTTTGATAGTTTCTTTTATCACAAACAATTGTCAGATGGTTCTTTCGTTTACTTGTTACTCTATGTAGATGACATGCTTATAGCTGCCAAAAGCATGTCGGAGATTAACAGTTTGAAGTCCCAGTCGAGTAATGAGTTTGAGATGAAAGATTTGGGTACTGCAGAGAAGATTTTGGGTATGGAAATTCACAGAGACAAGAAAGCCAAAAATTTGTACTTGTCACAACAGAAGTACATAGAGAAGGTTCTTGAGCGTTTTGTTATGCAAAGTTCCAAATTAGTGAGCACTCCACTTGCCTCTCATTTTAGGCTTTTTGCAGCATTGTCTCTGTAGAGTGAGGAAGATGAATGGTATATGTTGAGTGTTCCTTATTCTAGTGCAGTTGATAGCATTATGTATGCTATGGTTTGCACACGTCCAGACATTTCACAAGCAATTAGTGTTGCCAATCGATATATGGCTAATCCTGGCAAGGCTAATTGGCAAGCAGTGAAATGGATACTTCAGTATTTCAGAGAAACTTCAAATATTGGCTTCGTGTTTGATAAAGCTTGTGACTTTGGTTCTACCGTTGTAGGTTATGTTGATTCAGATTATGCTGGTGAACTGGATAAGAAGAGATCTCTGACAGGTTATGTCTTCACACTTGCTGGTTGTACGATTAGTTGGAAAGATACTCTACAGTCTACTGTTGCTTTGTCAACAAGAGATGCAGAGTACAAGGTGGCAGCAGAATCAATGAAGGAAGTCATTTGGTTAGTGATTTGGGTTTACAACAGGATATTATTGTTGTATTTTGTGATAGCCAGAGTGCAATACATTTGACCAAAAATCAAATGTATCATGAGAGGACCAAACACATAGACATCAAATATCATTTTCTTCGAGATGTTATGTCCCAAGGTGACATTACAATCAAAAAGATTGCCACAGTAGAGAATCCAATAGATGTGATGACTAAGCCTATTTCGTTACTTAAGTTCAAACATTCTTTGGACTTGATTGGTGTTCGCACCATTTGATTTGATCCTTAGGGATTTTATGGAGAAGAAAGCATAAAAAGGTTGTTTGCTCGTGGCTTGAGGGAATACAAGCCAAGATGGAGATTTATTATCTATGTCTTGCATTTTTGAGCCGACTCGCACCCAAACCGTTTCGGGGACTTTTGGTGGTCTACCGATTGGCACTTAAATCCAAAAAACCCTATTTTCTATTGACCAATCGGTACAAGAAATTTTAGAGCATTAGGAGAAATTCAAAAACAGGCCCATCGGCACTTGGGTGCCAGCAACTCCCTTCTTTGTGTGCCGATCGGGACTCAGGGTCTAGTTTCAAAATTTTTGCCTCTTTTTCGTATTTTAGGGTTTAGGAACATCATATAATGTATTGTTGCTAGAGAACGAGAGAGGAGAGCGGCATGAAGTTTTCTTGGACATTTGTGAGCTAGTTTTAACACCCTATTTCGTATTTTTCACTTTTTGATAGTGGATCCTTTATTGTGTTTCGCCCATGGACGTAGGCTGTTTGCCGAACCACGTACATTTGGTATTCTTTTATTCTTGTTTTGTTTGTTTCTTTTCACTTTGTTATTTTGTTTTTCACTTTCATTATATAGTAATTCATTCTAACATCGGTGTTTGGAAAATGACTGGGCTAGATAATGCCACTAGCAGTGACCAAATTTTCCTCAAATGTTGGTTTCATATGTATTAAAAAACAACATACATATATTATACTCAGGAAAATTTGAGATCACTATTGTTCATTGGCTATGTCTTGATCAGAATTTTGCAGGACTAGTGCTCTTAAGGGAGGCACCCATCTATGTTGCTAGATTTAAACTCTGAAAGAATGATGCAGAATTATGTAAGCAGTGTAGATTTGGAAAGGGAATTCCTTCATGGCTAACTTGGGCAAACTAGTGCTTGCTATAAGCATTTGTTATATATGAATTAAGAGAAACTCAAGAATATAGAGGAAGAAGATTAGCTCAGGTGATCAAGTTTTCACTTCGATAGCTCAATTACTTAGAATTAAGTTTTCAACTTAGAGAAAAGTGGAGAACTCATACAACAATTGGGAAATAAGTCACCTGCCCAGAAGTATCTTCTGCAACTTTGATGCTAGTAGAGGAAACAGAAGCTAACTTGCTGCTACCTAACTCTTTGATGAGCAGTAGATTCATACAACCACTATTTTGGTTTATAGTTGAGGGAATTCCCCATTGAGTTTCGTTTTTAATTGCTTGGTTGGTTGATGCTTTTCTTTGCTCTGCCTCCCTTTCTGTATAACTTTCTCTTTTATTTTAATACAATTAATTATTGAAAAAAATATCTTCAGTTATCTTCTTCCCCCCCTAACCAAGAAAAAAAAGGGGTAAAGTAGTTCTTCATGTAAGAAAATGTAATAAAATGGATACAAAAATTAACCAAACACCTCTACTCAACACACACATAGTAGAACATGACATTGCTTTCTTGCATACAAAAGTAAATAAGTAGTTTTGGTCGACCAAGAGATCCCAAGTCCCTCTAAAGAGAAAATATTTCCAAAAGCATTGGAGGCTGGAAATAGAACTCTTACTGCCTTGACAAGAGCATGCTGGCCATACCAAAACAATGCAACCCCTCCCCCCCCTCCCCCAAAAAAAAACTTTGAGCTCAAATCGCTGAAATTGAAAAAACAAATCCTAACCAGGTGACTGAGATCCTACATTACTCTAATTATAATGTTTCTCACCATCTCATGAGAAGTTTTCTCAATTATCTAATTAGAAATTAATGTCCTCCAGGCTACATTGATCAATAGTATTAGAAAAATTGGTAGTCTTTGGGAGATGTAATTTTTCAAGGAATATGGTTGTCAATATCATGAGTGCACTAAATCACATATATACATCATACATTCACCACATATTCTACTTCCTTATAAACCTCTCAATTTTTAGTATTTCATTATGCTGCCAAGCTATTTCCATACACAACAGTATAAGAATAAGAGAAAAAGGGAAAACCTAAAGTATGTGTGTTGAGTTGGTCAAGATAGTTCAATGGAAATATAGCTCTTATATGCAGTGACTTTACTGCATCACTGGTCGCTTCATTGTTCTATAACTTTAGTTCTTTTTTCATTGAATTATTGCAACAATTCAATCATCAGTAGATCCGCAGTTTTAGCAACATCTCTTTCTGAAGGGTCACAAATGCTAAAAAGCACTACCATCAATTTTTGATTATCTTTATTTCATGCGATAGAAAAATTCTTTTTTTTTTCTTGATAGTTTTGTTGGTATGATGTTTACTGTATTTACTGTCAAATGATGAAAGCCAAAGATCCCAACTTGCAATGCAGTGTCAAGTTTTTATTATTATGTAATAAATTACCATGAAGTAGCTATCAAGTACATAGCCTTTTTTTTTTATGACTACCAAAGCAACAATATGACATCCAAGGGCGGAGCCAGGAAACATATTTAGGAGGGTTAAAAAAAATTTGGGAGACTTTTTTTTTATTCAAATTGGAAAAATTTTAATTGAATTTCTTTCTTTCTCAAAGATGAAGATGACAAAAGGAGAAATAACAAGTTTGTATTTTATTTCATTTCATAGCTATCAAACAATGCAATATGAGAAACTTTTAGCATGAAAACTCATCAAATAAATGGCAATAGAAATTTTTTTGACAACTAAACAAAGCTTAAAGGAAACAATTTTAGCAAGAAAACTTCAAAATTCATCAAATAAATGGCAAGGGAAAAAACAATTTTTGGATGAGAGAAATAATGGAACTAAGATAGAAATTTTGAAGTGGGCTAAAATTTTGAATTGAGAATGATGGAAATGATGGGTAAAAATTGTACTAGGTCAAAATTTTGGGATGAACTAAAATGAAATTAGCCAAAATTTTACACGTACAAATTTTATTTTTCATATTTTGGGATGGATTATTTTACATTTACAAATTTTATTTTTCATATTTTGGGGTGGACTATAACCAACCCTAGCCCCTTTATACTTCCACCCATAATGACATCCCTAGATTCTGGGTCTAGAAAGATGGGCCATTGGGAAACTTCCAATCACACACAAGTGATTGATTGGACAATTATAGAAACTCAACCATATGAATACAACCATCCCTCCAGAAAGCAAAACATTTTAAAAAATTGGAGAACATCATTTCCTTTATTTCCTTATTTTTGAAGGAATGATTATGTTTAAGTAGGTGAAGATAGTATAACATCCAAAAATGATAAGCTCCTCGAAAATTAAAACTTTAATAAATTGTCATTCGTCATCTAAATGGTTCCCAAAATGCCAAGTTTGTTGAAGCATTTCAAGGTTGAAATATGGAAGCAACAACAAGAGTTCAAAGGACCTTGCTTGTAGTGTTGCTTCCTAACATAGAATACAAATCCCTCAAAACAGAAAATCATGGAAGGAAAATAGCCCATTGAATGATTTATCATAGCAAACTAGTAAGACATTGGCTTATATAAACTAGTTTAAAGTATTTTTTAGCAATAAAAGCACCCGCATATGCTCCATTTTTGTAATTTAAATAAGAGAAATGTCTAAGGTAGGAAATGAAACTAGCCAAACATAAAGCAAAAACAAAAATATGATCATTAGTGGCCATAACCAATGTCAAAACAGCACAAATTATGAAAGGAATACTTAGTAGCTATAACCAATGTCAATAGAAGACAACTTTCTGAATTATTTGCTAGAGAATAGGCCTTTTGAATCAAAGCTTTGCCATACAGCTTCCCATACTATAATACTTACTAGAAAGTTTCAACTAGCATCACCTACAACTAACATAATTTTTTTTCTTTCCTTTTTTTCATGTTGAAGTAGGACAAACAAGGCTGATCCTATATAGGAACTTGTTTCCTTTGGGGTTCTTTAACAAGAAAGCTTCAAAATCATTTTCACAGTAAGTGCCACAAGACTGTTAGTAAAAATGTTGAATATTATGAGTCCTTTTCAATTAACAGGACAACAAAATTTTATTTTTTATTATTTCTTCTTTGGAAATATGTCAAACAGCCATTCCAACAAATACTATATTAGAGTAATTCACAATTCCAAAAAATAGGGTTAAATCCACCTTATTACCAAAATGTTAAAAATAAAATGGTTATTGATATACATTAATTGATTATGGGGTTTTATACTACTAAACTTTGATGATATTTCTAGTTTTAGCACTCAAAACATGGGATTAAATTAACCATTGAAGTGGTTGGTTTACATGGGATTAGATTATCCTTAAAAGAAATTATACATAAAATTGTCAAAACTAGGCAGGTTGTATCCATGTGAATTTGTAGGAATATAAAAGGATCAAGTCACTAACCTAGAACATTTCAAGATTAAATTAACCATGGAGGAAAGTTATCTTCACATCCATTTTATTAAGATGGAAATCCTCAGCAGCCACAATTCCTAACACAAGTCTGATTATTGTCAACTTCACAACTAGGTAGAACATTTCAGTGTAGTCGACACCTTCCTTCTGTTGAAACCCTTTCACAACTAGTCTAGCCTTGAACTACTTACTCCCATCATGTTCCTTTTTGACCCTGTAAACCCATTTATTTTGCAAAGCTTTCTTGTCCTTTGGTAGTTCAGTCAACTCTCATGTCTGATTTGTCATGAGAGAATCCATCTCATCCTACCTAGTTGACTCCCACTTGGTTGAATCATTAATTTGCAAAGCCTCTTCATAACTCTTTGGCTCACCACTGTCAGATAATAACAAATACTATAATAAAGGAGAATAATGTTATGTATGCCTAGACTCTCTAGTGGACCTTCATGTCGGAGCAGAAGTATGTGGTTCCACTTGCGAAATACTATTTTCAGGATTATCATAAACCTTATTATTCACATCCCTTTCAGTAATTTCTCTAACTCAACAAGTTGTTCACAACTATCAGACTCCACAACAGTCTTATCTTTATACATTACTTTCTCATTACATATGACATCTCTATTTTTAATTATTTTTTATTTTTATCATCCTAAAATCGATAACCAAGTTCATCAATGTCATACCTAATGAAAGTACATCTAAAAGATTTAGTATCAAGCTTGCTTCTATCATAAAAATCTATATACATATATGAAACGTAGCCAAAAACTTTCAAGTGTGAAAGATTTACCTCTTTTTTGCTCGAGGCCTCCTCTGGTAATCCTCCATCCAAGGGAACAAATGAACCACGATTTATCAGATATGCTGCAGTGTTGATTGCATCTGCTCAAAGCATCTTTGGCAATCCAACGTGTATTCTCATGGCTCTAACACGTTCATTTAAAGTTCTATTCATACGTTCTGCAACGCCATTCTGTTGGGTTGTTTGTCGAACTATCTTTTGAATTTTTATACCATTATCAACACAAAACTTTTTGAACTCACTATCTCTATAATCCCCTCCATTGTCTAATTAATCTCAAACACTTGATTTTCATACCTGTTTCATTCTCCACCAAGGCTTTCCAGAACTCAACTTCATCCCTCTTTTGATCCCTTGATCAAGGCATCACAAATATCTTTGATTAGAGCATTCTCATACTTCTTATTTTGATCACCTTGTTTCTTTTTTGGTGCCGAACAATCTGCCTTCAAGTTCCCTTACAGTTCTATCAACTTTATCCCTCTTTTGATCCCTCTCCAGATTTGGACTTGCTTCTGTTCTTAGATGTTGATTTGTTATGATTTGAGCTTCTATTGACTGATCTTCCCATAGCTTCTGTATTTAAAGCAAACCCTGATGTTTCTCCAAATTCCTTTTTATGAATTTTTTCACTCAAAATTAGGTCACGAACGCCATTACAATTTTTGATTTACTTAAAAAATTGCTCACTGCTGTTACAGTACCATTCTAGCTTTCTGGGTAATTAGATAAAAGGATCAAAGCCCTAATCTAGTCATCATTAAACTCAATCTCTATAGAACTCAACTGAATGTGACTATGTTGAAGTCGTTCAGATGCTACAGACCCACCTTCTACCATTTTAAGTGTTAGTTCTAAAGGTTTTCAACCAAGGGCATCTTTGTAATTTTGATGATCACAAAACATTATCCAATGGACTAATGTTTTATCCAAGTGACAATGCAAATAGGTCATTTAGTTCAAAGAAGATTGTTGACCAAGAAAATGACAAAAGTCCATCAAGCTAAAAGATTTCACTCAAAAATATGCTCCAAAGCAAAGATCAAAATAAGTGGAATGATCTCATGATGATTCAAGTAAATTAGACACACTCAATCCCAATGATTTAAGTAAAGACTTTCATTTTTCTTATTTTGGGTTTTGGGTTTTGAGTGACTTTACGATTACATTGATAATTGGTTGTAAGCTCTTACTATTTAAAATGATCATCTAAGAACTAACCTCAAGTGATTTTTCAAAACAAAATAGTGCCATAACTTAGGTTGTGAAAGATCAAAAGGTAACTTAGGTTTTGAAAGATCAAAAGATTTTGACAAAAGTACATTAAGAAAAATAAGCTAAAAAACACTCACTATCTAAACCAGTTGACCAGTTCATAGAAACAGTCGATTGATTCTTAAAGGTTATTTATTACACTAATCAAAGTAGTCGACTGATCCTAAAAACCAGTCGATTGAGTAATGTTTTACAAAACAGCCTATAAACTTACTGTCCAAATCAATTGACCTCCAAGGAGAACCAGTCGACTGTCTTTCAAAGGCAGAATTAGTGTACAAACAAAATCAGTGGACTAATTCATAGAAATAGTTGACTGAGTGACCATTTTGATGTATGGCCTGAACATTTTGTCCAAATCAGTCGACCTAAAGGAAATATCAGTCGTTCATTTCTCAAAGGTAAATTAGTGTATAAAGAGAATCAGGCGACTGATCCATAGAACCAGTCGATTGATTGTTCTTAACCAAATGAACCTCAAAGCCTCTAAAAAAATCAGTCTACCAGTTCTCATTATAGTCGGCTGGTTGATGATTCAGTCGACTAATTTTATCGATCTAGCAATTTTAAATTCAAATTTTGAACAAATAAAAAGGTGGGAAATGACTCTTTTTGAAATACAACGGACATATTCTTTAAAGTGCTATAAATAGAGGTTCTATAGGGTTTTCTAAGCCATCACTTACAAACTTACAATTTCATATCTTTGTTATTGACTTTAGATCTAACATCGTCCAAATCTAGATCTGAAAATTATACTTATCTTAAATATTCAGAGCTTACACATGTTCTATCTATAGAGAGTGATAGTCTTATTGCACCAAAACTACTCTAGAAGAGAGTGCTATTTGGTAAACATTTTTGTATTATTTCATTGTGGTGAGAGTTGTAGGTAGGTGCTACCCAATAAGGCAAAATGGTATATTTTGCTGGGATAAAAGGGTTGCGGTTTTCGCTTTGTAAATGTTTGGTCTCCACCTACAAGAAAGTCATAATAGTGGAAAAACTCAAGTGGGGATACTTGAGTCGAGGACTTAGGAAGTTTTTCAAACCTCGTAAAACTACTGTGTTTTCTATTTTTCTCTATCTCTATTGTTTGTTTATTGTGCATTTACAGCTTTCATTTTTGAAGATCCAAAAAGAAACCAATATTTACAAAATACCCTCTTCACCCCCTCTAGGGTAAATATCTGGGCAACAGTAAGATTAAATAGTCGTTGCATAAGATATACCTTATTCGAGGCAGAGTGTTTTTCATACATCTTCGCAAGGGCTTTCATCGGACCTGTTGTTGTCATCTATTTCGCGATGATGAATGCAACGTTACGAGCGAACATTGAATGAACAACTCCCAATGTTTGTTTGTCAAGGAGTTTCCACTCTATTTCTTTCATCTCTTCTAGTTTCTATTCTACAAAAGGCTGCTACAAGTTCTTCTAATACCGAGAATCTTCAATCTGCATCTTCTAGGACCAAAATCTATGCCATTGAATTTATCGATTCTTACTTTTCCTTAGTTTGGGCCATCACTCCCAAACCCCCTCTGTCACGACTCGAAACCACCCTATGCGGATCTCGTGTCGTAGGGCCGACCCTAAGGCCGTCCCTACTTTTCCATTCCTGTATCATAGTACTAACATGCAATGTACTAAAAATTTAAAACAATAATTAGCGGAAGTCTTTTCAATACAGTAATCAGCGGAAGTCTTTACAATACATAATATGGTTCTACAATAAACAAAATACGAACCAGACATAACCACACCCATGGGTGGTGAATACATGGGAGAACTAACATAAACTGGTACATTCCTTAAAATGTCCTCCTATGCTCTCAGACTCCTACTGGGGTCTTGCAGCATCATTACCTGAAAAGGGGTAAGTAGGGTGGAATGAGTTATGAAACTTTAATAAGTAAATACAGATCTCTGACACTGGTATCGGTGAAAAAGAATATGAATCCATGAATAAGAAATATGATAGCCAATCATAAGAAAAGAGATGCTGTAATAGCCAACGAGAACAGTTTCCATGATGACCAATGAACAATGGGGTTACAATGTACAATCAGGAGTAATAGATATAACATCAACATGAAACTCTCAATAAAAAAATATCAACATGAATGTACTGCCACAATAAACCGATCACAATCAAAACGATGAAGAATATTCTTTCAGTGTAAGATAAGTCATAAGGAACTGTGTCATTCAACAATCATAGTCCTGTCAATCATATAAGAGATGTATTTATACTGTTTAGGGCTTGGCAAGAACCCTCGGTCTTTTGGGGCCCGACATACCCCCCTTATTGTACCTTTCCTCTTTAGCCCTATGTCCGTTCACGGATTGACCTGTAGGCCTAGTAACTCAGATAACATCGAATGGATATTGTGACTGAGCACAAATCCCGTATTCATAAACATATCATGATCATAGGTGATTCCATAAGAATATAAAAATAGAATATCATATATTTAATAAAACCATAACAGTAGGCCTTTTAAGGCATAGTTTAATATGATAACAATGATATAACAGTCAACAAATGTCTACAAGATAGAACATTATCATATTGCAGAAAACAATAACATTAGGTACGTTCAAGAGTACAAGTTCGGCAGTAAAGAGAATAACTTGGCTTAGAAACACCACATGGAAGAGAAAGGGAATTTACTTACCTCTAAATGCAGTTCTAAGTCAGTATTCCATGAGTTTGCATTTCCCTTTCGAGTTCCCTATATGTAAATAGATCCGTCTCAGAATTAATGTTATTGATCAAATTTTATGCCTTGTTATCTTAAGTATCTCTAACACTAATTTAGACTTTACCATTAAGTCTGGAACGTCGAAGGAAGTCGGTTTAGGCTTTCGCGAAATTTTATTTGGACTTAGATAACAATAGGGGTATTTTGGTCATTAAGTGTTTCTACGGGTCTTTATTTTTCGGGACCTCGTCTCGTGACACGAACCTCACCATTGGACTCAGAAGGTCGAAGATAGTCAAAATACACTAATAACTTGTTTAATTTGGACACCGGGCTATTTCGCTATTATTTATTTTAATTAATTAATTTTATTTTATTTAATATAATTTATGTATAATATATATATATATATATTTTCTGTGGGATAAGTTGGCACGGAATTGTCCCGTCCAACTAGTTAAACGCTCCTCTCTCTCACCCTTGGTCACTTGTTCGAGTCTCGGGGGTAGTAGCCCCCGCATTTTTTTTCTTTCCTTTTTTAAACCAAACAGTGGCGAAGCCACTTATCCTTGAATATGATATCCCCTCTACCTCTGATTTAATTCCACCAATTTCCCACGCCCGTGACCAAATAGCCTCTCTACCTCTTAATTTTAAAAACTTAAACTGAAACGACGTAGCTTCGAGCCCTAATGCCTTTATGCAACGCCGTTTGGACCAACCCCATCATTGTCTTCCCCACGACATTCCGGTGAGAACCAGTAGGGTTCTATCACCATCTCCGGTGACGGCGACCCAACTCCGATCATTTTCCTTCACTTTCTCCATGCAGTTTTCTTCACAATCTCTTGGGAATTATAAATCTAACGTCCGTTTCCCTCAACAACTTCTCAACCTTCACGAATAGGGAGTCAAACACTCCCGGTCGATTTTTCGACCAAGTTTTCATTTTTATTTTCGTGACTTATAAGTCACTGTTTTCACTCTAATTCAATTCTAAATGGTTTCTACACTATTAAGGATCAATTCCTCATAGTTAAAACAAAGTTTTAAGGCATAAAACCCTAAGACCCAATTTATCCATGTAACTTGTAACTCCCTATTCCTGCCTCTTCATGGCATCATTTGGAGTGATTCTTTTTGCATTGAGTTCCAAATTTTATCCTCTACAAGACTCTATAATCAAATATAAGTTTTATGCTCTGAAGTTTATAAAGACAATAGTTAAATGGACTCACCTGAATTCCCAATTTTGCTCTCAGTAACCTTTCAGAACTACCTAGTTCTTGCTTCTGAATCCTTGGAAAATTCCCTTTCAGTCTCAGCTCTTAATCTCCTTTGTTTTTCTGATTCCTTTCAACTCACACAAGTATATATATATATATATATATATAGGAACAAAAACTGACTTAAACCTCTCTCTTTCTCTCTCTCTCTCTCTCTCTCTCTCTCTCTCTCTTTCTCTCTCTCTCTCTTGCAGTTATTCTTGACTATTGTGAACCGCCCCTTGAATCTCCACCATCCACGCATGACTTATATAATATATATATATATATATATATATAGCACCCCCACTTGCACCAAGGTCGACAGCCTTGGTGCTATCCCCAACACATTCAAACACACACACACTGGTCACCCAGTATGCATGCATCCCCCCTTCCCTTTACTTTTTCTCTTTGATAAAATATACATATATACTTAATATCGTATATATATATATATACAGATATACGTATTTTCATGCATTATTTATACGCACTATATATATATATATTCACACATATATACATAAATCTATTTCCAGTAGCGTATACATACACTTATTTTAATTAAGCTACGCATTCGTGAAATATACACGTGTATGGAAATATGTGCGTGCATGCATTACGATGCAGGGTCCTGAGGTGCTTGGGTGTTGTCCGGCACTAGCTATAATAAACAAACCATTCGTGTTCCACAATCGTACGGTTTTATAAGACACCATGATATAGAGCTTAAAACAACTCAGATTACACTACTCAGTCAACTTACCTCGGTATACGTGTCATATCCCAGGTCGGGATATTACATTCTTACCCTCTTAAAAATAATTTTGTCCGCAACCTTAGTAGTTCTAACTTCGATAGTTCCCGTGGTTCCTCTAACATCGTGGTATAACTTTAATAGACATTTACATTTAACTAGATAAATATTTTCTACTGAGAATCAAGTTTTACCGTCACATCAGATCAAGTTTTACAGTCACATCAGATCAAGTTTTACCTTTCTAAAATTTTCAAGTGTATTTCGAAACCTTCACGCGAATCCAAGTTCCTTTCTATGGTTTTCCTAACTCTCTGTAAATTTAAGGCATCATTTGGTGAACAAAATCATGAAATTTCCTAATTACGGTTTTAAAACTCTATCCCTTAAGTCTATTATTATATCTGGGGTATATATTATTCTAACAGTGTCATATGGAACTCATAGAGTTCATATCAATTTCTAAGTGTCATTCCATCTATAATAGGCCTACCGTTCAACTAATTATTCCTTGACCTTAATTTAGCTATGTAAGAGTATTTGTGTCCCTGGTCTGTATTTTATGTGTTCTGTATCTAACATGGTTAAATGATAGTTCCTTTGACAGAAATGTAAGCAATGAGTCTAGGTTCCCAAATCTTACATTCAGTAATAATGACACTTCTAAGAGTCGCCGTTCATTCTATCTCGTCTATTAAGTGATCATTTATATTTATAACCATATGTAGTTCATTCTAAAGTTTATAAATCTTAGCATTTAAATCTGTGATTGCCCTTCGTAGTTATAATTCATGAAGTCACTTAACTCGTCAATGTCTTTAAAATTTTACGAGTGTTAGCTCGACTAATAATCGTGTATCTGTGTTACGTACCCTACTTGTTTCATGCATAACATCTTTTATCAATCATCATATTGTGAAAATCGAATAGTTAATATATTACGTAGGAGTTCTATGTCTATATTCAATCTAGCAGCATATAAGGATATAAATAAAGGTGTAGATTCAGTGTCAAGTAAAATGTGGGCAGGCTATGGGTAGATTAAGGGGTACCTGCGACTACAGAAGTTGTAGCCTGCACGTCTCTTGGTAAAATGGAGAAAACCCATCCTGCTTGCTGTTGGACGTTCCCTTATCCACCTCTCTAGGTCGGGGGTCTAGGTGCTGCTGCTCCGGGTGTTGGCGCTCTAACCGAAGCAGTGCTTGTCATGGCTTGATCCTTCTGAGGGCATTGCCTCACCATATGTCCTTCCTTGCCACAAAAGTAACAAGTGGTTCTACCACTGAGGCACTGGCCCCTATGAAACCTCTAACAGTGGGGGCATTGGGTTGTGCTCCCTCTAGTATTGTTCGGTCTCCTCTGAATGGGCCCCGTGGTTTGGGATTCAATCCCTGGTTTGGTAAAGATGGGCCCCTGTCCAGAGGAAAAAGGCACTTGCCCCCTATTCTGGTTACCTCTCTGTTTCTGGTTCCCTCGTCTCTTGGCGAATTCCTCGCCACTCCTTTCTATGATTCGAGCTATCTCTACTACATCATCGTAAGTAGTCAGACGATGGGATACTAGTCTATCCTTGATAGACCACCTCAGTCCTTCTTCGAACTTGCGAGCTTTCAGGTCCTCGCTATTGATAATACCTGGAGCAAATCTGGCCAATTTAGTAAATGTGGCCTCTTACAGTTCTACAGTTATCGTCCCTTGCTACAGCACCATGAACTCAGCAATTCTTTGGTTCCTTACTTCCTTGGAGAAGTACTTTTTGTTAAAGATAACAGTAAATCGTTGCCAGTCCATGTTCGGCTCCCTGGCCTTCTCAATCATCCATCACTTATGTGCCATTCCCTTGAGCATATATGTGGCATAAGCTAGTTTCTGAACTTCAGTGCATATCAGGATATCGTAAATCCTGTTCATCTCTAACATCCACTCTTCAGCTACTGTGGCTCCTTTCGTACCGTCAAAATTCGGGGGTTTCATCTTCTGAAACGGCTCTTATAAATACATGGGGTCTCGTTCATTCCCTTGACGATTTCCTACATTACCACTTGTGTTGACAGGCTGCTCCTATCGTACTGGTTGGCTAGTACTGGTTTGAATTCATGGAAAAGACGCAATAATGCTCTGCATCAATCTTTCTGACTGATCTAAACGATCTATAGGCAACGAATTCTATCTCGTGTTAACCATGTCTATAAAAATAACCTGTGAAGCTAACCATTGAAATGACCAGTCAATGTATAAGGTAAATAGTCAATGATAGTATAAAATAGAACGTTAGTCTTATATATCAATTCTAACTTTAATCCTATATGACGCACAATCGAACCTATAGCTCTAATACCAAGCTGTCACAACCCGAAACCCACCCTATGCGGATCTCATGTCGAGGGGCCGACCCTAAGGCCGTCCCTACTTTTTCCATTCCCGTATCATAGTACTAACATGCAATGTACTAAAAATTTAAAACAATAATCAGCAGAAATATTTTCAATACAATAATCAGCGGAAGTCTTTACAATATATAATATGGTTCTACGATAAACAAAATAAGAACCAGACATAACTAGCAACCATGGGTGGTGAATACATGGGAGAACTAACATAAACTGGTACATTCCTCAAAATGTGCTCTTACGTTTTCAGACTCCTACTGAGGTCTTGCAGTGTCATTACCTGAAAAGGGGTAAGTAGGGTGGAATGAGTTATGAAAGCTCAGCAAGTAAACACATATCTCCGACACTGGTATCAGTGAAAAATAATATGAATCCATGAATAAGAAATATGATAGCCAATCATAAGAAAAGAAATGCTGTAATAGCCAATGAGAACAGTTGCCATGATGACCAATGAACAATGGGGTTATAATGTACAATCAGGAGTAATGGATATAACATCAACATGAAACTTTCAATAACAATATATCAACATGAATGTACTGCCACAATAAACCGATCATAATCAAAACGATGAAGAATATTCTCTCAGTGTAAGATAAGTCATAAGGAACCGTGTCATTCAACAATCATAGTCCTGTCAATCATATAAGAGATGCATTTATACTGTTCAGGGCTTGGCAAGAACCTTCGGTCTTTTGGGGCCCGACATACCCCCTTCTTTGTACCTTTCCTCTTTAGCCCTATGTCCGTTCACGGACTGACCCGTAGGCCTAGTAACTCAGATAGCATCAGATGAATATTGTGACTGAGCACAAATCCCGTATTCATAAACATATCATGATCATAGGTGATTCCATAAGAATATAAAAATAGAATATCATATATTTAATAAAATCATAACAGTAGGCCTTTCAAGGCATGGTTCAATATGATAACAATGATATAACAGTCAATCAATGTCTACAAGATAGAACAATATCATATTGCGGAAAACAATAACATCAGGTACGTTCAAGAGTACAAGTTCAGCAGTAAAGAGAATAACATAGCTTGGAAACACCACATGAAAGAGAAAGGGAATTTACTTACCTTCTAAATGCAGTTCTAAGTCAGTATTCCGTGAGTTTGCATTTCCCTTTCGAGATCCCTATATGTATATAGATCCGTCTCAGAATTAATGCTATTGATCAAATTTTATGCCTTGTTATCTTAAGTATCTCTAACACTAATTTAGACTTTACCATTGAGTTCGGAACGCCGAAGAAAGTCGGTTTAGGCTTTCGCAGAATTTTATTTGGACTCGGATAGCAATAGGGGTATTTTGGTCATTAAGTGTTTCTACGGGTCTTTATTTTTCGGAACCTCGTCTCATGACACGGACCTCACCATTGGACCCAGAAGGTCAAAGATAGTCAAAATACACTAATAACTTGTTTAATTTGGACACCGGGCTATTTCGCTATTATTTATTTTAATTAATTAATTTTATTTTATTTAATACAATTTATGTATAATATATATATATATATTTTCTGTGGGATAAGTTGGCACGGAATTGTCCCGTCCAACTAGTTAACGCTCATCTCTCTCACCCTTGGTCACCTGTTCGAGTCTCGGGGGCAACAGCCCCCACATTTTTTTTCTTTCCTTTTTAAAACCAAATAGTGGCTAAGCCACTTATCCTTGAATAGGATATCCCCTCTCCCTCTGATTTAATTCCACCAATTTCCCATGCCCGTGACCAAACAACCCCTCTCCTTTTTAATTTTAAAAACTTAAACTGAAACGATGTAGCTTCGAGCCTTAATGCCTTTAAGCGACGCCGTTTGGACCAACCCCATCATTGTCTTCCCCACGACATTCCGGTGAGAACCAGTAGGGTTCCGTCACCATCTCCGGTGACGGCGACCCAACTCCGATCATTTTTCTTCCCTTTCTCAATGCAGTTTTCTTCACAATCTCTTGGGAATTATAAATCTAACCTCTGTTTCCCTCAACAACTTCTCAACCTTCACGAATAGGGAGTCAAACACTCCCGGTCGATTTTTCGGCCAAGTTTTCATTTTCATCTTCGTGACTTATAAGTCACTGTTTTCACTCTAATTTAATTCTAAATGGTTTCTGCACTGTTGAGGATCAATTCCTCATAGTTAAAACAAAGTTTTAAGGCATAAAACCCTAAGACCCAATTTATCCATGTAACCTGCAACTCCCTATTCCTGCCTCTTCATGGCATCATTTGGAGTGATTCTTTTTGCATTGAGTTCAAAATTTTATCCTCTACAAGACTATAATCAAATCTAAGTTTTATGCTCTGAAGTTTATAAAGACAGTAGTTAAATGGACTCACCTGAATTCCCAGTTTTGCTCTCACTAACCTTTCAGAACTACCCAGTTCCTCCTTTTGAATCCTTGGAAAATTCTCTTTCAGTCTCATATCTTAATCTCATTTTTTGTTTTTCTGATTCCTTTCAACTCACACAAGTATATATATATAGGCACACAAACCGACTTAAACCTCTCTCTCTCTTGCAGTCATTCTTGACTGTTGTGAACCGCCCCTTGAATCTCCACCATCCACGCATGACTTACACAATATATGTATATATATATATATATATATATAGCACCCCCACTTGCACCGAGGTCGATAGCCTTGGTGCTGTTCCCCAACACACTCAAACACACACACACACACACACTGGTCACCCAGTATGCATGCACCCCCCATTCTCTTTACTTTTTCTCTTTGATAAAATATAGATATATACATATACACTTAATACCGTATATATATACATATATACGTATTTGCATGCATTATTTATACGCACATATATATATATATATATATTCACACATATATACATAAATCTATTTCCAGTAGCGTATACATACACTTATTTTAATTAAGCTACGCGTCAGTGAAATATGCACGTGCATGGAAATGCGTCCGTGCACGTATTACGATGCTGGGTCCTGAGGTGCTCGGGTGTTGTCTGGCATTGGCTATAATAAACAAACCATTCGTGTTCCATAATCGTACGATTTTATAAGACACCATGATATAGAGCTTAAAACAACTCAGATTACACTGCTCAGTCCACTCACCTCGGTATACGTGTCATATCCCAGGTCGGGATATTACACCCTTCTTCGGGCAACGGGGCTCGTGCCCCTCAACAACCCCTGGGCAACTTACTGCGAAGTTGGATCTGCAAATGAGAGGCTAATGTCCAATATTGTTTCGGATCCACACTACCCAACAATTTATACACTCTAAAACAAAGTACTAAATGTCTCTCCCTCCAAATTTGAAAATACTTCCTTAGGGTTGAATGTTCCACAATCTGTCTTATCATCTTAAATTCAAGTCAAAATAGTATACAATAACAATGTAAATTATAATGCAACTGTTGAAATGTCTTCTTCTTCTTTTTTGTAGGTAAAGAAACATATAAGTAAAGAAATAAAATTACATGTTTACAAGGGGCATTCTCCAGGCATGAACAAGGTAACAAAAGCCAACACCCAAACCAAGGCCTTAACAATCCATAAAAAAAAGGACAACACAAAAAAGAAACCGAACCTCCAAAGCACTACTACAACTGAAAAAGATCATCCAAAAAGCTTTGAAAAGTCTGGTCGTCAAAGTTCTTGTAAATGTTCTCATCATCATACCAACTTGGCAATGATGCTACTTCTTCTGCTCTAGATGGAATTGACATAATGGTGGAGTTTAATTCATCAGATTTCGGTGGTGCAACACTTCCACAACATGTCTCAAAATCATCAAGCCAATTGGGTTGCAGTGCTGGTGAAGAAGCAACTAGTATGATAGCAGAATCTAATTCAATGAATATTTTTGTTGTATCACTGCCACAGCGTACTTTGGTTCTACGTGAATTTTCTTCTTCAAATGTTGGCCTTCTTTTGCCACACTCTTGCGATCTTTCCACAACACATGGCTCACTTTCTGTAGCCCTATCAGTACTGGCAGCAGGAACTTCATATCTCCTTAAACACTTTGAGTCATCTCTCATTATGCGACACAATACAAAATCACTTCCCTGTTATACACAAACAAAAAAAAAAAAAAAATCCACATTAGTTAGGGATGAATGTAAATCAAAACATATAAAATATTGATATTAACAATGTAGATCAAATGTGGGTGTGTGCATAACACTATCGATGTTGGTACATATGTCCACATGAAAAGATCATGAACTAAGCAAGAATGCTATAATGATTATAAAATAAAAAGTGTTAATAGTTTTACTATATAAAGCTTAATTCATTTTGGCAAAGTATTTGAACATTTTATATTTCTTCTAAAATAGGAAATAAATAGAGGCAAGTGGAGTCAATGAATTTCTATTGAAACTGAAGAGATATCTTACAATTCACAAGGGATATTAAATATGTTCAGACTATTATATATAACATAACTTGAATGTTAATCTGTTACAATTTACATGAAATCTCTGCTCTTGTTTTGCTCTTTTGTTGGTTAGGCTTTGTGGGTGGCGGTTATGTTATGCGGATGGTCGGCTGTTGCAGTTTTTGTTTTGTTCTATTTTTTTTTTTTTTGGGTTTCTCAGCTGGTTGTCTTTGCGTCTAGTTTTTTAAGGTAGCCTCCTAGGGTATGCCCCTTTTATTCTTGCATTTTGGTTTTCTTTAATACAATCTTTCTTGCCGAATAAATAAATAAATAAATTGGAGTTGCAGTTGGCAGTTGCATTTTTCACATCATATGACTTCATGGACCTTATTTTTGGGAAATTTCTTTCATGTAATATTAGACTATCCTCTGGTATCTGATTCGTGGCATGCTATGCATTACTACATTTGAAGTTAGGTAGATGCTTAGGAAAACAATCAAACTGATGATCTTATTGTTTTTTCAACAGTTTGTGGAGGGACAAACTTAGGAAGAACAACCGGAGGCCCTTTTGTAATTAGAGTTAGAACATTATTCCACATATGGTTAGCAATGAACTGGATTACTCTAACATGAAACATTATCAAATTAACATCCTCTGTCTTTTTCAAGAGGAGAAAAAAGAGAAGTCAAGGCTTGTGTTATCATTGTGTAGCAAAGTCATCTGGAATGATCCTAGTGGGTATGTCTATTAATTAAGGAGCTTCCTGTTACAACGCCTGAACATCTAAATCTTAATGTGAAGAGTTTATCTTGATACGAAAGGTATTATTCCCATCAATACGTTGAGACACTAGTTTGTGTTTAATTATTGTTTATTTAGTTCAGATTCATGCCAAATTACTCTTTGATCGATCTGTTTGCCTTTCTATTGAATTTATGGCAGTCTAAATGTCCAATTGTAAAAATTTCACGTTATGTTAGATAATTGATAATTAACCTCCAAATTTTATCCTGTCTCTTTTGTCGTTATTCTCGGTGTTAGAACACTTACCATATGTGCTTATATATAGATTGAAAGGAACAAGAGCACATTTAGAAACAAGAAGAAAGAAGGGGACCTTTTAGCAAATGAAATTAACAGAACCACTAGAGGCATAGTTTCCACTTGGAGAAGAATTCCCAACACTGATGAAAATTGGATGTTGAGCTTGAGTCTTGGGGCAACAGATTCTATGTTCAAGAAGACTTTAAGACAAAAACAGATGGATGTATGTGTTGCATTGAGTAAGAAGATTTTCTCTGGCTTATTCTGAAGTGTCTGCATTCTTGATGCTTTGTTCTGATTAATGGCTGTTTGTTTCATCTTATTGAGCAAGAGTTGATTGTAGTGATTTATATTTCGGGTTTGTAGTTGATTGTTATCATTCTTGAGTCTGGTTTGTTTTTACCTCCTACTGCAGCCTTTAGGCTAAGTGAAGTTGAAAATTTTCTCTTTTCAGTGTATATGTTTTGGGGTTGTCTGGTGAGTGGTGCTTTAGCTTTAGTATCTGTCAGTTCTTTTGGTTGTTGGTGTATTTTTTGGATTGCCTTTGGGCTTGTAGGGGGGTGTTCCCCTGTCTTTGGTTTAGTTGGTTATTAAATATACCTTAACTTAGTTAAAACTCTCTTTTTTGGTGTTAATTAGAATTCTTCAAGTTGAAATTCTAGAAGTACTTTTTTTCATTGGAATTGAAACTAATTGCTTCGGGGTTTTAAATGAATAGGCTTCATTAGGCAAACTTATAAGTACAAGTATGATTAAGCAAATGCCATTATGCCAGAGAGCTCTATTTTCTGCTGATCCTATTGTCACTCTGGTGTTGCATTACTCTGTTACTCTTCCCCCCCCTCAAATAGTATATATGATGTTGGAAGTTTTAGCATTCACATTATTTATATATATATATATATATAAGAATACTAATAATTGAACAAAACAAATACGATTTTGCACCTTCATGCATGTGTTTGTGTTTGTGTTTGTGTGTGTGTGTGTGTGTGTGAATGTATATGTATATTAAGAGTCACCGTACAATTACAATAGCATATAATATAAAACAAGTAATAGGAAATTGTAAAATAACATACTTGCAAGTCAATCGAAGAAGCAGCAGGCAGTGAGTACTCATGCATAATCCAGTGAGAGTTATTTTCAACATGTAAATCTCCCTTGACTTGAAAAACCAACATCCTCTTGAACCCGATAACCTCCTTTTGATCGTTCTTAATTTGGACAGCCCCAGTTTGGGCGTCCCACGTCCCGCAACCAGCCCTTCTGACATTCTGCTTTGGGCCGATCTTCTTCAACCTCGTTAAAACATATATGGTGTCACATCCCCCTTACCCACCCTGTGCGGATTAGGGGCATGCGACCGGCCAGTTAGGCACCCATCGGTTTTTTTTTTTTTTGAAATCAAAATGCCGACGGTAATCCTAACCACAGGCCATTCATCAGTAACATCCAAGTACAATGCATTCAATTAATATAAGTTGCAGCGGAACTAAGGGAATGCATAACACCTTGGCAGAGCCATTAATACATCCATGGTTAACTATTACATCATTGTCCTACAAAAGATACTAGTCTTAGGTTTCAGTACATCATATTCAAAAATGGAGTTAGGTACAAAAATGGTTAATTCATGGATTCTTCAAAATAGTGCTTCGGGTCTCCAACCCACTAATCTCGGTCGCTAGGTCCATCACCTGAAAAATGTTAGGGAAGGGGTGAGCTTTAAAAAGCCCAGTGAGTAACACGGGTCCCCTGTCATGGGTTTCAAACCATTGTTGTTTATAAAACAGGTGGTTGAATCAGGCATTCCAGAGGATATAGTTAAATCCGTATATTTGAACAATATTTAAAACAAGAATACAGTCAAAACATCATAGCAACAGAACAGTTCAATAATGAGCAGAGCAGAACAGTATAACAGGATAACAGTACAGTATGCACACTTTAAATAGTGCAATATGCTCATACAGAGTTCAAGACTGAATTTGGTACCATGAGTCAGTAGTTCTTTTAGTAAAAACAAGGATAATTTCATTTCAATACGGAACAGTGAAATCGGACAGGGTAAAATATAGTCATGCATTGAGTAAAAGCATGGAAGACAGTATATCAGTAGGAACAGTACAGTACAGTAATAAAAATACAATAACTAGACGGTGTACTTATACACCAATTCAGGAGTCTAGGTTACTCACCTTGTGCGGTAACGGGACTTAACTGAGAAGCCTTTCTCTTCTTCTTATCCTTCTTTATCCTAGAAAATTTATGAACATTTCGTAAATCTCACATGAATCTTAACTTGGTTTATTTTAATTCAAAACTCAACCTGAGTTAGACTATCTCGCTGTCTATGTGTTTTTATGATAATTGAAATTCACCTTTGCACCCACTCTTTCAGGGTTTCCGTGTCTTCTTGTTTCTTTAGTTTAGCCTCCGCGACCATTTCCTTGGTGCGCATCTTGTATATAAACGGTCGAACGGAGACTACCTCGGTTGTTTTGGCTATCCTTATGTGCCGTTCGATAATCTTTTGTTGCCATAATAGTTGTCGCATGAACTCCTGTTGCTTCTTGTCAGCTAGTCTTTCGGCTTTAGACATAATGGTAAATTTCTTGTTTTTCCCTTCCATGACCGGTTTGAGTTTTTTACCCTATAGCATGATCCAAAGAAGTCAGGATGTGTACTACTTCTAGGCAGTCCGGTCATGAAATTATTTAAGCTTTCATTGGGTTAGTTCTTAGTTCATTCGGATGTTATCTAGCTTGATACAGGGTTAGGGGTATTTTGGTCATTTCACAGTTGTGAAGTTTCGACTCCGATTCGTCATCCAATCACGTGTACAGTCCCCTACGTGTCACGGTTTCTATTGTTTTCAGTTTCGTCTCAATCGGACGTTGTTTGGGTTCTAAACAGTGTCAGGGGCAATTTGGTAATTTCGTGTGTTGTATTTTTTTCGGTACTTTATCTGCTAATACGGACCTCACCGTTGAGTCCGGAATGTCTGACATAGTCAAAATAGACTATCTTTTAGTTGTATTTGGGTTCGAGTATCATCAGGGGTAGTATGGTCATTTACCCCTACGTGTTTGTATTTTTCGGGACTTAATTTCCCAAATCGGTCTCCACCATTGAGTCCGGAATGATTGAAATAGTGAAAATACACTATTCGTTTGACTTATTTGGGCTTCATTTGACCTATTTATGACCTAGGGGTAATTTGGTCATTTTTATTTAATTAATAAATTAATTAAATAATTTAATTTATTATTTATTAAATTATCAGGGGTATAAATGAAATAAAATATCGGAATCTGGGCCACAGTGTAATATTCGGAACTGTTGGGGGGTTGGTTTGCAATTTTCCAAAAGTTTGAACTGAACCAAAAGGTTCAGCCCTTAAGTAAGTGAACCGGACCGGTCCAATCCGGTCTTGACCGGTTCAGGGTAATGTGCTGACGTCAGGCTGACGTCAGCCCTACAGTTTAAAATTTAAATTTAACAGTGACAAAACGACGCAGTTTGGTTTTAACGGGTTATCCGTTTTTCGGTCGGGTCGGGGCCCGACCCGAAGACCCGGTCCATGGCCCGACCCGTACTGTTCATCGTCCCCAACAGTCTAGGGCTACTGTTGCCCTAGAATTTCAGAATTTTCTTCTTCGATTTCGTAGAGTTTTATGCATCCATTTTCACTGCTTTCCATCTTAATCGATTTCTAGTGGTCATATTAACAATCTAACATCAATTTAGAGCATCGAATCGAGCCCTAATGGCTCTGTTTCAAGGTGATACGCCGAAACCTGCAACTGACCCGTGATGGTTCATTTTTGGTCCAAATCGCTTGGGGTTTCTTGCGTTGTGAGCTACAGGTTATGGGGTTTCAGTTCCTACCCTAAAATCCCATTTTAATATAGGTTTTCATGAGTTACAACTTTGAACCCGTACCTGCAACCGAGCATTCGAGGGTCAAAACCTAGGTATTGAGGTCGCGGTCTAGGGTTTTTGTGATCCTAGGAGGGTCTATTTTAAGTCCCAAGTAACTAAAACAAGTCCGGAGCAGGTTGATCTAGACCCATTCAGTCAAGGTCCTCTAATGGCGGATTTCACTGTTTCCATGGTTTGGGGCAGTTCTGATGGTTCAAATGTGAGCATTCAATCCAGATTTTATGTTTTAAACATGATACATGCGTTAACAATCCTAAAAACATCAAAACAGTAGCTGAAATTTCCAAAGAGAAGTTCAAGGTTTTTGGATGGCTTACCTTCAAACAGTGGTCTCCTCACTGGTTTAGGTTCAAACAGAAACTCCAACAGGTTGGCTTTGATCCCTCCGTGCTCCCCCAGACCTTAGCTCCCTTCTATTGCTTCTTCAATGGATCACCAATGCACACACAAGGTCTCACTTTCTCTCTCTAGATTCTCTCCCTTTCTCTCTAACCCACACTCTCTCTCTAAAGCAGTAGACTACCCTCAATACAGATCTGGTCTCATGGAGATTGTATATCAATAATCAGATTTCTTTTCTTGATGTTTCATCTCCCCCAAGTGCATGATGGGTTTGCATGCAATTTGGTTGGGAGGAGATGTAATCATGGTGGAATAGGCATGACGGCTAGGGCTTAGGGTGATGCATGCTGAGGTGTTGCATGCATGTCCATTGGTCACTTTGGGGAGAGGCCAAATCAGATTTATACTTATATACATATCTTTGTACATATATACACAAAAGTGTTCCTAGCCTAGGTGGTAATTTTTTGGTAAACTAAATTTTGCCTAGTTTGGTCAAGGGATCAAATCCTCTTGGCCACATTTTTGGTCTTTTTCCCCTATTTCGGGCTTAGGCCCTGTTTGGCTGCGCATTAATGCAGTTTCACTGTTTTCTTCCTAACTTTCAATCTGTAGCTTAATTTTCGACGCGGTTTCTTTCAGTCAACTCCTAGTTAGGTTAGCTTCAGTGTCTGAGGGTTCAGTGACAGTAATCAGTTTCTCAGAATTTTTTTTTAACATTTGCTAACATGGGTTTGATCAGTATTAAACAGTTGAATTTAAACAGTTAAATGCCAGATCAGATTTCAAGAAGAGTTTTTCATTACATAATTTAATAATTAAGTCTGGGGTATTACATATGGTGTTTGTTGTCTTCTTCTTCTCTTTGATTGTAACCCAGGGATTTGGAACTTCATTGTTAAACACTTCCCATGGCGCCTTATCGCCATAAAGATCACGCTCAATCACTACACCAGGAAATGGCAATGGTAGATCCACCACCTTCGTCCATAGGTAGTGGATGAGTTCTTCTTCAGTAGGCATAAAACGAAAACCCAGCGGAATCCCACTCATCTTCTTTAACTCTTTCTTCTCTCTATGCTTCTCTTCCACCGCTCTTCACTTTCTTGATTTCCTCCGCAAAAACTCAAGCTATAGAGTGTATATATATTTGATGTTTTAATTACTTGCCCACTACGTACGTACATATGCATTATCCCTTGGTCGGCTTATAGCAACTTATCGTAGATATATATCAAAAAGGAATCCATGTTAAATCTGTCTCAGATGTTGGATTTAATTAAATAATGCGAACCAATTAGGCATTGCCATATATTTTGGAAGTATACAAAATACTTTGGAAACATCTTTACGAATTGCTTTTTATCTTACAAACCCATATGATTGAAAAAACTTTGCTACAATAGTTTTATCCTTCTTAAATCTTTCTAAAAAATTTACATGTGCCAGCCATTAATATTAATCTTTCTCATATTTTTAGAGCATTTTAGAGTTTTAATTTTTAAAATCAACTTATTCCAAAAAATTAATAGCTAATTATCTAATTTTAATTTTTACCGGCTTGCCAATTATTCATAGCAAAATGTACATCAAAGAGTATTTTGGATCAGCTTACACGCATCAGACGAAGTCCCTTTTCCTGTAAGAGCCATGCCACCTCTCTCTGTGAAAGTCATGCCACCTTTTGGTAAGAAAAGTTTATTCTTTGGGTTTTTTAGATATAAAAAAACTATCATGAATTTTTTTGTTTAAAAATTTTATTTTAGGGACTTTTAATATTTTTTTCTAGTTTTATCCTCTTGACAATACAAGTATACTAATCCCTGTATTTGAGACCAATCATAAATTTTTAATCTTTGAATTGATGAATAAATATTTTAACCCAAAATTTTAATTACTAACATACGGCTAAGTATGGAGGATGGTCTTTTTATCATTTGCAAATAATTTTTAACGCAATTTTGTTTTTTCATGTTGAAATTATATTTGAACAAATAATTATTTTAAAATATCTATTTAAAGATTCTTTTCTCTTCAATAAACTTCTCTTAATCAATTCTTTTTTGAATTAAAGGCATCTATGTCAATCATCATAATTATGAGTATAAAACATATGTTTTTTATATCAGTGAATATAAAACATATGTTAAAATCTTAAAGCTTGATAAATAAAAATTTCATTTTTTAAGTATTGTCGGTCAGTTTATAGGTATCAGAATAAGTCTCCATTCCCATGATAGCCAGGCACACCGTTTAAGCTCTAGCAACTAAGGATCATCACAAAGGAGACTCGAACTTGAGACGTTTGAATTTTATTTTCAACGTCTTTACTGTTCAGCCATATTTTCGGATGGTAAATTTTTTTTTGTTTCATTAGTCATTAATATGAAAAAAATTAAAATGATATAGATAAACTTTAAGAAAGTTAGAAAATTTGAATTAAAGAACTTAACATTCTATGTTGTTGCTACTTAAAAAAAATAAAACCAAATTAGGCAAGTTGGCCTATTTGAGATGAAAAGATCAATCTCTCCCATACAGACGAGATCAATCTCTCCCATACAGATGACTATAATTCGAGTCGTTGCACACACATATAGTTGTTAGGATTTTCCCCTCCCCGAATCTCTTGTATATTAAAAAAATAATTTATCAAAATTTCAAAAGGTCAAAAGAATAATTTTGTTGGAACTGAATGTGAACATTGTAAATCTAAATCAAGACGTAACATTGGAAGTCAAATACATATTAATCTTGTTTGCAGTGATGGATCCAAGGGGATAAGTGGGGGCTATGGTCTCATCAAAAATTTTGATATTGTATTTTTTATCACTAATTTTGTTAAAATATTTTAACAAAATAGGATTTGAGCCTCCTTAATTTTTTTATATATTCACATGAACTATCTTAAATTTTAATATATTCAATTTGACCCCTTTAACTAAAATTTGTTGATCCGTCACTTCCTGTTGTGTGGAATCATATATGTCATATAAATGGTGAGCCTAAAGAACTATTGCTAAGCAAAGAGTTGTTTTTTTGTTTCATTCATAAATGTTTTGACATTTATCTTTATATTATCAAAACTGGAAGTTTCTTCCCAAGCACTCTAGTCTTTTTACTTCTTTTTTTTTTTTTTTTATCACAAAGCAATAATTCGATAATATGGTGTTGACCACATTATATAAAATATATATATATATATATATATTATTTTAATGGAAAAGATAAGATTAATTTATAATATTATTAATTTTGTGTACTAACATAATTAACTGAAATTAAATATTTTGAAAACATCTTGTGAGGTTGGTGTTGTATTACATGATTTTTAAAAAAGTATGATTATTTGGACGTAAAATTTAACTTTTTGTATATTTGTTGTTTGTGCTATTACATGTGTAGTGTGTGTATATCATGCTTAGATCGTTACATTTTTAAACTACCATTTCACATGTTAGCATCACTAGAATAACTATTAATTTTTTTTTTGTTGATCGGTCAAGGGATATTCTGATTAACTTACACGTATCAGACTATAAGTTTCTCTTCCCATATCAGCCAGACTCACCCTTTAAACTCTAGCTGTCAATGATTAGCGTAGAAAAAAACCGAACTTGAGACATTTATATTTTATTGTCAACATTTTTATCGCTCAGTCACACTTTTAGGTGATGAATAACTATTAATTATAGTTTTCAACCATTATGTTTTTGTCCTTAAAAGGTTGAGTTTTTTAATTGGGATTCTTAATATTGGTAAAAAAAAAAAATTGGTGTGTTGATCGCTTCTGTCACTCAAATTTGAACATTGGACGGAACCACATTAATCTCACATAAACACTCAAATTTTAACAATGATGGCACGATGTGATTGTAATATTGAATTTTTTCCCCCTATATGTGAAAGGACTATCTAATTATCATTAACCATATATCAAATCATATAATTGATGTGAAATATGGTTTAATATTGACTATAAACTAAGAGCATCTCCAATGCAAAAAGTTATTTGAGCCATGCTAAAATTAAATTTTTACAATGTTACAGTATCAAAATGATATAGTTTGACATTTTCATTCCAATGCTGAAATGTTATTTTTTAGTAACACAACCATTTTTTTTTCCAACTACCATTCCTAGCTATGAGTACCTTTTTTCTTTGGAATGTTTAGTTGTTGGATTGAAAGCATCCAAGGCATTCATTTGAATAGCATCTTGCTAAAAGTCTGATTATATTTGAGAGAAACTTTGACAAAGTTAAAATTTGTGGCAACTTTTAACCTGCCATTGCAGCATGCACTTTTGGATTACTAGTTATATTTTGAGTATAACAGTTCAAACAAGAGCTTCCTTGGAAAAACTCTAAGTCTACTTATAGGAATAACTAAAAAGTATATTCTGAAACTTTTTTTTATGTGTTTTTAATTAATTTCTAGAAAAGCCATTAAAAATCACGTCGATCTTATCTGAAGTAGTTTTCCATTACTTGGTCTATTCGAATGACGCTAAATTGCATCCAAACGGAGTTGCATTCCAAAGTAAAAGGGGTTTTTTATGTCTGAATGAGTGTTGGTCGAATTGCGTCCTAATTGGTTGTGACTTCCTATTCTAGTTTGGTTTTGGTTTTTTCTTTGTTTTACTAGAAATATGGCCTTATTATGTCTCACATAAAGAACCCTAAAGTCTTGAAGCTTAGAGATTCATTGAGAGACTTTTAGATACAACTGTATTCATACAGTCAGTTGTTGTTGAAGGTCTCTAACCTTGTGTTTTTAAAATCTATATACCCAGTGTTAGGCAATACATGTAAGTTCATATAGCGGCTAGGCACATACTTCCATTGCAAGGATTTTCTAGCACTGCTATGGTGGTGAATATGCAGATTATGGGTAGTGCTATGGTTGTAGAAGGCTAATCAAGAATAATCAAACAATAAGAAGAAGCAAGAAGACTAGCAGTAATCTATTAATTCGTGTCACGTTAGTTGTTTGTAGTTTATTTTTGTGGAATTGTATTGTGTTCATTATTGATTACTGGATCCTTTTATAACTAGTGAGTTTTCCCCTCAAGGGGGTTTCACACATAAAATCATAGAGTCGTTTTTATTCTCATTATTTTGATTATTTTTTAATGCTTGGTATATTTGAATTCGTTGTCAAAATAATTTAATAAGAAAATTTCTTAGATACTATTTAACTCCTTAAGTTAAGTTTAATGAAACCTTGACAATGATTATAATTAGTTAAATCTAATTTTACTAAGATTTAATTAATTGAGTTTAGGTTATCTTCTACACACGCGAACATAAACTCTTTCACAAGCATATTAAAATACAAGAAGTAAGGTACAAAACAAGTATGCCCAATGGCCAAGCAGTAGGAGATCAACTCGAAGAAAGCCTAACTAGAAAGCAAGAAAAGCTAAACAACAAAAATAGACCTTCATTAGTTCTAAGCCATATGTTGTATACGACATTAGTTTATGGAACTAAACCATTTAACATGAGCACTTGCATTTTAGGACAAAGTCATGCATTGTGCAAAAATACACTAGTTATAAACCACCTTGGTTCCAAAGCAGTTGCATCTTGATTTTGTTCAACTTGACCACATTTCATGTCACTTCTCTGCTCTGGTAATTCTTTACAACCTCCATGCCTAATTCCATGACGCCCAAAATAATACCTTGGGTGGCAGTCATCCCTCCTCTTGTTGTACATAAACTACCATCCACAACCTCCATTATTTTGTTAGAAAGTGACGCCCTCACCCATTGCCTTAAACTCAACTCTCCAATAAACATTTCATCTGTCATTTCTTTCTTATAAACATCTCTAGCAACATTATTCCATAGCTATATCTATCCCCTTTGGTGGAGACTCTTCCTTTAGATCCGTATTCTATTAAACACTCATGTTGGTCAAAAAGCATAGTAAAAATCTATAATTGATGTAGGACAAATATAGGACCCTAAAAATAAGAAAAGTTGTTTTAAAGTTGTATTCGGATTGTTTAGTTTTTTATTTTAAATATTCATAATTTCTTTAGTTTCGTAGTTTTATTAGGATTAGTATAAGAAATTTAGAAATTAGTAGTTTCCTATTCGAATTACTAGTCTTTATTGTAGTAGTATTAGTATAAAAATAAGAGTTTTGATTTCCTAGTCAAAGTAGTAGTATTTTAGTACTATAAATATGATGTAATAGATCTTTATGGTTTACTTTTTTATCAATATTAATTCAATTATGAATTTTGGAGAATTATTTTCTCTTGTTTGGGTGAGGAGTCCACATGTTACTTGTTCTATAAAGAATTTGACGTGTTCGATTCTCCTTTCACGTTTCCGTTCTGCATCATTTGGTATTAGAGCGAGTATTTTCTTGGCTCAATGGCAAATCATGTAGATAGAATCAAAAATCCTATTGACGTTCGTCGTGGGATGGAGGCTATATGAGCGGCGATTGATGAACAGGGACAACAGTTTGATCTGTCGTGGAAATCAATCAAATTACCAAACTAAACTACTAGTATAGTAGAGAAGTAAGGGTCGAACCCACAGAGACTGTTAATTGTTTAAAAACCAAAGTTGAGATTAATTTTAATTCAAATTAACAAAGATTGATTGTTGTTGATTTTCTTTCTAAAATTAAATGAGAATTATAATTAAAGCAAATATTGAACTGAATTAATGAGGAATCAAATTAAAATAGGATTCCTAGGGTGTTGAATCCACCACTAATTGTAATATCCCAAAAATCAGACATGACCCAGATTGTATTCTGACCTAATAAAAATTTAGGTTCTGTGACAATAATGACTTGAAATCGCTCAAAATACTGTAAGCCGTAACGAAATTTAATACTTGTAGATATAAAAATGGTGTATGCTCGAGAAATAGATGACTCGGTCAACCGACTACTGGGATAAATAAATGGGACTGATACGGATCATTAATTACAAAAATAAAATGAAATAAAATAAGAGACTCGAACGATGACTTAAAATTGGTAAAATAAATATTAATAATACCGAGTCCCGGTTTTATGCCAAGTTGGACGGCGTTCCATAATTTAATATTTTGGAATGGGAATAGTATATAGAAAATATATAGAAATTATATTTTATATAATTTTAATAAGATAATAGAAGACACTAGCTCAACGGAATATATTTTAAAATAGTAAATGAATATATATATATATATATATATAAAAGATAAGGGGAGAAGAAACTTCTTGAAGAAGCTGGAGGAAGCTGAAGAAAAGTAAAGAAGAGAAAAGAAAAGAGAGAGTAGTCGGTGATCGTGGGAGAGAGGCGACGTAGGAAGAAGCTCGAAGCTTCTAGAGCAGGGGGAGAAAGTCGGTGTGTATGTATTTAATTGTGTATGTGTGTGAAGCGTGGGGGTGATGCAGGTTGGGGTATTGAAATCCCCTGTTCTGATAAAAGGCGGATGGGTTTCGCGATGGTCGACAGAGGATGATGGCATGGTTGTATGGGCATGGATGGAGCTGAACTTGGGATTGAAATTGAGTAGCAATCAGAGCTGCTGATTTGGGAAGACGTTGCGCCGTAATATGATTCGAATAGGGGTGTGTGAATGACGGTGGAGGAGCTATATTTATATATATATATATATATATAGGTGTGTCTGTCTAGCGTGAGAACAGCAGGGATTGAGTGCGAATTAGTTTTGCGGGCTTGAGGAAATTGATGGAAATGGAAGTGCGGACTGAAGCAGTTCGCTGCAAGGGGCAGAATCGCGTTGGGCGTTTGATCGTTGAATGTATGGTTGCTGCTATAGGAGTTGTGGTGCAGGTGTTGGTGCAATAGTGCAGTGGTGCGGCAGGGGTATGGTTTGGAATTGCGCATGGGTGTCATGGTTGAAGGAAGGGCAGCAAGTAAAGCTGTTGTTGTAGCAGCGATTGCACCTGTTACGGCAGGTCGGTATGAACATGGGTGTGTGTGACGGTGTTGGTTGCATCGGTGTATTGATGCTGTTGCGGCAGGGGGAAATTTATGGAGAGGAATATACATATGTATATATCTGTGTATGTTTGTTGGAGTAGAGGGGATTTGGATACGGCTTGGAGTTGTGTGGCGTTGCAGGGTAGGCTACCGCAGTGAGGAAGAGCAGTGGCAGAATGTATGGATTTCAGGTTGGATTTGCTGAAATAGAGAATTCTCAACAGTAGCGTATTGGTGTTGAGAGACCAGAAGTGGCAGAGACAAGGCTCGGGAGAAGGAGTTTGGTTTCAGGCTTCCATGACTCGTTCTATATCTCTAACTCCTCACCTGCTTTCCATTAATTTAGCCCCATGCAAACTGCGAACAGCAGTCACTGGTTGCTATCAAAACCAGTGGCGGGTTTTGAATTTCTTACAACAATTGAAGCTGCTATTGTAGCAGCAATCGGGACTGTTATTGCAGCACCTGTTGCGCAATTGGGGACCGACCTGGATGGATAGAGACCGGGTAAAGAGAGCACGAAGCAGCAGCGTGTTGGAGCAGCGGTTATGGATTATTGAGCAGAAAAATTAGGAGAAATCCTGAAGGTTCTAGGCGGAACACTTAGCAAGGATGATTGGGTAGCAGGCGTTCATTTAAAAGCCCTAATATAATAAGGTTTGAAGCAGGCTAATAGAAGCAGCAGAGTTGCTGTCCAGTGATGGAGGTTGGGGAAACCTGTAACTATTGAATGTTGTGATTTCTATGATGAATTAGAGGAAGGGAAAGTTCTTCAATATCTGATGGATGGGATGATAAAAGGGCAGGAGATCAATATATATTGTACATAAATATGTGTGTGTGGCTGTTGGGGTTGTTGTGGACATTGAGTTTGAGGAAAATCAGTTGTTATCAGGTATGTAGATTGAGTATGCTTTATGTCACTGGTTCGGTTAGAAGGAATGGATGGAATGCTTAAATGGAGTAGTTTGTGTAATTTTACAAGCGTACATTGCAAGCGAAATTAATTGATGCTGGATTGGGTCTCTTGTTCAGATGGAGATGGCTCACTCAATTTCAAGCAGAAAAGTTATTGTCCGTTCATCTAGAAGGTTGACTGAGCCTGGAACTTTATTAAAAAATTTAATGGCTATCTTTCGAGATGTTGTTACTTGTCATGATGGCACGGTGAGGAATGTATGTAGTAATTCGATTATCCAATTTGAGTATGGGGTCAAGGCTGGAACTAAACCCAGAGTTTCTTCGCTGCCGGTGAACCTGTTGGTATTGGCTGCAACTGCCATGTCGAATCCTGCATAAGGCAGTTCTTGATACTCCTCCAAGTAGCAAATTGTCATGGGAAATAAAAAAGGTGTTAGAACTGGAGTATGGCTGTGGAGAAATCTGTTCAACGGGTCACTGCTATAGTTGGCAAAGCTGGAGACGGACAGCAGAACTAGTAGGTATGAATCTTATTTTTCCGGATTTGAACTGAGCCTATACACAAGAAAAACAAAGAGTAGATGGCAACCGTAACCTTGGTGTTAGTCTGGTCCAAAGAGAATCGATATTAAAATCTAAGATTTATAAGCAGCTAGCAAATAATTTAATAAGATCAGGGATATAGAAATCATATTAAATTTAAGGTCTAAATGTAAAGATAAATTAGTTTGTGCCCAAGCCATGACAAAATTGTAATGTTTTGCATAAAGATCAAATAAGTGCTTGATAGATAACGATAGAGTCCAAATGACTTAAATAATAATCCTGATAGCTCCTAAGCTTAATTAAAGAATGTAATAGCCGCAGATGAAACCTAATGAGAGGGTATTAGGCTATTGAACTATCTTAGGTAATCCGATAGGCACCTAAGATGATAAATAAGTGTTGAATGGTTAAATTCTGATCTGTTTGTAATTAATGATGATTATTCAGGATGATGATTATTGAGGATATGCATGGAGATGCCTAACACATCTAGAGGATATCTTTGAATGGAGATAGGCATATGTGTGAGTAACTCGGACTCCTGACTTGGTGTATATTTTCTATATACTAACCTGCTTTATATGCTGAACTGTTTTATACTCCGTACTGTTTTAATGCATACTCTTTACACTACATTACATATGGCATGATCCTATCTTGTTTCCTGATATCTCTTGTTCTGACTTTGTTGGAGTCTGTTGTTCTAACTGGTCTATGCCATTGGAGTCTGGTTCGTTTCTATCTTGTTATGTTGTGTCTTGTCTGGGGCCCACTACGGGATTGAGTATATCAGTAGATGGACGGCTGCCTCCGTGGGACGCCCAGAGCTCAGCATCCGCTCAATCCTATCTATTCCGCTCTGATACCGACCCGGAGGTGTGCGATATGAGGCCCTCCATGTGAGGGGGTGGATGGGAAGTAATGCCATCCCACATTACTGGGGAAGGTTCAGGCATTTTGAGCTGTATCCATTCTATTTGAGTTGTATACGTTCTATTTGAGCTGTATCTGTTCCGCTCTGATACCGACCTCAGCCGGAGGTGTGCGATATGAGGCCCTCTATGTGAGGGGGTGGATGGGAAGTAATGCCATCCCACATCGCTTGGGGAAGGTTCAGGCACTTTAAGCTGCATCTGTTCTATTTGAGCTGTATCTGTTCTACTTGAACTGCATTGTTTTATCTGAGTTACATTTGAGCATGCATATATATATATATATATATATATATATATATATATAAACTGGTTTTGAAACCCATGGCAGGAACTTATGTTACTCACTGAGCTTGTTTAAGCTCATTCCATTTGTTTAACATTTTTCAGGATACATCTCCATTGGACTGGAAAGCACAAGGATATGTCACTAGTGGATTAAGAGACATTCCCAAGTGAGGATCTGATGGCAATAATATGTGGAGACTTGGGTTTTAACAGATTGATTCTAACTATTCAGGTGAGTGTGATGATATAAATGACTTTATTCAATATGTAATAGATGTGTAGGGTCATGGTTCATGGTAATGGTACTTTGGAGGAATTTGATATGCTCTGTGTTATATATCAGTTATAGATGTGTTTTGTGGTTAGAATTATTAGCTGTTTGGTTATAGACTTGCTCTGTGGTACATACTTATGAGGTATATAGTTGAGTTGCATTCCCGCGATAAAAAGGTTTTAATTTCCGCTGTTCTGACCCTACATTTGGAATGTAATTCATTGTAAGGTTCAGAAGATGGCCTTCGGTTGGTCTCACTGTCGGTTGGAGACTGGCAAGGCGGCTAACTGGCATCACATCTTCAGCATCCGCGTAGGGTGGGGTGCAGGATGTGACACTAATCTTGTAACTAGCTTCAATTGTATTAATTCTTGGGTTATTCAATTTGGATGTAAAAGACGTATTTTGGCTACAAGCCTCAATACAATCATTAAGAAAACCATGCACCAAAACCCTAAGCACGAATCATCTTTGGTCAACACAAATTGTCTACGCTAATTCTAAGGTCATAGTCACAATTTGTTTTCCCTAAGTTATGACTCGTTTTACGATTTTGATGTATGTACATATATTACTATTGTATAACCACATAAACAAAATCACAGAAATTGATTATGTGAAACTGAATAATACGATCAATGCTTTAATAAAATCCTAATGTTATACAATCAACATCCAAGACTAATTAACCCAAAAATAAAATACAAAAAAAGCAATATTACTTGACTAGGGTTTCATCTAAACCCTAGGAATGGGAGAACTTAGCCCATGATAGTGGAAGAGGAGACCACCATAGCCATGGAGTTCTTCATCTTCTTCTTTAGAGTCGTCTCCTTCTTTCTTCTCCTCCTCTAGATCCCCAAAAACGGCCTCCTCCTTTTCCAAAACCCTAGTTTACAATAATATCCCATCTTTTCCAAAAATGCCCCCCACAAAATAAGAATTCAGGAAAAAGAATAAAATCCCGTAATTAAACATTAGGGGCCCAAAAAGGGAGTCTAAAGTGCTCCAAAATAGAGCTTATAATGCTAAAATAGGCCCTGGTCCACCAACATATGGACCAAGCCTCTCTTCTAACCCAAAATCACTTGTTTTCCACTTCTTTTCGCATTTCAAAGCCCAATATTTTCCTTTTGCTCCAAATCTACCATTAAATCATCAACTTTGACGAGCTTTCTCTGCAAAAAGATAAAATAAGAATTAACTAGCAAATGCATATAGATTGGAGAAATTAAAATAATAAAAGTGCAAGAATATCTAGGGTTAACAAAATAAATATGCACTTTTTAACCAGTTATCACACCCCCCAACTTACACTTTGCTAGTCCTCGAGCAAAGCCAAGGAAACAAGAGACACAATACAACTAACTAAATCCTCTTTCGTGGGATACACGATTGCATTTACCATATGCAATAAGGCTTTAAACCCCTAGGTTACCCTAGTGGACGAGTTATAGTCTCGTGAGGGTTTGTAGTGAATCTACCCACAAAATTCGACGCCCCCCAACTTAAACACAATATACTCCACAATCAATAAAAATGAATCTTAATGAATGTAAAACTGAGTTACAATCGAATCAAAGTAACAATTATGTCACTAAAAACAATCTGTGAATTTCCTAAGTGCTCATAAATGGATAGAATCAGTGTGCATAAAAAGCAACAACCATAACAAGATGTCTAGGCAATGAAACTTCTTTTCAAACAGGCATTACTTTGACTAAAAATCTCACCAAAAGATATCACTTACAAATGAAGCTCACAGAGATGGGGTGCATATGTATCCTCTCATACATGTGGACAGAATAATTGCTGAGTACAAATCAAATAATCCACATGCAAACATGAATGAACGCACAACAAGAGTAATATAGAGAGAATTTTAACCACTACGAAAATCAACTCCCAATGTCACACGATCATTACAGTCACATCCTCAATCATCAACTACTACACCTTCGGGGTCGGCTAGGTCTTTGTTTCTGGTTGTAACGTAGGTCAGGGTCAAGGATAATGTAGGGGTAAGTGAACAATAATCTCCATGCGATTAGCGAAGAAGTTGAAGTGAATAAACTGTAGTTTTTCAAACTCATCATCTCTTTTGAACATTGCAACACCACTCCCAAAATTCCGATAAAAGCATACCCAAACTACTCACAACTTTTTTACTTGAGCAAACAAAAAAGAAAAGGAAACAGCAATGAAATATTTTTTTATAATTTTTTTTGATTTTTTTTCTTCTTTTTTTTTCTTTTTTTTTTCTTTTAAACTGAATAAAATTACAATAAAAGAAAAATTGTACATCTTCACTTCTCTACTTTCACAACACCAATTTCTCAAAGAAAAATCATCCAACTTCTTTACCCAAAGCGAGGCTACTGGCTATGAAAAGAAAGATATAATAATGAAGGCTCAACTTGGTTCCAATCAGGTAAATAATGTAAAGATGCAAGAAACAAACGAACGGGCTCAAAGTAGAAAGAAGGCCTAGTTTCATTCCCCAAAGGCAAGAAGTGTCATCCGACATCTGAACTGACTGACCTTAGACATGTGACAATGGTAGTTGATAGAATGGAGATATGTAAACTGTATAACCCTCAAAATAAAGTTAAAGCTCAAATCTACATAATATGGGTTATAAGTCTCAGTAAATGCCATCATGATACTAGAGTCTCACAGTCTAACCATCAAATCATAGAGTCACAAGAGTAGCAACCCAATTTGTCTCCAATTATGAAAGTTAGGGAAAGACAAATCACTAGCAGTGCACAACTATCACAATGATTCTTATGCAAGCTCAGAAAAACATGAATACATTCAAAACAATAAAAGTTTAATCATGAAGTATATTGAGCTCAAGTAGGCAAAATAATAGCAACTCCCCCCAACTTATTTGACACCTTGTCCTCAATGGGACATGACAGCAAACAACATGAAATAGAACGAAATAAGTAAAAGGAAGGAGTGCACCTGAGTGGAGAGAACTAAGGGGGCAAAGAGCCCGGTGAATCAGAAGGCGGGAGCTGAGCGGCAAGAACAGCTCGAAGAAGGTGATAAGTGGGGACTCAACATCAATTGCACGACTTTTTGAAACTTTTGGGCAACCCTTGGATCCCTACAATAACAAGCTAAACAATAAAAAGCATTAGGGCATAGAATCTAAATATGGGCATAACAAAACAAATTGAGAAAAGAGAATCAATATGCCAATAAGTGCCAATACAGGCTGAGAAATAACTAAACCAAGTCCATAGTAGAATGAAGTGAATTTAGAACGGCTTGCTATGCAATTTTGTTTTTTTTTTTTTTTTTAATGAAAAACAGAATAATAACGAAATAAACTAAAATAAATAAGAAAATAAATTAAAATAAATAAATAAAAAATAGAAAAAAATAGAAAAAAATAGAAAAAATAAAATAAAATAAAATAAAATAATAAAAAAATTAATAATAATAATAAAATAAACTAAAATAAAAATAAATAAAAAGAAAAATAAAAATAAATAATAATAAAAATAAAAAAAATAAAAGAAGAAAAATAATAATAATAATAATAATCATAGAAAAAGAATAAAAACTAAAAACAAATAAATAAATAAAGAAAACAAAACAAGAATAGAAGAATAATAAAGAATAAATAATTAAAAAATTAGTAGTTGGGTTTGAGTTTTTGGATTTATGAACAATGGTTGGAAGAGAAACAAACCCATAGTTTTGGCAGCCAATTAAATGAACTTTTCACTTCAAGCTGTCCTCCAAATCGATTTTTTTATTTTTCAAAATTTGACGGAAGCTCTAATAATGGCACCAAGAACAGTGATCGTTTAAATCAACCCCACGGAGGAGCAAAACGAGGCCAGCAGTAAACCCAACAATCAGAAGTACCAAAGAAATAATCCACAATAAGTATTGATACATCTCGAATTTAGACTTAGAAGCAATTGAAGGATATCCGGGAGCATATCGCTGGCGAACCCATCCAAATTGAGGGCGGATCAGAAACACAAACCCAAGAAGAAAACCAGAAACAAATCCTCCTATATGAACGAAGCACCGACAGAGATATTTGACGGGATAAATAGAGCCGAAAACAAACTCCCGCCAAATCCAGAGATGAGATATTTTGGGGAGTGGTGATGGAGGTGGAGGTGCTGGTTAGGGGCTCGGTGATGGTGATGGAGGTACGGGGTTAGGGATTGGGTGCTGTGTTGATGGAGATGGAGGGTGCGGTGGTGATGATGGGTTAGGTCGGCGGTGATTATGGCGGTTCGGTGGGGGATGATGATGGTTGAGGTGGAGATGCGATGGAGTGATGCGGTGGCTATGGGGTGATGGGTGTTACGGCTGGGCGACGGTGATAGGGGTGCGCGGGATGGAGATGTGGGGCGGTGGTTCCGTTGGGGTTAGGTGCCTGTGATGGCAGCGCGATGGTGATGGTACGACGGTGGTGGTTCTGATGGGGTACTGTGGTGATGACGGTGTGGCGACTGGACTGTGGGTGATGGTGGTGCGGCTACGAGATATTGGCAGTGAGAGAGAGAAGAAGAAAGAGAGATCGAGTGAGGTGGGGTTCCGGTTGGTGAGAGAGATAGATGCGATCGCCGGCGGTGGTGGTGCGGCTGTGGCTGTGGTGGTGCGATGGCGATGGCGCGGCGGTGGCTATGGATGTGCGGTGGAGCGGTGGTGATTGAGGTGAAGGTGTGGTCGGCGATGGAGGTAGAGGGTGCGGCGGTTCTGTGATTGTGGAGGTACGGTGGAGCAGTGTAGTGGAGTGGTGGTAGCGATAGAGATGTGCGGCTGGGGTGATGGAGATGATGGTGGGCACGACGAGATGTTGATGGAGAGGATGGAGGTGCGGCGGTTGGTGGAGAGGATGGAGGTGACGGTTCGGTGGCGCGATTAGCAGGTGCAGGCTGTGCGATGGTGATAGGGTTACGGCTGGGGTTGATGGAGATGGAAGCGGCGGCGGAGATGGGTGGTGGTGGCTGGTCGGCGATGATGAAGAGGATGCGGCGGTGGTTGTGGTGATGGAGATGATGGAGGTAGATGCTGAGAGACGGATATAATGGGGGTAGAGAGAGAGAGAGAGATGAGGTTCCAATGGTGGAGGTGCAGTCGGCGGTTGCCGGTGCTGGCTGGGGGTTCGACTGGGGTGATGGCGGCGACGACGGTGCTGATGGCGGTGCTGCTTGGAGTGATCGGTGGTGAGAGAGAGATGGCAAGTGCGGGGCTGGTGGTGATACGGGTGAACGGTGGTGATGCTGGGTGTGGTAGAGATGGAGATGATGGGTGTTGTGGTTGAGGGCGGTGGTGATGGTAGAGAGAGATGAGGGGTGTAAGTTTTTTTTTTTTTTATTTCTTTTTTTTTTCATTCTTTTGAATTTTGAAGTTTTGATTTTTGATTTTTGATTTTTGAATTTTTTTTTTTTGTGTGACACAATTAGAAGTGCTTAAGCTTTTTGAGAAAAGCTTGAGTTTTTTGGGACAGAACCTTAAGAGTTTTGAGGGAAGAAAAAGAGCTCGAGCTTTTCTTGGAGTGCTCGAGCTTTTTGGGGCAGAATATTTAACCAATTTTTGACGAAAAAGTGCTCGAGCTTTTTGGCGAGTGCTCGAGCTTTTTGGATCAGAAACATTTGGGGGAAAAAATGAGAAAATGCTCGAGCTTTTTAGTCCAAAAAACAAAAATGACTAAAGAGAAACCCCTCTTTTTTTTTTTTTTTTAAACAATAAGAATAAAATAAATACTAAACACCTACAAAACAATAAAAAGAAAACTCAATTAAAAACAACAAAAATAAACAAAAATAAAATAAAATAAAATAAAATTAGGTTTCCTCCCAAAAGAAGAGCTAAGTTTAATGTCTTCAGCCAGACACAGCAAGAGGAGAAAAACATCAATCAATAGAAACTGGGTCTTCAAGACCAATCTCCTCAATCAAACTCCTTTCCTCCACACCCTCAATAAACAATTTCAACCTTTGGCCATTAACTTTGAAAGTTTGGCCACTCCGAGGGTTATGAATTTCTATCGCACCATGAGACCAAGATTGAACAACCTCATATGGACCATCCCATCTAGACCGCAACTTCCCAGGAAACAACCGTAACTTTGAGTTCAATAACCACACCTTTGACTGGGCTCAAAGGACTTACGATTAATGTGAGAATCATGGAATGCCTTAGTCCTAGCCTTGTAAATGCGGGAACTCTCATACGCATCATTCCTAAGCTCCTCTAACTCATTTAGTTGGAGCTTTCGATTAGAGCCGGCAACAAGCATATCAAAGTTGAATTTCTTAATGGCCCACATGGCCTTATGCTCTAGCTCCACCGGGAGATGGCAAGCTTTACCGAAAACCAATCGGTAAGGAGACATGCCAATAGGGGTCTTGTAAGCGGTACGATATGCCCACAAAGCATCGTTTAAACACAAAGACCAATCTTTTCGATCGGGCCATACCGTTTTCTCAAGAATTGACTTGACCTCCCTATTTGACACTTCAACTTGCCCACTAGTCTGTGGATGGTAAGGAGTGACGACTTTATGAGTGATGGAATATTTTTGAAGCAAGATTGCAAAGGGTCTATTACAGAAATGAGACACTCCATCACTAATAATCGCTCGTGGCATACCAAACCGAGAGAATATATTCTCTTGAATGAATTTGACCAACTTCAAGAGAATAACCGCCCGTGGCAACTTGCTCTTGGACATCCATAGCTTGTCCAACTTCATAAATGCCACCTCTTTTAGGGACACTAAAGGAGGTGGGTGGAGCTCTCCGACTTGCTGAGGCATGGTGCTGTGAATTCTCACTAAGGGTCTCAAAAAGATCCCATGCCTCATCCTGATTCTTGTTGAGGAAAGTCCCTCCACAAGCAGAGTCAATCATTTGACGGTTTTGTTCTGTGATACCATCATAAAAACTCTGTACCAACTGCCAACGCATGATATCATGATGGGGACACTTCCTATGAAGGTCCAAAAATCTCTCCCAAGCTTCATGAAAAGACTCGCCATCGAGTTGAGTAAAATTTGTGATGGCTCTTCTCATATCATTGGTTTTGCCTATAGGAAAGTATTTTTTTAAAAACTCTTATTGGAGTTGAGTCCAAGTTGTTATGGAATTTGTAGGCAAAGAACCGAGCCATTGTTTGGCTCTATCTTTCAATGAAAAAGGGAACAACCTTAACTTAAGAGCATTCTCACTCAAATTTTGCACATTGACAATGGTGCAAAGCTCTAAAAACTCATTCAGATGTTGATATGGGTCTTCATTTGATTTCCCATAAAAAGATGGTAACATCTGAATGGTTTGCGGTCTAATTTCATAATGCCCAGTTACAGTAGGCATTTGAATACATGAAGGGTTGGTATATGTTGTCGGAACAAAATGAGCCTTAAGAGGCTGTGGTTGTTGTTGTCCATCATTATCAGCCATGTCTATAGAAATAGGATTTCCTAAAACCTCAGACTTAATGGACAAACTACGAAAAGCTCTCAAGGTTCTTTCTAGCTCAAAGTCTAATTTCTCTAGGTCTGGGTTGCACGAACGGCGACCAAACATAAAACAAATAAGCCTATCCAATCAAATATATCAATTGTAGCAAAAATAAAGTGCAAAGAGAAGGGAAAGATTTCATCGTGATAGATTGCAAAGCAGGTAGAATTTTTTTCTTTTATAAACCCATGTTTGCTCTAATCGACTCCGCTTCTCTTTAACTTTTTATAATTGCTGCACACCAAAGACAAAGAAAAAGAATAATAGCAAAAAAAAAAAATTAATAATAATAATAAATAAATAAATAATTAAAATAAAAATCAACTACTAATTTTTTAACAATTCAACAGTCCCCGGCAACGGCGCCAAAAATTGATCTGTCGTGGAAATCAATCAAATTACCAAACTAAACTACTAGTATAGTAGAGAAGTAAGGGTCGAACCCACAGAGACTGTTAATTGTTTAAAAACCAAAGTTGAGATTAATTTTAATTCAAATTAACAAAGATTGATTGTTGTTGATTTTCTTTCTAAAATTAAATGAGAATTATAATTAAAGCAAATATTGAACTGAATTAATGAGGAATCAAATTAAAATAGGATTCCTAGGGTGTTGAATCCACCACTAATCTTGTAACTAGCTTCAATTGTATTAATTCTTGGGTCATTCAATTTGGATGTAAAAGACGTATTTTGGCTACAAGCCTCAATACAATCATCAAGAAAACCATGCACCAAAACCCTAAGCACGAATCATCTTTGGTCAACACAAATTGTCTACGCTAATTCTAAGGTCATAGTCACAATTTGTTTTCCCTAAGTTATGACTCGTCTTACGATTTTGATGTATGTACACATATTACTATTGTATAACCACATAAACAAAATCACAGAAATTGATTATGTGAAACTGAATAATACGATCAATGCTTTAATAAAATCCTAATGTTATACAATCAACATCCAAGACTAATTAACCCAAAAATAAAATACAAAAAAAGCAATATTACTTGACTAGGGTTTCATCTAAACCCTAGGAATGGGAGAACTTAGCCCATGATAGTAGAAGAGGAGACCACCATAGCCATGGAGTTCTTCATCTTCTTCTTTAGAGTCGTCTCCTTCTTTCTTCTCCTTCTCTAGATCCCCAAAAACGGCCTCCTCCTTTTCCAAAACCCTAGTTTACAATAATATCCCCTCTTTTCCTAAAATGCCCCCTACAAAATAAGAATTCAGGAAAAAGAAAAAAATCCCATAATTAAACATTAGGGGCCTAAAAAGGGAGTCTAAAGTGCTCCAAAATAGAGCCTATAATGCTAAAATAGGCCCTGGTCCACCAACATATGGACCAAGCCTCTCTTCTAACCAAAAATCACTTGTTTTCCACTTCTTTTCGCATTTCAAAGCCCAATATTTTCCTTTTGCTCCAAATCCACCATTAAATCATCAACTTTGACGGGCTTTCTCTGCAAAAAGATAAAATAAGAATTAACTAGCAAATGCATATAGATTGGAAAAATTAAAATAATAAAAGTGCAAGAATATCTAGGGTTAACAAAATAAATATGCACTTTTTAACCAGTTATCACAGTTAGCACATATCAACGATCAACTTGATGCTATACAATAGACGCTTATGCGACTCAATTTTATTGCCCCTAAAGACCCACCCTCCAGTCGACAGGAACTGGGCCGAAGCATTTGCCTAAGGTCAACCTGAAGATAAAACTATTCGCAATTACGAAAGACTTCCATATTTTGATGGTAATTTTTATCTTGAAGACTTTCATGATTTGATTTATGATTTGGATGATTGTCTTTGTGATTTAAGACTGTCAGAAGGAAAAAAATATTTTTGGGCTAAAGATAAACTCAATGGATTCACGAAAAGATGGTGGCTTGATTACAGAGGTGTAAACAACTATAAAGAAAAAGATGTATTCGTTCATGGCCAAGAATGATGAAATTGTTGATGGATAGATTTTTACCAAGAAATTATTTGTAAATTTTAGAAGATAAATACAAGTCAACTTGGAAAAGTACTAAAAAAGAAGTACAAGAAAAATCTAAAATTGTTGAGCCTATTTTGAGTGATAATTTTGTAGATATTACACCATGAAAAGATGTGACCATTCCTCAATTGAAGTGCCCAACGTTCTCCACATCCTTCAAAGTAGGGAGGCACTAAAGGTGGATAGTGTCACAGCATTGGCCAAGAGGGTCCATCCAAAGACAAAAAACACGAAAGCTCTAGTCAACTGATCCTTCTCAAAAGCATTACGGCACTCTCGGGAGCGAAACTTCTTCAAGATATGCCTAACCCGCACCGCACCTCCAGAGGCCAGTGCGGGTCACTATTCTAAAAGCCAGGAAATATCATCACCCCAACTGTGCATTTCACTATCCCAAAGTATTCGGCTATCGCCAACTCAAAGGCTTGTGATCATTGAGAAGTCAAGGGGACTCAATGTTACCTCCCCGAACTGGAGGTGGAATGTGTTGGTAGTGTCCCACCATCTCTCCGCCAGAGTGTAAAGAATCTTTTGGTTATGGTCAATGTAGACTATCTAGTCTAAAAATGGCCCAAAACCAGTTGCTCTTACTTGCCCTTGGCATTGGAGGGGCAAATCAACCCACCACCCTACGATTTTCGCCGCCGAGCCTCGAGATCGAATTTTCAAATTTGGCTACAAGAAATAAAATTAATTATGTTAGAAAAGCCTTTCAAATTCCATGAGCATGCCAAACAAGCATCAACCTTATGCAAAAAACCAAGGCAAAGTAAAAACTTCCCATTTAGGCATTTTCACAAACGCGCACGGTATGCACCTTCCAACAGGCAGATGGGTGAAGAATCAAATCAAAAATTTTAAAACAATTGGAAAAAAACACAAGAAAATCCATACTTGGCCATTACGGTACCATTGCGACAAATGGTGTGCTACTTCTTGGAGCAAGCTCATGTTGTTCCAAAAGCCCGGGCTGGTTTATGTTAGAAGATTGTGCTGTGTACTGGTCCTGGCATCCCCAAATCACAATCAATATCGAACATTGGGTCCGAGTCACCGAGGCCTTCAATTGACATTTTCTCTTGAAATTTTTTGATGTGTTTGAAAATCAACTTGTTCCATCTTTCGAAAGGTCAAAACAAGTGTCAAATGCTTCAATCTAACCTCCTTCACAACACTGCAAAAAATGGTCATAAGAGGGGTAGGAGAGTCTCCAAGAACGCAATGAGAAAATCTAAACCCAGGCACCCGAGTGCTGATCGACACTCACGGTTAGCTGATCGGCACACAAAGGGTGGAAACCCCCCTTCTTTCTGTGCTTTGGCTTATTTTTGCGAATATGGGCCCATTTCATCCCATTGTTTTTTGTCAAAATATGTCTAAGAAATCCGTCGTAATTCGATATTGAGCATCGAAGGGCAAATTGGTAATTTATCAAAATCGGTCAATGTTGACCAACTTGTCATTTAGTGGTGTAAGCTCACTAATCTGAAACCGTCATTATGTAACTCACGATTTCTTTCAAAAGATCATATGAGTAGCAGTTCCTCTAGTGGTCCTTTAAGATGTGGGCCACGTTTTCTAAGCGAGTCTCGATTGCTCAAATAAATCAAAATCACGGAGTCAACTCAGTCCATTCCTCGAAGAGTTTTGAACCATTATCCTTTTCTCAAGGAAATTGATCTCCCTAATAAATATATGTCCTAGCAAAATCTTTAATCTAGGAAAAAACCATTTGAGGACGTAAGTCATCTTGGCAATCCGTCCATTAAGGACAATTTTATGAAAATTCTATTAGGATAGCATTCATTTTAGAAAATATCTTGTTATGATAGCATTCATTTCAGGTAAGTCGTCTATCGCATCATCATCCTGTTATGATAGCATTCATTTCGGGTAAGCCGTCTATCGCATTATCGACCTATCAAGATAGCATTTCATTTAGGAAAACCGTCTAAGGACGTAAATTCACCATCTTGTTAGGATAGCGTTCCTCTCAAGTAAGCCATCTATCGAGCCTATTAGGATAGCATTTCGTTTAAGAAAGCCATCTAAGGACGTAAAATCCTAATCTTGTTATGATAACATCCGTTTCGGGTAAGCCATTTAGGAAAGGCATTTATGATAGCATTCCTTTTAGGAAAGGCATTTGAAGACGCAAATTCACCATTCTGTTATGATAGCATTCATTTCGGCTAAGCCGTCTATCGCATTATCACCCTATTAGGATAGCATTCCTTTCAAGAAAGTCGTCTCAGGATGCAAATTCATTATCTTGTTAGGATAGCATGCTTTCAAGAAAGCCGTTTGAGGATGCAAATTTATTATCTTGTTAGGATAGCATTCTTTTCTAGAAAGTTGTCTGAGGATGCAAATTTGTTATCTTGTCAGGATAGCATTTCTTTCGAGTAAGCCGTTTATCGCATCAAATCTTATTATTCTGTTAGGATAGCATTCCTCTCAAGTAAGCCATCTATCGCAATCATTCTTACCAATCTACTAGGATGGAGCTCCCTTGTAAGTAAAACTTTCGAGGACGTAAGATTATTTCATAGGAACACAACCTTATGAAAGACTTGTTAGGATTGCATTTCCTATCAAGTAAGACTTCGATGAGTCATTTTCGAAGGCGTAACCTCACAACAGTCCTATTGAGACAAATCTCTTTAGAGAAAATTCGGTAAGGACAACACTCATTTCCGTTAGTCACGAACTACGAATGATCTGATTCGCCTGAGGGTGATACGTAGGAATTTCGTAGAGGAAAGAGTTCGACCACATCAAGCAAAAAATCACAATCAAGGTCAAAATAGTTATCTCATCTTTCTTGCATTGAGGTTCACTTGCTTGCAAGTTCCATCAACAAGGGGCTTTCTGTAGACACCTCATTTTGTGACCTTTGATTAAGTGGTAGCAATTTGATAATTATATCAAGAAATCCACTTCCATTAGGACTCCTCCTGACAGAGTCCTATTCCCTCTATGACTCTTTTGCCAGAGTCCCAGTTCCATTAGATTTCCTCTTGATAGAGTCCTATCCCTGCTAGGATTCTTTTGCCAGAGTCCCAGTTCCTTTAAGACTTATCCTGACAGAGTCCTATTCCTATTAAGACTCTCTTAACAAAGTTTTAGCCCAAGTAGGACTCTTTTTGATAGAGTCCCACTCATGTTAGGACTATCTTGCCAGAGTCCTAGTTCCATTAGGACTTCTACTGACAGAGTCTTATTCCCGTTAGGACTCTTCTGACAAAGTCCTAGTCCAAGTAAGACTCTTTCGGAAAGAGTCCTAGTCTCGTTAGGACTCTCTTGTCAGAGTCTCAGTCCAAGTAGGAATCTTCTCGATAGAGTCCCACTACCGTTAGGACTCTTTTGCCCACCGAAGGGAGTTTCGATAATATTGACACCTTTTAGCCTACTAAGGGCATTTTGGTAATTTTAACACAATCCTAGCCTAAGTAGGACTTCCTAGTCACTTGAGGGACATTTTCGTAATTTTTATATCATTTTACCCACATGGGGGGTATTTTGGTAATTTTAGCCCTTTGGTGACGAATTGGGAGTAATTTGGTTATTTCATATGTCTTGTGGCAATTTAGAGATTTACCACCGAATTGGGGGTAGTTTGGTAATCTTGAGTGATAGTAGTTTAATTAGGTTTAAATAGGACTTTCTACTTTTAGAGTTTCCATAAATCTTGTTACTTGATATTTCTTTAAATAGAGATACATTGAACCTAGACATTTTCATTTTAGAGTTTATTTTTCATTTAAATTCTATTTCTTTTTTAACTTATTGGCTCTTACATGTAAACACCAATTCTATTGGTTCGTGCATTGTCATAATTATTTATTAATTCATTCAGTTAGAATAATTATTCTTATTTATTTAATTATTTATTTAATTAGATAATTATCACTCAAGTCATGATTATAACCCTCCGTTTTAAGTTTTCATCTTAGACCCTTGGATCAAATCTCTATATTTTCCTATAAATAGAGCCCCTAGGCCATCAATTTTAGGGACACGAAATGGGAAGGGAAGACGATTTCCATAGCCATATATATGCTACTAGGTTAATTCTAAGGTTCTCTCTACAAGAACCATCCTTCTCCTAAGGCCGAAGCCTTGCCGAAGTGACAGCCTCTCTCCGCAAATCCAGTCGAAGTGATGCTTTTCCAAACTGAAGAACCAATCGGAGATTTGCCCGATAGAAGCCTCCAATCCAAACTTTCGAGGTGCTGCCCGACTACCACGACTGAATAAAGTATGCTCTCAAACCCTTAAAAGTTTCTTTTTTTCTTTAGATCCGGTTGATCTCATCTCTTTTATCACTCTTGATAAAATAGGGTGAACTATGTGACTCTAATTTTGTTTTTCTGAATGGATACGTAGGAAGCCTTCGAGCTCGAGTAAGATTTATTTCCTATCTTTTCTGTTCTGTCTTATTTTTTCACATTAGATCTTTATTATTTATCTTTTTCAAACTCACATCTCTTTTTTTAAATTTTTCTTATGACAAAATAGCCTTGCAAGTAAATATTCGAGGCCGATCCATTCGAATAGGGCGGGGTAGGTGCTAAACACCTTCCCACTCCGTACCTTAGGCCCCGAATCTGTGTTTTCTCTAGTTTTCACTTTTTATTTCAGTGCTTTATTTATTTGATCCGTGTCAAGGAATCTTTAGAATGTAATTAGGAGACAAGGCGATGCAAATTTCAATTATTTCATTCCTTTTCAATTTTCTTTTATTTATTTTCTGCAATAATGGGTTTGTTTATTTTTTGCCCAAAAACAATTTGGAAACCCCTCAATCTTTTTATCTTTCGTAAGAGGCATTCCTTCGCACCTTAAAGGAAGGAGACAGCTAGGATCCCCTTAAATCCATAAAAAGAGATGACATACTTTCCTTTTTTTCCGGTGCTAGAGCCCATGGTCTCCACCTGCAAGAAAGTCACAATAGTGGAAGAACTTAAGTGAGGATACTTGAGTCGAGGATGTAACAAGTTTTTTGAACTTCGTAAAACTAATGTGTTTTCTATCTTTCTCTCTATTTTTTGCTTATTGTGCATTTATAACTTTCATTTTTGAAGATTAAAAAAGAAACCAATATTTGTAAAATACCTTGTTCACCACCCCTCTAGAGTAAATATTTGGGCAACATTAAGATTAAATAGCCTACGCATAAGATATACCTTATTCGAGGCAGAGTGTTTTTCATACATGTTCACAAGGGCTTTCATCAAACCTATTGTTGTCATTTATTTCGCAATGATAAATGCAACGTTACGAGCCAACGTTAAACGAACAATTCCTAATGTTTGTTTGTCAAGGAGTTTCCACTCTATATCTTTCATCTCTTCTAGTTTTTGTTTTACAAGAGACTGTTACAACTTCTTCTGATATAGATAATCTTCAATCTACATCTTCTATGACCAAAATCCGTGCCATTGAAAATGAATCTAAAATAACACGCATACACAAAAACACAAATATTTACGTGATTCACCCCAAAACAGGATTACGTCCATGGTTGTGCGGTTTCACTATGATTTGAAAGAGTTACAAATTACAATCAGATGCAATTCCTCAACTATAAATACATAGTATTAGGGCAATAGCCTAAAAACAAATTGCCTTGGGGGCACACCCCCGAACCCCCTCATTTAGGGCAAAGGGGCTCACGCCCCTCGACTAATTTACAGCGAAGTTAGATCCGTAGACGAAGGGCTAATATCGAGTACTTGTCTCAATACACACTACCCAACAATTTATAAACTTTAAAAGAAAAGACTAGGTGTCTCTCCCTACATGTTTACAAGGGGCATTCTCCAAGCACGAACAAGGTAACAGAGGCCAACACCCAAAACCAAGGCCTTAACAATCCATAAAAAAGACAACACAAAAAAGAAACCAAACCTCCAAAGCACTACTAGAACTGAAATTGATCATTCAAAAAGCTTTGAAAAGTCTGGTCGTCAAAGTTCTCGAAAATGTTCTCATCATCAAACCAACTTGGCAATGATGCTACTTCTTCTGCTGTAGATGGAATTGACATATTCGTGGAGTCTAATTCATTAGATTTCGGTGGTGCAACACTTCCACAACATGTCTCAAAATCATCAAGCCAATTGGGTTGTAGTGCTGGTGAAGAAGCAACTGGTATGACAGCAGAATATAATTCAATGGATATTTTTGTTATATCACTGCCACAGCGTACTTTGGTTCTACGTGAATTTTCTTCTTCAAATGTTGGCCTTCTTTTGCCATACTCTTGCGATCTTTCCACAGCACATGGCTCACTTTCTGTAGCCCTATCAGTACTGGCAGAAGGAACTTCATATCTCCTTAAACACTTTGAGTCATCTCTCATTACGCGACACAACACAAAATCACTTCCCTGTTATACACAAACAGAAAACAAATTCCACATTAGTTAGAGATGAATGTAAATCAAAACATATAAAATATTGATATTAACAATGTAGATCAAATGTGGGTGTGTGCATAACACTATCGATGCTGGTACATATATCCACATGAAAAGATCATGAACTAAGCAAGAATGCTATAATGATTATAAAATAAAAAATGTTAATATTTTAACTGTACAAAGCTTAATTCATTTTGGCAAAGTATTTGAAAATTTTATATTTCTTGTAAAATAGGAAATAAATAGAGGCAAGTGGAGTCAATGAATTTTCTATTGAAACAGAAGAGATATCTTACAATTTACAAGGGATATTAAATATGTTCACACAATTTACAAGAAATCTGTTCTCTTTTTGGCTCTTCTGTTTGCTCGGCTTTGTGGGTGGCTGTTATGTTATGCGGATGGCGTGCTGCTGCAGTTTTTGTTTTTTTTTTTTTTTTGGGTTTCTCAGCTGGTTGTCTTGGCCTCTGGTTTTTTAAGGTAGCCTTCTAGGGTATGCCCCATTTATTCTTGCATTGTGGTTTTCTTTAAAACAATCTTTCTTGCCAAATAAATAAATAAATTGGAGTTGCAGTTGGTAGTTGCATTTTTCATATCATATCACTTCATGGACCTTATTTTTGGGAAATTTCTTTCATGTAATATTAGACTAGCTGGATTGCTGGAATCTGATTCATGGCATGCTATGCATTACTCTTAACATTTGAAGTTAGGTAGATGCTTAGGAAGACAATCAAACTGATGATCTTATTGTTTTTTCAACAGTTTGTGGAAGGAAAAACTTAGGAAGAACAACCGGAGGCCCTTTTGTAATTAGAGTTAGAACATTATTCCACATATGGTTAGCAATGAACTCTAACATGAAACATTATCAAATTAACATCCTGTGTCTTTTTCAAGAGGAGAAAAATGAGAAGTCAAGGCTTGTGTTATCATTATGCAGCAAAGTCATCTGGAATGATCCTAGTGGGTATGTCTATTAATTAAGGAGCTTCCTGTTACAACGCCTGAACATCTAAATCTTAATGTGAAGAGTTTATCTTGATACGAAAGGTATTATTCCCATCAATACGTTGAGACACTAGTTTGTGTTTAATTATTGTTTATTTAGTTCAGATTCATGCCAAATTACTCTTTGATCTATCTGTTTGCCTTTCTATTGAATTTATGGTAGTCTAAATGTCCAATTGTAAAAATTTCACGTTATGTTAGATAATTGATAATTAACCTCCAAATTTTATCCTGTCTCTTTTGTCGTTATTCTCGGTGTTAGAACACTTACCATATGTGCTTATATATAGATTGAAAGGAACAACAGCTCATTTAGAAACAAGAAGAAAGAAGGGGACCTTTTAGCAAATGAAATTAACAGAACCACTAGGGGCATAGTTTCCACTTGGAGAAGAATTCCCAACACTGATGAAAATTGGATGTTGAGCTTGAGTCTTGGGGCAACAGATTCTATGTTTAAGAAGACTTTAAGACAAAAACAGATGGATGTATGTGTTGCATTGAGTAAGAAGATTTTCTCTGGCTTATTCTGAAGTGTCTGCATTCTTGATGCTTTGTTCTGATTAATGGCTGTTTGTTTCATCTTATTGAGCAAGAGTTGATGGTAGTGATTTATATTTCGGGTTTATAGTTGATTGTTATCATTCTTGAGTCTGGTTTGTTTTTACCTCCTACTGCAGCCTTTAGGTTAAGTGAAGTTGAAAGTTTTCTCTTTTCAGTGTATATGTTTTGGGGTTGTCTGGTGAGTGGTGCTTTAGCTTTAGTATCTGTCAGTTCTTTTGGTCGTTGGTGTATTTTTTGGATTGCCTTTGGGCTTGTAGGGGGGTGTTCCCCTGTCTTTGGTTTAGTTGGTTATTAAATATACCTTAACTTAGTTAAAACTCTCTTTTTTGGTGTTAATTAGAATTCTTCAAGTTGAAATTCTAGAATTGAATTTCATTGGAATTGAAACTAATTGCTTCGGGGTGTTAAATGAATAGGCTTCATTAGGCAAACTTATAAGTACAAGTATGATTAGGCAAATGCCATTATGCCAGAGAGCTCTATTTTCTGCTGATCCTTTTGTCACTCTGGTGTTTCATTACTCTGTTACTCTTGCCCCCCCCCTCAAATAGTATATATGATGTTGGTAGTTTTAGCATTCACATTATATATATATATAAGACTACTATTAATTGAACAAAACAAATACGATTTTGCACCTTCATGCATGTGTTTGTGTTTGTGTGTGTGTGTGTATATGTATATGTATATTAAGAGTCACAGTACAATTACAATAGCATATAATATAAAACAAGTAATAGGAAATTGTAAAATAACATACTTGGAAGTCAATCAAAGAAGCAGCAGGCAGTGAGTACTCATGCATAATCCAGTGAGAGTTATTTTCAACATGTAAATCTCCCTTGACTTGAAAAACCAACATCCTCTTGAACCCGATAACCTCCTTTTGATCGTTCTTAATTTGGACAGCCCCAGTTTGGGCGTCCCATGTCCCTCAACCAGCCCTTCTGACATTCTGCTTTGGGCCGATCTTCTTCAACTTCGTTAAAACATATATGGTGTTTGTTGTTTTCTTCTTCTCTTTGATAGTAACCCAGGGATTTGGAACTTCATTGTTAAACACTTCCCATGGCGCCTTATCGCCATAAAGATCACGCTCAATCACTACACCAGGAAATGGCAAGGGTAGATCCACCACCTTCGTCCATAGGTAGTGGATGAGTTCTGCTTCAGTAGGCATAAAACGAAAACCCAGCGGAATCCCACTCATCTTCTTTAACTCTTTCTTCTCTTTATGCTTCTCCCCCACCGCTCTTCACTTTCTCGATTTCCTCTGCAAAAACTCAAGCTATAGAGTGTATATATATTAGATGTTTTAATTACTTGCCCACTACGTACGTACATATGCATTAACCCTTGGTCGGTTTATAACAACTTATAGTAGATATATATCAAAAAGGAATCCATGTTAAATCTGTCTCAGATGTTGGATTTAATTAAATAATGTGAACCAATTAGGCATTGCCATATATTTTGGAAGTATACAAAATACTTTGGAAACATCTTTACAAATTGCTTTTTATCTTACAAATCCATATGATCGAAAAAACTTTGCTACAATAGTTTTATCCTCCTTAAATCTTTCTAAAAAATTTACATGTGCCAGCTATTAATGATACTGCATTAACATTAATCTTTCTCATATTTTTAGAGCATTATAGAGTTTTAATTTTTAAAATCAACTTTTTCCAAAAAATTAGTAGCTAATTATCTAATTTTAATTTTTACGGGCTTGCCAATTATTCATAGCAAATTGTACATCAAGGAGTATTTTGGATCAGCTTACACGTATCAAACTAAGTCCCTTTTCTTGTAAGAGCCATGCCACCTCTCTCTGTAAAAGTCATGCCACCTTTTGGTAAGAAAAGTTTATTCTTTGGGTTTTTTAGATATGAAAAAATTATCATGAATTTTTTGGTTTAAAAATTTTATTTTAGGGACCCTTAAAAATTTTATCATGAATTTTTTCTAGTTTTTTCTAGTTTAAAAATTTTTAATATTTTTTTTCTATAAACTTCTCTTAATCAATTCTTTTTTGAATTAAAGGCATCTATGTCAATCAACATAACTATGAGTACAAAACATATGTTTTTTATATCAGTGAATATAAAACATATGTTAAAATCTTAAAACTTTATAAATAAAAAATTTCATTTTTTAAGTATTATCGGTCAGTTTATGGGTATCAGAATAAGTCTGTATTCCCGTGATAGCCAGGCACACCGATTAAGCTCTAGCTACCAAGGATCGTCGCAAAGAAAACGCAAACTTGAAACGTTTGAATTTTATTTTCAACGTCTTTACCGTTCAGCCATATTTCCGGATGATAATTTTTATTTTTTTTGTTTCATTAGTCATTAATATGAAAAAAATTAAAATAATATAGATAAACTTTAAGAAAGTTAGAAAATTTGAATCAAGAACTTAACATTCTATCTTGCTGCTACTTAAAAAAAATAAAAACAAATTAGGCAAGTTAGCCTATTTGAGATGGAAAGTTCAATCTCTCCCATATAGACGACTAGAGTCGTTGCACACACATATAGTTGTTAGGATTTTCCCCTCCCCAAATCTCTTGTTTATAAAAATAATAATTTATCAAAATTTCAAAAGGTCAAGAAAATAATTTTCTTATAGAAAAAAAGTTGATGTTCGGAAATATATAGTTTAAACTATTTGGAATGAATCAATAAAGAAACTTAAAATACTATGCAATTCATATTGGAAAATTTGAAGAAAAAATTTGTTAAATTTTCATTTGATAATTCATGATTAAAAAAATTATTTTGTTGGAACTGAACATGAACATTTTAAATCTAAATCAAGACGTAACATTGGAAGTCAAATACATATTAATCTTCTGTGCAGTGGCGGATCCAAGGGGATAAGTGGGGGCTATGGTCTCCTCAAAAATTTTGATATTGTATTTTTTTCATTAATTTTGTTAAAATATTTTAACAAAATAGGATTTGAATCCCCTTAATTGTTTTATATATTCACATGAACTATCTTAAATTTTAATATATTCAATTTGACCCTTTAACTAAAATTTGTAAATCCGTCACTTCATGTTGTGTGGAATCATTTATGTCATATAAATGGTGAGCCTAAAGAACTATTGCTAAGCAAAGAGTTGTTTTTGTGTTTCATTCATAAATGTTTTGACATTTATCTTTATATTCTCAAAACTGGAAGTTTCTTCCCAAGCACTCTACTCTTTTTACTTTTTTTTTTTTTTTATCTCAAAGCAATAATTCGATAATATGGTGTTGACCACATAATATATATAATATATATATATATATATATATTATTTTAATGGAAAAGATAAGATTAATTTATAATATTATTAATTTTGCGTACTAACATAATTAACTGAAATCAAATATTTTGAAAACATCTTGTGAGGTTGGTGTTGTATTACATGATGTTTAAAAAAGTATGATTATTTGGACGTAAAATTTTAACTTTTTGTATATTTGTTGTGCTATTACATGTGTTGTGTGTGTATATCATGTTTAGATCGTTACATTTTTAAACTACCATTTCACATGTTAGCATCACTAGATTAACTATTAATTTTTTTTTAATTGATCGGTCAGGGGGTATTCTGATTAACTTACACATACCAGACTATAAGTTTCTCTTCCCATATCAGCCAGACTCACCCTATAAACTCTAACTGTCAATGATTAGCGTAGAAAAAAATCGAACTTGAGACACTTATATTTTATTGTCAACATTTTTATTGCTCGGTCACACTTCTAGGTAATGAATAACTATTAATTATTAGTTTTCAACCATTATGTTTTTGTCCTTAAAAGGTTGAGTTTTTTTAATTGGGATTCTTAATATTAGTTAAAAAAAAAAAATTGGTGTGTCGATCGCATCTGTCACTCAAAAAAAAAGTATATTCTTAAACTTTTTTTTATGTGTTTTTAATTAATTTCTAGAAAAGCCATTAAAAATCACGTCGATCTTATCCGAAGTAGTTTTCCATTACTTGGTCTATTCGAATGGCGCTAAATTGCATCCAAACAGAGTTGCATTCCAAAGTAAAAGGGGTTTTTTATGTCTGAATAAGTGTTGGTCGAATTGCGTCCTAATTGGTTGTGACTTCCTATTCCAGTTTGGTTTTGATTTTTTCTTTGTTTTACTATAAATATGGCCTTATTGTGTCTCACATAAAGAACCCTAAAGTCTTAAAGCATAGAGATTCATTGAGAGACTTTTAGATATAACTGTATTCATATAGTCAGTTGTTCTTGAAGGTCTCTATACCTTGTGTTTTTAAAATCTACATACCCAGTGTTAGGCAGTACATGTAAGTTCATATAGAGGCTAGGCACATACTTTCATTGCAAGGATTTTTTAGCACTGCGATTGTAACACCCTGACCTTGATTAATTAATAATTAGTTTACTAATTATTAATTAGAACTGACATAAAGAATAATTAAGAAGTTCATCGGGAACCTCATAATAGTCATGATAGACCAATAAAATAATTAAGCACATCAGAAATGAGGGCGTAATGTCTGAACCTAATTACCAATTAATTAGGTGAAATGATGTTATTTTAACACTGTGGAAACTCAAATTAGCCAACTATGGAAATCACAAATAAATAATAACCGACACGGGGCCTTTGACATTGAAGTTAACTGAAATACGAAACCCCCAGAAGAAACTGTTTCGTAAAAGGAGCACTAGAAAAGAAAATATAACGGAAATAGCCAAAACATAATTCTACGCCAACCAAACAGGGCCTAAACCCAAAATGTGGAAAAATGCCCAAAAATGAGGCCAAGCGGATTTGAACCCTTGACCAAGTGGAGCAAGATTTTAAGTACCCAAAAATTAACTAAGTGGGCTGCCAGCATCTTTGTGTTTAAATATACAGCATAATTGTAAATGAACCCAAGTTAACCAAGGCCACCTCCCAAGCTGGCCAATGGCCATACATGCAAACCCCTCATCATTAGCACATCACACCACCTCAACTCCACATCAGTCATCCGAACCCACCAAGTCTCTGATATATATATATGCATGCATTTATATATGTAGATGTATATGTATAGGTGGGCAACATGATATATATAAGAACCACACACCTTGACCCTCCAAACATGTGTGCTAGTGTTCTACACTCAACTAAGTGAGTGAACTTTTATGTATATGTGTGATTGCAGATCTGTTAGAGAGAGAAACAATGGTGTGTGAGAATTTGTGTGTACATGCATGTGTATGTGCATGGAGGCTCCCAACTAGAAGAGAAAAGGGAGGAGGGCGAGGCTGATTTCTAAAGGAACCCAAAGGAGCAGAACTGAGCCACGAGAGAGAGAGAGAGAGAGGTTCATTGTGTAAGGTATAAACCTTAAAACTGCTGATTTTTCTGTTTAGATTTTGGTACTATTTTTGGTATTATCGAGCCCTATGACTGCATGCATAAGGTTTAGAATGAGACATACTAATCGAGGCATGAAAATGGGACCTTGAAATAGGCCTAGAACACCAAACTGTGCACAGGCAGCCATTAATGACCTCCATGGGAGCAGGTTTGAAACGACTATCACAAAATCTATTTTTGACATCCAAGACCCAAAATAGATCTTGTAGGTGTCCCAAAATCACCAAGACACGACCAAAAATCTCAAAGCAAGACCACCGAAAATGAGGTTGCAGGTTTCGGCCATAAAACCTAGCCCTTGTTTTAGACTCCTAAACCACCTTTTTAGAATGGGGATTGAATCCCTATGTCATGAGGATCATTTTAAGGCAAACCATGCTAGTTTTAGTGATGGAATAAGGATTTAAGAATCAGTTGCAGGTTCGGTTATCTCCCCATAGACCGAACGTTGAGCTTGATTCGAGGCTCAAAATGGATGCCAAGATGTTGGCCTAACCTCCAGAAACGTTTTGGGATGGATAGCAGAGGAAATCAGTATTTGAAAAGCCACGAAATTGAAAACGTAAAATTTTTGCAACTAGGGCAAAACGGGGGAAGAATAAGGGAAGAAGATGAACAGTAGAAGGTTCGGGTCGGGACCCGACCCGTCTCATAAACGGTTTAAGTAAGACGGCACCGTTTTGGGTTTGGAGTTTTAAATTAAAACTGAAGTTGGCCCGTTTGGTTACAGCTATATGAAATTGGAATTAGGGATTAGGCACAACTGAAACATGGATAAGGGGGCCAATTTGGAATAACAAGGATATGTTATTCCGGTTCAGTGAGACGAACAGAACTGGCTGGTTTAGTAACCCCTTGGACTGGTCTAGGGTTTTATTAGATAAACCCACTGGTCTAATACTTTAATTAAAAATAAGGAAAACCCAAACTTTAGTAAATTATATTTTAACCCCCAACAGTTCTGAGTATTTGTATTTTGGCCCAAAATTTTAAAAATTAATGTATATGAGCCCCTGAAAAATAAATAAATAATAAAATAATTATTTTAATTATTTTATTAATTGGATAAAATTACTATCTTACCCTTAGACACTAAATGACTCAAACGAAGCTCAAATTAAATAAATAAATAGTGTATTTTTACTATTTTGGGCATTCCGAACTCAACGGTGAAGTTCGATTTGAGAAATTAAGTCCCGAAAAATAAAGACACGCAAATGGTAAATAACTGTACTGCCCCTAATGATACCTAGGGTCAATTAAAAATAAAAGATAGTCCATTTTGATTATGTTGGGCACTCTGGACTCAACGGTGAAGTCCGTACTAGCAAACGAAGTACCAAAAAATGTGATGCATGAAAATGTGAAATTACCAAAATGCCCGATATCCAAATAAGATAAGTTATTAGTGTATTCTTATTATCTTGGACCTTCTAAGACTAACGATAAGGTTCGTGTTGCGAGACGGGACTCCGAAAAATAAGACACGTCAAAATGTAAATTATCAAATTGCCTTTGACATGCCTAAAAGCCAAATAAAAGTCCGGGAAAGTCTAAATTGACTTTCTTCGACATTCTGGACTCAATGGTGAGGTTTGTGTTATGAAATGAAGTACAGAAAAATATAATTCTGTCACGCCCCGGGCCCCATAACCCGAAGGTGTGATAGTTAAATTAAATTAAATTAAAATGATTAAATTAATTAAATATCTCACTAGATTTAAAAAAAAAATTGAGAGGGTTCGCCTTAATTATTGGCTAATTATGCCTTTCATGCCAACTTGATAATTCATGTACAGTAATTATATAATTCAATACATACATCATTTCATTTCTAAATCACTTCATCATGTTCCAAAATACATATCAAGCACATTTACATATCCCAAGAAATATACGAATTCCATACTACATGATTAACAAAAAAAATAAAATAATGGAAAACATTCCATTAACGGTATAGTATGTCTTCGTATATATCATGTAAGCCCAAAAAGAAGAGGCACATCAAGTCTATCACCATGTACTCCTCAAGACGCGGGATCCTTCCCGGTACCTGCATCTGGTAAGGGTCAGTACCCCAATAGGATAACTAAAACAAAAGAAACGTGAACGTTGCATGAAAGTGTATGCTTGTGCTCGGTGGGTGGCATGCTATGATAGTTTATAATCAATTAAGCATATACAACATCCATATTTGTCTCGTTACATTTTATGAGATTTACTTAAGTTCCACTTGAGTTCATTCAAACAACGATCAATTTTCTAAATCTCTAGGTTTTATTAAAACTCCAAAAAAAAATCCCAAAGTCCTAATTCATCACACATCAAGTGATCACCTCGCCTCCGATAAAGCGAAACATGGTTTCACAGGCTACTAACCTATAGGCAATCATAACCTGTACCACCGCGCGGGACTCTCGACTTACCCGTCGAACCTCGGATATACACATTCATAACTCAATCCATACTGCAACATTTCGAGTACTCACATCATTTCATAAGTACACAAAACGTGTTCTAAACCAACACTCTTGGTTCTTTTCATTCTCACTCATTGCTTTATCCTTTCAAGGATTTTTCTAAATTTTTTTTTCCTTCTATGTACAAGACAGACAATTATTTTAAATTTTTTTTTTCTCACTCCACACTCATCACAAGTGTGAGTGGTAACAATATTATTTAATAAAACACATGCTTAGGGTCCCAACAATCCAAATATAAACATAAATTTCAATTTGAGAATGCATGGGCATGCTTCACATATATAATAATTTACAAAATTGAAATATAACATACAACATGGCAATCCTAGCATGCTTTTATACATGAATATCATCTAGCAACCTATTCATTCCTATTTCATAAGTTTTAAAAACCCTACCTCACTTTTGTATAATTTTGGCAAGGTGTTCTTTGATTTTTTTTTTCTAGTTAAATCGCTCAAAATCAAAGAAAACAGCAGTAGATCTCAACCCTCACGGAAGCCCGAATGATTTGCCAAATTTTTCCCTTTTTCTTCTTCTTCCTTTCTTCCCTTTTTTTTTTCTCCTCTTCTTCTCTCCTTCTCCACGCCGCTGTCCATCTCTGGATTTTAGTGTGTGTTTTGTGTGAGTTGTGTGTGTTACTTGGTGTGGTTAAAGTCAACCACACCTTTATCTTTTACTTTTTTTTTTGTCCTTTTGTTTCCACCACACACACTTTCACTTCTTTCCTTATTATTATTTTTTTCTTTTACTTTATCCTTACTTTACATAAACCACCACCAGACACTTCTTTGTATTTTTATTTTTATTTTTTTTTTGTGCTGATTTTATATCTCAATTTATTTAATTAGTAAAATTACGGATCTTTACATTCTTCTCCCCTTAGAAAAATTTCATCCTCGAAATTTAGGATATACCTGAAATAATAAATAAGTCGGGATATCTGGTGCGAAGCTCATTCTCTCGCTCCCATGTAGCCTCTTCTACACCGTGATGTTTCCACAACACCTTGACTAGTGGAATAGTCTTGCCCCGCAAGACTTGTTCCCCAGTATCCAGGATACGAATTGGACGCTCCTCATATGAAGCATTGCTCTCCACATCTAAGTTTGCCCAATTCAAAACGTGTGAAGGATCTGGCTGATATTTGCGAAGCATCGAAACATGGAAAACATTATGAACCCTAGAAAGCTGTGGTGGTAATGCCAATCGATATGCAACCTCCCCAATCCTATCAAGGATCTCGAAAGGACCTATGTACCTTGGATCTAACTTCCCTCCTCAACCAAATCTAGTCAGGCCCTTCCGTGGAGCAACTTTAAGAAAGACATGATCTCCCACATCGAATGATAGAGGTGAACACCTCTTATCCGCGTAGCTTTTCTGTCTGTTCTGCGCTGTGAGAAGTCGTTGTTATATCACTTTGATCTTTTCTGTCGTCTCTCAAACCAAGTCGGGTCATAAGACTGTGGCCTCGCCCACCTCAGTCCATGACGCAAGCTCTATAAGTGGCAAGTGATCTTCCAAACTGCCTCGAAAATCCATGACGCAAGCTCGTAGCATATCTTCTAGTATCTGAATGGTACGCTCGGATTGTCTGTCAGTCTGCGGATGAAAATCTATACTTAGTGACAACTCAGTACCCAAAGCTGCCTGAAGACTTTGCCAAAATCGTGCGGTATATCGTGCATCCCGATCCGAAACAATAGAAACTGGAACTCCATGTAAACGTACAATCTTTCGAATGTAAAGGCGGCTTAAAGTCTCTACTGAATCCGTACCCCTGATCGGCAAAAAGTGTGCAGACTTCGTTAGACGGTCCACTATAACCGATATTGCATCATGCCCTCGTGTTGACTTCGGAAACCCGGAAACAAAATCCATCGTGATGTGTTCCCATTTCCATTCTGCTACTGGAAGAGGTTGTAACAGCCCTACTGGTCGTTGATGCTCAGCTTTGACTTGCTGGCAAGTCAAACATTTACTTACAAATCCCGTGACATCAGTCTTCATACCCTTCCACCAATATTGTCGGCGAAGATTTTGGTACATCTTGGTACCACCTGGATTTACTGCAAGTCTAGAGTGGTGAAATTCTTGCATAACATCCTCGCGACAAGCTTGCGGTACATAGTAACGTCCCTGATAACGCAATCCATGATCAGTATGAAATGACCATCCAATAACTGGATCACCCCTAGCAATATGAGAACGGATAGATTCTGCCTCTGAATCCTAGAGCTGTGCATCCAAAATGTGAGTCAAAAGGCTAGGATGTGCAATAACAAAAAATAAGAAAGCTGAATTGCTTGTCTCATTGAGACATAAATCGTACTCTGCCACTGCCTCTAGCATATTCCACTCACGCATCAGAATTGCTGCTATACTCCCATACGATTTCTTACTTAACGCATCTGCAACCACGTTAGCCTTCCCCGGATGATACAGAAGATCGAAGTCGTAATCCTCCATATATTCCATCCAACAACGCTGCCTCAAGTTTAAGTCCTTTTGTGAGAAAAGGTACTTGAGACTCTTATGATCTGAATACACCTCAAACTTCTCCCCGTAGAGATAGTGTCTCCAACTCTTCAAAGCAAAGACAACTGCTGCCAACTCTAAGTCGTGGGTGGGGTAGTTTCTCTCATGCGGTTTCAACTGTCGGGAGCCGTAAGCAATGACCTTCCCTCGTTGCATCAAAACGCAACCCAGTCCCTCTCGTGAAGCATCGCAGTATACCGTGTAGCCAATTCCACTCTCAGGAATAGCTAAGACAGGTGCAGAGGTAAGAAGAGTCTTCAGTGTTTGGAAAGCTCGCTCACAATCATTGTTCCAAACGAATCGGACTCCTTTCTGAGTAAGTCTAGTCATAGGCATAGCCAAGCGTGAAAATCCCTCTACAAAACGACGATAATACCCAGCTAAACCCAAAAAAATACGTATCTCGAACACATTTTTTGGTCTTTCCCAAGTCGTAACTGAATCGATCTTTCCAAGATCAACGAAAACTCCCTCCTAAGAAACTACATGTCCAAGAAATTTGACCTTAGTCAACCAAAATCCGCACTTCTCATATTTGGCGTACAGGTGGTGCTCACGTTAAGTCTGTAGAGCAATTCTCAAATGCTCCTTATGTTCCTCTCGTGAAGGTGAATAAATAAGAATATCATCAACAAACACAATGATAAAGCGATCAAGATACTCTCGAAAAACCCGATTCATGAGATCCATGAATGCTACTAGTGTGTTCGTCAACCCAAATGGCAGCACAAGTTACTCATAATGTCCATATCGAGTACAAAAAGCTGTCTTCTGCACATCAGAATCCTTGATCCTCAATTGGTGATATCCTGACCTTAAATCAATCTTTGAGAAACACATTGAACCCCGAAGTTGATTAAACAAATCATCTATCCGCGGTAACGGATATCGATTCTTAATTGTGACTCGATTAAGTTTCCAATAATCGATACAAAGGTGTAAAGAACCATCACCCTTCTTGGCAAACGACACCGGTGCTCCCCAAGGTGAAGTGCTAGGACGTATAAACCCCTTATGCAATAGATCCTCTATCTGAGTCTTCAACTCACGTAATTCTGTCAGAGCCATCCGATATGGTGCCATAGAGAGAGGTGTGGTACCCGATAAAAGCTCAATAGAGAACTCAATCTCTCTAGGTGGCGATAACTCATACAATTCATCTGGAAAAACATCCTCAAAATCCCTCACTATCGGTGGTAACTCCTTACGAATGTCATCCCCAACATCAGTTACCCAACTAGCAAACATAAAACTGAGTTCACCTAAGCCACGTGAATCCCACGACCTCGGAGTAGTGAAATCACTCCGGTCCCCCAAGAAATGAAAAAGATCTCCCTCGGGAGTGCAGATAGTAACTCTATTACGAAAACAATCAATGGTAGCTCGATGGGTAGACAACCAATCCATACCTAGAATAAAATCAAAGACATTCATATCAAGAACAATAAAATCAAAGATAAAACGATGATCAGCAACCTCGATCTCACAAGAACGAGCCACTCGTCTGAGTGAAAGTCGACCCCCAATCGGAGTCTCAACATGAAGTGGAATGTCTAATAAGGATATCTCTAATGCCAAAGTAGATGCAAATGATGACGATATAAACGAATGTGAGGCACCCATGTCAATCAATACATGTGCCCAAGAACTAAAAATCAAGACTGTACCTCGAACCACAGATGGTCCAGCTGAAGGATCTGTCGTAGTAGTAAGTGCATAAACTCTGCCCTGAGTCTGAGATGGTACTATGTTCTGACGATTAGTACCCTGGTGAGTAATGGGGGGTCTAGATACTGAAGAAGAAGATGAACCTATAGAAGGTCTAGTACTCTGTGTAAAATATGCCGGAACTGGAGGCAAAGAAGGATAACTTGGAAAAAACTGCAGAGGCTGTGCATCATAACCAAGCTGATGAACCAAGGAAGCCCCTGTCCCCCCAAGTGCAGGACAATACCTCTGAATGTGTCCAGTGACACCACAATGATAACACATGGGTGGCTTTCCCCTACCCTAAGACTGTCCCCTACTCTGTCCTCGTCCATGGCTAACTTCTCTAGACTGACTCTAACTCGGACTCGGTGCAGAAATGTGCCCTCTACTAGTACTCTGAGACTGTCCCTATCTCTGAGGCTGCTGCTATTGCAACTGTGTACACTCAGCCCTCACATGTCCAGGCTGTCAGCACTGGTAACAAATAATCTCTCCCTGAGCGGTCCTACTCGGTGTAGGAGAAGATGAAAAAGTCAACTGTTGTTGCTGCGGAGTAAATCCCTGAGAAATAGATGCCCCATATCTCATTCTCTTCTTATTTCGTCGATCGGGATAAGAACCTATAGCTGTACCCGTCAATTGCTGGTGAATCTCAACCGGTCTACTAACCCACTGGTTTGCCTCAATTAGCTGTGCCCTATCATACACCTTACTCATCGTAGGGAGGTTCAATGGAACCACTAAGGTTCTAATCGCTGGCCTGAGTCCCAACTCAAACAGTCGTGCCCTGTCAGTCTCATCAACAATGGCCCCTAGTGCATACCGAGCTAGGAGAGAAAAGCGTGCCTTATACTGGCCTACGGTCATGTCACCCTGATGCAAGTGAAGGAACTTCTGACGTAATGATGCTCTAGCAACTGTCGGAAAGAACTTCCCTAGAAAAGCTATGCAAAATACATCCCACTTTCTAACCATGGTGTTCCTCACTGACTCCCACCAAACTAGGGCCTCGCTCATAAGTAAGACAAATGCAAAGTCAACTTGAAGATCATCCTCCGTGATATGCACTGTATCTAGTAATCTAGACACATCTCTTAGCCAATGATCTGCAGCAAAGGGATCTATGCCCCCAGAAAATCTCGATGGCTGAAGTCGCTGGAACTCTCTCATCGCTGATGTTGCCCTACTCTCCCCTGCCGAGATACGTGCCTGAGTCTCAACCTGTTGACCCAATGGTACCACACCAGGCATCTGCTAGTAGTGATGTAAAAACTCAAGCATAACTCGTGCTAACTCAACCCCGTCCAATTGTACCCTCTAAACGTCTTGTGGAGGCATCTGTAAAGGTGCAAGTGGATCTACAAACTCAACTCTCTCACCCTGTTGCTCAATATGTGGAGGTAATGGAGGGTCATTCTCTCCCTCGATACTCTCACCTACCTGCTCCTCACTATGTGTAGGAAATGGAGGCTCATATTCGACAGCTCTCCTTTCGCCCCGTCCACTAGCTTTTGGCGGCATTTTCTATACGATAGAAAATAAATATTTCTATTAAGACTCATTTCCAAATGAAAGTTTAGCCCCTTACATGTTCCCAATGATTTGTCATATACACTGCATGCACATAATCAGCTAGCATGTATTTACATCAACGCAAGTAGCACATACTTTATGCAGTTATGCTAACACATAATCATGTTATCACCTATACCACATCAACATGCACATTCAACATCATATACCACATATTCTTATCAAATCATGTAAAAAAAAAAAAAATTTGTTCTTTTTTTTTTATGTATATACCCATTCCCATCGTCCCTAGGTATTCGAACCTAGGCTCTAATACCATTTTGTCATGCCCCGGGCCCCATAACCCGAAGGTGTGATAGTTAAATTAAATTAAATTAAAATAATTAAATTAATTAAAATATCTCACTAGATTTTAAAAAAAAAAATTGAAAGGGTTCGCCTTAATTATTGGTTAATTTTGCCTTTCATGCCAACCTGATAATTCATGTGCAGTAATTATATAATTCAATACATACGTCATTTCATTTCTAAATCACTTCATCATGTTCCAAAATACATATCAAGCACATTTACATATCCCGAGAAATATACGAATTCCATACTACATGATTAACAAAAAAAATAAAATAATGGAGAACATTCCATTAACGGTATAGTATGTCTTCGTATATATCACGTAAGCCCAAAAAGAAGAGGCACATCAAGTCTATCACCATGTACTCCTCAAGACGCGGGTTCCTTCTCGATACCTGCATCTGGTAGGGGTCAATACCCCAGTAGGATAACTAAAACAAATGAAACATGAACGTTGCATAAAAGTGTATGCTTGTGCTCGGTGGGTGGCATGCTATGACAGTTTATAATCAATTAAGCATATACAACATCCATATTTGTCTCGTTACATTTTATGAGATTTACTTAAGCTCGAATTGAGTTCATTCAAACAACGATCAATTTTCTAAATCTCTAGGTTTTATTAAAAACCCCAAAAAAATTCCAAAGTCCTAATTCATCACTCATCAAGTGATCACCTCGCCTCCGATATAGCGAAACATGGTTTCACAGGCTACTAACCTGTAGCCAATCATAACTTGTACCATCGCGCGGGACTCTCGACTCACCCGTCGAACCTCGGATATATACATTTACAACTCAATCCATACCGCAACATTTCGAGTACTCACATCATCTCATAAGCACACAAAACGCGTTCTAAACCAACACTCTTGGTTCTTTTCATTCTCACTCATTGCTTTATCCTTTCAAGGATTTTTCCAATTTTTTTTTCTTCTATGTACAAGACAAACAATTATTTTAAATTTTTTTTTCTCACTCCACACTCATCACAAGTGTGAGTGGTAACAATATTATTTAATAAAACACATGCTTAGGGTCCCAACAATCCAAATATAAACATAAATTTCAATTTGAGAACGCATGGGCATGCTTCACATATATAATAATTTACAAAATTGAAATCTAACACACAACATGGCAATCCTAGCATGCTTTTATATATGAATGTCATCTAGCAACCTATTCATTCCTATTTCATAAGTTTTAGAAACCCTACCTCACTTTTGTACAATTTTGGCAAGGTGTTCTTTGATTTTTTTTTTTTTTCGGTTAAATCGCTCAAAATCAAAGAAAATAGCAGTAGATCTCAACCCTCACGGAAGCCCGAATGATTTGCCAAATTTTTCCCTTTTTCTTCTTCTTCCTTTCTTCCCTTTTTTTTTTTTTTTTTTCTCCTCTTCTTCTCTCCTTCCCCACGCCGCTGTAATAACCCGAAAATTTTTTTTTATATATAAAATTTTCGTGGTTATTTATTTTATTATTAGAACTATTATTATTATTATTATTATTATTATCATTATTATTATTATTATTATTATATGAGTGCAATATGTGTATTATATGTGTATAACTATGTGTATGGTGTATGTGCATGTATGTATAATATATACATAATTAAAAACCTGATTTAGAGAATATGTGTATATTTGTATATATATATATATATATATATATATATATATAAAATAGTGCACAATGCACTGTGTGATGTGTGTGCCGTGTGTGTGTGAGTAGGTGTTGAGTGTTGCACACTCAAAGGGGTAAGGTTGTGATTGTGTGTGTGAGTGGAGTTCAGGGTATGGGGTGGCAGGTGCAGGCCAGAACAGTGGGGTTAGGTCTGACCTTAGAGAGAGAGAGAGAGAGAGAGGATGTGTGTGTATGTGTGTGTAATATATTCACTTGTGTGCACGGCTGAGTGGGAAATGAGAGTAAAGAGAGGAAGAAAAGAAGGAGAAACTGAGAGACAGAAGGGGAACAAGGAGCTTGAACCAGAGGTGAAGTAGGAGAGAGAAAAAGGAGGTCGGCTAGAGAGAGAAACCAAAACCAAGGTGAGCCACCTTCTATTCTGAATTCTTTTTAGCATGATTAATTTATTCTGCGTATAGGGTTAGAAAGAGTATGAAATATGGAGAATTTAGGGACAAGAATCAACCAAAATGGTTGAGAAATGAGAGAGAAAATGAGGGTTATAGGTTGGGGGCAATAATCGGGTTTTATGGGTTTTGTGTTTAAAAACTTGCTAAGATCATGAGGAAGTGTTCCTCTTGAACACAGGAAACCTTTAGGATCAGAATGGGAGGAAAACAATGATTCGAAAGCCATAAAAATGGAGGTTTGACAGTCGGCCGGAAAACTGAGAGGGAGAGAAATGAGGTAGATTCACTCCGTTTAAATGGCCCCAAATTATGTTATAATGTTTTAAAAACATTGTGGGTTAGTTTAGGATTGAAAATGGCTTTGAAAACACCAAGAAAAATCAAGTTTAAAAACTTGATTTTTGCAGTTTCCGGCGACGTCGCCGGAGAAGGTGACCGGAGACCCACCGGAACCCTATCGGAAAAACGGGGGGGAGATGAGGACTGTTCGGGTCCGGATCCGGGTTCGGTTCGGGTCGGGTCGGGCTTGGGCTGACCCGCCCCTGCCACGTGTCGTGCTGATGTTTTAAATTAAAAAGGGATTGGGTCTGTTTGGTTACGGATATAAGAAATTAAAAAAATTTAAATTGAAATAGGAACAGGGATATCCTATCCCTGTTCTGGATAAGCCCCTGTTTGGTTAACCTGATTAAGAATAGTAAATTTGACTAATTACAATTTGACCCTGAACCTTTTGGAAATTGAACCTTGACCCTGAACTTTCGAAAATTACACTTTAACCCCTAACCTTCGGAGAAATTACACTTTGACCCACCTGAAATAAAATATTAATTAAATTAATTAATTAATTAATTAATTAAATTAATTTAATTAATTAAATATTCTAAAATATCCCAGAGTCCAAATGGGACAAGTCATTAGTGTATTTTGACTATCTCGACCATTCTGAAGCCAATGGTGAGGTCCGTTTTACGAGACGGGGTCCCAAAAAATAAAAGACACGTAGCAACATATAAAATTACCAAAATACCCCTGAATTGAAATACAGTCAAATGAACTCCGAATTAGGTAAACAAATAGTGAAACTTTATTATCTCGAGCATTCCGGACTCAACCGTGGAGTCCGATTTGTGAAAAGAGGTCACGAAATGTAAGGACTCGTGTAAAGTGCAAAATGACTGTTTTGCCCTTTTTAACCCAGGTGTCCGAATTGAATTCTACGAAAGCCTAAACTTAGTTTCTTCGACGTCCCGGACTCAATAGTGGAATCTAAATTAGCAAAATAGAAAATTATGAATTAAAGACGTAAAATTTGATGAATAGAATAAATCCAAATGACAATGAACTGAGTTACCTGTTATGCTTATAGGAACGCGAAAGGGGAAGGAGAAGGTGCTCTGACCTTCAGTATTTTCACAGTGATCCTACCATACCTCGAGTGCACTTCTTGAGTTGAGACTGATTTACAGGTACGATATATTGTGCTAAGTAAGAAATAGAATTAAGATTAGGAATACTTGATTTGCTGCCTTGATTGTTCACTTGTTGCTTGAATGTTTACATGCTTATGTGTTCCATGCTATCTTACTGATGTTGGGTGATGATGTGGAAGATGATTATGTGTATATTGAATGTGTTATTGTAGTGTGTGAATCACATGCTTGGAGAACTGTTGACATTATGAAATACGTACTTGAAAGCATGTTTTATGTATGAATGAGATGCATCATTGAGATTGCATTATGACATGATGAGATCAGAGCATATTGGCATAGTGTGATTCCTTGGACATGGCGTGGGTAAGCACTTGGTGCTTTGCATTATGAGGGAGCAGATCCTGTGGTGAAAAACCCAAAATCGGCCATTAGGTGCTTGCGAGCCTGACGGATTCCGGACTGTGAAGCGAGACATAAGTGGCGGTACTCATGCCAGCGGAGAATGACCGTATCATGAGACATGAGTGACATAGAGTTGCATGGGTGTGTCATGCATACTACTCATAAACTATATACTGTTTATATACTGCCATTATGATATCGAATGCCATATAGAAATAACTGTACACTTGCACATGCCACGACCTTAGTTTTGTTTCTTGCATTAGCATTATATTGTACCAGCATGTTGAGCTGACCCCTTTAGTGGGGCAAACATTTCAGATGATGTCCCAGCTGTACAAGACATAGAGACGGTCTGATTGGGGATTATGTTGGGCCCAAGGGGCGCTTTTGATATTGTGTAAGGGCATAAGCCCGAGACTGTATTTTATTTTGTATGTTGTGAACCAATGGACCAGACCCTATGTATGTATCAGAACAGTCTACGGAATGTATGAGAATGTCATTATTATCTTTCATTTCTTTATTATTTTATTTCTTCTTGTCTCGTTACTCACGCCTCGGGTTCGCTGGAATTCGTGGCGTGACAACGTGGTATCAGAGCTTAGGTTCGAATACCTAGAGACCGTGGGGTGTTGTTAAAACACCATGAGACCCTAGAGTAAAAGTGATAACTTAGTGTGAACTATTAGTAGCATGCGGTAGGACCTTATGTGCTATGTGATCATATATCTTGATGCATGACTTATTGTGATTACGTGCTGATTTATGCTATGGTTGGAGGCATGACATGTGTGATGTGTGAAAAACTTGTTAAGTGTATATATCATGACTTTCTACGTATGCTACCCGTTAAAGTATAGGTTATTGATGAGAACTTGATTGAGATCACATTTAGATGCTTATAGTGGAATGTGAAAAGAAGTGATATTGAAATTTTTCTCTTGAACTTGTAGATATGCCCCCCAGACGAGCTCCTACGAGAGCTGGACCACCCAGACGGGGTAGGGGTAGGCCCAGAAGTGCTGCCCAACCTCGTCGTGGCAGACCTAGAGCTGCTGCCCCTATACCCGATATAGTTGAGGAGGTTGCTGCCCCAGCTGACACGCCTGAGCATAGTGCAGCTGAGGAGGATATTGCTCCCGCCCCTGCCCCTATTCCTGCTCCCGCTCCAGCACAGGAGGTAGAGCAGATGGTTGGCGCTAGAGATATGGCGGCCCTTTTGCAGGAGTGTCTCTGTACCATGATGGAGGCGCGGACCACTGGCGGTGAGACCAGGGATACCTTCGTGATGAAGGTGTTCCAGAGGATGAGACCACCCACCTTTGCTGGACAGCCGGACCCCCTTATTGCAGAGGAGTGGTTGAGACAGATTACTCGGATTTTGGATTCACAGGGGATTACTGAGCCCCACCTGAGGATCAGATGCACTACTTTTCAGTTTACAGACCTGGCTAGTCAGTGGTGGGAGGTAGCTGCTGACAGACTACATCGATTTGGTGAGGGATGGGATGCGTTTGTGGCCATGTTCAATGACCACTACTTTCCTTTATCTACCAGAGTTGGGTTTAGGGAGGAGTTCGAGACACTTCTTCAGAGGGACATGACAGTGGCCCAGTATGAGTCACGGTTTACTGCTTTGGGGAGATTCGCCCCCCACATTATTAGACAGGAGGATCTGAGGGTGTACAATTTCCTCAAGGGGTTGAAGACCTCTATCAAGGACAGACTGGCTGGTCATATTATAGAGACCTACGAGGAGGCAGTGATCAGGGCCTCCAAGGTGGAGAGGGAGCTGGCTGATCTTAGAGGGATTAGAGAGACCAGAGCACAGGGCAGGGCACCCACAGTACAGACCTCTGCACCTGCCCCGACATATAGACAGCCTAAGAGGTACCGAGCCAGTACTTCTTCCTCACAGCCATCAGCCGGACCCCTTCATTCGGTAGCTCCCCGTCCTGCCTTACCATCTACTCCTAGGGGAGGAGGGTCGCAGCGACCTAGCACATGTTATACCTGCGGGCAGCTTGGCCATAGGAGGGCCGACTGTCCCTTGAGGGGACCCAGCAGTGCACAGGGTGTCGGATTCAGTCAGGGGTCATTTCCACTACCTCTACCGGCACCGAGTCAGAGGGCCCCGCCGATTTGTTTCACTTGTCAGCAGCCTGGCCATGTTAGGGCCAACTGCCCTCAAGGGCAGACTTCGTAGAGTGCGCCGAGGTCACACTATTATTAGCATACACAGGTGCCTCTGCCACAGCCACAGTCAGTTCAGGGACTCCCAACGCCCTATCATCAGCCTACACCCTCCGCGCAGAGCGTCAGAGCTCCAGCACCTAGGGGAGGAGGCCAGCAGACACAGAGAGGGGGAGGCAGACAGGGCCAGACCATACAAGGCCGAGTCTACGCAGTAGCCACCCCGGAGACCTCTGCTGCCGGACCGTCAGTAGTCCGAGGTACATTTCTCATATCCAGTTCATGGGCCAGTGTATTGATAGATTCAGGAGCATCACATTCATTCATTTCTACTGCACTTGCCATGTCATTGGGTCTGGATATAGCTTGGTTGGACCCCCCATTGCATGTTGGTACGCCAGTTGGGGGTGTTGTAGTACTGACGAGGATCTGTAGAGATTGCTCGATAGAGATAGCTGATCGTATTCTCCACTTTGATCTTATTGTACTTGATATGTCTGGGTTTGATGTGATTTTGGGGATGGATTGGTTGTTCACCTATCGGGCGAGTATAGACTGCTACAGGGGGAGGGTGACTGTATGCACTCCGGAGGGAAACTGCTTTTATTTCACAGGGGATCGGGGGGATTTCTTGGTTCCACCAGTGCGTGATTCTAGGAGCTGGGGAGGCCACAGTTATATGTTGGCTAGTCTGATTGCGGGTGATTTTGAGGCTGCAGAGATTGTGTTACCCCCAGTCGTGGATGAGTTCCCCGACGTCTTCCCGAGTGACTTGACTTGTCTACCCCCTAGACGAGAGATCGAGTTCACTATAGAGCTCATTCCTGGTACTACACCCATTTCCATACCACCTTACCGCATGGCTCCAGCTGAGTTGAGAGAGCTGAGGGAGCAGTTGACTGATCTACAGCGGAAGGGGTTTATACGTCCTAGTACTTCTCCGTGGGGTGCCTCGGCACTGTTCGCGAAGAAGAAGGACGGGACACTACGACTATGTGTAGATTACAGGAGGCTGAACCGGGTTACTATCAAGAATAAGTACCCGTTGCCGAGGATCGACGATTTATTTGATCAGCTGAGAGGTTCGAGATGCTTCTCGAAGATTGATCTTAGATCGGGTTACCACCAGTTGAGGGTCAGGGAGGAGGACATAGCGAAGACAGCCTTCCGCACTCGCTATGGTCACTATGAGTTTATGGTCATGCCCTTTGGAGTGACGAATGCCCCAGCGGCATTCATGGACTTGATGCACCGCATTTTCAGTCCTTACCTGGATAAGTTCGTCGTGGTATTTGTAGATGACATCTTAGTGTATTCACCTGCTGAGGATGTGCATGCCTATCATTTGAGGGTTGTACTGCAGATTTTGAGAGAGCATCGGCTATTTGCCAAGTTCTCGAAGTGTGAGTTCTGGCTTCGAGAGGTACGGTTCTTGGGACATGTAGTATCTAGTGGAGGGGTATATGTGGATCCCTCCAAGATTGAGGCTGTCATGAGCTGGGAGAGACCGAGCAGTGTATTTGAGATCCGGAGTTTTCTGGGGTTAGCCGGATACTACCGACGATTTGTGGAGGGTTTCTCCCGTCTTGCCGCGCCGATGACTCGTCTGACGCGCAAGGGCATCAGATTCTTATGGACAGATGACTGTGAGCAGTCTTTTCAGGAGCTGAAGAGGAGATTGACTTCAGCACCTGTTTTGATCATACCTGAGAGGGGAGTGGGCTATGCTGTGTACTGTGATGCTTCCCGAGAGGGATTAGGTTGTGTATTGATGCAGGATGGCAGAGTGGTAGCCTATGGTTCTCGCCAGTTGAAGAACCATGAGCGGAACTACCCCACACATGACTTGGAGTTAGCTGCCGTCATCTTTGCACTGAAGAGTTAGCGACACTACTTATACGGGGAGAGATTCGAGGTATTCTCTGACCACAAGAGCCTCAGGTATATCTTCACGCAGAAGGACCTGAACCTGAGGTAGATGAGGTGGATGGAGTACATGGAGGATTATGACTTTGACCTTCAGTACCACCCAAGGAGGGCCAATGTGGTGGCTGATGCACTCAGCAGGAGGTCGAGGGGTACTATTGCCAGTATTGCCATCAGGGAGTGGGAGATGATGGGGAATATTGGCGAGTTTGATCTAGATATTGCTGAGTTTGAGGGACAGGCCACTCTGTTCAGCTTGTGTGCACAGCCCACCCTTTTGACTAGAGTGATAGAGGCACAGCTAGTAGATGTTGAGGCAGATCAGATCAGAGTACGGATTGCTAGTCCCGAGGGATTTGCGGGATGGATGGTGCATTCTGACCTTAGTCTGAGGTATTTGGGTAGAGTTTTTGTCCCAGAGTCTCTCAGGGTTGAGGTCCTTAGGGATTTTCACCACTCACGTCTGGCACTGCACCCAGGGGGCACTAAGATGTATCACGATCTGCGCCGTCAGTACTAGTGAGCGGGGATGAAGAGAAATGTGGCGCAGTTTGTGTCGAGATGTCTCACGTGCCAGCAGGTGAAGGCTGAGCACCAGAGACCTGGGGGATTGTTGTAGCCATTGCCAGTGGCCGAGTGGAAGTGGGAGCACGTTACTATGGATTTCGTGATGGGTCTTCCGAGGTCACCGAGGGGCCATGATGCAGTTTGGGTTATCGTGGACAGGCTGACGAAGTCTGCTCACTTTTTGCCTATCAGAGTGACTGATTCATCAGATACTCTCAGTAGATTGTATATTCGAGAAATTGTACGACTACATGGGGTGCCGGTATCCATTGTTTCAGATAGGGACCCACGTTTCACTGCCCGGTTTTGGCAGAGTCTCTAGACAGCCTTAGGGACACAGCTCCAGTTCAGTACTGCCTTTCACCCCTAGACAGATGGCCAGTCAGAGCGTACCATTCGGATCCTCGAGGACATGCTTAGGGCTTGTGTCATGGATTTCAGGGGTAGCTGGGAGGATCACCTCGCCTTGGTCGAGTTTGCCTACAACAACAGCTATCAATCCAGTATAGAGATGGCACCATTTGAGGCGTTGTATGGTAGGCCGTGCCATTCCCCGGTATGTTGGACTGAGGTGGGAGAGACAGCTGCCTTGGGGCCCGATATAGTCCGTGAGACCACGGACAAGATACAGGTGATCAGGCAGCGTCTATTGACAGCCCAGAGTCGCCAGAGGAGCTATGCAGATAGGAGGCGGCAGCCCTTGGCATTTGAGGTGGGGGACCATGTGTTCCTCAAGGTGTCTCCCAGACGGGGCTTGAGGAGATTTAGACGTGGTGGGAAGCTGTCGCCACGATTTATTGGCCCCTTTGAGATTCTTGGGAGAGTTGGTGACGTGGCTTATAAGCTAGCCTTACCACCACAACATACTGGGGTTCACGACGTCTTCCATGTATCGATGCTGAGGAAGTACCATCCCGACCCCTCACATGTACTCGATTGGGTAGATCTTCAGCTAGAGGGGGACCCTTCCTATGACCAGAGACCCGTAGAGATAATGGACTCGAGGGACCAGGTTTTGTGAGGTAGGACCATCCCTTTGGTCAAGGTTCGTTGGAACCATCATGGGGTTGAGGAAGCTACTTGGGAGTGTGAGGCTGAGGTCCGTGCTAGGTATCCCGAGTTGTTTGATCAGTGATGTATTTCCTTTTGTTTTATGTTGTTTTTAAATTTCGGGACGAAATTTCAATAAGGAGGGAAGGATGTAATAACCCGAAAATTTTTTTTTTATATATAAAATTTTCGTGGTTATTTATTTTATTATTAGAACTATTATTATTATTATTATATGAGTGCAATATGTGTATAACTATGTGTATGGTGTATGTGCATGTATGTATAATATATACATAATTAAAAACCTGATTTAGAGAATATGTGTATATTTGTATATATATATATATATATATAAAATAGTGCACAATGCACTATGTGTGATGTGTGTGCCGTGTGTGTGTGAGTAGGCGTTGAGTGTTGCACACTCAAAGGGGTGAGGTTGTGATTGTGTGTGTGAGTGGAGTTCAGGGTATGGGGTGGCAGGTGCAGGCCAGAACAGTGGGGTTAGGTCTGACCTTAGAGAGAGAGAGAGAGAGAGAGAGAGAGGATGTGTGTGTATGTGTGTGTAATATATTCACTTGTGTGCACGATGTAGAGACTTGGAAAAAAAAATAATAAAATAAAAAAAAAATAATAAAATAAAATAAAATAGGCTCAGAAAAAAAAAATTAATCCAGTCATTTGAGTACCGGGATGAATAAGTGAAGCCAATATCAATACTTAATTATGCTGATGGAAAAAAAAAAAAAAAAAAAAAAAAAAAAAAAAAAAAAAAGAGAAAGTTGTTAGAAGAAGGGACAACATAATATATATATATTATATTGTATTATATTATATTATATTATATTATATAATATATTAGATAAGAAATCAGGAAGCTTCTTGAAGAAGCTGGGAATAAAGAAAAGCAAGAGAAACGGCTTGAGGGAAAACAGGGGCTGGTCTCGTGAAAACAGGAAAGAAAAGAGAGAAAAAGAAAGAAAGAAAAGAGAAAGGAAAGGGGGTGAGGCGGCGGTGGTCGCGAGAGAGAAACGGAGGGGCGACGGCTTGGCGATGGATTGTGGGATTTCCAGAGGCGACGAAGCAGTGGGTGAGCCACAGATCGGAAGGGGGCAATACGCAAAAGCAGTGGAGAGGAGTATATATATGTGTACGGGTGTGTATCGTTGGAGTAGGTGAGTGTAGCGATGGAACAAAGAGGAAGAACGAAGCGGTGCGGGTGTTGGTGTAGCAGTGCAGCGGTGCGGCAAGGGCTGCTACTGATTTGCAAAGCAGAGAGGATGATTGTGTGTGTGTGTTTGTGAAGTGGTGAAAAAGGGGAAAAGAGAATTTTTAGAATTCTCCAACAGTGCAACAGTTTAATGTGTATATGCGTGTGGCAGTGTAGTAGGAAGAGGAGTGAAGGAGATGCAGAGGCTGATTCAGGAGAAGCTCTGCAACAGGTATCTATTTGTGTGTGTAACGGTGCTGGATTGTTGCTGCGACATTGAGGCTTCAAGATCTGAAAGGTCTAGGCTGTTGCGGGATGGTCTATTGCCCTGTTTTGATGGTCACTGTTGGAGGTTCAATTGATGAATCTGTATTGAACTTTGATGAACCAAACAAACTGGTGTAGTTGGAGTGAACACATCCATGGGATTCAACCGATCGTTGGGAACAACGGGGTAGAAGAAGGAAAGTGGCTGCTACTGGCGTCGCATTGGACGGCGATAACGGTGCTGCGGTAAGAATTTACATATGTATATGTATGCGTGTAGCAGTTTATGGAATTTGTAGAGATTAGAGAGGGATATATATATATATATATATATACATACATATATATATCTGCGCGTGTGGGTGTTGAGATTTTGGGGGTTCCTCTGTTTTGCATTTTCAATTGAGAACATGGGTTGTTTATGGAGATTGTTCTAAGTAACTGGTGAGAAAATAAATTAAGAAAGATAGTGAGAAAATAGAGGAAGTGAAGGGCAGTAGCGGTGGAGCAGTTGGGTGCCATAGAAGTAGGGACGTTGGAGGCTTGGGGTTTGATTTAATCACTCTAAGCAGCAGTAGCAGTTGAATAGTGATCTGATTGAGGCTAGGTGATGGAGATTTTGGCAGTAGATGATGAGACGCCGAATAGAGTCTATTATAGACAGTCTCGAATTCAGGTTGGAGTTATTGATTAATCTGTTGAATGGATTTTGCTTTGAATGGACCGATGATGGCTGTAGTAGAGATGTTAACCGAGATTCAAACCGTGTCAAGAATCGGGATTGTTGGTTAGGTTTTGCGGCTAGTGTTATGGGTTTCTGCTACGGTTTTAAGCATTTTGGGTCTCTTGGAGTATTCTGATAGTAGTGAAACTGAAATGGCAGAGCAACAGGTTAAGGTATATATGTGTAGGTATGGGTGTCGCAGAATTGCTGGATCGGGTGATTGTAGGTAGCAGTTTTCTGGGATAAAAGAGAGAGGATGTTCGGGTTTGGGATTCCTTAATTTCCTGCAGCACTACCATACATCAGGCCATGCTTGTGGACTGAATTAGAAATCTTGAAGGGCCAACATCAGTGCATTTGTGCAACAACTCTTGAGGAGTATAGGAAATATGTGGAGAAGAAATGAGCAGCAGAACTGCTGTCCAGTGATGGAGGCTGGGAAAACCTGTAACTATTGGATGTTGTGATTTCTGTGATGAATTAGAGGAAGGGAAGGTTCTTCAATATCTGATGGATGGGATGATAAAAGGGCAGAATCTGTCAGGATCATCATCTGCTTAGGGGAAAAAGGCTGAAGAAGCTGATGAAACTGGATTTAAAATGGTTGGCCGACTCGATCAACATGCCAGTGTGTTTCTCCAACTTCTGAACCGTGGACTAAAGATTAACATGGTTGCTTGGATTGCAGAGTGGACACAGCTTAGTGGGGTTGAGATAACCCGATCAAGTATGGTACTTTACTAAGTAAGGAATAGAATTAAATTAGGATTGATGTGCATATTGCTTGAATGCTTTTTGTGCTTGTCTGCTGATAGAAGATCACATAGGAATGATTGCTTCTTTGAGTGGATTGTTTATATGTTTCCATGTTCTTTATGATTATTTGGGAGTTGTGATTTACTTCTTGAGTTATTATCATATGTGATTTATGTTCTAAACGGTTTATTGATATTGTGACACGTGGGTTTACGTAAGTGTTGAGATTGATTGAGTATGACACGTAGATTGTGGATGAAGTCTTGTGATTTAATTTTAAATGTAATACATTATGTAAAGCATGTTGCGTATGCTTATGAAAGTGATGTTTCATTTGAACTGCATCATTGCATGATGAAATCATGGCATATTGGCATTGTGTGATTCCTTGAAAGCATAGTGTGGGTCAGCACGAGGTGCTGGTGCATTATGAGGGTGTAGATCCTGTGGTGAAAAACCCAAAAATTGGCCATTGCATTGGTACTCCGAGCCATCGGGCGAGACCCGTAAATGAGACATTGGTACTTCGAGCCATCGGGGAGTACCCATAAACGAGACATGGGTGTGACATGGAGATGCATGGGTGTGTCACGCATGATTGCTTGTACATTGTGTTGATGAATTTGTGAACGCGATATAGAGTTTTATAGAGATGTAGTTTGTACATTGCCATTATATTATATGAATGATTAGGGAGGCATGTAGACATATATGTACACTCGCACATGCCACGTCTTAATTTTGTTCCCTGCATTAGTATTGTATCATACCAGCATGTTATCGCTGACCCATTCGTGGGCACAGGTTTCAGATAAAGCTCCTGGTACGCGGGACTTGATGAAATCTTGGAGAAAGGAGAAGAAATGAATTTGGAAGAGTATTTGGGCCCTTGGGGTGTATTTAGATATTATAAAAGATTGGTGTGCCTTTGAAAAGAATGGAAATGATATTGTATGTTGTAATAAATAATGAATTTGTGATCTTTTAGTTTAAGTGTAGGAGTAGACGTGATGGATTGTATAAGTAGGTGATGTATATTTAACTTTGATAGAGTTGTGGCCATCGAGTGAGGATGGATTGTGACTGTTGTATCTATATATATGATGTATTGTGTTTATCAGGGGGAAAAAGGTTCGAAAAACAAAGGAGGTGCTGCCGAAATTTTTAGAAAATTAAAGAACTCTATTTAATTTTTCGTAAATTCATAAATCTGTTTAATTATCTTTTATTTTATTTACTTTCTGTTCGTCAGTCGCACCTCGGGTTTCGGTCAGAAATTCGGGGCGTGACACACGACTGAGTGGGAAATGAGAGTAAAGAGAGGAAGAAAAGAAGGAGAAACTGAGAGATAGAAGGGGAACAAGGAGCTTGAACCAGAGGTGAAGTAGGAGAGAGAAAAGGAGGTCGGCTAGAGAGAGAAACCAAAACCAAGGTGAGCCACCTTCTGTTCTGAATTCTTTTTAGCATGATTAATTTATTCTGCGTATAGGGTTAGAAAGAGTATGAAATATGGAGAATTTAGGGACAAGAATCAACCAAAATGGTTGAGAAATGAGAGAGAAAATGAGGGTTACAGGTTGGGGGCAATAATCGGGTTTTAGGGATTTTCTGTTAAAAACTTGCTAAGATCATGAGGAAGTGTTCCTCTTGAACACAGGAAACCTTTAGGATCAGAATGGGAGGAAAACAATGATTCGAAAGCCATAAAAATGGAGGTTTGACAGTCGGCCAAAAAACTGAGGGGGAGAGAAATGAGGTAGATTCACTCCGTTTAAATGGCCCCAAATTATGTTATAATGTTTTAAAAACATTGTGGGTTAGTTTAGGATTGAAAATCGCTTTGAAAACACCAAGAAAAATCAAGTTTAAAAACTTGATTTTTGCAGTTTCCGGCGACGTCGCCGGAGAAGGTGACCGGAGACCCACCGGAACCCTACCGGAAAAACGGGGGGGAGATGAGGACTGTTCGGGTCCGGATCCGGGTTCGGTTCGGGTCGGGTCGGGCTTGGGCTGACCCGTCCCTGCCACGTGTCGCGCTGATGTTTTAAATTAAAAAGGGATTGGGTCTGTTTGGTTACGGATATAAGAAATTAAAAAAATTTAAATTGAAATAGGAACAGGGATATCCTATCCCTGTTCGGGATAAGCCCCTGTTTGGTTAACCTGATTAAGAATAGTAAATTTGACTAATTACAATTTGACCCTGAACCTTTTGGAAATTGAACCTTGACCCTGAACTTTCGAAAATTACACTTTAACCCCTAACCTTCGGAGAAATTACACTTTGACCCACCTGAATTAAAATAATAATAAAATGTTAATTAAATTAATTAATTAATTTAATTAATTAAATATTCAATATCCCGGAGTCTAAATGGGACAAGTCATTAGTGTATTTTGACTATCTCGACCATTCTGAAGCCAATGGTGAGGTCCTTTTTACGAGACGGGGTCCCAAAAAATAAAAGACACGTAGCAACATATAAAATTACCAAAATACCCCTGAATTGAAATACAGTCAAATGAACTCCGAATTAGGTAAACAAATAGTGAAACTTTATTATCTCGAGCATTCTGGACTCAACCGTGGAGTCCGATTTGTGAAAAGAGGTCACGAAATGTAAGGACCCGTGTAAAGTGCAAAATGACTGTTTTGCCCTTTTTAACCCAGGTGTCCGAATTGAATTCTACGAAAGCCTAAACTTAGTTTCTTCGACGTCCCGGACTCAATAGTGGAATCTAAATTAGCAAAATAGAAACTTATGAATTAAAGACATAAAATTTGATGAATAGAATAAATCCAAATGACAATGAACTGAGTTACCTGTTATGCTTATAGGAACGCGAAAGGGGAAGGAGAAGGTGCTCTGACCTTCAGTATTTTCACAGTGATCCTACCATACCTCGAGTGCACTTCTTGAGTTGAGACCGATTTACAGGTACGATATATTGTGCTAAGTAAGAAATAGAATTAAGATTAGGAATACTTGATTTGTTGCCTTGATTGTTCACTTGTTGCTTGAATGTTTGCATGCTTATGTGTTCCATGCTATCTTACTGATGTTGGGTGATGATGTGGAAGATGATTATGTGTATATTGAATGTGTTATTGTAGTGTGTGAATCACATGCTTGGAGAACTTGTAATACTCTAAAAATTTGAAATAAATGAAATGTCCCATTTTGCTTGAAAATGACGTGTACAAAATTTATTATAGTCAAAAATGACATAAGAATCAATGTAATAAAAAAAAAAAAGGAAAGCTGCAGCCGTTTCTTTTAGGGGAAATATGATAAAACTAGTATGTATAAATATATGTGTGTGGAATTTGGTCACGTGTGAAGGGTTGTCAAGAAGAGCGTAGAACATTCTAGCGACAACCACGTGAAGCCACCGACATACCTTGTTCCAGATCCTTCCATCAGTTATAAATCCCTACTGAACAGTGCTCGGGAGAGGATGCTTTGATTCTGGAGCTTCACAACTAATTTACACTTTTCTTCCTCACCAGCTATCTAATTTTCCTGCGTCTCTTTCCCCGTTTTGTATCAATAATATACTCATTGAGGGCTGGTCAAGCTAATTGAGATAAGTCATAAACCAGTAGATTACCCAGCTGTGTAAATCAGATTTTGGGACGCGAGGCTCAGCCCTAGGCTGCTAGCGTTAGAGCAGGGCAGAAGACTAACGACTGCAGTTTCAGGTTTCTTGATTTCCCCTCCAACGACCTGTTCAATTTGAGATCAGGTATAAACCTTATTTCTCTGAATTTATTGTCTCTAGTAGAATTAGATTGGCTGAACTGATATTTAAACTCAAACAGGTGCATATTTATAGAATTTAAAATGTGAAGGACTTTAAAGAACCTGATTTGTAGAAGAATATAAAATATATTATATTATATAAATTGTGTAAAGGAACTAATATTTGCTATTTGATGAACTGATATTTAATTTTAAATGGGTGTTGAGCTGATATTTGAGATTTCAAGCAGGTATATATGTCTGATTCTCTAATTTCTAATCTCTAATAGAGAGTTTAATTTAGTCACAATATGCTGTTGGAAAATTTAGAAAAGGGTTGGTTCTTGCGGCTGCTGGAACGGCTGTTGTGTAGCGGCTAGGAAGGTGTAATTGAGTTGGCGTAGATTCAGTTATTGGTTAAATATTGAACAGCTTTTAACTTAAATAAAATAAGTGGAAGTAGTTCAGGTTTTAAATTGGAAATAGCCCAGTTGTTGGATGAGAAATAGGTAGAAAAAATTCTGGACAGCAGCTTCTAAGAACACGTCCCAATAGGGACTGATCTTAATTTTAATATACTTTACTAAAGGGGTATACCTATAGGTAAATACAGAATATTGATGAGGCAAAATCCTTATTAGCTATTATAAATTGTAATTGATTATATATATATATATATAATAGGCATAAAATCACTACAGATTTGATTAGGAAATTGCCCCAATCTGCTGTCCAGCCGTGGCAGAAACTGCTGCGCCATTCCCTCCACCATTTTATTCATAGGTTTACAACTGATGTGCAGCAAAGTAAAACTTTTAACTACCAATTTTTCCCACGTAGTTGTCTTGAAATTGGCCACCCTCAACAGCAATTTACTACTGTTCCAAGCTGTCCCAAACTGACTACTCCAACAGCAAATTAACTACGGCTATTTTAAATCTCTTTTGGTTGGAGTCTATGCCATTTACATATCAATATCAATCAAATATAAATTCCATTAGTTTAAGCATTACGCCTACTATTTAATGGCTGTAGGGAATTTGTGGAATAGGTGAAAACATTATAATCAATAACTGATATTGTGATTACTTTTCTAGGACCTTTGAATGTAGAATCGCGTGGAGGGAAATCTGAATTTGTTGCAACGAACTGTGAGTAACTTGGACTCCTGTCCTGGTGTATAAGTGCTATACTGTCTAGAGTTTTATTCTGCATTGTTTATATACAGAACTATTATATATATTGTACTGTTTCAATGCATTGTTTCATGCATACTCTTTGCATTGCAATTACATGTGGCATGTTTTCATATTGTCTTGCTTCTGATATATCTTGTTGTGATTCCATTCATTTAAAGTCCGTCCGATTTTATTGTTACGATGTGTCTACTCTGGGCCCACCACAGGATTGAGCGGTTTTATGCCAGAGTCTAACCCAGAGGGTAGAGGCCCCACGAGTCGTCCACTTATGGGCAGCTGGGAAAGACTTATCTGTATGATTGGCATTCTGTTCTGTTTCTGTCCCGCTCAATTCTGTTCTGTTCCACTCTGATACTGACCCCAGAGGGTAGAGGCCCCACGAGTCGTCCGCTTATGGGCAGCTGGGGAAGGTTCAAGCATTTGATACTATGCCTTTGATTGATTGGTATTTTGTTCCGTTCAGTTCTGCTCTGATCCATTTTGTCTATTCCGTTCTGTTCTGCTTGATCTAATCTGTTTGTTCTACTTGTTCTACTTGAGCTACATATGAGCATGCATTTTATATAATGTCATGTATATATGAACTGGTTTTGAAACCCATGGCAGGAACCTATGTTACTCACTGAGCTTGCTTAAGCTCATTCCATTATTTTAACATTTTTTTCAGGTGAAAGCGTCGATGACAAGGATTAAGAAGGATTTAGAAGATGGATAGGGAAACATAGTGATGATAAACCCATTTTTGTATTCTATGTCATTTTTGGACATTTTGTGAACATGTGTAAAGATGTACTTCTTTTACTGACTTGTATATATAAATACAGAAATTAGTTAGATGCTCTGTCAAGTTAAATTACATTCTTCGTTTTAATTTCCGCTGCTTATATTTAAGAAATGAATGCGTTATACTTGGGAATCTTAAGTGAATGGCCTGGGGTTAGGTTACCTATTGGTATTTTCAATAAGTGTAAACCACGAGGGGTGCCTAACTGGCCGATCGCATACCGTAATCCGCATAGGGTGGGTTATGGGATGTGACAGAACTGTTGACATTATGAAATACGTACTTGAAAGCATGTTTTATGTATGAATGAGATGCATCATTGAGATTGCATTATGACATGATGAGATCAGAGCATATTGGCATAATGTGATTCCTTGGACATGGCGTGGGTAAGCACTTGGTGCTTTGCATTATGAGGGTGCAGATCCTGTAGTGAAAAACCCAAAATCGGCCATTAGGTACTTGCGAGCCTGACGGATTCCGGACCGTGAAGCGAGACATAAGTGGCGGTACTCATGCCAGCGGAGAATGACCGTATCATGAGACATGAGTGACATAGAGTTGTATGGGTGTGTCACACATACTACTCATAAACTGTATACTGTTTATATACTGCCATTATGATATCGAATGCCATATAGAAATAACTGTACACTTGCACATGCCACGACCTTAGTTTTGTTTCTTGCATTAGCATTATATTGTACCAGCATGTTGAGCTGACCCCTTTAGTGGGGCAAACATTTCAGATGATGTCCCAGCTGTACGAGACATAGAGACGGTCTGATTGGGGATTATGTTGGGCCCAAGGGGCGCTTTTGATATTGTGTAAGGGCATAAGCCCGAGACTGTATTTTATTTTGTATGTTGTGAACCAATGGACCAGACCCTATGTATGTATCAGAACAGTGTACGGAATGTATGAGAATGTCATTATTATCTTTCATTTCTTTATTATTTTATTTCTTCTTGTCTCGTTACTCACGCCTCGGGTTCGCTGGAATTCGGGGCGTGACAGCCGCTGTCCGTCTTTGCATTTTAGTGTGTGAATTGTGTGTGTTACTTGGTGTGGTTAAAGTCAACCACACCTTTATCTTTTACTTTTCTTTTCTTTTCTTTTTTTTTCCTTTTGTTTCCACCGCACACACTTTCACTTCTTTCCTTATTATTTTTTTTTTCTTTTGCTTTATCCTTACTTTACATAAACCACCACCACACACTTCTTTGTATTTTTATTTTATTTATTTTTTTTGTGCTGACTTTATATCTCAATTTATTTAATTAGTAAAATTACGGATCTTTACAAATTCATAAATACGTGAAGCAATAAAATCAAACCTTATGATGTAACGAAGCTACCAGAAGAGTATATATACAAGTATACGTCTAAGATAGAAATTAGAATTTAATTATGATCTAAGCATAAGTTAAGATCACCGATAGGTGGTATTGTAGTGACTATGTAATTAATGCGACTATTTATGAATTGTTCTTAGGAACTACATGGGAAGTGGGAAAGCTCATTTTTAGCATTGACTCTAAGGACCAAGGTGAGTAACCTTGCATGTGAAGTGGAGATTTAATTCTATGGATTTGAATAATGTTTTAAATATCAAATTCAGTCTTTATACGATACCTATTTTAAAATATTCTGTTATGACATGCTCATTAAATGTTTTTATATACAGTTTCTTTCTTCGAAATATTTAGCATGCTTGAGTAAAATGCCAATTTCCTTAAATATTCTGAATTTGATTATTCCAAGTATTTGAAGTCCTATTACAAAAGTTATATGCTACATGTTTTAAATACTCATGAAAAATATCAATATGAAGAAGCCATGTGATAAATGTTTTACAAGATAACAGTGCATAAGCACACAGGCAGGATTTTGGGTTTCTTCGAAACTCAATTGACTTGTCATGTGGAATGCCCGGTAGCAGGATCTAATCCCCCAAGCAATGAGATATCTCCACGTATAAGTAAAACGGGAGTCTGGTTCGAAAAAAATTTCACCTAATCAAAGAGAAAAGATGACAAACGCTTTTGAAAATGGAAGCAGGTTTTTACCCCCATTTTCACTATGCATGTTTATATGTTTTGAAGTAACGCTTTTGAAAATGGAAGCAGGTTTTTACCCCCATTTTTATTATGCATGTTTATATGTTTTTGAAACCCCATGACAAATGCTGGAATTACTCATAAGCTTAGTTTAGCTTACCCGAATTTTATTCGTCCCCCATTCAGGTGATCAAGGACAGTCTTGATTTGGTGACAAAGATGATGAGTCTGACCATTTCTAGAGAAATGTTTAAGCAGCTTCTTTAGTAAAGATCTATGAACTTTTGATAAGAATCTTTGTATTAGAAGATAGTATGCAGTTATGTATTAAGCCCACAGGGCAGTTGAATATGTATTATATATAAAACTTTAGAATTTTACTTATGCTCTAAATGTATTATCATGTGTACCGCTATGACGAGCGGCAGTACCGGACGGATGTGCAAAATTTTTAAATAAGAAAAGAAAAGAAAAGAAAAAGTTTTTCACGCTTCCGCAAACCAAGGCAACACCGCCATCCGATACTGTTGCTTATGTAAGCCTTACCCTAAGGCCTCGGCCGAAGAAGGATCATTGAGACAGAATATAATATACTCCAATGTAGAGAGAGAGAGAGAGAGAGAGAGAGAGAGAGAGGGGGTACGATGCGGGTGGTCAGGGTTTGATTGATCGAGAAAATTGGTTTTCGAGATTTTGATTGAGATTCGCTCTCAACGGTCTTTAAGTTAGTTGGTTCTATTTGTTCAAGACCTTTATTTTCATTCAGTTAAAATGCCACATATACATAATTTACATCTCAATTATATTTTTAATATAATATATATGATTTTAGATTTCACACAATGTGATTTTCAAAAATTACAATACAATATCGTGACATATATTAAAAATATAAATTAAAAATACATAATAATACTACTTTTCTTAAAATATTTGTTTGAATTGTTATACTTTGAATATTTGACTTCTTTCGGATGAAATAATTAAAGAACATATTTGAAATATTTTATGTAATTTTGTGGTATATAACTAGTTTTTAGTACCAATATCCGAGTTAGTATAGATGCATATAAAAATATTTATAAGTATAAGTATATAAAATAAAAATATTTTTTGACATAAACAAAATAGGATAATTAATACTGACCTTTTGAGGTTTATGATAATTATATTAATTTCTCATGAGATTTCTGAAATTACACTGATTTATCATACTTTATTTTATAATATACAGATATTTTTTTTTAGTCAATTTTTTTTTTTTTTTAAAATGATAGAACTATCTCTTCATATTTTTTTTTTCAATTTTTAAAATTTTGATTTTTTTTTTCATTTTTAAATAAATATTGATAAAAATCTTAAATTTATTTTTATATAAAATAAAAATAAATTATTTTTCTTAAATTTGTTTTTAAATATAAAAATAAAAAAAACCACTGAAAAAAGTTTTAAAAAATTAGTCAAAATTAGAAAAATTTAAAAAAATGAACAAATTTCATCATTTAAAAAAAATTGACAAAAATGAGGTATTTGTATATTATCAGGTAAAGCATGAGAAATCAGTATAATTTTAAAAACTTCATGAGAGATCATTGTACTTGTCATAAATGTCAAGAAAGATCAGTCTAATTTATCCAATAAAATATTACTTCTATTTTTTTCGTTTAAATTAGTAAAAATAGTTAAAAAGATTTTTTTCCTATTTTTTATTACTTTAAAATGCATTCTACTTTATATTGTATATCCTTGAAGGCATGTATTTTTTTTTTTTTTTGATATAACGATACAGAAAGAGAGAATCAAACTCATGATATTTGTATGAATTATATCACTTGGATTGATTAACCAAAATGTGATTAATATCATTGTTTGTTTATCAATTATCACCCTGACATAATAACAAGTTATAAAAAAATGTTATTGTCAATTATAAAATTTAAAAAATTATAATTTAATTAATATGTATAATTAATGTACAACGTAATATTAATATGTAAATTACATTTGTTAATTAGATTACAAATTTTCAATTTTCACAATTGACAGGAACACTCATCCAAGTTATAATTGTAACTGAAGGTTATTAATTGTCAGCCCAAGCGGAGTCAGAAGCTGGCCCATTTTCAAGTTTCTACCTTATTTATTTTATGTCTAAGAAAGAGGGGACACTTGTCATGGTAAGAGCAGTTTAACTATTTATTTTCCCTATTAACCAAATAAACGTACCTCTGGTTAAATTAAGTCACTGTTCCATAATTTGAAAGTAAAAATAAAAATGAATTTGATAACTCTTATTTAAAAGTAATTTAATTTTAGATTTTTAATAGATTTATTAAAATATTATTTAAAGATGAAATAAAAATTGATGAATATATATATTTAATATATATATATATATAGATATCATATATATATATATATATTTATAGTTATAGTTATATATATACGCTTTTATATGAGTTCATACACACACATATACATGCATATATAAACGTGTATACATATAAATATAAATATATATATATATATATATATTTAATAAGAACATATTAGTTAAGTATATAAATATATATATATACATACATATAAGTGTAAATATATATTTTGATTAGTAAAAATACTTTCTTGGCCTAAACAAAAACTAATTTTACTTCTTTTTTTGCAAAAACAATTAAAAAAAGTACTCTTTAAAGTGTCATCATATGGCACTAAATTCATTCACTCTTGAATACAATTTGGGCTAAAACAGTGCAATGAGCTATCTCCACAAACCAATCTCAAATCCTATCGGAAGCCACATTTTAATTTTGTTTATATTCTGGTATAGATTTTTGTAAATTTGAGCTTGTATAAATTACCAACAAGTTGTATAGTTATACTATGTTTGTTTGTCATCTTGAAAAGTGGATTGGATAAATTATTTCAAATAATTTATGAATTTGATATTTGAAAAAAAGAAGAAGAAGAATTAGCTCACTAATAGTATTAGGAATAAATAATGACCTATAACATAAATAAAATAATGGGATGAGAGGATTGAAATTACTAATCCTATCACTATTAATAAAATGAAGAGTAATCCATTCTTATCCGATCTATTAAACAAACATGGCATTAAGTGACTAAGAAGTTGGATTCTACAATTTGCAATATTTACTTATTAACATGCCTTACCAACTAAGTTCCCAAACTTATACGAAAAAGTGGTTTTTAGGTTAGTTTTAAACATGTTATTTAGTTTAAAAAATGCATAATGTTATTTAGTTCGACAATTTCCTTGTTATTTTGAAATGTATTGTATTAAATGATATTAGAGGGATAACATTAGAAAGATTGGTATAAACTCAACAAAAAAAAAAAAAGCAAGATTACACTTTGACCTGATAGTGTTCTCAAATGGCCTCCAATTTTGGCTAAAGTTTTTTATCTATATCTATATCTATACTACCTATAAAAGTATGTAATACCTTATGTGTTTTTTTAAAAAGTGTTTTACACATTTATTTGATAAAATTACTCTTCTATCATAAATTTATTCCGCTTAAGTAACAACGTTTCGGAGCCCTTACACTCTCGCCAATTTGTTTCCTCTTCCCTTAGAACCAGTTTTCCTGCTCTATAACGCCTTCTATCATATCCTAACGATCTGGTCGATTACATAGTCACAGGGTCGTGGGTGACAAGGCTTTCAAGGAAGCCACCAAGTATTGCAAGCCCACTGTGATTTGGTCGGGCAAATCTGAGAAATACACTCTGATTCCATCTTTTGATTAGTTAGAACTGAACCCAAATGCCAAGTATTTGCATATATGCACGAACGAGACCATTCACGGAGTCGAATTCAAGAACTACCCAACCCCGAAGAACAAAGACGCGGTGTTGATTGCAGATATGTCTTCGAATTTTTGCTTGAAGCCCGTGGACGTGACCAAATCCAGCCTGATCTATGCTGGGGCGCAGAAGAATGTCGGCCCTTCTGGTGTCACTATTGTGATCATCAAGAAAGATTTGATTGGAAATGCTCAGTGGATCACCCCTGTGATACTGGATTTCAAGATCCACGCTGAGAAAAATTCACTGTACAACACTCCACCTTATTATGGGATATATATATATATATATATATGCGGGTTAGTCTTCGAAGATCTGTTGGCAAAAGATGGTTTATCAGAAGTTGAAAAACAGAACATGAAGAAGGCACAGATTCTCTATGACACAATCGATAGGAGCAATGGGTTTTAGGAAAATTTGGGTTGCTCTTCCAGACAGTGGGGTTTGGGGCAGAACATGAACTAGTGAGTTTCTGACTCTCCAACGCGTCGACGCCTTGCCATTTTCGGTCATCGAGTAGTCACAAATTCCTCGCTTTTTTCCCCAAGCATCAATATTATATTTTACAACCAATTGAATCTTTGTTGCTGTATGCTTTTCATGCTTTCAGCTCTGTTTGCAAATTGGTGATTAAATTTACTGGTTCAGTTGCTAATAAAGCATCCTTTGCTTTTGATAATTCCTTTGTAGGGATTTTCCTTCATAGTGTTCTTTACAATAATTGATTAATTAAGTAAAATTATGGGCCCCTAGATTAAAAAAAATCCATAACATTTTTATGCACACTTGAGTCTTCACACCTAGTTAATTGGTATCAGTTATCCTGACCATTTAATATGGTGCGTGTTAGCGGCCGCTTGTTCCCTACTAATGTGCGCTGGAAACAAATCATAGGAGACTAGCACAAGTTGCTTGTCACGGTACGAAGTCCAGACTCCACCCTATTCGTGACTCACACTTCTAAGTGCCGTATAGTGTGGTGGCGTTGGGTAATTCAATCTGAATGGTTGTATTTGTAGTAGGTGGAGGAAGGTTGGTTAAGAGAGCACATGATGGATTGTTGTTGGATGCTGGCGGTACCCTTTTGCAGTTGGCCAAGCCCGTGGAAGAGACTTACGCCGTAATTGGAAAAAAAATAGGTTAGTTTGGGGTCTTTATATATGTATATAATACCCAAGTATTTGCACAAGAAAGAGAAAGACATTATGCTTGATTCTTTTGACTCTAAACAAGTTATGTAATGGAATGCATTTAAAAATAAATGTTTGTACCAGTTGTTTACATTGTTATTATTTCTAGGTTGAGACCTGTGGGTTGTGAGTTTTAATGAACATGGAACTATTGGATTTACCTAAATGCACAGTTAGTTCCCTCTGATCTGTCTGCCTATTGTTAGAATCCTCTAATTGGTTTGGATTTGGGGTTCACTAATAAATTCTGGGAGGCGTTTATCTATTTTATCTTTGAATTTACTGTTACTTTGCTTCTGATTTGTTATTTCATAGAACCGAAAAAAAAGAATCTTTGATTAGAATTTTCCAATTTTATTTTCCTGTTTGTTTGTTCAGTAGTTTGAGTGATTATATTGTTATGCTCTTTGCCTTGCTTCTGATGGTTTATCATTTCAGTTACTATTGTGGCTCCTGTTTTAGTATCTTAATTATATTTTTATAATTTTAACAGGTTTAAGTGCAACTTCAGCTGAAATAAAGCGAGGGTTTAATAGAGCTTTTGCTGGTCATTGTTTATCTTTCTGTTGAAGTGATTATATTATTCTGTTCTTTTCCTTGGTTAATTATTTCAGCTACGAACTTTGTTCTGTGGTTCCTGTTTTAGTATCTAAATCATAGTTTTACAATGTTAATAGGTTTGAGTGCGAATTCGGCTGAAATAAAGCAAGGGTTTAACAGAGCTTTTGCTGCTCCGTGGCCTGAAAAGCTTCGTTATTAGGCGAGATTTTCTTGTCCATTGATCTTTTGCACTTATATTATTTGCATACCGTTAATTTATTTCAAATTGAAAAAGTTAGAGTTCTTGACTGTACCATTGTACTTTGTAAAAATAATTCATCAGCCATAAAAAGTTATGATTAACATTTGCCCCCCCAAAAAAAGGATACTACATATAAAATTTATACAAGTTAGCATGGTTTGTTTCCTGTCCCATTTATTTTAGAATAACATGATTATTAATAGCTAGCAGAAACTGGTCCATTACATCATTGGAATGACACCTCCCTAAAAATCGTTTGAAAAAACTAGATGAATATATAGGGTGGACCCAGTTGAAGGATCTCATTACTCTTAAAGCCTGCCAGATCATTTTGTATGGAATTTCTGTACAAATCGTTGTGTCGGAAAGTTTATTTCTTATCAAATTCACCATTTAGCAACTATCCCAAAGAAAATGTAGGAAACTAGTTAATATCACATTCATAGAAATAAATAGGTCCTTCATGCTTAATGACATAATGAATTTTCATCTTGTGGGCAGTCTTTTTTAAGACTTGTTTTAATACATTATCAAATGATAGGAAATGAGGATTTGTGATGCAACTGATGAGGCGTTTATCACTATTCCTTTCGTAATCGCAGTCTCTTGTTTGTCAAAAACTCATTCTCTTCTCCGGCTCTAGTCATCGTCAATGCATTTGTGTTCCTGGCCCACTTTGTCAGGAATATGAAATTACTTGTTACCGTTGATTTTATTCAAGCGGAATCGTATGGCTCTAGAATGGAATCGAACGACGCTCCCAGGATTTCCTTCAATTTGAAGATTGATTTTGAGGGAAAACACGTGATTCTAGTATTAATTTGATTCAATTTTTACTGTTGCATACCCTATTTTTTTTTTTACCAATGGGTTCAAATTCAATATGCTTCTTTTCATTTCTGAGTATATTTAAATACTGGGAGGATGTTATGTTGAATTGGATACATAACCATTGATTTTATTCAAGAGGAATCGTATGGCTCTGGAACGGAATCGAATGACACTCCTAGGACTTCCTTCGATTTGAAGATTGATTTTGAGGGAAAGCACGTGATTCTGGTATTAATTTGATTTAATTTTTACTATTGCATACCCTGGTTTTTTTGACCAAAGGGTTCAAATTCAATAAGCTTCTTTTCATTTCTGAGTATATTTAAATACTGGGAGGATGTTATGTTGAATTGGAGACATAACCATTGATTTTATTCAAGGGGAATCGTATGGCTCTGGAATGGAATTGAACGGCTCTCCCAGGATTTTCCTCGATTTGAAGATTGATTTTGAGGGAAAGCATGTGATTTTGGTATTAATTTGATTCAATTTTTACTGTTGCATACCCTGGTGTTTTTGACCAAAGGATTCAAATTCAATATGCTTCTTTTCATTTCCGAGTACATTTAAATACTGGGAGAATGTTATGTTGAATTGGATACATAATAAGTCTTAAATTTGTATATAATATATATTAGATAGTAATACATATGTATATATAGATTCAGCTAAATATGGAATATTTGGAACTGGGTTATTAATGGCTTCATCAGATAATTGAATCAATGATATTTAAAAACAACCCAACATTAACAAAAAAAAATTAAATGCCAAATACTCAGCTACACCAATCCTTTCTTCGCCATGTAGCTCTATTTTTGTGTCACATCATCTGTTAAATTATAACCATTTTGTACTCTTCTTTTCATTGTTTCATCCCGCTTCTTATTTGACTGATAATGTATAAGAAATGGATCGATACAATCTAAGATGACGAATTGAGATACAGTAAAACAGGATAAAAAAGATTCATGACCATGTATAATTGTATTAGACTTAAAAAGAAAGGTCGTGTTTGTGCAGCAATGGAGACAATTTAAAATTCTTCACTACAAATTTTAAAATGAAGAGGAGAGAGATGGTTAGTCATCTAGATAGCTGTTGTGTAGGGGTAAAGTCCTGTACAAAACAACCCATTTGAATGTCATTCTGATTTCATCATACTTGGTTACCTTGTATGCGTTAGAGTGATGTTGAAATTAAATGGCTGTTTCCATAGGAATAAAGTCTTGTACAAATGTGGTATGGGAACAACCCATTTGAATGCCACTCTAATTCATCATAATTGTTTACCTTGTATGCATCACACTGATGCTGAAATTAGATGGCTGCTACAATAGGAGTAAAGTCTTGTTCAAATGTTTTATGGGAACAACCCATTTGAAGGCCATTCTAATTTCATGCAATGTTGAAATTAGATAGCAATTTCCATAGGAGTAAAGTCTTTTACAGATATTGCATGGGAACAACCCATTGAATGCTGTTCCGATTTCATCGTACTTGGTTACCTTGTATGCTTTACAATGATGCTGAAATTAGATTGGAGTCATTGGATTCATTCTATGCAAGAACATTTTCAACTTATTTGAAAGATATGACTAAGAATTACTTATGGCAAGGTGGAGGTAGTTGTGTTTTTCCCCCACCCCATATCCTCAACCTTGGGCCATTTCTCTTATTAGTAAAAATGAATATTCTATATCTGCTTTACAAGATTCCAAATCTATGAAAATTGTATAAATATGTTTCTTATATGGGGATTTTTTTTTTATAAAAAGAAAACCATTAAAAAATTGGTGGTTTCATTCAAGAGAATGAAGAGAAGATATTGGTTGCATTTAGAGGTAGGAAATTAGCCATGTAGCAGTAGATCATTCTTGTAATTTCTTCCCTCTTCTTTGTGAACTTTTTCATCGTTTATGTCACGCCCCGAATTTCTGCGAACCCGAGGCGCGACTGACGAGACAGAAAATAAAATAAATAAAAGAACAAATGTAAATAAATTCACTAAACAAGCATCCATTCCCATCAATACATGAGATAACATAAAGTACATCTCACAACTGCATTGTTCATAGGTCATTCGGGCTTAAGCCCTTACATTACAAAACATAGTCCCACGAACCAAAAATATGCCAAGTGCTTCACCCTATCAGGGTATCATGGAGTCTCTAGCAGCTGGAGTATCCTCATCTGAAATGTTGCCCCACTAAAGGGGTCAGCTCAACATGCTGGTACAATATAATGCTAATGCAAGAAACAAAATTAAGGGCGTGGCATGTGCAAGTGTACAGTTATATCTACATGGCATTCAACATCATGCATACAATATAATAATAATAATCCACATGCTTTCCCAATCGTCCATGCCACATAATAACAATAATCCACCTGCCATCCATATCATCCATGTAGTGTAGTAACAATGCTCATGAAACACCCACACTACTCTATGCCAAAATCATGTCAAATCTATGCCATGTCCATGTCAACTCATGTGATGTAATGTAATGTAATGCAATGTGATGTCATGTCCCTTCACGGATCGCTCCCGTTGGTTCGGGTACCAAATGCAATATCATGTCCCTTCGCGGATCGCTCCCGCTGGTTCGGGTACCAAATGCAATATCATGTTAAGTCCAAGGAATCATACTATGCCAACATGCTTTGATTCCACCACACCATAATGTAATCTTAACGAAGCATCATACCCACATATGAAGCATGCTTTTAAATGAGGTGTTACACAATAACATTCAAATTAGAAGATCCTTTCATCAAAGTTACATGGCATACATAATCCATTTAACACATGCTTTAAGTCGCATATTTCATAATCCCAACAATCTCAAAATATGATCCACACATTTTGCTAACGCATGCAATATACACATAGTCATGATCCACATTCATCACCAAACTTTCAACAAGATAATAAGGAGTACATAAGCATATGAGTAATAAAACAAACATGTGAACAATCAAGGCAGCAGAACAAGTATTCCTAATCTTAATTCTATTTCTTACTTAGCACAATATATCGTACCTGATAATCGGCCTCAACTCAAGAAGGTGTACTCGTAGTATAGTAGGATCACTGTGAGAATACCGAAGGTCAAATCACCTTCCCCTTGCCCTTTCGTGTCCCTAAAATCATAAATCACAACTCAGTCTATTGACATTTGAATTTATTCTATTCATCAAATTTTATGTCTTTAATTCATAGGTTTCTATTCTACTAAATTAAACTCTACTATTGAGTCCGGAACGTCGAAAAAAATAAGTTTAGGCTCTCGTGGAATTCAATTCGGACATCCGGGTTGAAAAGGGTAAACCTGTCATTTTTCACTTTTACGGGTTCCCATTTCCCGAGACCTCTCTTCGTAAATCAAACTCCACCGTTGAGTCCAAAATGTTCAAGATAATAAGATTTCACTATTTCTTTACTTTAATCGAGGTTCGTTTGACTGTGTTTTGACTCAGGGGCATTTTGGTAATTTTCAAGAGTTCTACGGGTCTTTTATTTTTTTAGAACCTCACCTCGCATCACGGACCTCACCGTTGGTCTTAGGAGGCCCAAGATAGTAAGAAAACATATATGACTTGTCGTATTTGGGCTCCGGGTCATTCCGGGATATTTAATTTAATTAGATTAAATATGCATAATACATATATATATATATATATTCTGTGCGCAATTTGGTACAGTTCGTACCTGTCCCAAGTGGTTACACCCGCCACTCCTAGTCGCCTGATCCCTGGTTCGAACCCCCGTACCAGCGCCTTTGTGTGCACTCCCCCTCCCTATTTTTTTTTGTTTTGATTTTTTTCTTATGGATCAGGCCCAATGACCCTTGGTTTGTAACGGGCCCAACTATTTAAAAACAAAACAGGCCCAATATCATTAAAACCAAACAAGCCCCACTGGTTTAAATAAAAATAGTCCCAAACCCAAAACCAAACAGGACCGGTCCAACCCCCAGTGGCCCAATCGGCCCACGTCGCCCCTGCGCCCCCCCGACTTTCCGGTTGTCTTCCCCGGCGAGAATTCCGGCCGATCGCCGAAGCCGCGACCAAACCTCACGTTTTTCTCATGACTTTCCCGTCGGATTTTGGCGATTTTTACACCAATTTGATCCTAGGTCATTGGGGAATGATTTGGGGACTGTTTTGGGCCTTCAACCCTCACCGCCTCCGAGATACCCACCGAGTTTTCCGGCAAGTAAACCCAGATTCTGGCCACTGTTTCTTTGCGATTTTCGTGTCCATTTCACTATGGTTTTGATCCTAATCTTGTTCTAAAGGCTTTCTGGACTTCATGGTGTTACGTCTTGGTCGTTTTGGTGGGGTTTTACACATAAAATACTAGAGTCCCTAAACTAATGTCAAACCTGTAACTCCACTTCTCTACTTCATTTCTTGATCTTTTAACATGATTCAAATTGCAATAAAACCATGATTTCATGCTTAATAAGACCTGCTCTTTAAATCAAATCATCATGCTTAAAATTTTACAACAGACATCCATGAACTCACCTAAAATTCCTGTTTTCTCTTGGCTGTTTCTTCTTCCCTCTTCTGTTCCTCTCTTTGAGTTTTCTCCCAGTTGTCACAGCTCATTCTCTCTTCTTATCCCTTCTGATTTCCTCACCATACCAACTCAACCGTACCTACCCATATACATAAATACAATTTTATTCAAAAAAAACCAGCTTCCCATTTACCACCCTTAGCCCACGGTTTCTCTCTCTACAACAACCAGCACCTACACTCAACACATCTGATAAACACACTCACACAGAACACACTCACTGACACACACCATCAGCCCACTCTTTTTCTGATTTTACCTTTCTCTTTTGCTTTACATTAAATGTTTGCTTCTACTTTGAGTTTACATATATATATATATATATATATACATATATATATATACATATATATATATATATATATTATATTACACACACGTGCCCACACCTCTTTTCTGACTCCTTTTTCTATTCTTTCCCTACTTTTCTGATTTGCATTTAATGCTTCTTTGTCACTTTGGTTTTCATTCTGTACACATATATAGATATATATGCATACTATATTGCACCCACCAACACACACTATTACACACAACCTCACATGCACGTGGGCTGCAACCCACACTTGTGTACACAATACATATACATATATATATATACACACTTCATTATACACTTATACATATTTATGCACATACACATTAGAATATATCTTTCCCTACATACACACTAGTGGCACACATTTAATACATAACATTATGTACATGCACATACAAAAAAAAATTTATTCCAAAAAAATTTTCATTCAAAATTTTGGATCTTTACAGTTTATAATTCTACTGACGGATTTTTCTATCTTCTCTGCGAAAGTGGCAGACTGATCGCATGACCTCACCAAATAAGCTGACATCGGGTAAAGAAGACCTTGCATTGTCTAATGTATTTGTGGGCAACATTTTAATTTTTATTTTTATATGCGCAAAATGTGGATATATGTCAAAGGCCATCCAAGTTTTCAATAGCTATGTTAGAATGTAATTTAGTTGCTTGAACAGTTAGATTGTAAGTTATAAAAAATGGGCTTTGTGAAGAGGCTTTAAAACTCCTGTAATCCTATATGAAGGTAAGTCGAAGGTGATGACCAAAACTAATCTTAATTGTCCGACATCGTTTTGGAGGCGTCAAAGCAGTTGAAGGAGATCGTTGCTGAGGCTTCGAATGAGATTGTCAAAATCAGTGCAATTCTGAAAAATTTATAATTTTGATATTTAGGTTAAAAATTATCCAATTCTTGCATGAAGTAGAAGAAAATTGTTATTTTATTGGCCAAAAATACAATTGGGTTTGACCTAGTGGTGAATCTTTTTCAAGACGAGGAATTGTTGGTGACTTCACAAAACTGGTAAGCCATTTTGTAATAAAATTAGACTTTTGATATGAGTTCTAGAGAAGATTGTTAAGTGTTTTATTTTATCTCTATGACAAATGCATATAGTTGATCTGCTATTTACAATTAATTTGCTTTACATCAAAAAGTCTGTGTCTTTTCTCCATGCTAAATAGTTTCATTTAGTTTAGGTAGGAAATTTTCAAGCAATACTCACCTTGAATTCAGTGTGTCCTGTCATAAGTTGGATAATCTAAATTCATGTTGGGTGATCACGCTTAAGGGATTTGGAGTGGTAGAATTACATGAATAAAAGAGGTTGTGTAGACATAGAAAGGGAAGATTGAGAAGAAGAATGGAACCACTTTTTGAAATGGCAATAGATGTAACCCAACAACTTTCTCTCGATCCTCTCTCTTTTACTCGAAGGTGTTGTCTTGATTATGTAATTATATGCCGATATCTTGTTTTTATTCTTAGCCCTTTTGTTTTTGAAAATTGTTTTCGTTGTTTTGGTCTTTGTTTTGGTAGTTGATGCCCTTGCTATTGTGGCTCAATATTCCTTCCTTTCCATTGGTTGAATTATGCTTTTGCTATTGTGGCTCAATATTACTTCTTTTCCCTTGGTTGAAAGTTTCTGCATTCTAGGTATGTAAGAAATCTTTCCCTTACCAGTTTTATGGAGTGATTTTTTTGTTTCCCCTTTTTGTTTTTTGATTTGCAAGGAGTTTGTTTTCCTCAATTTTATGTTGTCATCACATATCATATGTATCACTTTTCTATAGTGTTAAGGTATAAATCAAAGATTTAAACTTTGTTATCAAATCACTCCTACCAACAGTAAATTATCTCATTATTGAAAATAACTGAGTGGAAGAGGCAGAGGATAATGCAAATTGAGGAGAAAGCCTGATAAGCATTCCATCTTGTTTATTATGCCAATTATTATTTCCAATCTTCTGTGATGACCCAAAAAAATTTTGTTACCTAGAAACAAATAGGGGTTTGGAACTTGTAGAATATGGCCATTAGTATTTATATAGGTTTGTATGTGTAGTTTGAAATACACTTGACATCAGTTCCACAGATGGGGTCATTAGAGGAAAGATCAATACTTAAGCTTGAGGAAATAATGAGAAATTTGAATAGGGTCTCTTGGTTTTCTTTGAACTGTAGAAGCAATTATCTCTCAGCTTTCCCTTAAAACTACTTAGTTCTTGCTTCTTTGTTTCCTGCATCATTTAGACTATAGTTATTTTATTTTCTTGGCCACTTGCATTTAGATGTTTGATGTACCACAACCCTTAAGGAGATGTGAGCTGATGCTGCCTTCAACCTTATATCAGTTGGCTAGGGCTTCTCATTTTTAGTGTTGCGACAATAATATTAGTTTTATGGGTGTTTTGAGGGTTGAAATGGTTGAGCTTTGAGATGAATTTTGTTCTGCAATTAAAGTTGAAAGTTTGCTACAAGAAGCTTGCTTTGCCATGGCGCCCAAATAAGAATGTTGAATACAGAGAAGTAATTGAAGCCAAATTTCAAGAAATAGTCTCTCTTTTTTTTTTCCCTTCAAATGTATAAGCTAAGCAAATGAAGCCTTACTAAAATAATTACATTGTTTCATCGAAGTGGTATATTTTTTATACTATGTACCATCTTTCATTTATTTATGTTTTTAGTTGAATAACAGATTGAGTTCAAAACCTCCTCATGAGTCATATGTCACTGTAATGTTAGAAGAGAAAATTCATGCACAAATGCAAATTGTATGTTTCATATATTGTAACTTATTTTTGTTCTCAATGTCTTGAAAAATATAAACAAAAACGTTGTATGTAGTGATGTGATTATAAATTGTTCACATGCAACATACGTGCAATACCACTAGTATACACAAAGGTGGGAACATAGGTAAATCACATAAGTAAACAAGGGGAGAAGCTGAGATTGGAAGCTTCCTATTTTTTATCTAGCTTCTAAGTAACAAGCTAAAGTTGTTGTTCAATTATGTGAATTGAATTTCTTTGTAGTTTTTGATGCAGAACTTTAGTTTGTGGGGGTTATGATTCTCTATGGTGTTTTATCTTTCTTAATTTGAGATGGTGGCTTTAAGAGATCTATATTATCCCATCAGCTGGCTGGTTTTGGTTTTCAATGGTAGATTTAGTAGCTGGTTTGTGTGTTTTAACTTTGTTTGGTTGTAGTGTGGATGTTGTATTGCTATTTCTACTTGTGTTTCTCTATATTTTGTTTGGAGTTAAGATGTTTCAGCTTGTATGGGTTCCTCTCTTTTCTGGTTGGTGTTGATAAAATAAACTTTACAAAAAAAATATATCTAATTTATTTGTTCTTTCTTGTGACAATTGATCATAGGTAAGAATTTATAAATTTTAGTTTTTTTCTTTTCTGCAGAATAAACACAGGTATTCTCAATTTTATATTTTAATACATACATTTTGGGAAAAAAAATTGACTTTTTTTATAACAAATTTTTCAAGAGTTCCTTTTGAATTTGACTTGTAAAAAAAGAAGAAGAAAAGAATTGCAAAATCAACCAAGAAACTCTAATTGTTCCAAAATCTAATGAAAATGATGGAATATACCTGGGAATTCGTCAAACTTTTAATAATTAAACATTATCATTAATAACTGATCGAATGAAGTTAGGATGCAAGTGCCACATTATAACTGATTATCAAACTTCTAAATATAATTCTGATGAATCACTTGGGATGTTGCAGTTTTCAATATAACGGTATGTATATAGTTTAAGAGCACTTGGTGATAATAGAAGTACGATTATTACTGTGCAATCCAAAATGCATATCAAGGCAGGCAGATTAGTTAGTCCAGCTGCCCAAAGAATTTCTTTTAATAGTAATACGTAAAGAAATTTAGAAAACAATATACTGAAAAGTTGAATCATTGGAATATTTTTTGGCACAAGCTTATTCGAGAAAATCAATGCCAAAATAGGTTCGCCAACATATACATAAATTTATTTAATTCACATTGCAAAACAAGAAAACTCACAAACATTTAGATATAGTTGCCTAGAAAAAAAGAGCTACATATTCATGTAATTGAACAGCTTATGGAAACTGTCAAGTACAAAATAGTAGCAAGAGCTTATACAAACTTCAATGAGGTTGAACCATACCCTTCGCCAATAAGGATTAATATACAAAACTACTGCAATCCCTAACAACACAATTATCTAAGACACTGAAAAGCTGACATAAAAAACACCCAAGTCAATGAAACCTTCATCATTGTCCTCATTGTCTGAACCATTTTGCATTGTTGATGGCAATTCAGTATTAGTGCAATGGTTTTGTAATGGAGGTCCACAAAGATAAGGATTTCCTTCATAGCATTTTTCATCGAAGGTTGAAAACTGAGCTTTCATGTCTGGGGTTTTACTTGATAAGTTGTTGTACGCCACACTGAAAACCGCCAGAGAGTTTAAGTCAGTCAGTTGAGAAGGGATACTCCCATTCAAGTTGTTATAAGAAAGATCTAAGCTCTCTGTATTCCTTAGGTTAGAGAATATAGATGGAATTGATCCTATCAGACGATTATAGGACAGGTTTAGTGCATGAATCTCATTTAAGTTCCCAATCTCAAATGGATTTCACCTGTCAATTGGTTGCAGGAGAAATCAACTCCAAACATTAAATAAAGGAGAGTACCATTATACACATAAGACATTTTTTTTGTTGGGAACACAACCTGTTGTTGCAAATACACCAATATCCTATACTTATCAGATGTATATTTGGAAAAGTCAAAAAAAATTATCCCCACATCTGTTAAGCCGATGAAACTTGAAATAGGAGAAACAAAAAAGAGGTTAAATTCAAAAGATGTGCTATCAGCTACCTTAATGTTCATTAGGAAATGAGGTATAAAACCAACAAGATTGTCATGAGAAAGACTAATTAGGCTTATTTGGTTCAGACCGCATAACTGAGTGGGAATCTCTCCTTCAAAATGTTTACCATTCAAAAGAAGAATGCTCAATGCAGAAAGGTTGCCAATCCAATCAGGAATGGTACCACTTAAGTTGTTCTCACTGAGGTATAATGTTACCAATGAAAAGCAACCATAGAATGCATGACTCCATGGACCACGTAGTCCACTTTTATTCAGATGAACATGTACTATGTTTGATAGGTTAGCGTAAGATGGTAAAGAGCCAGACAGGTGGTTTGCGGAGAGATCTAGAAATTCAAGATAGTCTTGTTTGCATAATTCAATTGGAATAGGACCTTCAAGATGATTATTGGCCATACTAATTACTCTTAATTCAGACATATTCCCTATCTATTATGGAATCTTACCTGAGAAATGGTTATTACTAATATCTATCATATACAAAAAGAAGTTAGACTGGATATCTGGTATCTCTCCAACAAATTGGTTGTTATCTAAATATAAAAATCTCAAGTTGGTCAAGTTAAAAAAATGTGGAAATGGATCATGCAAGTAATTATTTGACAGTTTGAGGAACCTTAAGGAGGAGCCACCGACACCCAAATACTCTGGTATTCTTCCTAATAAATTATTGTTAGATAAGTCTAAAATCTGTAAGGAGCTAATATCACACAAAGGAGAAAAATTACCTTCAATCATATTTTTGGACATGTTTAAAATCTCCAAATTTGGAAATATTACATTCCAATTTGTTGGAATTTGACTAATGTTATTGTGGGAAAGATCTAGTGCTTTAAAATGGGGATTAGGATATAGAGGCAATTCAAGGGGTCCTAGGAAATGGTTACTTCGTAAGCTAAGTCCTTCCAATCTCTTATTGTTCTCTAACAGCCAAGTAGGAAACTTTCCCACCAAGTTGTTGTGTGACAGAACAACTACTCTAAGGTCATTTCGGTGATACAAGAAGTTTGGAAAGTTTTCAATGGCACAATTTGACAAACTAAATATCTCCAACTGGAACCTTGGAACCCATGACTGAAACTCATTTTCAACACTTAGTGTGATATTATCACTTAAAATGACCTTGAGCTTTGAAAGATGAAAGAATGATGCAAACGAGAATTGGAGCGTGAAGTGGTTATATGAAAGGGAAATGTATTCAAGTGACATAAGAGAAGAAAGGGAAACATTTCCATTGAAATGATTGAATGATAGATCCAATATCCGGAGAGATGTCAAGTTTCCTAAACATGAAGGAAGCATCCCCTCAAAATCATTCTCGCTGAGATCTAGTAGTTCAAGATTTTTCAGGTTGCACCAACCTGTAAAATATAAGAAGTAATGCTTAGATTGAATATTCATTTGAATACAAATCAACTAGTCCAAGTACCATGGACCAATTTAATTGAAATCAATAATGCATGGTACGAATATCAAGAACAGTTGATATACCTTGAAAAGGTAGGCTGCCACTCAGTCCACACGCACGTAATGATAAAACCCTCAGAGAATTGATCACTCCAACATTCTGAAGAAAACTCCCATCGATGGAAGAAAAATCCAAATTCAAGTGCTCCAAGTTGTTCAGTGCACCCAAATCTATGTAAAAGTTAGAATAAAGAAATAAAAAAAAAAAGTTACATTATACTATTTGGTAAAAAAGATTTGAAGTTGTATTTATATGGGGATCATAAGATGATAGTATTGTTCTACCTTTTGTAGTAACCAATCCCTGTATATGAAGACTTAAATTCTTGAGAGATGGGAATGCTTCCACAGACTGTAAAACACTTGGACTAAAATTTTCTCCTTCCAAGTGAAGAACCCTCAGCTTGTTTAAGCACTTGGTACCTGTATGCAAACATGTCGCAATGTTTTACAATCTAAACTGTACTTTCAATTCTACTACTGAAAAGATAGTGACCAAAACATCATTTGACTTCTTTCTACCATTTTATACCTTTTTTGGTCATGAGGTGGTTAATCTCATTATCACTCAAATCCAGCTCTTCTAGGTTGCTCATAGCACACAAATCTAAACATAAAACAAGAGACATGTTATCCATATTTTATATTTTATTTACTTTATTTTGTAAACATTCTAATGTATGTTACACATTCATGCACGTACCATTTTGGAAAAATAGTTGTTATGCAAATTGGCAGATTTTGATTTATGTGGTTATCAGCTAAGAGATGTTTTCTTCTAATTTTGTAGGCTACAATTGTTGTAAAATAAAACATAAAAAATAATTGCTGATATGAAAAGCAATTGGAACAATTTCACTCTAAATCTTATGCAGAAAAAAATTGAGAAAAGTTTTCTATTAATCCAGTTTCAGCCTCCATCAGCTAGACTTCTTAGCTAGGCCATTTGGTATTAAGTGATCAAACCAGTAGTGTATTGTGATGCATCTATTGGTGGTGCAAAACAATAAAATAGGAGATGATGAACAATCTATAATTGAATTGATCCAATATGCAGAGCATTTTCATGCTTGACTTACCTTGAAAGTGAATGGATCCAATCAAGTTGTTGCGGGCTATATGTAGAGTCTTAAGTGGTGAAAGCACCCCAAGATATGGTAGGATGCTGTTATTGTAATTATTATAATCCAAGTTAAGGAGCTGCAGCTTCTCCAACCCAACTAATCTATCAAAACTTGCAATGAAATATCATGTTTTCAGTCGTTATTCACAATAGTATTTATAATTAACAAAGAAAATCCAAAGTAAGCATACAATAAATTTAATTAATTAAGTGCTAGTAATTAGTTTGCTAAAAAAAAAATTTAGACCTTCGTTTGTGACCCAACCAGCAAGCCCATTATCACTCAAGTCAAGTTCTCTTAGCTCTTTAAAGGGAAGAAACAAAGAGGCGTTGAAATACCAATTTTCCAATCCATGATAACCCCTCGTATAATTAAGAAAAAGTTTAATCACATGATGTGTTGTGATATTGCACAAACTCTTTCCCAATGTAAAGATCCGAAAATTTGGAATAAATTTTTTTTTTATTTTTTTTATTTTTTTTTATTTGTTTATTTTATTTAATTATTTGTTTGTTTGTTTATTAATTAGATATGTGTGAAATAGTGTGTTGTATGTGTGTGTGTATATATAAAGTATGTGTGTACATGTAATTAAATATATATATATATATATATATATTACGTGAGGCAGTGGAGATAAAAGGAAGAGATAAGAATTGGGAGGAAAAGAAAACCGAGAAGAAAGAAATGGGAAACAGGGGGGAGTCTCGTGAAAACAAGAAAGAAAAGAGAGAAAAGGGGAAAAAGAGAAAGAAGGAAAAGAGGGGAAAGGGGCAACACGCAGAGGCGATCGGTGGAGGAGCGTGAGGCCGTTGATCAGACGGCGACGGGGGCAGCGAAGCAATCGGTGAGCCGCAGATCGGAGGGGGCGAATCCGACGGTAGCCTCAGTCTTCAAGCGTGCTAGGTTGGCCTCCGTTGCCAACGATCCCGCTTCGTCGATCCAAGGCCAAACAACGCACGGTTATCGCATCAGTCCACTCGGTGTTTTCACTGATTCAGATTTTTTTTACGGCTAAATCCAACTCGGTTTTGGTTGATGAGATGAGCAAGTGATGACGATGATGGTGGAGGAGATCGATGCACATATATATATATAGATATGGCAGTTCGGGAAGAAGAAGGAGGAGTAACGGCAGTACGGTTGGGCTTCAAAGCCGAGATCCTTGCGGCTAAATCAGTCCGTTGGGTTGTTTGAATCCAGTAGCAGTGCAGAGGTATATATATATATATATATATATATATATATATATATATATAATCACTATGTTGTGAAGCTTGTGCGTGGATATATGTAGACATATATATATATATGTATATATATGGGGCTTGATTGTGTTACGGTTTGTGTGTGTGTGGCTGTCTGGGTTTGACGCAGAGCAGGAGAGTGGAGCAGTTTGGTTCGAAAAGGAAGGACAGGTTCTATCTCTATCTTTTTCTTTTCCGTTTTGGTTGCTGTGATGAATGGGAGTTATTCTGATTTCCTGAGATTTTCGGAAGGTGTTGGCTGAATTGGATTGCTGATTCGGTCATGGCCGTGGTTGGGTTTATTGATCCGGTTATGTCGGTGTTTGGAGGTGATGCTTGTGTAAGGCTTGTGGTTTGTGATTTGAATTGAGGGTCGACTGCCCTGTTTGTTTTGTGGTTTCTGTCGGGGGGCTCGGTTGTCGCTGCTGTGTGTGTATAGTGGCAGCAGGTGTGGGGATATTGCAGGACTTGGGTTTGGGTGATTGAAAGGTAACAGAAAATGGTTCGGTTTGATTTTGTTGATCCAACCGCGCCTATGTTTGGAGGTGAAGTTGGGAATTGGGATTCAAATGCGAGTTATGAGACGGATTGTCTCACGAGGTTCGATCAAGTGTCGGTTTCTTGTTGCTTTGTTGAACCTCCTTGTAGTTGGTTTGTTGAAGGGAAATTGATTGGTATGGATGGAAAAAGGGAGTGATGTTGGTGTCCGTGGTTGGAGTGTATGGATTGAATTGTTTGTGGTTGAATTGAGAGAAATTTTTGACAGAATATTGCTTATTGCTGCTATTCTTGAATTTGGCCATTGCTCCTCCGTTTGGAACTTATTGCAAGGATATGTATATATTTATATTGTATATTGTGAGAGGAGTCTCCTAGTTCGAGATGAGTTGTGTGTGTAGTTGGTAAACGGTGACTGTTGTGACTCGGAATTGGGTGTGTGGATGTCACGGTTTGTGGCTGGTATTTGCGTGTGGATGGCGCGATTTGATGTTAGTAGTGATGTTGGTCTGGGGGTTTTGTCTATTGCCGTTTCCAATTGAGAACAGAAGTGGATTAGGGACTGGTTTGTACAGCGGTATTGATCACTGTTTTGCCCCGGTTACATCTCGAGATCCTTGAGTAGGAATTAGGAAGTTCAGCCGGGATAAATTGTATGTTGCTTTGATGATGCGAAGTTGGAATCCTACGCATTTTGTTGGGTCAGGAGGTGGTGTTTTTGTATAGCTTGTTGGGTTGTGAGTGCGATGTATTGCTTGATGTTGGATTGGCTCGTTTGCTGATGGTCAATTGAAGGGAGGAACTGGCAGATGACTATTGGAATTGATTTAGAGGTCTTGAAGGCGAACAGTTCAGTTACCGTAGACTTGATTGCAAATTATGGGAGGATTCCAGTGATTGCTATGAAGAAGTAGGAGGAATTCTCATTGACCCTGCTGGTGAAGATGAGAGATGTTGAGGTCGTCCTATGGGAAGTTCGGTGTGTCACAAATTTCAGTTTGTCACAGATTTCTGTAACAGATGGGTTCTTGAAAGTGGTTGTGGCACTTCAGTCGTTACAAGTTTGGGTATTGAGTCTCTTGTTCAGGTAAAGATGACTTACTCAATTTCAAGCGGAGAAGTTATTGTCCGTTCATCTAGAGGGTTGACTGAGCCTGGAACTTTATTCAAAACTAAATGGCCATCCTTCGGGATGTTGTTATATGTTATGATGGCACGGTGAGGAATGTATGTAGTAATTCGATTATCCAATTTGAGTATGGGAAAAAGGTTAAAGAAGCTGATAAAACTGGATTTAAAATGGCTGGCCGACTCGATCAGCCTGCCGGTGTGTTTTCTTCAACTGCTAAGCCATGGACTGGAGATCAACCTCAAACTCGGGATGCACGAGGGTTTGGTTCACGCTTGACTGCAAATTCTCCAAAGATTGGCTGAGTGGAGATAAGCATAAGCTTGATATGATTCCGTTGGAGGACTAAGTTACTTACGGGTTGATTGGATTGCATAGTGGACATCGCTTAGTAGGGTTGTGACCAACCCCATCAGGTATGATATTTTACTAACGTGAGAAATGAGGTTAAGCTTAGGAGTATTTGATAAGATGATTGAATGTTCTCTATGCGTAATGGCTATTAGAAAACCACTTAGAATTTGATTGGTTATATGCTTACGTGTTCTTTATGAATCTGTGGGTGTTATGATTTACTTCTTGAGTTGTCATCATATGTGATTTATGTTTAGAAGGATCGCTGATATTGCGACATGTAGAATTGTATAAGTGTTGGGATTGATCGAGCATGACACGTAGATTTGCGGACGAAATCTTGTAATTTAAATGCTATTGTTAATCTTAAATGTGATGCATTATTTAAAGCATGTTGCATATGCTTATGAAAGGGATGTTTCATTTGAACTGTATTATTGCATTATGAAATCATGGCATATCGGCATCGTGTGATTTCTTGAAAGCATAGTGTGGGTCAGCACGAGGTGCTGGTGCATTATGAGGGTGCAGATCCTGTGGTGAAAAACCCAAAATCGGCCATTAGGTACTCGCATGCCTGACGGGTTCCGGACCGTGAAGCGAGACATACAAGGTACTCATGCCGACGGGGAAGGACCGTATCATGAGACATGGGTGGGCATAGAGTTGCATGGGTGTGTCACGCATCCTGTTCATATATTGCATACTGTTCATATACTGTCATCATGACATCGAATGCCATATAGAAATAACTGTACACTTGCACATGCCACGACCTTAGTTTTGTTTCTTGCATTAGTATTATATCATACCAGCATGTTGTCGCTGACCCATTCGTGGGCACAGGTTTCAGATAAAGCTCCTGGCACGCGGGACTTGATGAAATCTTGGAGAAAGGAGAGGAAATGAATTTGGAAGAATATTTGGGCCCTTGGGGCGTATTTAGACATTATAAACGATTGGTGTATTTCTGAAAAGAATGGAAATGACATTGTATATTGTAATAAATAATGAATTTGTGATCCTTTAGTTTAAGTGTAGGAGTAGACGTGATGGATTGTATAAGTAGGTGATGTATATTTAACTTTGATAGAGTTGTGGCCATCGAGTGAGGATGGATTGTGACTGTTGTATATATATATGTTGTATTGTGTTTATCAGGGGGAAAAGGTTCGAAAAACAAAGGAGGTGCTGCCGAAATTTTTAGAAAATTAAAGAACTCTATTTAATTCGTCGTAAATTCAGAAATCTGTTTAATTATCTTTTATTTTATTTACTTTCTATTCGTCAGTCGCATCTCGGGTTTCGGACAGAAATTCGGGGCGTGACAACGTGGTATCAGAGCAGAGGTTCGAATACCTAAGGACAGTGGGAGAAGTTTAGATTTTCAGTTTATTTGGGTAAGTTTGAGTAGTATGTCTTAGGTACTTAGGTTGCACTGGTGTGCACGAGTATGGATTATACTTGATTTCCTAATTGACTAGGGGGTACGTGGCTGTTGGATGTATTGGTTGACTGAGATTGAAAATTTCTGTCTATGTGATAGACTGTATATTGGTGAGATAGGTCGTGTGCCTAGTTGTTTGTGACGTAAGTCGTGTATATAGTTATTTATACGGTAGGCCGTATGCCTAGTTATTTATGAGATAAGCTGTGGACCTAGTTATATATCTGGTTGGTTGTGTTCTTATATCTATGTATAGGTATGCTAGGTTAGTACCCGATATTCGTGGATTATAGTACTATGACTATGACATTTATACAGACTGGATTGGTCTCAGGTCTTGCGTTACAGTTGATGGATGGCGCCCCATCAGCCAGTAACAAAAGGAGTTGTGATCATGAAGGGTTATCACCTAGTTATATAAGTAAGAAATAATGGAAAAAAAAAATTATTATAAAAGCCTTAATTGAACACATGCCAATGAGGTAGAGAACCATAAATAAAAAGACACGTAAGACCTTAAAATACTAAAATAAGAATTTAAACTTGTGAGGATTCTTGTGTATAGACTGGACAGTAGGTACTCAGAGTGTTGTACCAAAAAATTTTAAAGGTGTCCTTGTGGTAAACCCTTTTGTGGAGAGATGCATTATTTTTGGATAGCATTCGCTTAGGGTTGAGTATTGGTGGGCTAGTTGAATACTAGCATGAATTGAGAGGGTGAATGTTGCATTGTTTAAATGAATTCCTTCATTGTGAAAGGATGTATTAGAAATCAGCGTTCATTGTTTAATGTGACCAACGGGTGGAAATGATTGACTTGAGTTATATAAGTGTTAATTAAGCAAGTGTGTTTGTAGGATGTGTTAGACTGTCAGGTGATAATTAATGATCTTTTGTCTAAGGAGAATTGTGTGGACATGAGGGGTTTGGAAACTATTGTTGTGGGTTAATTCAGATTACGATGTAATTGAATATTGATTTCGTGCTTAGGATGAGTATTGAAGTGGAATACGAAGGCGAATCTAAAAGTTAGGGGTTTTGATGATTTCTTTATTTAATTGAGATTAGTTATATTATGGTGGACTGTGGAGGTAACCTAGTGATGAATGTTATTGTCTTACCTGGTTTTATAAGATGATCGACGCTAGATGCGAAGAGAATAGCGAGCTGATCTAATGAACTTATGAATGTAGGCCTTGTGAAAAATAATGAGTTGTATGAGTTGGGCTAAATTGAGGGGTCGGTTATGAGCCTAGTTTTAACTTAGTTTATAAGGTTGATTTCAGAACCATGATTGAATAGGGGGTAAGCATTGATTGTGGTTTTGGAGGAAATTGTATATCGAGTTAAGGGTCGGGTGATACGAATTCTTGAACATGAATCTTGTGTCTGAGATGCAGTTGTGTGAATGTCATTGTGGCGAAAATAGTGTGGTTGAGGCACTAAGACTTAACAACTTGGATTGTTATACGCCTCATAAGTGAATGGTGGCTCTCACTTGTCATTTAGAAATACGGGGGTAAAGGTTGTGAATGAATCTGATCGGTTTGGATTAAGTTATAAATGTTTATGTTGTCTAGATCTGGATAATGAATATTGCACTTGGGAGATTTTACTTTATTCAGGGGCCTGCGATGGTTGCCTTGTTCCACCATCGTAGGGTTCACCAGTTGAGATAGTGGGATACGGATAAGAATCTGTAGATATTGCTCGATAGAGATAGCTGGTTACATCTTTTCTTTTGACTTCATTCTACTTGACGTGTCTAGTCTTGGTATTACATTGAGGATAGATCAGTTATTTACGTTTCTGGGCGGGTATAGACTACTACAGGAGGAGAGTGACGGTGTGTACTCCTGAGGGAGATGTTCTTCTTTATTTCACGGGGTGTCCGTGGATCCTTCTGGGGTGGACTTCGTTACGAGATAGGAGAGGTTAGACCTCGACTTGATTGGATTGGTTGGGATTACGTGATTGGGTTAAGTACGGTGGTTTTAGTATGTGAAATGAGTATGACATGTGGTATGCTTGTTTAGTGAGGAGCTGAGACTGGATGTTTATATCTACGTAACAGGCTAAGTGAAATTAAAAGGTAGAATTTGAACTCGTTGTCTGTAATATAGGCTGTGAGCCTAGATATCCATAGGGCTGGATGTATACCTAATTACCTGTGTGGCAGGTGGTGTGCTTATTTATGTATGTGTATATTCTTGGATGGATTCTATACTTGGGTGCTGATGTGGTAAACTTCGTGTTAGACACTGAATGTTATTTGTTTATTCTATTTATATATACATGTGTTTTAGGTACATGTGATTAAGGATTGACGTATATTCATAATTGGAATTAGTGACGAGTTTCACTGAGAATCTCTATTGTTATGAGACTTTATTTGAGATGTTGATTAGAACAATGATGAGTTGAAACAATCTTAGAAGGAATTGAGATATTCTTTTTACCTCCTCTAATGTTTTGTCTTCCTCGAACCTTGATATGTTGTTTTAAATTTTGTATTTGGAATGCATAGACTATGTTGCCTTCATTCGAATGTTTAGTTAACACATATAGGCTTGAAATGAATAGGCTAATTTTATTGATGCACGACACTTAGTCTCGGTTATATATAGACTAGGGTGGACGATGATGACCTTATTTTAAGATTATGGTATTGATGTCTTGTGGGTGAATATAGTACTTGAAGAAGATTGGATTATTGAGTTACATTGAGATACGGGCGATGTATTGATGCCATGGTGGTGAATTATTAGATGATTTCATGACTTGATTTGAGATTGGTAAGATGGTTAGCAAGTGTGTGAGAGACTTTGAGGTGTCTTTGTGAATAGTGAGGGCCCCTCTTTATTCTTGTTGTTGTATTGAGTTATTGAAGTAGACCGTGAGGCATGGATGGATTTGAAAAGTTTGCATTGATGAACCAACATGTTAAGGATTTTGTTACGTGTTGTGCCATGAGAAGTGAGTCATTACAGATGATATCAGAACCAGATCCCAGCAACGTAAGTGTGGTGCCGTTCCGAGGGATTACTCTCGCCAAGGGGCGGAGCCTTGCTGGGGGAGTGAAAGAAGGATTAAAGTTACGTCCCACATTGCCTGGTTGAGGGAGAGGTGAGTGATCCATGGGTAAGGCTGCACGTCTCCGTATTACAATGCTTTTTGAATTGATCTTTTATTATTTTATCAAAGAGATGCATAATTTTAAATTTCGGGACGAAATTTCTTTAACGAGGGAAGGATGTAAAGATCCGAAAATTTGGAATAAATTTTTTATTTTTTTATTTTTTTTTATTTGTTTATTTTATTTAATTATTTGTTTGTTTGTTTATTAATTAGATATGTGTGAAATAGTGTGTTGTATGTGTGTGTGTATATATAAAGTATGTGTGTACATGTAATTAAATATATATATATATATATATATATATATATATTACGTGAGGCAGTGGAGATAAAAGGAAGAGATAAGAATTGGGAGGAAAAGAAAACCGAGAAGAGAGAAATGGGAAACAGGGGGAGTCTCGTGAAAACAAGAAAGAAAAGAGAGAAAAGGGGAAAAAGAGAAAGAAGGAAAAGAGGGGAAAGGGGCAACACGCAGAGGCGATCGGTGGAGGAGCGTGAGGCCGTTGATCAGACGGCGACGGGGGCAGCGAAGCAATCGGTGAGCCGCAGATCGGAGGGGGCGAATCCGACGGTAGCCTCAGTCTTCAAGCGTGCTAGGTTGGCCTCCGTTGCCAACGATCCCGCTTCGTCGATCCAAGGCCAAACAACGCACGGTTATCGCATCAGTCCACTCGGTGTTTTCACGGATTCAGATTTTTTTTTTACGGCTAAATCCAACTCGGTTTTGGTCGATGAGATGAGCAAGTGATGACGATGATGGTGGAGGAGATCGATGCACATATATATATATATATAGATATGGCAGTTCGGGAAGAAGAAGGAGGAGTAACGGCAGTACGGTTGGGCTTCAAAGCCGAGATCCTTGCGGCTAAATCAGTCCGTTGGGTTGTTTGAATCCAGTAGTAGTGCAGAGGTATATATATATATATATATATATATATATATATATAATCACTGTGTTGTGAAGCTTGTGCGTGGATATATGTAGACATATATATATGTATATATATGGGGCTTGATTGTGTTACGGTTTGTGTGTGTGTGGCTGTCTGGGTTTGACGCAGAGCAGGAGAGTGGAGCAGTTTGGTTCGGAAAGGAAGGACAGGTTCTATCTCTATCTTTTTCTTTTCCGTTTTGGTTGCTGTGATGAATGGGAGTTATTCTGATTTCCTGAGATTTTCGGAAGGTGTTGGCTGAATTGGATTGCTGATTCGGTCATGGCCGTGGTTGGGTTTATTGATCCGGTTATGTCGGTGTTTGGAGGTGATGCTTGTGTAAGGCTTGTGGTTTGTGATTTGAATTGAGGGTCGACTGCCCTGTTTGTTTTGTGGTTTCTGTCGGGGGGCTCGGTTGTCGCTGCTGTGTGTGTATAGTGGCAGCAGGTGTGGGGATATTACAGGATTTGGGTTTGGGTGATTGAAAGGTAACAGAAAATGGTTCGGTCTGATTTTGTTGATCCAACCGCGCCTATGTTTGGAGGTGAAGTTGGGAATTGGGATTCAAATGCGAGTTATGGGACGGATTGTCTCACGAGGTTCGATCAAGTGTCGGTTTCTTGTTGCTTTGTTTAACCTCCTTGTAGTTGGTTTGTTGAAGGGAAATTGATTGGTATGGATGAAAAAAGGGAGTGATGTTGGTGTCCGTGGTTGGAGTGTATGGATTGAATTGTTTGTGGTTGAATTGAGAGAAATTTTTGACAGAATATTGCTTATTGCTGCTATTCTTGAATTTGGCCATTGCTCCTCCGTTTAGAACTTATTGCAAGGATATGTATATATTTATATTGTATATTGTGAGAGGAGTCTTCTAGTTCGAGATGAGTTGTGTGTGTAGTTGGTAAACGGTGACTGTTGTGACTCGGAATTGGGTATGTGGATGTCACGGTTTGTGGCTGGTATTTGCGTGTAGATGGCACGATTTGATGTTAGTAGTGATGTTGGTCTGGGGGTTTCGTCTATTGCCGTTTCCAATTGAGAACAGAGGTGGATTAGGGACTGGTTTGTGCAGCGGTATTGATCACTGTTTTGCCCCGGTTACATCTCGAGATCCTTGAGTAGGAATTAGGAAGTTCAGCCGGGATAAATTGTATGTTGCTTTGATGATGCGAAGTTGGAATCCTACGCATTTTGTTGGGTCAGGAGGTGGTGTTTTTGTATAGCTTGTTGGGTTGTGAGTGCGATGTATTGCTTGATGTTGGATTGGCTCGTTTGCTGATGGTCAATTGAAGGGAGGAACTGGTAGATGACTATTGGAATTGATTTAGAGGTCTTAAAGGCGAACAGTTCAGTTACCGTAGACTTGATTGCAAATTATGGGAGGATTCCAGTGATTGCTGTGAAGAAGTAGGAGGAATTCTCATTGACCCTGCTGGTGAAGATGAGAGATGTTGAGGTCGTCCTATGGGAAGTTCGGTGTGTCACAAATTTCAGTTTGTCACAGATTTCTGTAACAGATGGGTTCTTGAAAGTGGTTGCGGCACTTCAGTCGTTACAAGTTTGGGTATTGAGTCTCTTGTTCAGGTAAAGATGACTTACTCAATTTCAAGCGGAGAAGTTATTGTCCGTTCATCTAGAGGGTTGACTGAGCCTGGAACTTTATTCAAAACTAAATGGCCATCCTTCGGGATGTTGTTATATGTTATGATGGCACGGTGAGGAATGTATGTAGTAATTCGATTATCCAATTTGAGTATGGGAAAAAGGTTGAAGAAGCTGATAAAACTGGATTTAAAATGGCTGGCCGACTCGATCAGCCTGCCGGTGTGTTTTCTTCAACTGCTAAGCCATGGACTGGAGATCAACCTCAAACTTGGGATGCACGAGGGTTTGGTTCACGCTTGACTGCAAATTCTCCAAAGATTGGCTGAGTGGAGATAAGCATAAGCTTGATATGATTCCATTGGAGGACTAAGTTACTTACGGGTTGATTGGATTGCATAGTGGACACCGCTTAGTAGGGTTGTGACCAACCCTATCAGGTATGATATTTTATTAATGTGAGAAATGAGATTAAGCTTAGGAGTATTTGATAAGATGATTGAATGTTCTCTATGCGTAATTGCTATTAAGAAACCACTTAGAATTTGATTGTTTATATGCTTACGTGTTCTTTATGAATCTGTGGGTGTTATGATTTACTTCTTGAGTTGTCATCATATGTGATTTATGTTTTAGAAGGATCGCTGATATTGCGACATGTAGAATTGTATGAGTGTTGGGATTGATCGAGCATGACACGTAGATTTATGGATGAAATCTTGTAATTTAAATGCTATTGTTAATCTTAAATGTGATGCATCATTTAAAGCATGTTGCATATGCTTATGAAAGGGATGTTTCATTTGAACTGTATCATTGCATTATGAAATCATGGCATATCGGCATCGGGTGATTTCTTGAAAGCATAGTGTGGGTCAGCATGAGGTGCTGGTGCATTATGAGGGTGCAGATCCTGTGGTGAAAAACCCAAAATTGGCCATTAGGTACTCGCATGCCTGACGGGTTCCGGACCGTGAAGCGAGACATACGTGGCGGTACTCATGCCAGCGGGGAAGGACCGTATCATGAGACATGGGTGGGCATAGAGTTGCATGGGTGTGTCACGCATACTGCTTACATACTGTATATTGTTCATATACTATCATCATGACATCGAATGCCAAATAGAAATAACTGTACACTTGCACATGTCACGACCTTAGTTTTGTTTCTTGCATTAGTATTATATCATACCAGCATGTTGTCGCTGACCCATTCGTGGGCACAGGTTTCAGATAAAGCTCCTGGTACGCGAGACCTGATGAAATCTTGGAGAAAGGAGAGGAAATGAATTTGGAAGAGTATTTGGGCCCTTGGGGCGTATTTAGATATTATAAAAGATTGGTGTGTTTCTGAAAAGAATGGAAATGACATTGTATATTGTAATAAATAATGAATTTGTGATCTTTTAGTTTAAGTGTAGGAGTAGACGTGATGGATTGTATAAGTAGGTGATGTATATTTAACTTTGATAGAGTTGTGGCCATCGAGTGAGGATGGATTGTGACTGTTGTATATATATATGTTGTATTGTGTTTATCAGGGGGAAAAGGTTCGAAAAACAAAGGAGGTGCTGCCGAAATTTTTAGAAAATTAAAGAACTCTATTTAATTTGTCGTAAATTCAGAAATCTGTTTAATTATCTTTTATTTTATTTACTTTCTGTTCGTCAGTCGCACCTCGGGTTTCGGTCAAAAATTCGAGGCGTGACAATTGATGCTTCTTAACTTATGCTTAGGTCGTATTAAATCCTAACCGATTTACAAATATTCCATAAATTGCGTATGTACTTAATTCAACTCGTACTCTTAGCCTACGACACAATTTAATGTGTTAGGAATTAAGTTTATTTCAATTTATACTCTTCTGGTAGCTCCATTAACTTTAAATTTGATTTATTTACTTCACATGTTTACGTGTCGTGTCTTTTTGTATTTTACCTCGAAATACGAGTCTTAGTTTAGTACCTTGGCAATGTTCTAGTTTATAGCCACCTGATTGATGCTATTCATCAAATTTTATGTCTGTTTATTTTAGACACTTCTTTTGGTTGAATAGACTCTACCATTGAGTCCGGAACGTTGAAGAAAGTCAATTTAGGCTTTCGCGGAACTCCGTTTGGGTTTGGTAGCAGTAGGGGCATTTTGGTCATTTTAGTATTTTTAGCTTGTCTTATTTTTTAGAGTCCCGTCTCATGAAACGGACCCCACCATTAGATCCGGAATGCCCAAAATAGTCAAAATACACTATTTGTTTACTTTATTTGGACTTCATTTGCCTTGTTTATGGCGTAAGGGCATTTTTGAAATGTTTTTCATTTAAATATTATTTATTTAATATTTGATTTATTTCGGTTGGGCCATAGTAAAATTTTCCAGAAGTTCTGGGGTCAAAATAAAATTTTGCAAACTTCTGGTCTGAACCAGTGGGTTCAATTCCATTTTAAGTGAACCGGTCCGGTTTTCATTGAACCAACTGGTTTGGTCGGTTTAACACGTGATGCTAATGTCATGATGACGTCAGCCCTAATGTTTTAAAATTTAAAACTAATGTGAAACCTCGTCGTTCCAATAATGCGGTGGCCTTACTTTCGTCCTAACACGTGTCCGAGTAAACTCGTGTGACTCGATTCAAACAGTGAGTTGACTCATCGTCTTCTCCACTATTTTCTTCACTGTTGCCCTAATTTTTTAGGTTTCTTCCCTTCCATTTTCATGAGTTTTGGAGAGTTTTTTCTCTCTATTTTTGGGTGTTCTATAACCCTAGAGGTTTGGCCAACCTTTTGGCATCCATTTGATACATTAAAACTAACTTAAACACTCGGTTTCATACTTTAACCTGAACCTACAACTCCCTGGTAAACCCTTGTTTCTTCACCATTTTTAATGGAGTTTGGTTTTGTGTGATCCTCATGGAATGGGGATTCAATCCCTATTCTCAAAAACAGGTTTTGAAGTCTAGAAACAATATTTGGATTTTTGGCCGAAACTTGTAACTCGATTTTTAGGGTTCATCCTTTAAGTTTTAGGGTCGCAGTCTAGTGTTTTTAGGACCTTGAAATGATCTAGTTTAGGTTCCTATAGACCAGACTTAGTTTGGTTTCCATCATTTCAGACCTGCACTAAAATTTTTCAAAATTCCACTCACCTGTAACTCACATTTTCTCAGTCGACCTTTCATGATTTTCAACCATTTTTCTTGCAATTTGAAGCTTATACTACT